>OY829915.1:165631546-166371270 GCA_963691935.1 Nephrotoma guestfalica
AACACAACAACAAAAAACGTTTTAAGAACGTTTTCATCAGCATTGCCACCAGTTAGACAATCGAAATTCACGTTTACGCCAAATAACTCAATATTCATGTCAGATCAATGCATGTTCGGAACACATGAGAACTATAAAAAACACAATCCGTTTAAACAAAGTTAACATTTTAAAAACAGAACAGAATTTTTAAAAAATTCGATCTGTTTTGGTGATGTTGCAGGTCAAGTCCGGCACCAACACGATCAATAATGTTACGTAGTTCTGTATAGAAATCGACTGCTTAAATTTTATAATTGTTACCATATTCCAGGTCCCAAATCGTGGACGGATAAAAAACACTGGTCCCGTATTCAAACCTGACGGTTTAACTTTATGAGATTATTCATTTAACAATATTATACCTGTAATATCGGGCGATCCATATGAGCGAGCACCACGATAGAAATAAACGCTTTTCATTCTAACGACACCTAGAGTCGGCCGACCATATAATAAAATTATATTTTGTCAGTGGCTGCCAGGTTTAATTTTAATCGTACGATTTTGGGAAAATTTGCAGTGTGTGTGTACAAAGAATGTAACAAATATTAATAATTGTTGAAGAATCTGTTCTTCGGAGTATTTTCCACATTTTCCGTATATATTACAACTAGTTGCACCGTATGTCTATAGCAAGCCGATTTCGAGATCCCCGATATTGGTTTGATTTATAATTAAATCGCCACCGCTAGTGCAATTTGGTATAATGGTATCGAGTACCATGGTCTCTCAAGCACTGGTTCGGTTATGTTTTGGGCAATGTTAAAATGTGTCATAGAAACCACAATCAATGTATTGAGATAAATGGATTCTATAAAGCGCAAACTAGGATCGGAGGTGAGCAACACTTAGGATGAAGAATAATTTCAATTTCAATAGCATCTCATTTACAGAGAACAACTATAATGAAATTCATTGGTTAACTACTAGAAACTGGATGTTGAATATGACTTAAAGCTAAGAGAAATACTCCGTTTTAATGAGATATAAAATAACATAAGTCTTTTTCGGTTTTAAATGGTGGGTCGAAAATATAGTTAATAAATCTAAAAATATAATTAAGGGTAAATTCACTCTCGGGTGGATCAATTAAATACATGTAATGTTTACGAAACCACGTTGGGGTAAGGAAAGAAGGCTTAACGGGACAATGTTTACGGAGACGTTGCAAACAAAATTTGTCTAGCTCATTATTACAGAAATCCTTATTTTTTATAAGGAATAATCATAAAACCTCTATATTACCATCCGTTGTGGGGAGACTTGTGAAGACTACGTCGGCGGTTTAAATCGTCACTAAATTTATTGAACCTCATCTAAAACTGTTCTTGTCAGGACACACAGCGCTAGATTCTAAAAATCTGCTCTGACCAAAATTTCATTTTTCAAAAGATAATTATTTTAACCCATCGAAAAGATCACAAACGGCCTAATATTTTCAGTAGTCCCTAAACAACACACAATATTCCTAATATGTTGGGTTCTTCATTTAATGACAGTTCATCGATTTAGCTTTAAGTTCAAAATTTCTCGGAAATCGGAAATTTAAAAACTTCAAAACATGTTCGCTATTGTTCGCTAATCGAGGCATATTGTCATTATTAAATGATATGACATCGAGTTTTCGACGCTATGCACTGCTCGGTGATTAGAGAAACTCATATTTTTAACGAAAGTAACCCATAGGTCTTTAAATCCAGATACTTTTTGTAGAATGGCACCGTCTATTTAAAGATAATAACCAGATAACCCAAGCCAAATATATATGTAATTGTCTTTGATATCTGTGAATCAGATCAAATCTTTGTTTGAAAGAGGGGATTTTCAATTTCAACGGCTACACTTTAGAATGTGCTCAAAACTTCCAAATATGGTAGATATGGCATTTAAGCAGTTCAATAGAATAATAAATTTTTAAATTCTTACAGAATAACAAGAATGTTAATCCAACCCCGCAGCCATCGAGCACTCAAGAGCTTAAGTTCTAACTTGTTTGAACTTTTTGGATCTGTTTTGGACTGTTCTGATAAAATTTACAAAATATATTTTTTCATTCTAAATGAGAAGTTGCCTGCATTTTGGTTGATTATAATATTGACCGAAATTGTGTAAATCGTGCACAAGTTAAGCTGTTATAAGTTACCACCACTAGTATTTTAAATCTTCGATTAAAACATCCGATTAAATATCAACGGTTTGAATAAAAATCACGAATCATTCCTTATATTCCCATTCGCTACAGCCCGTAGGAATGAGCGAGTGTAAAGCCCCCGTAAATGATGTAACCTAGTTAACTAGGATTTAACTAAATTCAAGTGGCACGTACCGTTAAGGTTTGTATCAAAAATAGCGCCGTCGATAACGATTACAAAAACTTATTGTGTATTATAAAAACTTATATAACACTAAGTGTTGGATTAAGACTAAATTTTTGCTTAATTTCCACAGTAAGATATTCTAACTAAAATTGATTTGGCTGCCACAAAATGATATTTTAGGTTTAAGCACGGCCAAACTAATATTAATTTGAGTAGAGAGCAATTTTAATTCGATTTATTTTCACATGGAACATTACCCCCAAATCAGGTCCTCACGACCAATAAACGAGTGTCTCAAAAATTGTCTGATAGAAATAAGAATCGTATCAATTTAAGTTAAATAATTTAATACTTGAACTAAATACTCCTGCAAGAATTATATTCTTCTGGGTTTGAATAACGTTTGATATACATTGCTATAGGCCGATATTTATTAGTCAACTTCAATCGAGGGATCGCTTCATTTGATAAATATTTCATATAAAAAAACTTAAAAAACTTTGGTAACAAGAACAGTCTTAAAGTAAGGGTCCATTTAGTGCTTCGAATTTCATTAATTGTAATATTCAATTATAAAGGGTGGTTAAATTTTAAGGGCCGACGTTGAATGTGAACCACACCTAAACGTCAAGTTTTTTTCTGCATTTAATTTGGCATTTCTCAATTTCAGACTAACTCAATTTGAACCATGGAAAGATACACAATCGAGCAATGCGTTAAAGTTATTCAGACATATTATGAAAATGGGCGTTCAAATCAAAATGCATATCGTACACTTCGTGATTTTTTCGGTCAATTTAATCGTCCAAATGTGCGTACAATCGGAAAAATCGTGCAAAAATTTGAGCAAACCGGGTCTGTAGGAGATTTTAAAATACCAATGCATGCTCGTACAGCTCGTACAGCAGAAAATATTGCTGCTGTTCGCGATAGTGTGGCTGAAGAGCCGTCCACCTCAACTCGTCGTACGTGCCCAACAATTGCACCTCTCACGCTCGTCGTTCAAGAACATTATGCATAAAGACTTGCATTTACACGCTTATAAGGTGCAATTGACTCAAGAACTAAAGGCTCTTGACCATTCCAAACGTCGTCAATGGTCAGAATGGTGGCAAGAAATGGCAACAGTGGATGATCAATTTTCGAAGAAAATCATCTTCAGTGATGAGGCACATTTTCACCTCAGTGGATTCGTCAATAAGCAGAATTGCCGGATTTGGGCGAATCATAATCCAAGAGTGATTGTCGAAAAACCAATGCACCCACAAAGAGTGACTGTTTGGTGCGGTTTATGGGCTGGCGGCATCATCGGGCCGTATTTTTTCCAAAATGAGGCCGGTCAGGCAGTTACTGTGAATGATGTTCGCTATCGTGAGATGATAACGAACTTTTTATGGCCCGAATTGGAAGATATGGATATGGACGATATGTGGTTTCAACAGGACGGTGCCACTTGCCACACAGCTAACGAAACAATGGCTCTTTTGCGCGACAAATTCAATGGCCGTGTTATCTCACGTGGTGGCGATGTCAATTGGCCTCCAAGATCATGTGATTTGACACCGTTGGACTTCTTTCTTTGGGGTTATTTGAAAGAAAAGGTGTACGTCGATAAGCCAGCAACAATTCAAGAGCTAAAGGATGAGATAATTCGGCACATTAACGGCATAGAACCTCAATTATGCCTAAGCGTCATCGAAAATTTGGACCATCGGATGGAGGTGTGCCGCCGAGATCGCGGCGGCCATTTGGCCGATATTTTGTTCCATACATAATTGAACCATACCAATTGACAATAATTTCCTAAATAATTTGTGTTTTATTCAACATCAACATCGGCCCTTAAAATTTAACCACCCTTTACAGTGTACATTAAACTATTTTTATCAGCGATGTCAAGATTACAGATAACCAATTTTCACGGAAATCAACTTTATCCCCATATTACTGTGTTATGGATTTGAAAACACGTATTCGATATCGATGAATTGACTATGAAACCGTATTCAGTATTCGCTCAAAATATCCGTTGTTATCAGATAGGATTTTTTGAATTTTCAATGAAATATATTCAAAAAATTTCAGAAAATCACACATACTGATTTTAATAGGTTTGTTAAAAGTAGACATTTAGGCGCATTTATATTGCAAAATTTCTACGAGTTGGAAATATGTAAATTTTCCCAGAATTATAATCCTTACAAACTTAAGTACTTAATAGGCATTTAACAACAACTTCAGCGATATTGTTGGACTACTTAGACCCGAAGTATCGTTTGGCAACGCGTGACTTTCTAATGGGCTTGACGGAGTGATCCTTGAGTTCGGTTTACATTATTATTTTTGAATGTGTATCTAGGTACAATTCAAATTCATTATAAATATGTTCCATGCATTTCACATCAACATTAATGATGTGGCCGGGCTGCTTAGACCCTAAGAAGTATTTTTATAAAAAACTATATTTTTTAATGGGTCTTCAGTTATATTGAAAGATTGTTTAAATCGAAAGGTAAGTGAGTATTGTAATATAAGATAATTTCGAATTTTACCTCAGAAGTAGGTTTTTTAATGTGTCGTTTAAATAAATGATAAATGATCTCCTCTATTTCATTTCGAAATTTGATTATCAGAATAGCTATTGAGAGTCGATTTATCAGAAGTTTACAGAGAATCACAGAAGATAATAGAAAACAAAATTGTTCATTTGGCAAAAAACGAGCCAAAGCCCATGAAACAGCACAAGTCTTATAAACAAAACAATCGTGGGTGGGCTAATTCCAGGACAGAAAAATATCCTAATATTTTGTGTATACAAAATGTACTTAAACATATTTTTCTTTATTATTAATTAGTTGTTCTTATATATAAATGGTGTGGCCCTTAAAATTAACATAATTAAACCAAATTGTCTCATTCATTTTGATTTAGAAAAAAATATACGAGAAGGAAATCCTAAACACAAATTAAAATTTTCTCACGTCTTTTATCATCATTTTTGTTTTTTTTTTTGGAAAAACAAGCAAAACCTACAAGACGTTGAAATATAAAATCTCCTAACATCCACGTCCGTAAAAATCCAGTACACAGAAAGAAAATTTATATAACGGGAAAACTTGTTTAAGTTTTCCATCTAATTTTTTTCTCTTTAAAGAAAATACTGAAAAAACAAAATTAATTGGGGAGAAGATTTATGATTATTTTTCTTTCATTCTACCAATTTTCATTTTTTTTTTGTATTTGAACTTTCCACAATTTTCTTGTATGTTTTCTACTTTTTTTTTTGAAAAATGAAAGACATGGAAATACAAAAAAAACTGGAAAAAGAAAAGCTGTTTTCTTTTTTTTTCGAGGCGATATTATATTTTCGCCAGTTGAGTGTCTAATGTAAGATATAAATATCTTAGCACAAGAAAATTTAATTAACTTGTGTTTTGATTTCAGTGATAATTTTCCATTTTCCTTATTTTTTGTGCGCTCTCGTTATATATTGTTTTGAAAGAAAAGAAAAATTGTTAAAAAAAATCATTAAATTAAATTGTTTAATACTGATGATTATCAGATATTTGTGAGTTTATATATTATTTTCCCAACCTGTTTTCTGTCTCAGTTGATTATTAGGTACAAAGATAAATGGCTTACCTGTAGTAATCCTAATTCATATGGCTTGCAGGTGTCCGTGTCCTTATCCCAACCACAGTACGGATCCTTGACACATCGATAACAATTATCGTATCGTCGGTTACACATTACTAAATCGATTTGTTTCACACGGTGATCGGTGGCAACGTACAGTGATTTACCTTTCTGACTGATCTCCATCATTTGAATCACCTCGTTTGGTGCAATTTCGAAGATATCCAGCAATTTTGATTTTGATTCGACATTCCGATAATATTGTACAATTTTATACACTCGGCCATTTTGTGTGCCGACATAGTAGACCGTATACTCTTGATTCAAGATGTCGATTTTAATTCTAAAATTTATTAAATATTAATGAAAATTTATTTATTTGTGTGCACCATCAATATATACTTACTTGTCCACCACTAATTGCGTAAATATTAAATCTCGCTTATAAAATACCGGATTATTATGCTCGTGATTGACCGCTTTATCCATCAACGGGTGTGATCGTATAAAATTTAATACTGTATCTGGTAAGCTTGATGTATCGTTGACACACGTTCCCGGTCTTGGTTCGGGCACTTTACTATTCAACACCGGTAACCATGCTGAATTTGAAGTAGCTTGCTCCTTGAATTTCCCAGCAAATGCTGCGTGTATTTCATTTATATCGTAACTGCATACAGCCGAACCAATTAAACCATTCGTACTTGTCGTAAACACAGCGTAAAATTTAGTTAGATCATTTGGTAATTTGTAAACAGATTGAATTTCGTTGAAATAAAATGGAAATTCACTTGATATACTGCAATTAAGCCGTGCCTTCAAATATGTTGCCCAATTTTGACTTAAAATATTTTTGCCACCAGTATCCTTTTTACATACGCGCGCAATTCGCGAATAAACCGCTTTACCGCAATTTATGTATTCAACGGCCGTTTCACGGAAAAAGAAATACACGTATTCACCAATATCGAATGAACCGACAAAATTAGGTTCTGAAAATAGACAAAAAAAATTTATGAAAGAAATGTAATTAGTTTTCAACGCAAATAAAATTTACATAAATTTACGGTTCATCTTTATGGGGGTATTAAAATGGGACACCTGGTCCATTAGATTTTACCCTCAACACGGAAATAAAAACAAAACTGAAGGGAAAACAAAGAAAATGAAAATATTTTTATTACATTTTCAATTCAGTTTCCGTGTACCATATACGGCCGTAACGGCGTATGTTGTATCACCACGAGAGGGGTGCATAAATATTTAGAATTAATTTTTGTGGCGATTTTTTAATTAGTCCAAATTTGCTCCGTTTAGTGTTTTGACATAAACTGACATAATATATTTCTCCGAAAGGTATTAAAATTGTTATTCTGTTGTTTTTGTTGTTATACATAGGAGTGCTTAGAACAGGGGATTTTTAACATTTTTACGTAATAAACAATTTTTCCGAATGGATGGAGCGCGGCCATTCTGTTGAAACAATTCAATACACTATGACCGAATATATCTCAGCGGATAGAAGTCGCATTTGTTTTTGGATTAATTAATTATGTGTTTAATGAATACATTTTATACATGATTAATTTATATATTGCTGTGAATTAATTAATTATTTTTATTAAAATGAAATGCGTTTGAAATATTATTAACAATGGGATTTATTTTAATTGAAGTCACACAAAATCCATTAACTGCAGTTCAGTTCAATTCGAATGGTATTCAAAACCTGTATGGTAAAAAATTAGGTATGAGCAATATGGTATGCTTACGTTCAAGAACTTCAAACTATGTTACTGTAGTCTCGTTAAGGCGGCCAAATTAGTTCATGAGATATAATGCTAGTGAGATAAAAGAGAATGATTGGTCTTAATCAAATTGAAATTTTAATTAACTGTAAGCACTATAATTGTGTTTTTTTGCACAACGTAACACAAAATTATCGAAAAACCGCCATGGAAAGGTGGCGAAAACTATTCCCGAAATGCTTGTGGACAGATTTTTGAGCTTTTTAAATGGTCGTTAATTAAATTTTGACCAATTATAGTTTTATCCGCCCCTAAATTCGGAAGCCTGTGATCGTGTAACATACATGGTTTCTACCTTACTTCGAGGGATTTCATGAGAACTTGCTTGTGTAAAAAATAGAGTTCCTGTGAAATTTGATTAAATTAGTTTTCAGAAAGTAAGACCCGAAGAAAATACAAGAATTATAACGATATCAGCACAGAGGTTACTCTAGTTAAGGAAGTTTCTGGAAACTTTGACGAATTAGCTCTAAACCAAAGTATTACATTTGCAAGACCCTAGTCCCTTGATATTACCTCGGTCAAAGCCCCATCATAATCTCCAGGCCATACATACTCCTCCCCAATATTACCCTCCTTCTCGCGTAATTACTTCCTGGTCATCATCCCGAGCCTTACTCCTCTTTTCAACATTATCCCGCCTTGGAAAATCAATTACGTATATATTATGCGGAATTGTTCACCTAAATACCAGTAGTATGTGTATTCCGTTGTATTGCCGCGTGCCGGTTATGTCGGCCGTTACCCAATACAGTTTCTGCTGATTAGGTAGTAAAATCGAACCAAATAGTCATAAATGTTTAAACCAAACCAAGGGCTATCAGAATGTTAATGTACCTACGACAATGTTCAAAAAATTCAGGTAAATAATCATACAAGCTCCTAGGTTTATAATCCTAATTAAAGCCAAAATATGACCGTTGGCTCACTGAATATTTCATGCAATACATGTTTTCTCTTTCTGTCCAAGTTAGAATGAGCTGGATCATCTATAATTCTGAAGCTAGCTGGATCGTCTACTGAGCTGGATCATCTAACTCTGTTGGGTGTTATTGCTTTGATATCCACCCATCCCACTTTCCGAGTTATCATTCGATTCCGTGTTAGATGGTCGCCCGATTTTCCTTTTCCCTTGTGGGTTCCATGCCAAAGACGTTCTTGTCATGTCATTCTTCGATTCCCTCAGAGTAGCCAATTCATCTCCACTTACACTTTCTTATTTGGTTTGCCTAAGGCGCTCAACATTTGTTATTTTGTTTTGCAAAAGTACAGCAACCCTGATTTCACACACGAATTTAACATTTTTAGTTTGGTGTGGCGGGATAGGACAGGCGTTTCTTTCTTCAACTGTGTCACCCGTTTTCGCTAGAGTACAACCAACGTATATAAATCCATTGATATGGTTTATTTCTTCTTGGTCTAGGTTTCCCTAACATTTATTTTGGGGCCAACTTCTTTTGCTAGATCTGATTCTGTAGTTTATGTTGCACGTCGGCGTGTTTGTGTGCAGGCATATGTCATCTGCCTAATCTAGATAATTGAGTTTCTCTGTTAATTCTCCCCACTATCTTATACAATTAGGAACAGAAGTGGGCAGCGTACGCATCCCTGTCTGCCTCATTTTCTGTTACAGTATGATTCCTTTTGCTTGCCTTTGCATTAAACTCGATTACCTGTTCGATTGTGAGTGTGCTTAATTACGTTGGGATGCCAATTTCCTTCCATATTGCGTTCCTGTGTATTGTGTCGAATGAACGTTCAAAGTCCACGAAGAGTAGGTACAGTGCTGAATTCCATTCGTTAGACTGCTCAATAATAATGTGTCGTTTATTAATATGATATGATCTGGTCTGAAGCCAGCCATATATTTATGGTTATATTGAGAAGGGATATATCCTGGCAATTTTTGATTTTCTACTTAGGTCACCTTTCTAGGGACTCGTTATAGTCAAGTCTTGTTTCTTTTTTCGGGGTATTATACCGGAGTTTCACACTTTTGTTATTACTGGTGTTAGAGCTCTTGTAGTTTCCAATATGTCTTCTTTTAATAATTTTTGAATGTAGCTTGTATATTGATTTTTTTTAAGTATGCACATGTTTGGTTGCTGCAGCCTTTTCTCCTGCCTTGAGAATGTGTATTGCCTATACGAACACTCCTGGCCATTTTCTTGATTTATCATTTGCAACGTAAGTTGCTGGCGTTCTTCAATTTTCTTCCAAATTTTATCACTAATCCAGAGTTTGCGTCTGAATTCTTGGTACCCGCCCTTGTGTGTTGGTAGCTGTTTCGATATAGGCTCTTCGAGTTGTTTCCACCATTGCTCTACATCAGACTAAGCTTGAGCGCTTCGCAGAATGTTTTTCTTGTGCCGGCATCTTTTAATCTGTCAGTTTTTTCTTGGTTCATTATACAGCGACCTTTTTAATTTTTAATTGTGATATTATCAGTTGGGTTGGTGGTCACTTTGAATGTCTGCACCACTCATTGCCCTGACATCTTGTAATGACGTGAGAAATTTCTTGTTGCTCATTACGTGATCTATTTGGTTCATTGTTCTGTCATCAGGTGATGTCCATGTGTATTTGTAAATCTTTCTGAGTGGAAATTTACTGACTCATAAGAATAGTTGGTTTGTGATGCTAAAATCGATGAGCCGTTCTTCATTATTATTACGCCCAGAGTTTAATGCTTGATTACCCATGATGGTTGTAAGTCAATGAAGTTAGCCCGAACCCGAATTTTATGGTGGGCTTCTTGGATAAGTGTAGCCATCCCGAAAAAGTGTAAATAGGTCAAAAAATGTAGCACCATCCCGAAAAAAATTCACGCATGCGATAAACAAACAATTTAGAAAATTAATATTAATGTAAAAAAAATTACTGGTCTAAAATTTTTTTTTTATTTTTTTTAGCCCAAATAGCGATTATTTGAGTAGTTACTAGGGGAGATAAAGCCACCAAGCGGCATACACGGCCAGATAGGCCAATGTACTAACTAAAACGTGGAAACTACCCTATGTCCATATCAGGTGGAAATAACCTTTGTTTTTAATTCATTAACCGCAAGGCGCTTTTTTGTGCAGTTACCATGGGTCAACATTAAATTCTGCACTGAAATACCTAGAGATAAAGCCACCAAGCGGCATCCACGGCTAGATAGACCAATGTTCTAACTAAAACGTGAAAAGTACACTATGTCCATATCAGGTGGAAATACCCTTGGTTTTTAATTCATTAACCGCAAGGCGATTTTTTGTGCAGTTACCATGGGTCAACATTAAATTCTGTACTGAAATACCTAGAGATAAAGCCACCAAGCGGCATACACGGCCAGATCGGCCAATGTGCTAACTAAGATATGGAAACTACCCTATGTTCATATCAGGTGGAAATAACCCTTTTTTAAATTGTTTATTTAACAGAAAAGCGATTTTTTGTGCAGTTACTATGGGTCAAAATTAAATTCTGTACTGAAATACCTAGAGATAAAGCCACCAAGTGGCATACACGGCCAGATAGGCCAAATGTACTAACTAAAACGTGGAACCTACACTATGTCCATATCAGATGGGAATAACCTTTGTTTTTAATTCATTAACCGCAAGGCGATTTTTTGTGCAGTTACCATGGGTCAACATTAAATTCTGTACTGAAATACCTAGAGATAAAGCCACCAAGCGGCATACACGGCCAGATAGGCCAATGTACTAACTAAGATGTGTAAACTATCCTATGTTCATATCAGCTTGAAATAACCTTTATTTTAATTTGTTTATTTAACCGATTGGCGATTTTTTGTGTAGTTACTCGTACAATGGGTCAACATTAAATTCTGTACCGAAATACCTAGAGATAAAGCCGCCAAGCGGCATACACGGCCAGATAGGCCAATGTACTAACTAAGATGTGGAAACTATCCTAAAGTTTGAATTATTTATTCTAATAGTCGTCTATGGAATCATTTTGAATTCAGATTAATGAATGATTGGTCCAATCAGCAAGCTCTCAGGGCTTCCGAGCAAGGTATACTGGCATGCCAGGGGGATGTTTCGTTCCATTCCAAGTGGTGACCCAAACTTGTACTAATCCATGCAATCTTATCTTAACTTATCAATCTTTGACACTCGCCCCCCCCCCCTCCCCTCCTGCCCCTCAAGCAAGATAACTTGTGAAAAATAGCCAGGACAAACAAACGTCGATTGATTATCAATTCTCGGAAAAATGTAATTCTAAATTAACCTAAACAAAATTTACAACTCTTACATTAAAAAATCCCCACCTGGTTTTGTAGTAACCCCAACTACATGTTGCTCAAGAAACGGACGTTGAAACCAGAAATGAAGATTCGTTTCGAAAATGTTTATGACAGACGGAAAATTTGACACAGCGAATTTCTTTCAAACCATGGTCGAATTTAGCCACGTATAGCATTATGATAATCGATTAAGCTCTGGAAATACATTGCAAACCGACATTTTATTTGATCTCGTTACTAACTCGATTTGAATCATGATGCAATTTTTTAATTCTTATGAAGCCCGCTAGATACAGAAAAAAACAGATTTCTTCTAAATGCCTGGTATGAAAGTTGCGGGAGATACCAGTATACGCTAAATAAATGCCAACTATTTATAATAAAATTTATTTTGTTAAACCTGAAAATAATTTAATTTTATACCACGAACGAAAACGAAATCGCTTATGGTTGCCAATATCGCAGCCATCGATTGACCAATTTAATTTTAACTTCCAAAATATAGGTAAACCCTGGTACACAAAAACAATGGAAGTAACAACAAAAAATCAATAATCTACATTGTCTACGAATTGTCTACATATCCTACTAATTCTCGACATTGTCTACTCAAAAATCAATTGTCTATGCTCGACATGCTCGACACCAACATATAGACAACTCGGAAATACGCGTAGACGCACAACACTGCGACTGTAGTGGTGAATGCGGAATGTTATCCCAAAAACAACAGAATTAGGATTTTTTTGTGTGAGACGTACACATCTCTATATATGAACAGGGATAAAACTTACTTTTAAGAGAGCTCAAAGAATCGAGTTGAGAAGCATATTTACAGACCAAAGTTTTGTGTGAAGTGAATGATTTTTAAATACGGACAAGCCAATTGTATGTTAAATGTGGAGATCCGTTTATCTGATAAATTTAAAATGTTAATATTTTTGAAAATCGATTATTATTTTTATCTCATCGTATTTATGAAAATCTGTACGAAAATGTATACACCCAAAAAAATCTAAACTAGTTTGCATTCTTTCTGGGAAAAATTGAGAAAGCATTTATCCAATAAATAATGCAATGGTATTATGGTTAGGAAAATTTAGTTTTGATTTTGTTTAGTTTTTCCCAAATAGTTTTCCAATAAATAAATATAAAAGAAAGTAAAATATGTAAATTTTATTTTATTCTTGATTTATTGTTTGTTTGAAAATCATTTTTTTTGGCATAGTGATTTAAAACAATAGAATTTTATCCTATCTAAAATTGAATTGAAAAGGATTTTCTGCACTACATCGTATTATAGGTAATTGAATTTACGATTTCGTAATTACCTTTTTAAGGTAAATATGGAATTTTAACTAAAAACAAAAGTTTATAGTACTTAACAATGAATCAATAAATTAATAAATGAATGCTATCTAGATATATACGAGTATACTTTGTAATTGTGTACTCGTACATAAATTTTTTGTGAGTACACTCGTAATTACTATATGTACATCAAAACTAATTTATACTCGGTACACGAGACAAATAAGAGATAATCTCATTGTATTATCACGTTTGCATTAGATCATATAATTTTTTATCAAAGTTTATAGAAACAAAAAATATTAGTTGGAAAATCGAAAAATTCAATTAAACTCAAAAATACGAGTAAAACCTGTATTCGTGTACAATTTTCCAAATGTTTTAAATGTTATTATATAAATTCTATCTAACAATTTTATAAACGAGAATTAATTAAATTAAAATAATATAACACATGGAAACAGATTTTTTACTGAATTTTATCTGAACCAGACATACGAATTTTGTTGTGCCAACATTATACAACAACTGTGATACGAATTTTGAATAAAACTTATCGTTCGTTTGGCAACCAAATATGTCACCGACCCTTTTTCCTTATATACGAACTAGCCCTGCGTTAAACATATTTTTCGCCTTATCAAATCATTAATTAATTAAATAAGTATAATTAACACAAAGTAAACAACGCACACCCTCTTGTATGTTATTTTAACTAAAACGGCAAAATACTTCATCGCAATGTTACACAAATATTATTACTAGTATTAAGTTTTATTTACAATTAAAAAATTTAATCCCAAAACTTTTCTCCATCACCATAGCAGCGATATGTTTTAATACAGTGTTTTGATAACCAACCGTCACAAAATAAAAATATGCAAATTTTATGCCATCAAATAGAAATTAACATTTTCAACAAGAAAGCGCACATGAAAAACACATTCAAAGTGGTTTTTCTTGTTCAACGATGATCCAAAACAGGAAATTACAACAACACCACAAACCAAAAAAAAATTTGTTTTAAAAATACTAATTGTGTTGCATCAACAAAATGAAAACGCAAGCTGAAAATTCATCATCTATCATTTGTATAAATAAAAAAATTGGTAACACTGGAGATTATCTCGAAGTTCCGCCAAACTAATTACGAATGGCTACATATTTTTTCTGCTTTTCATGTTTTATGTACATTGCATAGTTGTAGGGTGTTTTTTTAAGAGGTTGCCGATTTTTTTTTTGAATAAAACACATATAAAATTATGAAATGACCAAAATTTTTTTTTATTTGGTAGATAATTTTTTGGCATTTAACATTTAAACACAATTTCTGGCATATGGCTACCACGACTATTTTTCACAAATGTCATTCTGGAGGTCCAATTTTCCAGCACTTTTTCAAGCATTTGAGGGCGTATGTCAGCAATGACACGTTGAATATTGGTTTCCAAAGCGTCAATCGATTGAGGTTTATCCACATAAACCAATGACTTCACGTATCCCCACAAAAAGTAATCGAGTGGCGTCAAATCGCACGAACGCGGAGGCCAATTCACCGGACCATTTCTCGAAATAATGTTGTCGTTGAAAGTTTCTTTCAATAAGTCGATTGTTTCACGTGCTGTATGGCAAGTGGCACCATCTTGTTGAAACCACATTTCATCCATATCCATATCTTCAAGATTTGACAACAAAAACTCATTTAACATGGTTCTGTATCGATTTCCATTCACGGTAACGCGTCGTCCTTCCTCATTTTTAAAGAAATATGGACCGATGATCCCACCAGCCCATAGACCGCACCAAACAGTACATTTATCAGGATGCATTGGTAATTCTTGAACGGCGTGTGGATTATCTTTGCTCCAAATGCGACAATTTTGTTTGTTGACGTATCCATTTAACCAAAAATGCGCCTCACCACTGAAGAGAATTTTACGGTAAAAAAATGGATCTTCGTTCAATTGATTTAACGACCAATCACTGAATTCACGGCGCAAACGATGGTCGTGTGGCTTTAATTCTTGCACCAATTGAATTTTGTATGGCACCAAACCCAAATCTTTACGTAAAATTTTCCATAAAGTCGATGGACAAAGTCCAATTTGCTGAGCACGACGACGAATCGATAAATTGTCGTTTTCTTCGACACTGGCCTCAACGACAGCAATAT
The DNA here is from genome assembly GCA_963691935.1 of Nephrotoma guestfalica. Lineage (NCBI taxonomy): Eukaryota > Metazoa > Arthropoda > Insecta > Diptera > Tipulidae > Nephrotoma > Nephrotoma guestfalica. Next base: position 165,647,090 of record OY829915.1, read on the forward strand.
TTTCTTCTGTACGAACTCTTCTCATTCTTGTCGGTGGCTTGGCATCCAAAAGAGTGAATGTAGACCGAAATTTGGTAATTACGTTCTTTATGGTGGTCTCTGACGGACGATTATGTGCACCATAAAATTCACGAAGTGCTCTATAAACATTTTTAATTGAACACTGATTTTGAAAATAAATTTCCACGATTTGAAAACGTTGTTCTGGAGTTAACCTATTCATAATGATTTGCCAAACAATACTGAGTAGAAATGCCACTTTGAGCTGTCAAAACAACTGTCATAAAATAAAACGACATCTATCGGAAAAACAAACCTCCTAAAAAAACACCCTTTACATATTTTGAAGAGAATTAAATGAAAACTGAACATATTTTCATTTTTAGGATGGAAACCAAATATGGTAGAAATAAAAGCACAATTAGCCAGGCAGACATGCAGTTTACTTATTTTTTCGAGCTGAGCGCAAAAAGGAGTCATAAAGTTAGAATCAAACTTTTTTTTTTGTTATAAACGTATTATCTGGTTTAATTTTAACTCGCGTGCTCTTAATCTAGACATGAATGTGGATACAGTACAAAAAAAATGTTTTTCAGTTTTACAATTTTGGAAAAATATTTTCCGCCAACGGTGATGTTTATATATATGTTATACATATATGTATGTGTATGTCCAGTTGTTACACTCAAGATAATTTTTATTTGGTGCGGGTTTATTGTCCAGATCCATATTCAACATTCATTAGTAACAAAAAAAATCGATAGCTGATTTTTTTATGTAGCGGAAAATTATAAAAATTGTTGCTGTTTACCAGGTTTTGTTACATACATATTTTGACGACAGTACGAAAAACGTCGTCAGCGAAGATAATGGTCTGATGATTTCAATACAAACACAATGTAGTTTATTTGTTTTTGGCTGGTGAATGTTTATGGGATATGCATAAGGGAACTATGGAATTTTTCATAGTGGAAATGTAATATTTTACGATCGGATGCAATTATACAAATTGAAATAATTACGATACTAAACTATAAATGTATTGCCTCGAGGGACATTGTTCTACAGAAGTTTTTACAAAGCATATCAAGTAAAAATTTCTTTTCAGATAAAGGCTTATAAGATCCCTCCAATCGCTCCAATGTAATAATAAAAGACGTTACTAGTTATAAACATAGAAAATTAAGTCACTCCTGCATTTTTGTATTACTCGTTCATGGTGAACGTTATAGTGAAAAACTAAAATTACAAACAAGCGTACAGGTCATTCGATGGGGTCCGAGTGCCGTTTTTTAATTTTTTTTGGCTCGGACGATATTGATAAAAATAGTGAAGGAAAATTTTCAATTGCCAGTAATCCATTGCAATTGGTCCAAATTTCGGTAAAATTCGTTCAGAGGGTTGTCCGGGCGGCCCAGATCCCATTTTTTACCTCTTTTCTTTCGATTCACATGATTTATATGAAAATTACTGGGGGTGTGATTCCGAGTACCTATATTGTTACTTCTGATTTCGGGAAAATTAATAGGGGTTCTTTCTGCGGGGCTCGGGATAAATTTTTAATTTTGTTTCGGGTTGATCGAATTCTATAAAAATTGTGATAATAAGGGTTTGGCAGGAGGAATGGATTGCAATAATCAGTACTTTTAAGAAAACCGTTTAGGAGGTCCTTCGGTAGGGTCTGGGTCCCATTTTAGGCGGAAAAAGATTTGGCTCGAACAATTCTGATAAACATGATGTTTCCAAGTACTGGGAATCGATTCCCACTGGTCCATATTCATCAGGGTTCTTAGTGGGGCTTGGAGTCTTCTTTTAACATTTTATTTGGCTTGAACAATTTTGATAAAATTTGGCGAGACAGGATTTTTGAATGGAAGTAAATGATTTCAAGGAGTTCTGATTTTTGGATAATTCATTTAGGAGTTGACCATTTCACCATGTTGTGCCATTTTACGCAAGGTTGTACGTTATGTTACATCATGTTCTGAGATGTTGCAACACGTTGTCTCATATTGTAACATGTTGCGTGATATTTGCACCATAATGCTAGATTTTTTTATTGCATCATGATTTATGATTGCATCATTTTGTGGGACGTTGCTAGAGGTGGCACCATGTTGCGTTAGTGGGCCAAGTTGTAAGGTGTTACACGATTTTGTTCCATGTTGCGCCGTGCTGGGTCTTTTGTTTTTGTTTAATTAGATATCTGACGTTATTTCGATCATATTGAGGAATGTTGCACCATGTTATGTTGGTTGCGTTACGGTGACTATGTATGGGTACACTATTCGGAACCTTTTGAAAGGTTGTTATGAGTAACAATATTGATGTGTAACATTCATTATCTAATTAATATTTTGATCGTGGTAACTTTTCACATTTCAAAGGGGAGATTTCAAATGGTAGGAATCGATTTCGTGCTAATTTTTGGTGCTAATTTGGGAAAATTAGTTAAGGGACTAATTCACTTGGCCCCCAGGGTTTTTCGGGTTGAACGATTTTTATAAAAATAGGTGCGAAGGGTTTTCGAGTACCAATAATCGATTGTGATGAATTCTAAATTTGGAAAAACAGGAATCTTTTTAAATGGCATTCAGGTTCCTATAAAAAAGAATTAGCTCGAAAAATTTTAATAAAACATTTGAGAAAGGATACTTTAGAGGGACAGAAAACGACTGCAATGGGTCATGATTTTGGGAAATTTGTTGAGATATCCTTAAATGAATAGTATGAAACTCGGTTGGTACTATGAAAATATCCAATTTGATTGACACAAAACCGCGGGTTCTTTGAATTGATAGCGTAACTGTTACTGTGTTTACAAAGCAAAAAAAATTATAGTAATCATGAAAATGTTCACCGTCGAGATTTATGCATACCGTTCGCTTTATTGCCTTTATTTATAATATTAAATGTTATTTAATTTTGACAGATGAGCATAAAGAAATTCCACATAAAAGTCGGGTTTGGTCACATCATATATAAACCCCTCCATTTTTTTTTAAATTGTTGGTAAGAAAATTTATTTAATAAACACCTACGTGAAGCCATCGATATCACATTCGATAAAAAATTTGATATGCGACGCAAATAATTACGTATATGATTCCAGGACAAAAGTTCATCGTTTTTAGAAGTAAGTTTTGCATCATAACAAAAGCGTCATAGTCTGCATCAAAAAATGTAACCAATTACATTTAAATTAAATTGATGCATTGTAAGACTAATTGTGAAGCTGGTGTACATTGAAACTGTTATGATACAAGTTACATCGTAAAGTAAGTTGTGTGAAAGATTCAAATTTGCTATCAAATAAAATCGAACAATTTTTCTTGTTTTAAGCAAATTTATAACGTATGAGAAGTTATCCCACGATTCTATCCCAGAAAATAAAAAAAAATCATCAGGCAACACTAATCAATAAAAATCCCATTTGCTCTTGTGTGAAGTTAGCCCAGCCCACAATTTATTAAAAATCACGTTAAATACAAAAATTAAATTCGTTATATTTAAATTAAGAGAATTTTATATCAAGCACGTTAAAAGTATAAATTTGTCGGATTTAGGCTATGTGGTTTTGAGAGCGTCACACTCCTGCCTTATTCAAATACGTGTATGGGTATATCGGACCCAGGGCCCAATTTTGCAAAGTTTCCACGGAAAGATTATTCTTAACTTTTCTAAAAGTAAGGCAGGATTATGACGATCTTAAAACCACATAGCCTTAATCCGACAAGTTTATACTTTTAACGTGCGAAATTTAAATTTAATTTTTGTTCAAATACGTGTTGTATGGGTATGAACGATATATCTGGCCCAGGGCCCAATTTCGCAAAGTGGCCACAGAACGATTTTTTTCTAACTTTTCTAAAATTAAGGCAGGAGTGTGACGATTTCAAAACCACACCGCCTTAATCCGACAAATGTATACTTTTAACGTGAGAAATTTAAATTTTGTTCAAATACGTGTTGTATGGGTATATCTGACCCAGGGCCCAATTTCGCAAAGTTGTCGTGGAACGATTTTTTCTAATATTTCTTAAATTAAGGCAGTAGTGTGACGATCTCAAAACCACATAGCCTTAATCCGACAAGTTTAAAGTTTTGACGTGCGAAATTTAAATTTAATTTTTGTTCAAATACGTGTTGTATGGGTATAAACGATATATCTGGCCCAGGGCCCAATTTCGCAAAGTCACCACGGAACGATTTTTTTCTAACATTTCTAAAATTAAGGCAGGAGTGTGACGATCTCAAAATCACACAGCCTTAATCAGACAAATGTATACGTTTACCATATGTTGTATGGATATAAACGATATATCTGGCCCAGGGCCCAATTTCGCAAAGTTGCGACGGAACGATTTTTTCTAACTTTTTAAAAGTAAGGCAGGAGTGTGACGATCTCAAGCCACATAGCCTTAATCCGACAAATGTATACTTTTAATGTGCGAAATTTAAATTTAATTTTTGTTGAAATACGTGTTGTATGGGTATATCTGGCTCAGGGCTCAATTTTGCAAAGTTACCACGGAACGATTATTTTTTAACTTTTCTAATCAGAAGTGTTATTTTGTTGAATGCTATTGAGAGATTCACTAATAATATCAAACGATTTTAAATTTAGGAAGGTTTTAGGAAATTCTGCACTACCGTGTATAGGCCGGTGACTTTTTTCCTAAACTATTCCTAATTTTTGTTTTTATTTTCTATGAATGGTTTAGAAAAACATTTACGCGTATCCTCAATCCGACAAATGTATACTTTTTACGTGCGAAATTTAAATTTAATTTTTGTTCAAATACATGTTGTATGGATATAAACGATATTTCTAGCCCAGGGCCCAATTTCGCAAAATTGCCACGGAACGGTTTGTTTCTAACTTTTCTAAAAGTAAATCAGAAGTGTGACGATCTCAAAACCACATAGCCTTAATCCGACAAATTTATACTTTCATCGTGCCAAATATCTTTATCGTGTCTAATGTAATTTTAGTTATTACATGTTCTATTGATATACAATTCTCTTAATTTAAATGTAACGAATTTAATTTTTGTATTTAACGTGATTTTTAATAAATTCTGGGATGGGCTAACTTCATACAAGAGCAAATGGGGTTTCTATTGGTTATTGTTGCGTGATGATTTTTTTTATTTTCTGGGATGGAATCGTGGGATAACTATACATACGTAAATTTATAATTTTTTTCCCCAATTAAAATCTACGTATTTTATTATCAATACAACCAGTTTAATAATTTTAAAATTATTTACAAAAGATTAGGTTTTTGAGGAAATTCAAAGAGAACTATTTGGCGGGAATTTTGAAAATGAAGAAATTAAAGGACTTACTATTTTTATGTTTATTTTATAATCCTAATTAATTTAGCTTTAAAATAAGCCCTATATCATAATTATGGAATATTTGTTTTTTTTTCTACAAGCATAAATACTCAAGCATGTTTTTGAATTTTTACATTATTCAACACCCTGTTTCTTAAAAAAAAAATTTTAGGACTATGCAAAACATAAAATTAAAATAAGACTTCCAAAAATTTGTGATTTCACGTATTTTTCACCATATATTTGTTCCGTAGACCACTGCAATTTATCTATTACATTTGCTTGGCTGCTGTCGAAAAATCGACCGTAAAGAGGAGACGTTCAGATCAGAAAATTTCTTTAATCAAAAATTCTAGAATGCGGCGTTTATATTTAATAACATAAATAAAACTAGCGAAGCAGATATTGAAATCCTTAATTGCGATTGGTGACTACGTGTCTATAACATTAATGAAAAATTAAATAATTAAAATTGTAAGCGAGAAAACTAATATGCAAATGACTCAATTTTAATCCTTTACACATAAAAAAACATTAATCAAAAGTAGCGAATTCAATTTGATTGTCATTATCAGTTCTTATCGCGTTTTTTGTGTTATATTGTATTTTAGTTTACTTTTAATTTTCGTTAGCATTTTGTTCTTCTTAGCAATTTCACAATAAGACAACTAAAAGATAATAATAATAATAATAAAAAAAGAAACTGATTGCAAGTTTATTTTCTCGAGAAGAAAATTATTTTCTTATATACTTATAGTTTCGATCATTAAAAAGTTGTTTTTTGTTATTTTGGTATTGGAGTACGAGTGGGGGAGAGGGAGGAAGAGGTTGGTATTGCATAGCTTAAAACAATAAAATACAACTTTTTTTGTACTTATTATTATTATTATTGTTATTTAACTTAATGATAACACTATAATTTTTTTTAGTATTTACGAGTACAAGAAAAGCGAATCGGAAAATTTTTCTACATAAAGTTGAATTCTGTTAAATTATACTCCTAACAAAATGCATTTGAAAAATTATACATAATTTGCATATTTTTAGCATTATGCAGAAATTTTTTTACGCTGTTGCGGTTTTCAACTTTACATTTTTTTTGTTATTCGTCATTCAATTTTCTCCGAGGAAATGAAATTAATTTTTTGCCGTTCTACTTAACTAACTTATTAGTTTAAAACAACTGAATAAAGGTTTTGTAATTAAAAACAAAAAATTGTTATACAAGACTGGCGGACGACGTTTTTATGTTATTTTAATTTGAGCCAAACATAACGAACTCACATAGTATTGCTAATATTTTTAAAATTATTACGTAAATAAAATGTGCAAAAGTTTATTTTATAAACTAGTTTTTCCAAAGCACAAATTAAAAACTAAAATGGATTATAATATTATTTATAAAATACCGAACCTGAAAAAAGACCATAAAATAAATTTTCAATTATGGGAAAATCTGTGAACAATTTTCATTTTGTGTATATTGTTAAATTTTATTTTAGTTATTTTTTTTTTGGTATTTCAAACAATTTTATATAATCAAATAAAAATAATATTTTTAATTAAATTAAAATATTAAAAATTTTAAAATAATTGTATTGTTGTGTTATCAATGTAACGATTACAAATATAACTTTACACGGGTACAATAATGTATTATTTAAGTTGGTAACAATATAACTGGAATATTGTTCTACATAAAAATTTCAGTTTAATTAATAGAAAAATGGTTTTTCATATAAAGCATTTATATTGGAATTTCGATTTGTGGTGGGGGTTTGCCATGGCTTGAGTTTAGCAAAATCGTGTATTATTTCATAATTTGGGTCAAACGTTTTATGATTTCAACCAGATGTTTAACCTACCGTAACGAGGAATTCTATTCCAACTGACTGGAATGGGGAAGGAGGATTCCATAATGACATTTTGTGGGCAAATATCATTTGTGCAACAAAAAAAAAACTGCTTCGAGAAAAACTAGTTTCTAAAATACCATTTGTTTAAAACCGATTCCCTAAGACCATAATCTTCACTAGAAAATGTAGGTGTGCAATACATTAGCATGCATTTCGTACTTAGTTACAAATAAGGGTGTGATGATTTTGAAACTCATGAAAAATGTATCTAATTAACACTGTTAAATTTTAAATTTTCTACATTCGTATAAGGGCAGCCATTTTTAACTTTAAAAATGTTTATTTATCAACTACTTTTCATGAATTAATTTTTTGTTTATTATGGCTTGTAGGCAGCAATTACAGAGGCGAAAATGAAAATTACACCGTACAATTTTTTTTTGCAGTACACAGTTTCGATAGATGTCTCTGTTTAACTCTACACATTTTTAAACTGCATTTTGATCTGCAGGCACGATAAATACAATTTTTGACATTTCATCAATAACTTTTATTTGTTGTTAAACAAAATCGCATACAAAATATTTTTTATGTGATTTTGTTTAACAAGACACGAAGTTAGAAAGAAATAACAATTCAACATGAAGCTATTTACGTAAAAATTTTACGAAAATCGACGAACTAATTTTTCATGGAAAAATTTATCTGGCTAATTTTGGAGACCAGAGAGGTTATCATTCCACGTCAGCTGCGTGAAACGAATACATAATTGCGTTAGAAATAAAATACTAATCCAACTAAACAAAAACTAGAGACATAAATCACTGAAATTTCCATTTTTAGTTGAGACATTAATTTAAACGCAGTGCAGTTTGATCGTGATATTTAATTATGTTTACGTAAATCAAAGTTTTTCGTCATAAAATTGTTAAATGTTTTGTAACATGCTTATATTTAAAAGGTTTTTTACAGAAATGCCGAACAGTTGTTTATAAAATTTTATAAGGAGAAGCAATATTCCAATAGACAAATCGCCAGAAAAATTGGGCGTTCTGAATGCATTGGTTGTAATTTTATTAAAAAGAGTAAAAATACGACATAACAGTCCCAACAAAAGGCCGAAACATAATCTCAGCTGACCAAAAAAGTCAAATTCATGAAGAAGCTACACGAAATCGACTAACATGCACGCAAATAAAAGAAAGATTGGAACTTTGTCCATGTTTGATGGGAAATCGAAGAACCACCAAATTGCCTCTTCACTTCAGATCCGTTGTAAAAGGGTTTGAAATTTAAATGTTTCTAAACTTACTAAAAAGAAAGTTGAACTTCCGGTGTGTCTTTTTCCCGGGAAGCTTCAACATCTTTAATTCTTGCGATCATTTAAATTGTACCATAAAATGAAAAAAACTGAAATTTCGAAAAAAATCCCAAATCAATCAGCAATTATGATTTATGTAAAGAGCAGATTGCCCAGGGTGGTTTAATAAGACTGCCGAGTTTTATTGTTATATAAAATACACAAATATTGGTAGAAATATTTTTTTTTCATTAGCAAGATTTCAAGATCTCAATATTTATCATGATTTTTTTTGCATATTTCGTTCGGGTTGAATATTATTTAAAAGTTTTTTAACAAAAGCTCTTCCGCTATACAGCGTAGATGGTGAATCCATAAACGACTGCAGAGTAGTGACACTAAACTGTAATGTTTGGAAGATAAATACAAAAGATCCCGATGCATATAGAGCTTTAGCCACAAAGCGCACAGAAGAAGGTACACTGTGGTATCTACGAAAATAAGAATAACCGAGACATTAGGGTTATGGCCAGAGATCTTCATCCCACCTCCAAGAAGGGGGATATAATAGAAAACCTCAAGGCGCCAAGATCATTAAAAGAGCGCTCCTCCTGCTATTAACGCACATTCAACAAAAGCGACCAAATCGTATTTAAAATCAAATCAATACTCAATATGAGGGTTAAAATAGAACCACTGAAAAAGAACACGAGGGTTATTGCACACCTCGATGCAGGAAATGCCAAGGCTTTACCAAATCCAAAAAAATTGAGTGCGAGATAGTACAGGTGCGTAAAATTTGCTGAAAGACAGAATGCGAAAGAATACTCACAACAAACTGTAAAGGACAACACTCGGCCAACTATAGCGGATGCGAAGTAGTGAAAATAAAACGCGCCAATCGAACGAAAACACTAACGTTGCAAGAGTAAGGATTCCAACTACAATAGAGTGCGGCCGCCACACGCACAGCCCATAGCACCAGGGAGGGGATGCTACTCGCAAATAATGAAGTAGTTAACTAATGCTACTAATGAAAATCCACTCGAAAAGATATTCCGAAGTATAGAAACGATAAATGCACGACTAACAAAACAAGATCGTGGTCTAGAAGCTATATATAAGTGACTAGATAGACAAGAAGCCACGAACGAGCTCTCATCAACGCTAAACTGTTCAAATGAAAAGAACAATTAGAATTGTCATTTGGAACGCGAATGGATTACATAGCATGTTCCAGAGCTAGAAATTTTTCTAAACTTAGAAAAATAGATATATTTGGTGCGCAACTAATTTCCAGGTTTCACACATAGATGTTACTAGCGACAAATCGAGTTGTCATTTATGTTAGAAGTTGTATTTTGTTCATAGCTGGGACAGTTGTTAACGATATAACCAGTTCATATCGCAATGCAAAAATATTTTTTGTAAGAACGAAAATGTTGAGTTTTGTGCCAAGCAAACAGCATTTGCGGGAGAGAAGCCTTGCTTTTCTGCTTGAACTTGAAAAAAAAAAAATTAAGCTGAAGCACGTCATTTCGAAAACTACCTGTGAATATTGGTTTAAATGCTCCAGAGGTGGCGATTTCGACTTTGAGGTCAATAAGCGCTCCGAAAGACAAAAACATTTGAAGACACCAAACTGCAAGCGTTATTGGATGAAGATGATATTATGCAAACTCAAGATCAACTACAAACGTTTACATGCTATGGTAAAATTTTAAAAAAGGGAATATGGGTGCCACATGAGTTGATTGAGAGTCAGATGGAAAATCGAAGAGCCATTTACGAAATTTTGCTTTCACGGCATGAAAGAAAAAGCTTCCTGCGTCGACTTGTTACGAGAGATGAGAAGAGGATCTTTTTTAAGAGTTCCAAATGCAAAAAGTTGTGGCTTTCACCTGGGGAAACATCAACATTGACAACACGGCCAAATCGCTTTGGAAAGAAGACAATACTCTGTGTTTGATGGGACCAGAAAGAAATCGTGTACTATGAGCTAAAAATAGGGCAAAACTGTCTGTGGGCAACGCTACCGACAACAACTCATCAATCTGAACCATGCATTGTTCGAAATACGGCCAGAATGGGACACGAGACACAAACGAGTGATATTGCAGCACAACAACGCCCCATGCTATCGCCAAGGAACCCATCAAAACGCTGAGATGGGATCTGCTACCGCACTCACCTTATTCGCCAGACCTGGTACCATCGGATTATCACTTGTTCCGGTCGATGGCGCATGGCTCGGAAGGGCTACACTTGGCCAGTTTTGAAGAGATGCAAAATTGATTGGATGAATTGTTTCAGTCCAATGATGCGTCGATTTATCGTCGTGGTATTCATGTATTGCAGAAAGATGGCAAAATGTGTAGATAGCAAAGGACAATACTTTGAATAAAGTATTTTTTATATTTCTATTTAAATTTTCCATTTTTTATTTTTCAAAACAAAAAAACCGGAAATATAGTTGCACGCCTGAAATGTCTTGTATCGAAAACTCATTTAACAGAAACTTCATTTATTTGAATATGCGACGATGAATGCTACCATGCTATTCATCCAGGAAGGAACGCTAGAGGTGAATCTACCGTAAATGCCATCAGTTAATAAAAGAAGACTACAATCGACTTTTTAAATCAGTAGGGCCAAATTTTATCATAGGCGGTGATTTTAATGCAAAGAATACCTATTGGGGATCTAGACTTACAACCTCGAAAGAAAAATAGGCATGTAATTTATCTCGCGAGAACAACTGTACCTCAAATACTAGTTGTTCTTGACTTCTCTAAAGGAGTTTTAGAGGACTATACGCGCAACGAAACTAGTGAAGGACTATTCTCTGACCACTCACCACAGATCATGCCTCTGAGTACAATGATAACTTGTCTAAATTAATATACAATAAAATCAATCTGGATTTATTCAAGAAGTTTGTGGAAGAGCGAACAAATCTCCGCGAACCAATTAGAACACAGATGCAGCAGGAATATGAACTAGAACTAATCAATAATAGTATCTAACAAGCAGGATGGGAAAGTTCACATATTGCTCATACGAACTCCTTAAGGAAACGTAACTATTCTCTTGAGGTCTAGTTCGAAAGCAACGGAAAGTTCATAAAATCTAGCAGCAGACTCGTGCTCCGCAACACAAAAATATCCTCCAGATTCTGTGCAAGATAAATAAGCGTCTTCGAGGTTTTTCTGACAATTTATCACTTTGAAAGAGTTAAAAATAACCAAAATGCAAAAACATGGCGGATCCTGGGCTAAAAGTGACTGAAAGAAACTTTTCAACCGGTGCCGGGACAAGCAGCAAATGAAAATACAACGGCCGGGATCAAACACCTTATTGGAACTAAAAACTGAAATCAATAATAATTTAAGTAACAGAAAAGCTCCAGGTTATGACTTTATGACTGGGCAAATTGTTAAAGCCATTCCCGAGAAAGGTTTGCGCAAATTAGTGAAAAGAAAAATTAGAAAATCACCCTACAGTTGAATAAGTTCACAGAACATGAAGACATGGCTCAGTATTTTCTTAGACGAAGTTCAAGCTTTCAACAAACCCTTGGCACCAAGGGCTCAATTTAAACAGCATGGAGGCCTGCCTAAGCAACTTGATCAAATTCTTAACACCGAAACTTACGAGTCAAACTTGAAAACAAAAACAGCAGATAAGGTAGCGTACTTGAACCTATTTTGTTCATTCTTTATATGACAGATTTACCGATAGTTCGAGGTACTACAGTAGCAACAATTGCAGATGATACAGCTATACTAGTAGTTGGAAAATATATACCGGAAGGAACAAGCAAACTTCAAAACGCAGTTCACACAGTGAGAAACTGGAATGGCGCATCTTATTAAATGAAGGCAAATCAGTACATGTCAAGTTTACAAATAAAATGTAAACTGGATTCTCGCGTTCTTAACTCAATCCAAATTCCATATGCAAATACCATTAAATACCTTGGTATGACACTCAATGCTAAGCTAGAGTTAAATATCAAATAGAAGAAAATGTACTGGCTCATTGGTAGAAATTGAACAAATTGATTCTGCACCAGTATGGACCTACGGTATCAAACTTTGGGGTTGCGCCAAGCAGGCCAATGTATAAATGATGCAATGCTTTCAAAATAAAGTGCGGCGATGAATTGTGAATGCTCCATTGTACATTAGGAATGACAACCTCCATTGAGAACGCGTCACCGATGAAATAAAGTCACGAGCAAAGAAACACGTACAGCTATTATAAGTAAGAAGACTCCAAAGATGGAAACCGCCTGAGCTGGGCTTGCTAGAGTAACCAACTTCAAATTTAAGCTTTTACCATAAATTGGAGAGGTCCCAGTGATGTTTGGCCGAAATCGATCCACCGGAAGTAACATATTTCATAAGAATTTTCTCGTTTTGTGCAAATATTTTGAAAAGTATATCATTTATGAGAAAGCTAGTATGAGCCACAAAATTAATTTTGCAACAATACCGGTTCAGATTTGATTTGCTAAATTTAAGCGAAATTATAATTTTTGACAAAAAAATGTTTTCAACAAAAAATTCGGTTACTGTACGGCTCGATTGATCAGGATCAAAAATAGTTCAGATAATTTTTTATATTTTACCGAAAATGACGAGTTTTGGCAAAAAAAAAGTTTATATCGCAAAAAATCGACATCGCTACGGTTTAGGCGGATTAACTATTCGGAATAAATACTCATCCTTACGCTTTTTCCATAACTAGGGACACCCTTACGGAATTTGATGGATATTTGTGAACCGGAAGTGGTAGCTTTCAGATAATATCTTTTTCAATTTTTGCGGTGATATTGAAAAGTAAAGCATTTACAAAAACGGCAATCAATTAGAAGATTTAAATAAAATTACAGATTCAATTTTAATATTTTTGATTATACAAAACAGTTTTATCAAAAGTCCGATAAGTTTATTTTTACGCCTTAGAAATCAAGCGTGATGGTATATTCGAAGAAGAAAGTCGGCTGTTGGCTACAACATATTCTCCCCTCGATTTTTTAATTTAGTAACCTGTGTCAAAAAATAAAAGAACGCGAAAGTATTATGGTCCAAAAAATCTACAAAAACTACTCGTAGATAGTCATTTGAATAAAAATATAAAATGGGACAGTAAAAACGCAACTCTGGGCTAAAATAAAATCTTTCAAGTCTCTTCCAAGGGATCCGATGTCAACGCCCGTCCATCTTGTTTTAAGAAATTTTCGAATGAATTATTGGGAAAACGTTGAAAACTTTTCATTTATATCCCAGCCCATTAACGTGCAGTATGCGTGGTGCAACACAATTATCTGATTGGTATCAATAAATTAAAAATTTAATGCGCGAAGCTATATCATTTGAGAGGCTCGACCTCATTAGCTAGGGGCAAGCTGCCTTTGCTGTGGGCATGATTCAGAATTTCAAAAGGTAATTGATAGGCTTGGTCTTCTTAAAATAGAATAAAAAAAACTAAAACCATCGGTAACATGCTGTACGAGATAGCGGAAATTTATCAGCAGAAAATAAGAGGTTACACTACTCACCACAAGAGGCATGACTGACACAAAAAATGTATTATGTTATTTTATAACCAGTGGAAATTTTTAATTTATTTGTATACCTCATTTTGACAAAAAAAATATTACAGTGGAATAAAATCTTAAAAAGATTAGTCGACTTGTTAAACATGTTAAACGGAACTCCACCATTTCTTAACAAATTATGATGAAAATCGGTTAGTATTGTTGGATAAGGACTCTAAAGTGAGTTTTAAAAAAAAAAAAAGAGAATCTATCTTAGCCGGATGGAAGTGTGCCTTTTTTAAAACAGATACAAAGAATTCTTTTCTGTAATTTTGGGATTTGTCCATACTGAACCCAGCTCCACCATTTCGTAAACTATCATGATTAAAATTGGGTTCTAAGATTGAATTTGAATTCAAACATAAAGGTTAGGTGAAGTTCCAGAATATGCCCATTCTGTAAGACTAAATAAAGTTGATTCTAAGATGTATTTGTAAGGAAGTTCTTAAAATTGGCTATTCCGGATACAACTAGATATCCAACATGTATGATTGTATTTTTAATGGCTAAGATTTTACTAAGCCTATGTGAGAAGCTATAGAGCGAATTCTAAACGACAGATTTCCCTAAATTTTCCATTTAGATTCGCATGTTTCCAAAATAACCCAACATACCAAAAGTTATATTCACTTGTTCGGAAGTAAACAAGTAGCATCCATTGCTGGATATGCACTGGATATTATTGGTTAAGAAATAGTCGAGTTCAATGCAGCGTACCCTCATTTATGAACTTCCGTCAGAATCTTAGAATCCACTTTAATTGTGTGGCAAGGGCAGATACCAGAACTTCATTTATAAAAATATTGGTTGTCAGCAAATTCTATGCTACAAACCAAACTTCATGATGATTGGTCAATAAATAGCGATAATGGATCCAGCACTTTACATTTTTGAGAAATTTTATTTTTTGACAGTAGTGATGCCTCTTGTGGTGGGTAGTGTAACCTCTTATTTTCCGTTGGCAAATTTTCGCTATCATAAGCAGCACATGGACCAACCAAATGGCACAGTGGTTAAAACTTTGGCGTTTGGATCGGGAGGTACCGGGTTCGAATTCCGATAGGGGCAGGATGCAAAAGGGAGTTTTAATCAACAGATTGCGATCTGTGATTAAAAGGAACACATCTATGACCACCTGTCGGAGTGCAAAACTCATGGGCCAACCCATCTTACATGCCAGTATAGGCTGGCATGGAGCAATGTAATGTGCAGATGGTGATAAAATCGGACCTTTAACCGTACGTCCTCGAATTGGCTGAAACTGGCGTAAAACGACGAAAAAAGCAAATCGCGAAAGAGTTGGGAGAGCCTTGGCCTCAAATAATGATTAGCATTTTTACAGCAAATTATAATGAATTGAACGTCTATCAATCGATCCATATGAGAAATTTAATTTGTAAATTCTAGGAAATGCTAAATCAATTTCAAAATAATACAAAGTAAGCTACATTGAAAACCATACATACAATAGTAAAACTTAATATTTATTAAGCGCAATAAATTTTAGTAAATTGGAAGTATTTTGGTTTATAATTCCCGGTAAGAAAATAATTTAATTTCGTCTGGCTTCCTTGTTCACAACAAGAATTACCTCTTACATATTAGCAAAAATTGTATTTCTTGTTCAACATTTATAACAACAATAACAACGAACAGCCACTAAAAACTTATGTTAAACTTTAAAATTTAAGGTTATTTTGTATTTCTTTACCCGTATTCTCGTTTAAAAAGTTTCTTAAAATGAGAAACTTTATTTAAAAAAAAAATTAAATTATAGATACTTACTATCAAGCCATTTTGAATCATATTTCAATGTACGTTTGAAATTGTATTCTTTTCTGCCTGATGACATATTATATAAATCGGTACGGAATATTACAGTATCGGCTTTCGTGAATTCCGCATTTGTTCCAGAATACTGTAAGGGAATACCAATTAAGTAAAATTTTTACAAAACACTTCCAGCAGATATACTTACCAATGCTGGTAGTCCACCCGGATTTCCTTTTTCTACGTACACAGCGGTCGAATTGTCTAGTGGATCGTACGGACATTTTGCAATACCCAAACCAATTCCTGGAACATATTCGGAGCGCGGCAGGTGTGTTAGATTTGACTGGAATTATAAAAAAACAAAGGAAAATATGTTTACTTCCGCTAATATAGGAATTTCAACCACAAAGAATTTATAAAATACTATTTGATGGTATCGCTACATCTGTATGCTGAAACTACCTATCTACCTGGAGAACAAAAAAAAAAAATCTAACGAAACGGAAAATTCTTTTTATTTTATTTTAACCAGTTTTTCTCTTGTAACATACATAGATACATATATAGTACATACATACAGCATAAAATTTTTTTTTATATTCATAAAAATTAACTATTCTTCACATGAAGTTAGTTAGTTTTAAGTTTAAATAGTAGTAAATTATGTTAGGGATGGTTCTATCAAACTCTATGTGGAAAATAATAATGAAAAATTCTTTGAAGGAAAAAACTTAAAATTTATGTAGAGAGAGAAAAAAAATTGAGAATATTTGTCAAACTTTTTCAATTTTAAATTTGATGAGGAGAAAAAAACATCCACACATACATATACTGACACATAAAAAAATTTTCCAGG
The DNA here is from genome assembly GCA_963691935.1 of Nephrotoma guestfalica. NCBI lineage: Eukaryota > Metazoa > Arthropoda > Insecta > Diptera > Tipulidae > Nephrotoma > Nephrotoma guestfalica. The sequence continues at coordinate 165,663,822 of OY829915.1, forward strand.
TTATTGGTTAGAAATCGGAATATATTAAAATAGTTTTTTTTATTTAATTTCATTTTATATTTTTAAAACTATTAAGAATAGTTATGAAAACAGGTTTTCTTTAAGTTGTGAGTTGTGACGGGTATGTGTATTTTATATATGTACTTTACACTCGCATATAAAATAAGTCATCGTCGGTATATAAAGATAAAATCGGAAAATCTACTAAAAATAAAATAAAAAGTAAAAAATAATTAAAGAAATGGGAGAATGAAATGCTGCTGTACGAAGCTCAAGTTCATTTTTCTTTTTAAACTTTGTTTTTTATATGCCATGCTTTTTGTGAACTGTCTTTAAGGATCTTGATTAAATACTTAATGTAAATTACTTTTAATCTTAAAATACTATACAAAAATATAGAACTCAAATTTTATTGTTGCTTTGCTTTTATTTGACAAAAAAAAAATTAACTACTCTGTACTGTGTATGTAGAGCGCTACCAAGAACACGATGAAAGAAGAAAACTTCTCTAGCTCTATTGTTCGGTTTCATTGTGTTGCAAATGAAAATTGAATATAAAAATGGATTTAAATTTTCAAGAAAAAAGTTAATTTCTATAATAATACAGTTCTGAATTCTGTCATCTTGGGATATGTACTTTGTGTTTACTTCTTTTTTCTTGTCGTTGTTGTGAAGTGACCTAATGTTTCCTTAACAAATTGTAAAATGAATAATGAAGCAATGCCAAAACACAAAGTAATGCTTAAAATGTGAAAAACAATTCAAAATGTAATCGTAAAAATATTGTGGGTAACGTGCACTATAATATAAGTGGGTCACGTGCACCCTTAATTATCACAAGATTTGGTTCAAGCCAAAAAGTTATTACTGCAGTTATAGTCATAGGCGACAACAAGCAAACACAAAAAACATATTTTATCCGGTCTAAATAATTTTTTGTATAGGTTAAATATACTGCTAAAAGCAGATAAAATTCGTTGCCAACTTTTTGTGACCTAAATCTTAATATGTATTTATAGTTCGCCACAAATGTCATATCGTGTAATTATAAACTCAATGACCAAATTTAAAATACAATGTAAACCATTTCAGATGATTTAGCCGTTCTTTTCATAAACGATTGCCATTAAAGTAGAGCTGCTGTCAGTTTCCAGGCGATTTTCTGATGATTTTGAATTTGAAGTGTTTTAGGTATTAAAACAAAACCTAGCAAACGTTTTGGCCCATAGACCAGTATTAGATAATCCTTAATTGAAAATATTGTATTTCGTTTAGATTTGTTCTGAATCACAATCGAATTAGAGTTATTATATGTTTTAGTATTTAGACTAAATACTGTTGTAAACAGAGTTGAGCGTTTACGTGTCATGTACCACTGTTTACGTTATCGCCTCTAAAACTCGTCGATAACGTCAACAACTCGTCTATAACGTCGAAAACTTACCAAATATTAATTCCAAGCTAGTAGTGATTGAATATATTTTGGAATTCTGTTTCCGGGCATTTTAGATAATTCCATTATTATTCCTAGAAAATATGTACCCAACTAACTGATAATGTGTGCCTCACACCGATTTTTTATACTAAATTACCATTAGTTTGTACTAGCGATTGATAGTTGTCGCATAATATGTATACTTGTCTTAATAATTAAACCTAAATTGCGAACTAAATGGTCCTACCACCATTAATGAGTACTTCAACAATTGTTAAATCTCGAATTAGATTTCTTAATTAGAATAATAGTTTAGTGTTCCATCTATTATTAACTAGTCCGAACTGATATTAAATTAGTTAAGTTAGTAATTGTTTAAAAATTAGCATAAGAAGGTACACATTATTGGAGATTTTAAACGGAAATTTTCGACCAAATACAAATTTTTCTATACATAGTCACAAGACATAAAAATAAATGTTTGGGTCAAAACCATTATTAACAATATTCATAGAGGAAATGGGAATATAAATATTTTCTTCACTGAACTGGCAGCATTCTATGGCAGCTGATGCATTTCTTCCCTAAATATGGTGAGCTAAGTAAATATGAACCAGGTACATTAGGAGTGAGCCTTTGATTATGAAATTAGATGCTGGATTAAATTGGACATGCAGACCTACTGGAAAGCATTTGAATTCATTTTGTTCGCCGCTCAAGGCTGCCTCCAAATGCCAATGAGGCTGAAGGCACGATTACGATGTTATCCAGGAGGAACTTGTATTTACTTTAACCACACGTTTATCCGCCGTTATAGTGTTAAATACAATACAGACGAACTGTTAGTAATATTTAACTTTCGTTAGGCCATTATATACCCAATTTATTCTGTTCTTTTGCTTTAGATACCTGTAGCACTATTCTAGCTTTTCCTGGGAAAAGAGAATTGGGGAAATATTTTCATTGCATTTTTGTCCAAATTGTATTTTTCCGACCTACTGAAGGAATAAGTTTAGTGCAAAAATTTTCAAAACAAAGTTAATTGGGAAATTTGGTTCTACACAACTGTGGCCCTATTCTGGTTTTCCCTGGGAATTGGGAAATAATCACGTTTTTCTAGCAGTTGGGAATTTTTTACTCCCAAAAAATTCAATCAACGAACAAAACAATCACAAAAATTTTATGACAAATAATGTGGGTCACAGTGACCAATTTAGTTCCTTGCCCGTTAGTGTTTCTTTGACAGTTGATGAATTACTACTTTAAATGTTGTGACCTAATTATACATACGAATACTAATCTAAATTATTGAAAATTTTAACGTCAAATACGAGATTATCGAATAAGGTTAACTTTACAAAATTGATTAATTTATCAACGAATCCGGATATAAGACTCGCATTCTTCACATTTTTTGATCTCAGCACTTTTTAACAACATATTCAGGATATTTAAACTTCCAGTGGCAAGCTTTCTAAAACATGGTAATTCGAAATTGAATATCATAGTTGACCGATATATGAAAAAAGTCCAAAATTTTTTCTTCTATCCCCTATTTTAAGATATAGCATTTACAAATGCTTGTAAAATTTAAAATTAATTTTGTAATTTACAAATATTTTAATACTGCATAACTTACTTTATAATATTTAACAGTATAGAATTAAAAACATCTACGGTGGTTCACTTAGTTTAGGTCAGTAGTAGTTGGTTCTTATATTTATTTAACCCCTAGGACAACTAAACAATTACGTAGTAGTTAGAAAATTTATCAGACCGGCTAAAGTAAACTAATAAAAAATAATTGAATTCTAAATATGATTTTCCTGGTTGTCGACGTTGTTTACATTGTCAACGTCAGGAACGCAAAAAACCGCTGTACAATCGACCTAATAAATTACTTGTCGACAATCGTGTATATTACATTGTGTAATCTATCTAGTGCGTTATAAATTTTATAATGAATAACAGTGATGTGCCTAGTGTACCAGGCGGTACTACTTGATAGGTCATTCAATTTATGTCGGAAATTTCTTTTCTGAACTGTAGATGGCAGGGTATCTGCCCATATCATCGTGACTACTTCTTCATAAATATTTAACCGTATAGCCACATCATCGAATAAGCACTTAATCGTATGGACAGTTAATCGAAAAACCACATTATCGCATAGACGATTTTGACTTTCTTAAGGAGATTTCACAGTTCATCGAAATAAAATTATATCGATATTAAGTAGATTTTACACGTTTTACAAACGTGTGTTATAGCTTTAGGTTCAGATTTTCAAGCCGAACTCGAATGCGTCAAAATAAAAATTAGTACAGTTTCCTGTAGCTTTAGGCAAAAATTATGTTTTACGTAATTGCTCTGCATTGTGTAGAGACATGTGAATTTTCATGACGATTGGACCATTTTTACAAAATGGTCTTTTGTATGGGGAAATATATTGTGAGCATCACTTGACGAGAAAAGTCACATCTCAGCTTCTAGTTAAGATCTATATTGAAGGACCATAGCATATCTTACCATAGGACCATAGGTTAAAATGATGTAGTTAGAATCATATTATCATTAACTTAACAAATAAAAAAATTCACTTAGGAATTAACTAGTTCTATAGCAAATGGCTATAATCAGAAACGTATAAGAAATTAAGAAAATTTCATCAGAATTACTTACTTTCTAGCAAGATATCGAAACCGACAACCCTATGGACTAGATCTCAATCGACGATACAACCTAACCTTGCGTTAGGTTGCTGCCTCTGGATGATCTTGTATATTGAACATGCTGTTTAAGCTCCAATATCACAAATTCTTAAATTCCACTTTTCTTAAGTAATCAAGCAAAACCTGATAAACCACCTAACGATAAAAAAAATCATACAGGCCAATTGGACGTCGTTCAAGCATTCAATAAAGTCTGGCACAGTGGACTGGAATTCAAGCTGAACCGAGGCAATTCTATGCCATACTAAGATCTTATTTATCCAATAGACATTTTCGTGTGAAATATGAGGATGAATACTCCGAACTAAAGAAAATCTCTGCCGGTGTCCCGCCGGTGGAGTATCTTAGGACCAATCCTGTATTTATTATAAACAAGGGATATTCCAACAAAAGATGAAGGAACTATAGCCACCTTTGAAGATGACACAGCAATCATGGCGATTGGAAGTAATGTTGCTGATGCAACGACAGATTGACTGCAGAAGATTACCAATGAGGTTTGTAACTGGACTAAGCGCTGAAGAATCAAGCTTAATGAGACGAAATTCACGCATATTAACTTTACATATCAAAAGGCTTCCCATCTACCGATAGAAATTAACTCACGGCCGGTGCATTATGCAAACAAAGCTAAATACCTTAGCATGACACTCGATGCCAAGCTCAAGTGGCCAGAGCATGTCATAAAGAAAAAAGAACTTCATATTAGGTTCAGAAAAATGAATTGGCTATTTTAAAAATCTCTGGGGATGTACTAAGCAAACAAACGCCAAAATGATACAGACGTTTTAAAACAAGGTTCTCCGTAGCATCGTCAATGCTCCGTGGTACACAATAAAGGAAGACCTTCACAGAGACTTACAGATGGAATACATCAAAGATGAAATAAAAAACCATGCCGCCAAGCACGAAATAAGGCTCCAGGAACAAGGAAACCCCTATATTCGCCATATGATAGATAACTCTGTCGTTGAAAGAAGACTTCAAATAACGAAGCCACTTGACCTAGTAAACATACCAAATTAAAATTAGTATTTTAGATAGGTTTAACTAATATTGGGACTAATCGTTAGGTTTCAGAATCGTTTAAGAAATGTAAAATTTGAAAGATAAATTGCTAGATGAGCACAGTATCAGTTGTAATTAATAAAGGGGAAAAACAAATTTTCAAGCTACGCGCACTCATTTTTATCGCACGTTTGATGTTTCTAGCAATAATTCAAGTATGCCTAAAGCAAAGAAGTACCAAAATAACCATCGGGAAGGAAGAATTACCGCAACAGCCTCAATTTGAAGAAGCTATACAATCTGAAATTAATTCAGAGGCCTCCTAGTACTTCTACTCCTAGAACTACTACGATATCCCATACTTTCAAGCGATCGAGGACAATCGCATTTAAGCCCGGAGTAATTAACATTCTAGCATTTATCACACACATAAAACATGCCTTCTCATATTCCACTATTTCACACAGACATTCCTGTAAGGTAATTGTACTCTTTTAGCACGTTGCAACTCGCAAGTGGAAAATTTTCAGTATAACGTATTTTTTCCTAATAAGCATTAGCAATAAGATATCTGTTATAAAAGAATAAAGTAGAGGTTTGACCTGTAATAAAAAATTAATCTTTTTGATTTTAACAATTTAAAAAGATTAACTTGTATATTGACATCCCAATTAAAACTTGATAATAGATCAAGTTCGAACTCTAAGCCTAACATTCAAATCAAAAAAATTAAGGATGGTTTTAATTGAATTTCGTAGAGTGTATAGAGCCAGGTTTCAAAAGATCTCCTTTATGACTGGTAAGTTTGTAAATATCAATGTGGCTCTTGTTATATACTTGACTTTATTTATCTGGCTGTATCATTTAATGTTTCCCTGTTTTGCGCGGCATTCGATTCAGTTTCGCGAGTTAACAGATTAGCTTTTACTTTCTCCACATGTTAGTATTTTTACGTTTCACAGATGCTGGTTTCGCTTTGTAGCAGAAACATTTCAGAAGTTACGGCCAGTTAGCCAATTTGATACCATCGATTCCAATTATTGCATTGAAATCTCGATGAACATATCTGTGGTCATTTCCGGACACAAGATTTTGTGGCTTGTAACTCCCCGTACAAATTATTTTGTGGTATGCCATCTTTCAACTAGAAGTTTCTATCCACCTAAAATACGTTAGTGGTGCACTTCAAATTTAAACTACATATTTCTAGTTTGGTAAATTTAATGGATTAAACTTTCCAAAATAATTTTCAAATTACAATCTTCTAATATTTTAACCCCTTACAAATAACAAATTAAAATTTCAATTTGGGTTCATATTTTCCAGGAATTACATAAATAATAAATTTTAATGAATTTCCAAGTCATTTTGTATTATAGTTTTTCATAAATAAAAATAAAACTTCAAAGACATACAAAATGAAACGAAATAGATAAATAATCATAATGATGATAAAATTTATTTACAAAGTAAAATAATTTAAATGAAAATAAATAGGAATAAAAATAAAAAGAAAAATCAAAACAAATGAGAAAATCTTCTTTATTATCTGTTTGTATTTTTTTTTAAATGCTTGGACTTTTCCAAAGCAAAAGTCTTTTGAAACAATCATTATTTTGCAGCTTCTGTGTGTCTTCTTGTATTTTCCATTTTAATTAAAATGAAATGAAAAAACGCAATGCAGTGTCAGCAAAATATACTCGTATATTAGTAAGAGTTACTGTTGTTTTTTGTTAAATAAAAAGAAAATTTGTCTGATGTCTCAAATACTACTACATATTGCATAAGACAATTAATTTTTTTAAAGTTCAAATGAAAAGTGATATAAATCACTTGATATATTCGTACATACTCGTACATAGTAGAAAACAAGTGTAATTACTCTAAGAGATTTTTAGAGGTTATATGTGAAAATATTTGCGCCAAAACAATTTGTATAAAACTAAAACGTATCGAAAATCAACCCAAACACTTCAATAAAAAAAAATTCGACTAATGAAATCCTTGAAATAATTAAATCGAAACAATAAGTTTAACAGGAATCCGGAAAATAAGAAACAGGAAATATGCAAATTTTCCTATTTACTATTTATTTATATCTCGACGAGCAGGAATGAGTAAACAATTCGATACTATTGTTTTGATTTTAAATTAAAATTAAAACAAAACATAACGGAGGGAAAACGTGAAAAAACATTGAGAAAAACTATTACATAGGTATATATACATTTGTAAAACAAACAAAAAAATACGACGACTAACCTTAAAATGGAAATTCTGAAATAAAAAACTTTGGACATTGTTTTCCATTCTTCATGGCTCGTGTTGTTCATTTTGTTTTGGAATTTTACAATAATTTTCCGCTCGTGTTTCTGTTTTTACGTTGGTTGTGTTGTGTTACGCTTTTAATTTGTTTAATGGATAAATTGGAAAAATTTAAGGAAATTACATTTTTTGACATAAAAAATAAAATTGGATATTTTAGAATATATAGAAATTAAAATTTTAATGGAATTTTTTTTTTGTAAAGTAAAAAATAAATATTGGAAAAATTCTAGAAGGTGAAAAACTTTATCTCTCACTATATGTACTCGTATATACCATAATGCATGCTTTTGTACGAAGCGCTGCTGTTTAGGTGAAGCAAAAAACACTAAATGAATTTTTGTATAGCTTTATTTAGTTTTAGAAGGAATTTAAATATAAAATAAAATAAAAAATCCGTTTCGAGGTACAAAATAATTCAGCATACAAAAAACAAAAAGCAAAAAAATCAAAAAGGAAAATATCCTGCTGAGCAAAATTGGAAAATTATGTTGATTTGATAAGATTAGACCATGAATAATTTACTTACATAAATTACGTAATCTTTTGGATTATGAGCATTTGTACCACAAATATAAAGACGATTTCCATTTTCCATTGGTTGGATTACACGAATATGATTCCGACAGTCAAATAACTGAAAATATAGAAAATAAAATTTATTAGTTAATATTTCATGTTGCGTTCGCTTATAAAAATATTGTATTTTGTATTATTATATTTCTATTTTTTGGTAGGAATAGCTTGACTCTAAGCTACTAAAAGACATAAAATATTTCATTGAGTTATGACGTACAAGAAGGAAACTGATAAAATTCAATTTTATAATTTTTTCAACCCCGGCACATTCAAATCAAGGATTTATTCTTACAAACGATGTTTAACCGTAATTGTTTAACACGTTGAATATTACAAATTTGTTTCTCTGCACTTCATGATTATTTAATAACTCACACCCTTCGCGACAACTACAAACATACAAGCACCGTGAATATTCATTTTAGGCGAAATATGTTTCTCATATTTTGCCAAAGTTTTCAATAACTGGTTTAGGACCGAAGTTAAACATTTTTTATTTGTAAAAATTTATCGCGCAGGCTAGGCCTAAACTAAAAAAAATCGAATTCTAACAGTTTCATTTGAGTACCCATTTTCTAAGATATAGAAGCGTATGAGGATATCCCAGTATTTCGTCCTAGAAAAATAAAAACTGATCATTAGGCAATAATACTAATTATATCCCATCCCAGGATTTTTAAAATCATCCCAGAAAATTTTGGAATGACACGAAGTATGATCAAATATCAATATAGTAAAAAGATAGGAAGACAAGCCGTTACTTGAGATTGGCACAATGGGCTCATATATTTATGGCCCATTTAGTTAAAGTATGAATTGATGATTTAAATTAATGGTTTCCAGAAATCAAGAATGTCGTGACTAATCTCTCCTGATTGCAACACGGCATCATGTCCACTATCCAAAATTCGATATAAATCGTCGCGATGTACGGACGTAAAATCGATGAAATATTAATAATTAGAAGTGCATTCCCTTCAAAATAATTTTTTTTGTGTGTTAAATTACAAATGAAAATTAAAAAAAATTAAAAAAAAAAAATTTAAGTGCAGAATATGACCATGGGTTTTTGTCCAAGCAAAATAAAACAACAACGGTCGCAATCCATCACAAATTTAAGTGCAATAAATCGTGTGAGAGAATTCTCTAGTGCCATCGACCCTTGGCATAAATAAAAATGCAATTCAAAAAAGTGTAAGCGGTTCACAATATTAAAAGTGCTACAACATCAAATATTGTGGTAGGTAACAATATTATATCAAGCGACATCACTATAATCGATAAAAGCGTAAAATCCAAACGTAAAAGTAATCCCAAGTCTTCAGTGCAAACTGCAACAAAAACTCTAAAACTAGGAGAAGGGATAACAACTGGTAACCGTTTCCAACCTCTGTGTGGAAATAAAAGTAATAACGAGAAGGAAACTCTAGAAGAGGCGAGATCACCAAAAGAGCGACCACCATCAATATATCTTCGAGAAGCGCCGTCTCAACAATTAGTAGCTGATCTTAAAAAAGAAACAGGTGGAGAGTTTTTCATTGCTCCAATTAAACAAGGCAATATCCGTGAAACAAGAATTCAAGCCTTGAGCATCGAAACATATCGCAAAATTGTTGCCATCTTAGAGGCTAAAAATTCGAGAGGACTAACAGTAGTAATAAAAGGAATCGAGTCATCTGTATCGGCACAAGAGATACGTGAGGAATTCACTGCCAAGGGCTTCAATATAAGTAGCGTTACCAACATTATTATTCGTGACAAAATCCCTCAACCAATGTTCAAAGTTGAGCTGGAACCTGAAGCAGCAAAAACCAGAGAGGAACACAAAATCTACAACAAGAGGTATCTGTTATATAGAAGAGTGGTAGTGGCGACACAAACGTAAGTCAGTCTTACAATGCATCAATTGCTAAGAATTTGGGCGTTCTCGAAACCACTATTGCAAACTGCCAGCTGTTTGCGTGATATGCGGCAACATGCACAAAACTAGCGAGTGTGATTTAGACAACAACAAACCTGAAGTAAAGAGAAGTGCAGCAGTTGAGGGGAAAACAATACCGCTAATTACAGAGGATGTATTGTGTAAATAGGTAAGGAAAAAAATGACACCAAGGCAACGAATTGAGCAACGAGCAATCAATCAAATACATAAACGCTCAAACAATGATAAAATTATTTCTGCAACCATCAACACAGAAACATCACGCAGAGGTGGCTGCGAAAAACGTGCGAAATAAAGCAAATAAACACTCAGAATGATGATCAGGGAATCTACAAAATGATCAGTACCCTCAACGAAACAATGAACAAAGTTATGCAAATTATGGAAACAAATATGGGACTCATGCTGCAAAACATGACTACCCTGATGCAACTGTTAACGAACAATCAAAATATAAGATGATTGCACTTAAACTAAAAGTACAGCATTTTCTTAATAAACACAACATTGTAAAGTTTAATGGTTATAAAATTTATGATACTCCGCCCCCTAACGAGAAATCTCATGGGGGATCAGCAATTATTATTAGAGATAAAATAAGACACCATGAACTGGAAAAATATCGCGAGGACCATATACAGGCAACTAGCATTTGGTTAGAAGAATGGTCCGGTATATACACCATATCTGCAGCTTACTGTCCACTGAAATATTCAATTAAAAAGCAACAATTTGCAAATTATTTCAAAACCTTGGGAAATAAATTCCTTGCAGGAGGAGATTTTAACTCCTTAAACACTAATGGTGCTCTCGATTAACATCACCAAAAGACAAGCAGCTGTGGTAATGTATGCAAGAAGGAAAACTAGATCATGGTTCTGGCGGCAGACCAACATATTGGCCAACCGATAGACGAACAATTCCCGATTTAATCGACTTCTGTGTAACAAAGAGTATTGCTAGAACTTATGTTCCGGTCAAAACCAGCTACGAACTATCATCTGACCACTCACCGGTTTTAATAACATTAAGCACACAAGTTTTAAATTCAGAATGAAATATTTTTTTTGAATGACACACTAATTGGTCTCAACTCAAATCTGCAGTGACAAGAGAGTGTTCATTAAGCATCCCACTTATAACGAAATCTGAGATTGATGAAGCCAAAAAACACGTAGCGAAGACATTAGAGCAAGCAGTTCTACTAAAGTGAAAATGCACCAAGCGCCACAGAATATTCAACAGCTCTTAAAGAGGCAATCAGCAAACGCATACTGCACAGGCAATGGCAGTTACACAGGATCACCTGGACTTAAATCAAAATTAAATAAACTTATCAAAAACCTGAAATGAAAGCAGCACTAACAAAAGAACATGATGAGGGGATTCAATATTATCTAAGTAAACTTACAGCATCAGAAGCAACAGATTACTCACTGTGGAAAGCCACAAAAAACCTGAAACGGCCTACACAATCATGTCCTCCGATTCGTCTTCCCGATGGAAACTGGGCAAGAAGCGATGCAGAAAAAGCAAATGTATTCGCCCAACATTTAGTTAAAGTATTTACTCCGAACGAAAATAATGAACACTCGGAATTGCTGCCGGAAGAAGTTGAAGCTTCAGAATTTCCACCAACTAAATAACATATAAACCCCAAAAAGGTACCTGGTTATGTCTTATTAGTGGTAAAATACTTATAGAACTTCCAGATATATGTATCAAATTAACAATATACATTTTCAATGCTGTAACGAAAACTGGGTATTTTCCTGAAACTTGAAAAATTTCACAGATCATAATGATATATAAACCAGGTAAAGATGAAACAACTCGTATCGTCCAATCAGTTTACAGCCAACTCTGTCAAAGCTCTTTGAACAAATGCTTCTTAAAAACCTTAAACCAATTCTGCAAGAACAAAGTATTATACCGGATCACCCGTTTGGATTTAGAGAAAATCATGGAACCATAGAACAAGTGCATAGGACCGTATCAGAAATCAAAAACTAATTTGAACAAAAAAGTACTGCTCAATCAATCCAACAAGACCTTCATTAAAAATGGCCGATCATTAAAACGTGCTAAACCGGAAATTTTTGGTGAACAATGATAGTGCATCTTCCAATTTAAATGAAATACGCGCATGGGTTCCACAAGGCACTGTACTGGGTCCAGTGTATCTAATTTACACAGCGGACCTTCCTACTTCAAATTATATAACAGTTTCAACATTTGCAGATGATACAGCATTATTAGCGACAAATGAAAACCCTCAATCAGCGTCAAGAGTCCTGCAAGAATACTTAGAAGAAATCGCTAAGCGACTTTCAAAATGTAGAATAAAAGCAAACGAGCAGAAATCAGCACACATTGTATTGACTCTCCGTAAACAAACCTGCCGTCCGGTGAAGTTAAATAACATAGGTCTAAATCTAGATAGAAGATTAAAATGAAAGAATCATATCGAAACAAAGCGACAACAAATTAATATCAAAAGGGATCAAATAAATTGGTTAATCGGAAAACACTCTAAATTAACTCTAGACTGTAAAGTATTATTGTATAAAATGGTACTAAAACCAATCTGGACTTACGGAATACAATTGTGGGGCTCAGCCTGGGCCTCAAATATAACTGCAACGTGTATACTCAAAAATACTACGAATAATGGTAAACGCACCTTGGTACATACGAAACACAAAGATACCTCGTGATCTCAACATCGAAACAGTGGCAGATACAATACAGCAGTATAGCAGAAAATACCAAACTAAGTTAGAATAACATCCCAACACATTAGCTCGGGAAATATTATGGAGGCCTAGATATCAGCGCCTTAAAAGAAAAAATCCGTTAGATCTAGCTAACTAATTCATATAACCAACAAACCAAATAGTGCTTATTAATATTAATAATTAACATAGGTTAAGACTTAAAAATTTTTCTCGTTTAATTAGCTTGTAAGATTTGAAAACAACTTGTGAGTTTCCCAAGATAGGAAAGAGTCAAGAATCAGGCAGCTATAAAAAAATGTTCACTATCCAAAATAAAATTCACATGCCCATCAGTAGATGAGATTGGCGCTATAGCATCCTGGGATGGCCCGTTTAATATAAAATATACATTTAAGATGATTAAATGAATAGTTCCCCGGAGCCTGCAGTGCTGTAACCGATCTCATTTGATATCGATTGGATAGAACGTGTACTACTTACGAATAAAAGCTCAAGGCATTGCCATTGATTTGTGCAAGGCACGTTCAATTTATGCATGAATTATTGATCTAAACGAATGGTTCCAGGAACCACGAGTGTCGTGACCGATTGTTAAACCCAGTTTAACATGGATTAACATACACCCAATTTACCATGGGTCACCATGTATAATAAGGGTAACTTTATACCCTCAAAAGTTATTCGAGATTACTTCAACGAAAGAAGAGTTATAATAAACAATGTCAACACGTTTATTGACGATATGCGGTAACATTTGAAGATCCCAAATTTTCAATGGAACTAACACAAAATGAAGTACCAACTAGAACTCAACATAATCGAACAACAATTATCATCGATGATGCAACAACAAAACATTCGAATAAGAGGTTTATACCATGAAATACGTGCAGCTACGGGTCTACTAAATATAAACACATCCTAACAGTTCTAAAACTCAAACTAAACACAATAGAGAGGGTAATATCGCAGATAAAATACATCGTATTTCGTAGATAACCACTACGAAAACATCAAACAAAATTACGAAGACATCTTCATAGCTATAACAACCATAAACGAAGAAGGTCAGGGTCAAATCCATGGAAATTCTACCACAAGCTATAGAAATCCCACACTTCAACGGAGATTATATGAAATGGAAGGGAATCGAAGATACATTCAAAAAACTGGTGCACGACAACAGCTAACAAATACACAAAAGATGAATTATCTAAAAAGCCACATAAGTGTTCAATCATAAAAGTTATTGAATCATTTACAACCAGCCGGAGAAAATTATGAAGCGACTTGGGAACTTTTACAAAAGAGATTCAACACTAGAAAAATGGCCATCTCGAACCTGCTGAACAGCCTACTCACTCAACCAACCAACCACTAAATGACACCACTATCGAATGTCTGTACGCAATAAAAAAATAAGATTTGAACATTGAAACATAAGATCCATTCGTAATTCTAACAATATCAAAAAAAATGGACCACGAATCAAGGTGACTATGCGAGAACTCGCTCGAGTATTCTAAAGTATCAAAGTACAAACGAATTCTTGAATTTTTTTGGAAAAACGTTTCCAAGCACTAGAGAATCAATTGGGTTCAACCACCAAAATGTGCCTTCACAACAACAACCGGTCAGAGACATCCAACAACAGTATGTGTGTTCTGCCACAAGCATCACCAAATAAATAAATGCCAGCGTTTTGTGAGCCTAAGTCTCACAGAACTTGCCTTTCAAATAACCATGAGACACTGCACTGCAATAGCCATACCAAGTGTGCGAGTTGCAAAGGTGCTCGTCAAACATTATTGCAACAAAAACAACAGCAAGAAAGCAGTACCAGCTACACAAAACTAAACGTCCAAATCAACAATAAACAACGGACTCTGATCCAGTACTACTAGCAACGGCAATAGTCGAAGTGAGAAATATATATGGTGGCTTCGATTTACTACGAGTACGAATCGATCCAATTTCGCAAGCCACATTTGTGACGCAACAAACAGCACAACAACTAGGACTTCCACAAGCAAGGGTTTAGCTGAGATTTCAACATCAATAAGAAAGTCACATGAACATCGATCAGCATAAGCCCTAGATTTACATCTATAAGGTTGGGAATAGAAATCCATTATTTTTCAGTTTATTTCGGGTTTTATTTCGTTTGGACTTAAATATGCGCCGTTTTACTGATGTCAACATTTAGAAAGCAATTTCATTATGCCGCTTTCCCAAAACGCCTTTCCCCTATTAGCAAAAACTGAGATAGCCAGGTTTCATAAGCCTCCCTGAGGCTATTTTTACACCATCAAGTGCATTTGTCATGGGCAAAAAAATGATATTCACTTGGTGCCATAGATCCGGACTATAAGGTGTATGTATAATAACCTTCCAACCAACCTCCCGGAACTTCTGAGAAATCATCATGGACGTGTGAGGCCTGGCGTTACCCTGGTGGAACACAACGCCTCTCCTATTGGCTCACTCTGGCCGCTTCCGGTCGATTGCTGTCTTCAGTCGGTCCAATTGCAGGAAGTTGAGGTCCAAATTGAGCGTTTCGTCATTGAGCAGCAGCTCATAGTAGATGAGTCCCTCCAGATCCCATCAAACACACAGCAAAACCTTCCTGCCTTTCAATCCTGGTTTGGCCACCGTTTGAGCACTTGACATTGTCGTATGTAACCCATTTATCGTTGACAGTCACCATCCGCTTCAGAAATGACTTGATTTCTTTCCGTTTGGCCAAGGATTCGCAGATGGAAACACCGCCCATCAAGTTATTTTGCGTCATCTCGTACGGCACCCAAATATCGAGGGTCTTTTTGAAGCCAGTTAGCTTGATCTTTAGCTCCTGGGCGATGCTATGATAGCTCGCTGCATGTCTACTTCGATAATTCCCAGTATTTTATCGACTATTTCGATGATAGGTCTTCTTTTGCGTTTTCGCCTTTAGCCTTGACACGTTATAACTCACAACTGAATCGATCAATCACAACAATAACAGCATAAATTTTTTAGTACATGAATCCCACACAACGAGATATATGTCACTAAAGCCATCAAGAGAAAAACTAATGGATTTCTTTTTCTCCAAGCCATTATAATAAACGTAGGCGCACAGGCCTTAGTTCTGAAGACAATTACGAAACCATTACAGTGACAGACATTCTGATACAGGATGGAGAAATATTAACCGATCCTACTTTCTGAATCCATCGACCTACTAATGTAGGCACCGACATATATGGTGAAATAATGTTGGAAGGGATAAAGAAAGATTCTCGTCACAAATATACTGCCCAAAAAATAGGAATCGGATGGATAATATCTGGGTGTTTCAAACACAACAGCACTCCGGTCGCTCAACTAAAAAGTTTCGCCACATTAACTGATATTTATAATTAGCTGAAACAGTTTTGAAATTAGATCCAAAACGAAATCTATCCATTGAAAAAATAAATGGCGAACAAATTCAAAAGACAAATTCAAAGAGACCCACAAAAAAGTGGAAAGTGGACGGGGCCAGATGAATTGAGAATTCCATTTAACAAAGAATCTCAGGCTCCAGGGTTAGGCGAATCAAAACGAAGAGCAGCAAAATAGATTACATTAAACCCGGTCACATGGAATTAGTATCAGACGATAGCCCGTTTGATACCTCTAGAAGCTACTATATATACCACACCATGATGTAATAAGGCAGGACAGCACAAAAACCAAACTAAGAGTGGTGTTTGATGTCTCTTGTCAACCAACTACAAACCTCTCAACCAGATAATGTTCACGGGGCCCACCATTCAGGATGATCTAGTAACAATTTTAATACGATGGAGAAAACTTCGTTACGCATTTACAGCTGACATCGAAAAGATGTTTCGCCAAATTATGATAGCAGAAGAAGATTGTAATTTCCAACTAATGTTATGGCGTTCAACCCAGCCCAAACGAATGCAAACCTATAAATTAAAAACTGTTACGTCTACCAAATGGCACAGTGGTTAAATCTTTGGCGTTTGGATCAGGAGGTACCGGGTTCGAATCCCCGATAAGGGCAGGATGCGAAAGGAAATTTTCATCAACTGATTACGATTTGTGATTAAAAGGAACACAACTACGATCCCCTATCGGCGCGCAAAACTAATGGGCCGACCTATCTTCCATGTCCAGTATTATAGGCTGGTATGGAGCAATGCAATGTGCATGGTGACTTAAATCGGTCCTATAGTTCATTGGCAGAAATTGCGTAAAGTAAGACGGGAAAATCAACCGCGAAAGAAGCAGGGAGTGCTTCGGCCTCAGAAAAGCGGCATAGATTAAAACAAAAAAAACAACAAATATGGCACAGCATCGTCAACATATTAAGAAACAAAAACGCTTCAACAACTTGCAGAAAACGATGCAGCCAAATATCATTCATAGGAACATAATTAGTTCTAAACATCTTTTATGTGGACGATTTACTTATCGGGAGCGGACACTTTAGAAGAGGAAACAAGGCAAAATTCTTCAACATTTGTCGGAGAACTACAAAGAGAATGAACTTCATGTGAGCCAGTTTGATGAAACAGTGAAGACTCTGGACCTGTACTGAAACTCATCGGCCGACACATTCCAGATAAAGGTAGAAATGTCGAAAACGGATATAACAATAACTAAGCAAAATATACTATCAGGAGAGGTCGAATATAATTTGACCCTCTAGGCTGGCTGGGTCATCTAGTTAGTAGTAAGTAATTAGAGCAATACTACTACTTCAAGATTTATGGATACACAAAAGTAGATCCCTATAATAGAAGAAAGATGGCTCAACTAACTATAAATGTGACTTATCAAATCTAGAAAAGATTAAAATTGACCGCTGGACAAATTACACGAAACAGTCCCTTGTCGAAATACATGAATTTTATGACGCATCGAGTAAAACATATGCGCAGCACAGTGGTTTACACGAAAATTGAAGGTGTGCTATGTATGGTGTGTGATTCTATGGTAGCATTGCGATGGATAAAAGACAAACCACACAACTACCAAACATTAGTGGCCAACAGGATAACAACAATCAAATATCAATCTAAGTCAATGGCACTCACTATGTAGTATCCAACTGTTTTCCAACTGCTAAATTACAACCTTTGGTGGAATGGTACAACCTGGCTAAAACTTACAACATACTCGATTTCAAACCCCAATAAATAAGAACCAGGTTCAGCTACGGCAATCTTCCCAAGTCCTTGTTTCAACCTTAAAGAATTCTGTAATCGATTTTAACCGATGTTCAACTTAAAAATAAAAAGCAGAAATATATCTCATCTCTAACCTTGCGAAATGGAGGTAGCCTTAAAAGCAATCATAAAAATAATGCAACGCGCAGAATTTGAATCTGAGATAAACAGGTTAAATAGAAAACAATCATTATTTAACGACAGCGCTATATTATTACCACTAAATCCATTAATCGACAGTGAAAGAATATTAAGAGTCGGAGACAGATTACATAAATCGGACCTCACATTCGACGAGAAGCATTCCATTATAATGCTGAGAGGCCATCACTTAGCAAAACTAATCATTAGAGAAGCACATAGGCAAACATTAGATGGAGGAAACCAATCTAAACTGGCCTAAAGACGGAATTACTGCATATTACATGCTAAGAACTCCATCCGATACATAAAACATAAGTGCGTAAGGTGTGCTAGATTCAAACAGCAAACCTTACATCAATTGATGGGTATTTTACCACCTGAACGAGTACTCCAGGCAGCCCCATTTATAAACAGCGGAGTCGACTATGCTGGTTCCATTAATTTAAAATTATACAAAGGACATTGCAACAAAACATACAAAGGATACATCGCCATTTTTATAGCGATATAACAACCGAAGCCTCCTAGTTGTTTTCAAGCGTGCCACATCTCGGAGGTTCTTGTCTAAAAATATTCAGCGATTGCGAGAAAAATTTTGTGGGAGCCGACAAACAGCTAAAAATCAAGCTCAACAACAGCTCGGGAACGAGTGGCATTTCATCCCTCTGGGAAGTCCTTACTTCGGAGGTTTATGGGGAAAAGGGGTAAAATCCTCAAAACACCAACTTCATAAAATTCTTGGAGGCAACATATTGGCATTTGAAGGATTTTCTAGGCTATTAGCCCAAATCGAAGCCTGTTTAAACTCAACGACATGGATCTAACACCAGAACATTTCCTAATAGGACAGACGATAATAGCAATCCCAGAACCTGGTATCACAAACGTAAACGTAATCACAAGATGGAATTTACTAACTAAAATAACCCAATAGTTCGGGAAAAAATGAACGCCGGAGTATCTATCATGACTCCAGAAACGGCCAACATAGCGAAATGAGCAACTTAACCTCAAAGAAGAAGAATTAGTCCTAATCAAAGATGAACAACTTTCACCAACCAAATGATCGCTTACCAGACTGATCGAAGTATATCAAGGTGCTGATAAACTCGTTGCTTTTGGTGCTTAACATGACAACACTTTGCCTTTTCGTCCAAGGCTAAAACTATGTGAATATAAAAATAAATTACTAATATATCATATAAAATTAGACTGATTCATGTGTCGTCATTGTCTTGGAAGGGGAAGAGCACATGACACGTTTCACACCAAACAATTATCGTTGACAGTTATTGGACGCGTCATTTGAGACACTAATGTGATTTGTTATATATTAGGTATTTAGTCATCATTTTAAAAAAGATGGCGATAGAAAGAGAAGTATCAGAGACTCGTAATACATATTTCGCTTAAGACATTGTCATGAAAGAACAAGTGTACATGACACGTTTCACAGCAATCTTCAATCGTCGACAGTCATTAGACGCGTCATTTGAGACATTAATTTAATTTGTTATATAATAGGTATTTATTCAACGTTACGACATAAAATAAGTTTTGTTTTAATCAAGTAAAGTAAAATCTAAAAATCGTAAATATTTTCTATAACTAATCGAATATTAGCTTGGTCTTTTAGGTACAATCCATTTATGGAAATTTTAAGAAATCAATTAAATGATGAAATCTCCATCAGATTAATTACAGTTTTTAAAAATTAAAGATAACGGTGGACTTTAAAGCTTAACGCGTAAAACAACCAGTTTAGTAGCACATTAAAAATATTGTATTCAAAAGCTAGGTTCGCTGCAGGTTTTGAATTACTACTAATTCTATTTCTGGCATAATCCATATAAATTACCAAGCAATTTCGTTAATCGTGATCAGAGTACAAATATCTAATTCGCTTATAATTTAATCTAACAAATACAAATATTGAAGTAGATTCAAAATATAAACTTGTTCAAAAAAAGCTTACCCTCAAATACCATAAAAACCACTAAACATATCCACGTTACATAACATTATAACAAAAATAAACAATTCTGTGCGTTATTCCCTTATTATTATTATTGTTACACATATTCTAATTTTAACCCTAAAATTTATCCACACAAGTACTACATGCACACATATAACAATCGAAATCTAGAAATAGCGTAACGAGTTAAACTAGAAAAATTGCAAGTAATTTATTTTAGTTAGTTAAAAATAGATAAAAAGGGCTATCCTTTGTGCTGGTAAAAATCATATTTTTGCATAGTTGCGTGATGGGTATATAAGGTGCGGTGGGAGGAGTACCGCATTTTGTGCGTATCGTCGTATACACATCCCACCCATATACATTTTACGAAGTGATGATGATGTTGATTTGCAAGTTATTCGAATAGAAAATAGACAAAACAAAAAAAAATTATCTGTGATTGATGAGGTTAATATTGTTGTTATCCATTTTACTTGCGTATGTACACATATCCATAGTTTACAAATCATTCTGAATTATTTATCTAATTTAGTATTAACTTTTCACTTTTCATGCCATGGCCATTTTTCATTTATGAACAGTCATGATGTCTACATATATATACTATTCATGTATTTATGTGTAGATCGAAATAATCCAATAAATGTCAAAATAATCAGATATATTTATATAAGCCAAGCAGCAGTGTTTTTTCCAATAAGTTTCTCATTACGTCCAAAGCTTTAGAAATTTTACACTTTTCTCGAACAAATTTCTAATTTTACAAAAAAAAGTTGTTTCTTTTGCTTCATCTGACTCATCGACTTACATTTTAAGTGTTAGATATCTTGACCTGTATATACATATAATAGTAAAGTTACAAGTTTGTTCTACGTTTGGAGTTTATTTTGTATATTTTCCATCACCTGGTTTTTCTTCCGTCTAAATAAGTTTTTCACTCCCGTAAAAGAAAATCCAAAAATAATATCTAATGTACGGAAAGAGTTAAGTTACGTTAAACAAAATAAAAAGTTTAGTGTTAAAAAAAATAAATAAATTGGAAGTTATATAAAAAAAAACAACAAAGATGAGAAACATCCGAAGAAGTGGTTCTTATTTAAAGTAGTTTTCCAAGCACCACGAACTTTGTCTTGTACTCTTGATAAAATTACAAATTTTAAAATTAAAAAAAAAAAACTCTGGTATATTAAAATTAGGTTATTCATGATTTGAAGCAGACATACGTTCCTCAATGTCTTACAAGTAGTTTTCTGTTTTTAATTTTTCAAAAAGTTTAACGAATGGTTTCAACTTGGAATGTCAGGTGGCACGTTTGAATAATATACTAGAATGCATGTGAGGCTAAATTATAAATAAGAATTATTTATGTGGATTTGGGTACTACGAGTATAAGATGCATATATTATTTATAGAATAAACATTACCGCAAGTTTTCCTTGGAGGGATTGAATTCCTTTAAAACTATTGCGTACCGCGGGTTCATTAGAAAAATTTCGATTTTAAATTTGTTTAAGTGTCAACTCCGTCAAAATCGTACAATTTTTGTTTATCACATTTCTTCGTCCGGGGTTGCAGTTTTTAAATTATCCGTCTTGAAATTTTTGAAATGAACGCACGGTATATATCTGCACTATGGAAAAATCGTATAAACAAACACAAGAGCACATCATCTGTATCTTGAAATGCAAACAAGAAAAATTCATAAAATCAAACACGTTCCTCGATTTTCAATTTTTTTTCTTTCCAACTCTCGCTCTATTTTTGCGATAGTCAAATCACAAATCGAATGACAATGAAAATCATTGGAGAAAATGGGAAAATTGGAAAATCGAAATCTATATATAATATTAAGAAAATGAGACGATGATTTTCGGTTAAATTTCAAATCCATTAATTTTTCGTTTTTTTACATATAGGAATATATAAACTCGTACAGTATAGTTTCTTGTCGTCTTTAAAATCTACTCGAGTTTTCTATAAATCTATATACTCGTACTGTAATCGTCGTCTAACATAAGTACTCGTATTGAAAATGAGAAAAATCAACATTTTCCCTCGACTTCATTTTAAAGACATTACTTATTTCGCATCATTGAGCAATAAGAAATCACGGGATTTAATTTTTTTTTGTTCGTGCTATCGTTCGATAGTTAAATAGTGTACGTTTTTTCGTGTAATCTTACGAAAATAATTCAAATTGAAATAAACGAAAAATTAAATTTTTTCGCGTGCATAAATTTCGAAAATATATTGCATAATAACGCTCATGTGTAAATAAAATGTATATTTATGATTTTTATCAGCAGTTCTAAGAGCACTAACTGGTATTCAACTGAAAAAGGCTCCACTGCGTTATCATTGACAGAGTGAGCTTATTCTCAATATGCATCGAAATGGTGAATTATTCCTTTGGAAGCCATTTGCAGAGCAATTAGAAAAACGAAAGCAATTATCAACGCGGTTAGTCAAAATGGAAGAACTTGCTAACGTGTGGCCTCATAAGGTAATTAGGACTTCGTTTCGGAAATTTTAAATCCGGAAATCTCACTCAAATTTGACAACGTCGAACTTTTCCACTAATGAAGTTGGTCGACTCAAAAAATATGCTGGTCGTTATTTGATTTTGAAAAAATTAGTCAAATTTGTGGAAAATCAGAACAGTTTCTAGTTTTTTCATAAACACAATGGAGAGTTAGTGTTCCTCCAGCTGTTCTAATTTGCTTTAAATTTTATTTTCTATAATAATATAATTAACGTTATCACAACCCGCACATAACAAATTCATAATATAGTGACTCAGAAAAAATTGGTGGGGTGAGTATGTTGTGGCCAACACTCGATTTTCTTTTAACACGATTGTATACATAGATCGCGAATATACAACATTTGCTTTGTAAAGCGAAAAATTAGAGTTACCAGACTTTGGTAAAACCGTCTTGTATAATAAAAAAAACATTAACCCCCTTAAATTTCAGAAAACCAGCCGATTCGCATCTACGACCGTGCCGATTGTAGATGTTTTTCAGTTTCTTTAAATTCTTTGTCGTTTTTTGTAAATGCTAAACTTTTCAATATCATTACAAAAATTGAAGAGGCTCTCATGGAAGCTACCACTTCCGGTACCCAGATTTTTACGAAATTTCGTAAGTATTTCCCAATTAAGGGACAAAATTTAAGTATGAAGTTTTATTCTAAGTAATCAATCAATTATGAGAAAAGATTAAACATGAAGTTAAGGCCCCGATCAAGCAATCCATTTGGGCTGTACACGGGTCGAATTTTTGTAAAAGCAATTTTGGTCGAAAATCATCATTTCTGCTTAAATTTTGGAAAACTGGGCTGGGCCGATGGTGTTGCTAATTTAATTTGGAATTTAGTTTAAGTTCTTAACTGTTTTTCTAGTAAATGATATACTTTTAAAAATATTTGAAAAACAAAACGAAAAAGCTCCTATAATGATTGGTATCTCCCTATTGATGAGAAAATCTTAAATATAAAGGAGGAGCTGTAGAGAAACTACATATATTTAGTCTTCGCAGAAACATACATGCACGCACACACAAACATGCATACACACAGATTTTTATTAAAACCACTTTTTGGATTTCGGGGATATCATGGATGAATCTGTAAAAATCACTTTACCATCATGAAGAAATTAGGCATGTTGGATGAAAATTCGATTCTAAAATGATTTTTAGAAGATGTTCAGGAATATGGCCACCTGGGACGGAACTCAACCATTTTTTAATCGATTATGATGGGATTGGGTATGTTGGATGATAATGTGCTAATAAATTGATTTTTGAAAGAAGTTCTGGAATATGGCCACCTCGAAGCCACGGTCTATTATATGAAATGGCACAAGCATACGTAGGCAGCCCATATCACTTCTTTCGATTAACATAGTATTACTTTCGCCGATTTTGGAGGTAAACTTTATAGTTTTGAAAATTTATGGCAAGAGCTCTATTTTAGGAATCTTTACAACCAACTAGAATCTCATTTTCATCCAACATACCCAATCCTATCATAATCGGTTAAAAAATGGTTGGGTTCCGCCCCAGATGGCCATATTCAAGAACTTCTTCGAAAAATCATTTTATAATCCTATTTCCCTCTAACAAACCCAATCCCATCATGATCGGTTACGAAATGGCTAACTTCAAGCCCAGCCATATTCCGGAACTTCTTCCAAAAATCATTTCCAGCGTACATGCCTAATTTCTTCATAATTGGCTGAGAAATGACACACAATACTACGGGATTTTTATAATATTTTACGAGATTTTAAAATACGGAATTTTGAAATAGAGGATTTCGAGCCCAAACTATTTTTTTTATTTATCTCTACGTTGTTTAAAGAATTGGCATTTGAATTTAAGCCCAATTTAGGGATGATCGAAGTTCGATAAGTTTACAATGATAAGGCGAGTATATATTCTATAATTTATCACGAATATATTCTACGATTTACTATGAACACCAAAACGTTGAATTTGTGGACTAAAGTGCTGATAACAAAATGTTGTTTGGCCGAAAACCTTTCAAACGATATGCTGCCAGATGAGTATATGGGAATAAGAAAAAACGAAACTGCTTGCAGTCCCACTACAGTTTTAGAACTAAAACTAAAACTAACTAATTCAGCTAAAATTTGTATTTTTTGACTTTTTAGATTAAAGCACTGATAACACATTTTTTTCTTAATCAAAACCGTTTAATCGATCTGCCACATGATTATATCGGAATGAGAAAAATTGGATCTTCTTCTAGTGCCATAAGGTTAATTCTTAGTGTTAAGTTCCGCTAAATATGTGACATTCTTCAAGTATTTTCAACATATGCAAAACGTATGAAAATTATCCACCAGCGCTAAAAATGTAAAATTGTGAACTAAAATACTGCTAACAAAATTATCGTTGTTTCAAAGACATTTCAAACGATAGGCCAAATGGTTAAATAGGAATGAGAATAATTATAACTGTTTTCAGCGCCACAACGGCAGTTTTAAGCAGGAATGGGCGAGGTAAATTACGCAATGTAACCTGCACGGTTGTGAACACGTAACTTATTACGTAATCACCATGCGATATTTTGCAATCCCGACGTCGACAATGTACGCAACATTGACTCATTACTTTTCTCTTAATAAGTTTTCCTTCTAATACTAAATCATCTGACCTAAACTACAAATTGTAAATTACAAAACTAATTCTAACTTTTCTTTTAAATTAAAAATTTGAAATAACTTTATAATCTATAATTAACTAGACTGATCTATGCAAACATACGGAAGAGCTGCAACAGCGCGCCACCTTTTAT
The DNA here is from genome assembly GCA_963691935.1 of Nephrotoma guestfalica. Lineage (NCBI taxonomy): Eukaryota > Metazoa > Arthropoda > Insecta > Diptera > Tipulidae > Nephrotoma > Nephrotoma guestfalica. Next base: position 165,689,253 of record OY829915.1, read on the forward strand.
CAAATAAACTTATTTATCACAATGGGGGATTTCTATCAACTATGACAGTGTACAATTTTTATCATATATCTGTAAACCGTAACATGTTCAATTTCTAATTACGGTGTTTAAGAAGTCTTGCCAATGGAAGTTCAAATGTCTTGAATAAGTGCAAACCGAGATTGAAAAATATTAAATGTGTGAGTGTGATGAAACATATCTTGATACTTTGATAGATGCCAGAAATTCTGTAAAGTCAGCCTTAGTCTGTAAATTCATTTCCCCGTGTACTAGGACCATAAATTGCCTGTCTCATCGAAGTACAAGTTAACAGTCAAACAATTCTATTTTATTCGGCGAACTTTTGTAAAAACCTTTGTGGTAGTCTCGTTCATCTATTGGATCTTTTGTATCTATTCAGATGCCAATTATTTTCGCACATAAAAATCAGCGGTAGTTCGGTTTTACCATGTTCGCCCTGGGTATGTGTATTAGATCGTTTGGAATGTTAGGTGTGACGTAAAAATTTTCGTCCTCATTGCTATTAGAGACTTACTAATCTGGATTGCCATGCTTATGCACATCCATTTGCACAATGAGCCCACAACACCCACTCCAACAACAGCGACCCGAGAAAAAATTTCAATTCTTATCCCGGGGTCAAAAATAAAAGTACTGAATAAATGGAGTAAGAAGCGGACTTTAACGTTCATTTATAAAATGGATCTGTAAAAGGATGTATAATGACATTAAAATATTACAGAGAGTTGGATCATCTCGTGTTTACCGCTATTATTTGGAAACAGTTGTCCGGTTCGGTCTCGATCTCGCTTAAACGGTGGGCATCAATTGTTCCGGACACTAAATTATATTCCCACGCGGTTAAAATGTAGCATTCACTTGCCAATTGGCTTATAAGCCCAATTCGATGACAGAATCAATATGGGAAAACCAATTTGTTCTGTGATTGCTTTTGCATTGAACTGTACCGCGAACCAACATTCGGCAGTTGCTTTCGAAGAAGCCGAGACCCTCGTGTGTTTAATCATCATAATTTCATTTTTTTAAATTGTTTGGAAAATAACAAAAGTAGCGTTACAAAAACAACTGAACGTTGAAAACTATTGGTCGGTAAGTACTTCCTATAAATCATATGATTTTTCATTAGATGTATCGTCTTTGTGTCGGCCTCGGAACTACATAGAAAGTTGTAATTATTCTTCCACTTGAACTAGGGAGCTTTTCGAAAAACGTACGCTTGAAATTTGGTGAGCTCTTCACTAATAAAAATTCGTTTAATATCAGCAGCACTATAACCTACTTCGTTTATTAACTTCGTTAATTTTTGTTTCTCCGTTTTGAATTAATTTCCCAAATTGATATAACTCGTTCCTGATTTGATTGAAATTTAGAAATATCACATACCATATTCTCCAAATCGTGTTGTTTATTTTGCAACTCACCAACCTTTTTCTCCAATTGATCGGAACTAACTGATGCTGGCAGACCAGATACAGTTGCATTGAGAGTGATGAAATTTTTTGTTTGACGTTCTTAATGACTGGAATATGGTTGACCATGTTCATCTGTTGGATGTTACACTATTACTGGCAAGTGGAATTGCATTAACCTTTTCATTAACTCGACAAGCAATATAATCACTTTTGCTTATTTCACCTGCCACGGCTTGCTTATTAAGCGATTTAGAACTGGTGTTGGTACCGCATTCATCGTTACAGAACCATGTAGGATTCTCAAGTCGGGTAATATGCATTCCGTGAATACCTATTTTGTATATCCGTTACAGTGCAATAACCTGTTAAAAGCTGATGCATTTGTAAATTTCGATACGGCACATAATGAGGTTGCAGTGGTTTCTCTGATTTTGATATACGCCATCTGACATATTATTAACTGTTATAGATGCCAGGTTTACTGGTTAACATAGATTAACGTTAACTATTTTCTTTTATTTCCCGGTTCAATCTGATTACTAGGTAATCTGATTACAGGGTTGAACTATCTATTCAATTATTAAGGATTTTAGAAATGTGATAGTTACTCGTTATGAATTCGAACATCAGATTTCTGAGTAGCTGTTTTACTCATTAATCGTTATACAGGGATCGGCACTCGAAGTGTTATCAATTAAAAATTCTGTAAATTTGTCAATTTTGATTTTTTGTCTCAAAACTGTTTGAACTTTAGTATATCGCAAAAACATTTCAAATTTAACAAACAAATATGTTATTGTTCGATGTAGCCACCTTTACGCGGATAATAGCATGGAGTCTTCCCGAGAAGGCTTCACACGCTGCACGAATTTGGTCTGATGGTATTTTGTCCCATTCTCGGCGAAGAGCAATCTTTAGGGCGTTGACCGTCTCATATTTTTTAGTTAATACTTTGGCCTCCAGAATGGACCATATGGAAAAATCCATTGGGTTTAAATCCGGGGAACTTTTCTTTTAAAAAACGTTGGGTTTCACGGGCATTATGGGATGGTGCCGAGTCTTGTAGAAACGTCCAATGTTTTCTACCGAATTGTTTACGTGCCCAAGGTAACAAAACATCGTTTAAAATCTTTTCACGGTATATTTGTTAATTTACCTTTATACCCTGTTCAATGAAAACGAGTGGTAACCGTTCTGTTGCAGTTACCGCGGCCCAAACCATCACTGATGCAGGCGCTTGCTTTTGCAGGGCAATTCACTGGTCTAAATCGACTTTTGATTTGCACTCGAACTAAACACGATTGTTTTGTTTGTTTACATATTACAGAACCGTAAACATTTTTTCATCAGAAGAGACTAAATTGTCAAGCTCGCCACCAAGTGTTTTGGTGCGAACTGCCTTTTGTGCAGGTGTTAAAACATGCACTTTTTGTATTTTGTAGGGCTTCAATCGTAGCTCATTTTTTAATAAGCGCCCCATACTACGAGCAGATACATTGAGACGTTTCGCCAATTGACCTGCGCTATGTCGTGGGTTACGTTAAATTCTAGCCTTCACGTATCCAACCATTTCAAGCGATGTTGCATTTTTTGGATGTCCACTTCCATAGGGTATTTTGATACTACCAGTATCATTATAACGTGTAATAGTCCGATACACAAACATGTTGTTCACATGTAAATGTCGTAACTCATTAACAATGGCTGGCTGCGATTTGCAGCCAAATACAAAGCAATAACACTGTTGTAGGCTTGTAAACAACATAACTGACTGATGCTTATGAAAAGCGTGAATTTGGTAACACTTCGAGCGCCTAACCCCTGTATTTATACATAATACTTTAGATTGTTTTATTTATATTTATAACAAGTTAAATTGTGTTGTGAATTATCTTGTTAAAGTACATACTAACTATTGGCTTTATTAGATGTCAGGAAGCAGACCAATTTTGTCTAATAAGCTTGGTCAAGCACGCCGAATCAATGAATGCCGGCGGAATTGGTCGAAATTTTAGAAACATTATCCTGAATGTAGACAGGTGGGCCATAAAATGGTGTTCCCCGCTATTGGAAAAAGCAGTGTCGTTAACGTTTTCCTTCTAAACACTAAAATATCTTGCACCTGAGGGTTAAGTAACACTACCAACATTCACGTCAACTTTTATGTAAAATTGTGTACGGGTAAAATGTGATTTATGTTACTTTGTCTTGTCTACATTCTCGTTTAATTTCGAGTTAAATTTTAAGAGATGTGGTTTTCATGTTTTCCTTGTTTCAGTATAAAATAGAAAACGAGTAATTCAAAGCGACAGATTCTTTTTTTATTATACATTTTTTGGCTTTATTTTGGTTTGAAATTATTATAAGTGAATTTACTTTAAAGCCAAGAAGACATTTAAATAAAATTAGGGATGAGTTAAAAAAACCGAATAGCATGAGTTTTTACCTTCATCCTCCGCTCTACTGTATTCATATATGTAAACGTGATAACTATTATACGATTTACCACAAAGGGATGTTAAGCCATCATTGAGATAAAATAAAATATAAAACGATTGTTGAATATGTTTTGACCAAATGAAAATTTTATTTTTCATCGGGCCTACCAAATTTTATTTAGATAAACATAAAACTATGCAAAGATAAAACCGAAATATGTACATGGAATTCCTATTTTATAGAACGAAAATATTTAAATTCCAAATGATAATCCTGTCTGAATTATAATCCATTTTCGCCGCATATTACTGTAGTTTAGATATTTTTTTATTCGCCTGGGCAAAAAATTATTCCGAACTTTTACTTTTCATTTCGAGAACAAACATATTTGCCCCAACATTTTTGGTATTTTTGTGGCATTTTCATCTAGAAACTATAAAAAAAAATTAAACTACTTTACAGTATTTGTGTGTACAAAACAAAGTTTATTTTTTCCAATTTTACAATAATTTTTCTAATTTCCTAGAAAATAATCTACATTTTACTTTGTATAACTTCAACAGTGCGAATTGTACAATAAACATACATATGACATAAAGGATAGAGTTTTTTGTGCACAAAATTTAAACCTATGTTTACCATAAACATAACAAGGCAATAGCCAACATGAAACTATACATGTCCATCGCATAACCGTCCTATTCAAACAAAACAATAAAATTTCTCTCAAATTCCTCCTCTTTTATTATTACATCTTTGAATTATAGGGTACAACTACACTCGTGAGTAACTAAATCGACTCAAATCTCTGGCTTAACCGATTTTCGTAAAACGACGATTTTTAACAGCTTAGTATTTTATCTTTACAAGGGTACCTCTAACATTAAAATCTATATAGTACTTTTCAAATTAAAGCAATCGTAGAAAAATGCGATGTTTCGATGAAAACAATTGGCGTGCTGCAATCTCCTGTATCTCCACGCTGACCGATATTTGCGATCAATCACTTAGCAGACGTTGACCTGAACAAATCTCTACCAATTTCATTCGTTGTTTTCTCAAAATCATGGGTACTACTCCAGAAAAAGCCGCAGAAGTTGTTGCTTTATTGTAAGAAGGACGCGATCAACTGTCTCAAGAGGATCCAGAAGGTTTCCGGAATCGGAGACCACAAAACAGTCGGTATCGGTGTACATCTGAAAGGGACGATCGGTTTATCGTCCTAAGTTCGAAGCGAAATCGCCATCTCACGGGCGCCGATGTGCAGCCAGAGAGATTTTCACAGTGCTGTTTTGCCTAAATAGTGTCGTACGGCGGCGGTTCGTGTATGGTGTGGGCTGCATACCGCTTGACGGAAGAACAGATCTCTTTTTATTTTCATACCTGATGGAGGTCGTAGAGGAGGTCTGACCACTGATAGATATATCGAGGGCATTCTCTTGGATCATGAATCACTCGGCAGTTCATGGATGAGGTTGGACTCGAGACGACGAAGTGGCCAGCCCTCAGTAGAGACATGATTCCAATTGAGCATTAAAGGACGAACTAAAACGGAGGGTCCGAGCCAGAGATCCGGTACCATCTAACATCAGTGCCTCAAGTTGCATTGGATGAGGAGTGGGGTGAATCCCCCACTCCTCAACGGAGGAACTACATGCGAACCGTTGTAAACGCAAGGGGGCAATACTAAATTATCTCTAAAATTATTTTTGTTTTACTTGAATTTGTTGTTGTAATTTAAATTTGAATTTCCCCAATATTTTTTTTCTTAATCACCTCAGGTCATCCCCAATAAAAAAGTACATGTTTCATGAAGATAATGTCGTTTTAAAGTAAAAATATCACGGTTTCAAAAAAATAAAATCGGTCTAGCCATTTTAAAAAAATTCACCTTTCTGTGAGTGCTGAAGGTTTGATTCGATTTAGTTGCTCGCGGGTGTATATTTTTCCGAAAGGAAAAACAATTTGATATATTCTGAAAACCTAGTTATCGCAATATTTGTATGTTCTACTCTGTTCAGACTACGGATTAATAATCTAGATTTGCGAGATAATCTACATTTTCTTTTAGTCTCAGAAGAAAATCAACATTCAAACTTTGCTCTTGGATATAAAGAACAGTTTCATAGCGCTCGATCGCTACGAAAGAAGACTTGGTTTGGACGTGAATAGCAGTAAAACCAAATTTTTAGCAACACTCAGAAGCATCACTATGACAAATCTCGAAATCGGCTATCCTAATCTTGATAGAACTGAAAACTTTATATACCGCAAGTAAAGGGATTTGCAGGCAGAAACAAAAGCCCGAATCGCAGCCGAACACCGAGTTTTCTACGCCCATTCAAGGATATTGCGATCTAAACAGCTTCCGCAGTCGTACAAGCTCGCACTTTATGAAGCACTAATAAGATCTGTTCCATCTTTGACCCAATTAAAGTTGCGCAAAACGAATACGGGTCCGTACGAACCACGAGGTAAAGCAATTTCCCGGAGGCAGCTATTTAATTGGATTAATCAAATACAGTCGATCTAGGTAAGGTTACCAAGACGTTGGTAACGAAGCTTGGTTTCGAACTAATGAAATTTCAATTGTTTAATTTAAAAATTTCGGTCGTCTCATCAGACTGCAGTGACCAAACTACAAAAATATTGAAAATACTTTGAACTTACGCATGTATGCGTTAAATACAATAAAATTCGAGGTAACAAAGGGATTGACAATTGCGTAGCGAAACATAATAATTCGCTAAAGCATTGTGATTATACTTTATATGTAAGTGCAAAGTGTTTTCAATATTTTTGTAGTTTGGTCACTGCAGTCTGATGAGACGACCGAATTTTTTAAATTAAAAAATTCAAGTTTCATTATGCTGAAAACAGATATGCATAATCATGCATGCATCCAAATTATAATACACTAGTATCTATAAAATGAATTACATGTATTCTGCATGACATGCATAATTATGCAAGTTGTGTTTATTTCTAAATTTGATGCACATCAGCAATGTTGACAACAAAAAAAAAACCAAAAAATCGAAATCAGTTCTAACTTCACGGGTTATTGTTTATTAGTTTCTGTATTTCTCGAAAGAAACACAAAATATTTAAAAAATGTAGGAATTACCCGCAGATTCGCACGCATAAATTATGCACATCTGTTTTCAGCATTAGTTCGAAACCAAGCTTCCATTCCAACGTCTTGGTAACCTCACCTAGATGTAAAAGAAATATCTGGCTATCAACTAGAACAACCCAAATTTCAAATACGATCGAGTTAGGTGGCTACGCTGCGTTGCTAGATCCCCACAACAACGTATGACTAATAAAGTATTCCAACAACAACCAGCCGGTGTGCGTCGTAAAGGAAGACCCGAATGCGCTGGCGTGACAACGTCGGACAAGACATACGTATAATAGGATGTCGAAACTGGAGGGCGAGAGCAATGGATCGAGATGGATGGAGAAAACCAAAGTGCAGGTGGGAAAATCATGATAAACCGAAATGGTGTACTTTTACAGTGATACGAGTGGTAAAATAAAATCAGATTGCTTGTCATTAGATGGAGATTTTAATAGTTAATCGAGAGTATTTTGTTTTTAGGGTTTAAAAAATTAATTGTATTTTTTAGCATTACAGCGAACCAAAGATATATTCTCAAATTAGCGTGTGGTGCGGAACAAAATAAAATACAGTTAATATTAGGCCCAGACCGCTATACAACTGTGCTTGTTCAAAATATTACTATTAAAAAAATTATTACGTAAAAATTACGAATATACCGCAAGAGTCCGAAGCGCCACCAGCGCTATTTGAAGTTTAAAACTTTCACAGTCACATAAGCAGGAAATACATTAAAATGAAAAATATTGATAGTTTGTTTTCAAATATTCTTTTTCCAAAGAATGAACCAGCATTGCAATATTTTAACGATTTTCGTAGAAAGACGGTTCAATATGCGTCTATCCTAATGCAGAATACCTGAACAAATTAAATTTTTTTCTATTTCTGTCCTCCGAACCGTTGCGTAGGAGGTTAGTTGTCTTAACACGTTCACGACCGAGGTGCTTATGCTAGAGATAGCCACAAACCACTTATAAATTTGCACGAAATGAGCTAATTGAAGCCTAATGGTAGAATAAATGTTTCATTTATGTGTTTTATGGGGTTTGTGACGCTATTAACAGTATGACGCATATACGAGTCGCCGGTTTATGGAACAAAATTTCGTTGTATAAACCGCAGGACTCACATATGCGTCGTTATAACATAATGTTGAAAGCGTTGTTTTTGTAATTATTTTATTCTTACATATATTATTTTTCAATATAAACTAAAAATTAAATAATAGTTCCTTAACAAAAAATTTAAAAATAGATAAAAAAACACCGGATAATTAAATAATTGCAAAATGAAACAAGCATAAAATTAAAAATAATGCAAATTATTGAATTGTGTTGTTTAATTGTGCCACAATTTAAAACATGGATCCACACATAATCCAATAGGCTGACACATGCTATCTACACATGTTATCAATGTTACGACGCTTATGATGTTTTACTTCCTGAAATGGAATTTAATTCTCGGTGTGGGGTAATAAGATGTCATCTAGTCGTTGCGGTCTACACCTGACATGTGTTTAATGTAGTCTGCAACCATTACGGGTTTTTATGATGTAATTCCCCTTTTATTTATATATTCCGTCATTTTAGCTTTATGCAAAGAAGATATCATCAAGACATACCGTTTATCCTTCCATTTTTGCACAGTTATGTTATTTCTTCGTCTCCATATAGTTTCATTTCTTTTAAGGTTTTTGGTAATTACATCTGGCGGATTTTGCTTTCGGTTGACTCTCAAAGTAAACACACAGAAATGTGTACGTTGCTCAAAGAGATGTTCTGCCAAAATAACACTACTGTAATAGTTATCCATTTACAATATGTGCCATTTTCCAACGTAATCTTTCATTAGCTCTTTAACAACACAGCATGACCTTCGACTCGAGGTTCCACGGTATTCTGACCACTATAAATCAACATATTTAGGAGGAACTCATCGTGCGTACAAAATTCGTAAAACTTAATCCCATATTTATGCCTTTTATTGGGAATGTATTGCCGAAAAGATAGCCGTCCACGCCACAGCATCATTGCTTCATCCAGTGCTAGGTGTTGTGAAGGATAGTACTTTTTTTATGTTGGCAAGTGATCGGAAACGTTCGATATTTTATGAAGTCTATGGCTTATGTCATTTGTCTCGCTATTGTAAAAACTCAAACCGATTTCTGCTCATAATTTTTCCAAAAACTGGATGATGATACATTTCGTTTTTGCTCCAATAGTGTCGTAAATATGGCATAAGCACATTTCACATTATAATACACAATCCAAGAAATCGCGGAATACATAAAGGTTTCCATTTCAATAAATTTGATTTGGGCTTTAATTTTCCAGATTGTAAATTGGTTGCAGCCCGTAAGTAAGTCGACCCATTCTGTTATTTGTAAAAGCAAACTTTCATCAAAAAATAGAGAGAAATTTTTTTCTGGTGACACATTACTCTTTAATTGTACTTTAATTCCTTCTAGACCGATAAATTCGAAAATCTTTGGTTCAAATTCTAAATCAGTCAAATTTTCATCATTTTTATTTCATCAAAAATTATTTCTGAGCCTCCCACCTCAATTGATATTGATTTATCACTAGTACTTCCCAGATTTGAACAAAAATATTCACTACCTGTGTCAGAAAATGGTTCAGATGTACTGCTTTCATCGCTTTCATTTATTTCAGAATCAGTTATTTTGTTTGCAGCCATAACTAGGAATAGGCGTTCTGCATCGGACAAACAGGTTGGAGTTTTATTACACGATTTAAAGAACACGTAAAAGATGTGGGAAAACCATAACACGATCGAAATACACAGAACATCTGAATCACCAACAGCACTGAGCACAGGTACACAGGATATGACAGCAATTTAGAAATATATATGTAAATTTCTTTTGATATACCACTGTTACATTCCATTGTGATGCATGTGTAATGATGTCAATAACGTATCGATACCAGTAAACCGGCACCCAACTCCGGCACTTGGACCGGGAGGTACTGGGTTCGACTCCCATCAGAGGCAGGATGCAAAGCAAATTTTCATTATTGATTACGATGAGTGATGTTAATAAACACAAGTATGACCTTCTGTTGGAGTGCAGAATTCAGCGCCGACCCACCGTCCATGACAGGTTACAGGTTGACAAGGAGCTTGCAATGTGCAGGTAGTATACTGCAATTGTGTGAGTAGGTGAATAGGTGATGTGTGCGTGAATGAAAAAGGGGGATATTAATTGACCTTAAAAGGAGATTAAATCCATTGGATAATCAATACTTTATTTTTCTTTTAGAAAAAATGATGTTGTTTTGAAGCTATTCTTTTCGTTGAATACATGTTTTTGCTCGAAGTTTGATATGAATATTTCGGCTAGTGTTCTTGATAGAGGATTCCCCATTGGTAGGTCTTCTTGCTGGTTGTTGTGTTGAAAGAAGTTTTGCTTCGTGATGGTTATTAATATATTTATGACTTAATCTATTTCTTGTTACGTATCACATACAGAAAAACCAAACACAAAACTAACAATTCGGTACTTCCCCTTAACCGAAAAAAAATTCAAGAGAATCTGTAAACCAATATAGAAACTATAATTTATTACTTACATACAACAATACAACGACGCATATATGCGTGAACGTCTTAATGGAAAATAAATTTCTTCTCCAATTCCAAGGCTACTTGTCTAGTAGCCTTGGAATTGGAGCGGAGCATCCGAGTGATTTAAACAACTTCAAATAATAATTTGTTAAATTCTGTCCTACAACTAGATAACTTCATTCCCATATTTTTATGTTTAACGTTTTATTATTCTGGATCAACACTAAATACAAGATATAGGAGGTACACCACGTCCAAACATACCAATGATAACATACATTCTCATGTATCACGTTTAATTGCATTATTAAACAGTTTTTATCTACAACATACAACCGGCAATTGAAATAAAATATATAACTCGAGTCCCAATGACTTTTTGCCACATAAAATTAATTCGCCTATGTGCTAGTGTAAATTAGTGCATTCCACCCCAATATTCTAGTGACCCAAATCGAAAATAAAATCAAAAAATGTCCATATAATCCACATATCCAGCAACGTATACGTATAGAGAAATAAATTTAAACGAATGGGTTTTGTTCGGTTGCAAATAATGATGATACCAAACAAAAAATTCTATATATGGTAAAATGAACAGCAACGAATTTTTTGTACAGTTTTTTTTTTATTGCAACATAACATGTTAAAAGCTTATTTATTTAAATTGATATTATCTGTGTGTTGTGTTAGCGCTTTTCATGTCAATATAGAAAATCATACAGTTACATCATTTCCACCATCGCACCCGTACACAACGAACCAAAAAATAAAAAACTTGACGTAAAAACTAAAACATAACTATAAATATTTACAGTTATTTACCTATAAACAAGAGTGTAGTGAGCCATTTCTCCGTACGTATGAAAAATATCCATGTTGTAATTTGCATATTGGCATAATTATGCTCCCACTTTGTACACAAAACTAACCTAGTTGCGAATATTTTTGTTTATCTATGAAACCAAAAAAGCTCTTTCGTATATAGAGCTTTTGATTCTATTTATATAGGAAGACATTATATTTTTAGTTTATTGTAGATGCTCACGCACTTTATTTTTAATGTTAGATTAATAGGTTGCAGCGGATTTTTATGCCTATGTATATGTATTTTCGTGTAAAGGACATATGTTAGTTTTATCGCGTTTTTTGGTTTAACGTATTACATGGACGTAAATATATTATTAGAACAACGAAATTAGTCACCCCTCATAACCACTTACATGCATAATATAAAATTTATGATTAAATTTCTAATGACATTCATTGTTCTTCAAAGCATATATAGACAAATATATAAAATAATAAAATACTACATTTTAATGAACAAATTATTTATTTAGAAGCTTTTCCGTTTCGTTTTCCATCTCTTTTCCATGCGCCGCTTAGAATTAATAATAATTACAGAACCATTAAAATATGGACATCAAATACAAATTATCCATGTATGAATTTGATGAGGGTGATGGAAAATCTATCAATTTAATTACATATGGAAAATTTATTGGAAAAACTGAAATATAAAATAAAGTAAAACGGTAAACTACTACCAAATATCTATCATATACTCGTGGTTTGCACGTCGCAACGGAGAAGGGTTGTACATTATAGACATACAGTGGAATAATTGATTTGGATTTCCTTGTTTTTATCGCTGGTGGCATATGTATCTATGATGCATGAAAATTATATTCAATTTACACAGTCATTATTATGATGGCTTACATCGATATTATATTATAACAAACATCTAATGGCTTACTAATAATATTTCCTTTTGTGATATGTGGAGTATGTTGTATCCAAGAAAAACAAACTCGCAGCAACTTTAATTGCGTATAAAAGGTGTAATTAAATGTAATTATACTTACAATACCTTTAGAGATAATTACTATTAAACTCCTGGAAAAGCTGTATAGCTATGTAGCGGGTAGTTTCTTCAACTATAAGAAACTCCGCACAATTGTTCTCAACGGACAATCCTCCGTTCACATAATTCTTTATAAATGGACAATTCTCCATATAAAGAATTATTCCAAAATATACAACAAACTTGTATACACAAATTATGTACATAACAACTTGTACATAGATAATCGTACAACAGCACTTGTACATAACAAAATAGAATTGAAAAATTATATTTTGGTTACATAACATCTAAATACAATATGTACCTCTACAATCATATCATTTAGAGATGCATAAAAATCGTATTGATTTTGCAAAACCAAAATCAAGTAAAACGCACTTACACACTACCATGCCATTGCACAATAGATGGCATGGTAAACAATTATGTTTCAGAAAACATATTGTAAACGGGTGCACCAAAATTATTTGGTGCATGTAAAAAAAAGCAATTCCAAAAACCTGAAAATCCGGTTTTGGAGATTTTTAGTTTTGTTGGATTTAGGCGAGGAAAAGAATCCAAAAATTAGATTCTTCCTATTATATTTTTGGACATTGCCGGAGCAATACACGCCGCCGCAGACACATCATCACTCACCACCAGCAATAAAGAAATTTAATTTTAAATAAATAAAAATCATTTTTAAAATTAAATTTAAAGTTTTTTTATATTTTTATTATTTTATCAAAATTATTAAAGTGCTACGTATTACCAACGCGATATCTGGTGACCCCGACGACGGTTTTTACCGCAAATCAGGTGAGTGATTTTTTTATTATTATTTAAAAAAAAGTGAAATAAAAATTTTATAAATAAAGTGCATGGTGTTTTAGTTTTAATAAATTTAAAAATTATTATAAGACGAGTTTTGTGATATAGTGGCCCAAGCCCCCACCCGTGGTAAGCGCACTATATTCACAAATCGTCCATATCCCCTGGTCGATTTTTAGAAAGCACGTGTCCATTCCGACACTAATTCTAAAAAATCATTCATTGCCAAAACCCGCGTGTTAAAACAAAATTTTTTTTACAAGCGCGACAAAATTTTTTATAGTGTGTGTGAAAATTTTATTTTATCAAAATAATATAAAAACCCCGTTTCAATTTTGTTTTATCGTTCAAAATAAAACATGGAAAATAACGGGAACAACAAAGGCGATGTACATGATGACGCAAATCGTCAGCAACAGGTGCCACCCCAGCCTGAATTAGCCACGTCAAAACAATTGACGCGGCTACCGGCATTCTGGGAAAATAACCCGAAAACTTGGTTTATATCAGCCGAGATTATGTTCGACGCGAACAAGATCACCAGCGACAGACACAAGTTTGCGCACACAGTGTTGTCCCTTTCGGAAGCACAAGCGGAGAAGGTCGAGTACATACTACAAGACCCTCCAGCTAATAACAAATACGACACGCTCAAAAAAAGCTTAATCGATCGCTACTCAATCTCTGAGGAGCGTAGATTAGAAACGATCTTGAGCAAAGTCGAGTATGGTGATCAAAAACCTTCGGATATACTGCACCGAATTAAATCGTTGGCCGAAAAAAATTTCACGGTCAACGTCGTCACAAAACTATGGATCAGGCAACTCCCTGATTATATACAAACAGCATTGGTCCCCCAACAAGAAAAACCGGTAGAGGATCTTGCTGTCATCGCCGATAAACTTCACGACATCATTGGCACGCGGACTCAGGGCTTGGGTTCAATTAAACGCGACACGCGTACACCAAGCTCAGAGATACACGCGCCAAACTCTAGCAACAGCCGTATTGAAATGATGCTAAAACAAATTAGCGACCGGCTGGTGAAGCTAGAGAATAATGCACACACCCAGCGACAATCTTCGCGTTCTCAATCGCCATGGAGACGAACTCCTTCTCCTTCAAAAAAACCGCGATCTCAACCAAACCAGGGAAGCTCTTTACAGCCAAACAACACCCACTTACCAAGATACCAATTTCCACGCCACTGGTGTTGGTATCACACAAGATTTGGTAACGCTGCAGAAAAATGCACAGCACCATGCACTTTTGCTACAAAGCAAACGAGATCCGCAAATACCGCATCCCCAAACGAGTAAGTCTTAAGGTCGTAGCGGCAGACCTAAGACAACCGCAGCAGAGCCGCCTATTCCTACGGGATTCGGTAAATCAAATAACATTTTTGATCGATACCGGCGCTGATCTAAGCGTAATCCCGTACTACAAATATTATAGCTACGGAACAAATCGCAATCCCGATTTAGTTCTGTCAGCAGCAAATGGTACCACAATAAACACTTTCGGTACCAAACTACTCGACGTTGACATTGGATTAAGGCGTTCATTCAAACACGCTTTCGTTCTCGCCAATGTCAACCGCCCCATTATAGGCGCGGATTTCCTAAAGAAATTTGGTCTTTTAGTGGATCTAAAAAATCACAAACTGATTGATCCATCCACTAAACTTTCAATCAACGCAACATCAGCACGCGTTGATACACCATCACCATTGCATTACACAATTAACAATGGCTATGGAGCACTGCTAAAGAAATTCTCTTCTTTAACAGCTCCACCAAACTATAACGCTCCAGTTATGCACAACGTAGTACACCACATTGTGACTACAGGGCATTTACCATTTTCAAGACCAAGAAGGCTTGATCCAATTCGCCACAAAGCAGCTTTCCTAGAATTCCAACACATGGTGGAACTAGGAATCTGCCGACCATCTTCTTCAGCAGTATCATGTCCATTACACATGGTGAAGAAGAAGGATAACGACTGGAGACCATGTGGGGACTACAGAAGGCTTAACGCAGTCACCATTCCTGACCGTTACCCTATCCCCCACATACAAAATTTCTCCATGCAACTACATGGTTGCACAATTTTCACTAAAATCGATCTCGTCAGAGCATACCATCTCATACCAATTGCTCCTGACGACATTTACAAAACTGCAATTACCACTCCGTTTGGCCTATTCGAATTCACCCGAATGCCATTTGGACTCAGAAATGCTGCGCAAACATTTCAGCGTTTCATCAACGAAATCGTGAGAGATCTCGATTTCGTTTTCATATACATTGACGACATTCTCGTAGCTTCAAAAGACGAGAAACAACACCTACTCCATTTGGAAAAACTCTTCCAAGAATTATCAAAGTACGGTGTCAATATCAACACGGCAAAATGCGTGTTTGGGACGAATAATCTTGACTTTCTCAGTCACAAGATTACATCTAATGGCATTCTGCCGTCCGAAGGACGAATTAATGCAATTAGAGATTTCCCAGCACCACAAAATGTGAAGCAAATCCAACAATTCATCGGCATGGTAAATTACTACCACCGATTCATACCAAAACTTGCAGAAGTACTTGCCCCAATACACACGCATTTGGCAAGTCTTCTTAAAAAGCCCAAAACGCCTCAAAATTTTTCTTGGACTGAAGAATGTCAAAACGCATTCCTTCAGCTCAAGAAAAGCTTGGAAAATATTGCTCTTTTAGCGCATCCGCTAAATGAAACGAAATATAGCATCACCACTGATGCATCCAACACAGCAATAGGCGCGGTCTTACAACAACTGAATAACAAGACCTGGGAACCTCTTGGATTTTTCTCCAAGAAATTGTCAGATGCAGAAAGAAAATATTCTGCATTTGATCGCGAATTGCTTGCAATTTTCCAAGCAATTAAACACTTTCGATACTTTGTCGAAGGTCGGGAATTCACAATATTCACCGACCACAAACCGCTTACTAGAGCAATAACCTCTAAAGCGGAACGAAACCCACGGCAAGCACGCCATTTAGATTTTGTCTCTCAATTCACGACAGACATCCAACACATTCAAGGCAAAGACAATGTGGTCGCCGACACACTATCTCGGACTTCCGACCACGAACTTGCCTCCGCAGCAACACGCTACGACATCACAACAATCGCAAAGGCACAAGCTAGCGATCAAGAACTACAAGACTTACTCTCTAGTTCTACAAACCGGCGAAAATCAAATTGGAAAATAGAAAAATTTCCACTAGCCGATTTGTCAATTTACTGTGAAATATCTACGGGTAACAATCGCCCGTACATTCCAGAGTCACTGCGTCGAACTATCTTCGACACTCTGCATAGTATTTCCCACCCAAGTGTACGAGCAACTCGCAAACTCGTCACTTCAAGATACTTTTGGCCCAGTATGAACAAAGATTTAACCCTTTGGGCGAAATCTTGTTTATCCTGCCAAAAATGCAAAGTACAAAGACATACCAAATCACCTCATGGGAATTTCGAAATTCCACCAGGTAGATTTGAGCACATCCATTTAGATATTGTTGGACCACTTCCACCATCTAATGGATTTACATATTTGTTAACCTGCGTTGATCGTTTTACGCGTTGGCCAGAAGCCTACTGCATAAAAGACATCTCCGCACAAACAATCGCAAAAACGTTCGTCGAAAACTACATTTCTAGATTCGGCGTTCCGGTCAACATTACGACCGATCAAGGCACACAGTTTGAGTCCAAACTATTCGCTGAGCTTATGCAACTCTTAGGCTCACATCGAATACGGACAACTGCCTATCATCCACAAGCAAACGGTATGGTTGAGCGCTTTCACCGCCAACTTAAAACAGCACTCAAAGCTCGTGCAAATACCGTCAACTGGAGCTCAGAGATCCCAATCATATTGTTGGGAATCCGAGCAACAGTCAAAGACGACCTAAAATGCTCACCAGCAGAACTGGTGTACGGTCAAACAATCAAATTACCTGGGGAATTCTTTGTGGAACATCCACTTACACCTCAAGTTTCCACTGACACAGTGATGCATCAACTGCGCTCCACGATGAATAAACTCATCCCAACGGACACGCGCAAATCAAATCAAACTGACATATTCGTGCCAAAGTCACTGCAAACCTGTGACTATGTTTTCGTACGAATAGACAAAGTCCGCACAGGCCTCACACCACCATATGAAGGCCCATACAAAGTGATACGACGACTTCGTAAGCACTTTGTATTACAAATCAGAGACAAGCAGCAATCTGTCTCTATCGATAGACTCAAGCCAGTCTATGGAATTCTGAGTTCGCCCGATCAAATATCGGGAGTAAAGAAAACTGTCCGCATTATCGGATAATACACATGCCACAATTACGCATTTCTACCAGCAATCAACAGGTACACAATTTACATCACCTCTACCATTACAACGATCATTCATCATTATAATGGTACTACAACCAAATGCATCCACAAACGCCAGCGGATACAGAACTCGCGGTGGGGGAACTCACTGCGCGGTGGGTGATGTAGCGGGTAGTTTCTTCAACTATAAGAAACTCCGCACAATTGTTCTCAACGGACAATCCTCCGTTCACATAATTCTTTATAAATGGACAATTCTCCATATAAAGAATTATTCCAAAATATACAACAAACTTGTATACACAAATTATGTACATAACAACTTGTACATAGATAATCGTACAACAGCACTTGTACATAACAAAATAGAATTGAAAAATTATATTTTGGTTACATAACATCTAAATACAATATGTACCTCTACAATCATATCATTTAGAGATGCATAAAAATCGTATTGATTTTGCAAAACCAAAATCAAGTAAAACGCACTTACACACTACCATGCCATTGCACAATAGATGGCATGGTAAACAATTATGTTTCAGAAAACATATTGTAAACGGGTGCACCAAAATTATTTGGTGCATGTAAAAAAAAGCAATTCCAAAAACCTGAAAATCCGGTTTTGGAGATTTTTAGTTTTGTTGGATTTAGGCGAGGAAAAGAATCCAAAAATTAGATTCTTCCTATTATATTTTTGGACATTGCCGGAGCAATACACGCCGCCGCAGACACATCATCACTCACCACCAGCAATAAAGAAATTTAATTTTAAATAAATAAAAATCATTTTTAAAATTAAATTTAAAGTTTTTTTATATTTTTATTATTTTATCAAAATTATTAAAGTGCTACGTATTACCAACGCGATAGCTACAATATTTTAAAGCTATTATTAAAAAAATTATATAAATTTAATTATTTGTTTGGCTATTAATTTCCTATGCGAGTATATACCCATTTTGACCTCTTTCTCTGCGTCGAATATCCTCCAGTTTCTATACTAATGCCGGATTAAGATATATAAATTTATTATAACACACGGAAATAAGACCCAACTCAAAAATATAAATCATTTTAAAATTATTGTACATAAGTCCCTTTCGCATTTATACTTTAAACGGTGACGTTAAATCGGGAAAATCTTGAAATATGTTTTATACTGTTCTCCTCTGTATATGTACGATATTAGCGCATCTCAAGACTGTAAAATTGTATAAAGCATTGTTTTACACAAACTTTTCTTTTTATTATTATTTTGATAGGAAGTAGCAAGAGGCTTATGTATACATTGTGTGTTGTATACATAAACACAAATCAATTGAAACTTTTGTGAAAAATGTACCCAACCAAAAAACGAATAAAAAAGAAAATAAAAGTTTTTTCCAAAAAGCAACAAAAAAAAAATCGAGAATGTTTTATATTCGAGGGAAATTAAATTTCCTGTATCAAAGGAACAGCACAAAAAAAAGCTGAATATATCGAAAATGCTACACACCTATTCCGAAACCTTTTCCATTCAATATGACAAAATTGAATTAACAAAAAGACGACAGCAAAAAAAAAATCACTACATAAAAATAACTGTTATGTCACGATTTAAATTTTGTGATAAGACATGAAAATTCACTGTGTATATACCTTTTTGCACTGAAGTCTATTATGTAAGCGCGGCGCAAACAATGAATAGATAATTTAAATGACGGAAGTAGATAAAAACTATATGTTGCTATTTTTCTATTCGTATTTGTTGTATATTTTGGGCGCTGTTATGTGATGAGATACGATTGCGGTGTTCTTTTGTTGTGTTCACACTGTAAAATGGGTAATTGCCAAGATGTTTATAAATTTGAATACAAGTCACCCTAAATTGAAGTAAAAATAATAATTCATACTATGCAGTTAATTTTTTTATGGTGAAAACTATTTGGAGATGATACATGTATAGGTATTATGATACCAAAGGGGAGAGGTGTTAAATATTTGTTGGCCACTAATTAAATCAATGAGCTATATAAAAATAAACTTCACATGAGCAGCAAATATTTTATGAAACGAGAAGCCGAAATCCTGATGGCTGCTCCTAAACTGTTTTAACTTTTCGTCTTTCGTGTTTTCGTTTTGTTGTGGTTCAAACCGAATACACTAGCATTACATTAACACACTAAAATGTTTATTGTGTACGGTTTGGGCTTGTCCCACCAAAAATCCCGTGTACATATACAAATCCAATAATTTTTTTTTAAAGAACATGTATTAGTAAGTATCAGTGTTGTGCCGTATTATCGACACTGCGTAGGTAATTAATATTTTACACGTGTAGACAATGCATGTAGAAAATTAAGAAAACGGCGTTGACAATGTAGAATATGTAGATAATGTCAAAAATTATTATTTCTGTTAACATTTATCAAAATTCTATTGTTTCTTTGTAATTCAAGCCATTTCAAGATGGAGTTGATTATTTCTCCATATTGAAAAATTTGACCAATGGCTTTTATATGGTAATGAAGCACATTCATGTTGATGTTATGTGCAAAGTTAAAATTTTTTAAAATCGTTTATACGATAAAAAATCGGTTGTAAATAGGCCTATGTTAGGAGGATTAAATGATAAATAAATGCCAAAATACGAGCGAAGTCTTACTTGATATTTTAAGCAATATTTTCCCCATTATCTCCAATGAAGGAGCACAGGGAGTCTAGCTAGACCATAAAACTCTGTTGGATTCTAATGCTTTAATTTCGACCCTGTCCGAGTTGATTCGCTTTCCTCGAACTTCCTTTTCTCTTGTGGCTTTCATTTCAGAGACAATCCATCTCAAGAAGCTCACTATTTGTTATTTTGGCCAGTTACTGAGGCCAAAAGCACCTCAGTATTCTTCTAAGATTAATTTACCCACCACAAAGTTCCAGACTTTGTGTAACATGCTCAATGCTGTTCTGGCTTTGTTGATTTGTTTCTTTATAACTTCATCTGTGCCACCCGTTTTCGCTAAAGTACAACCAACGAATACGAATTCATTTGTGTGTTTAGCCTCATCGTCTGGCTTTCCTGATGTTTATGTTGAGTAAAAACTTCTTTTGTTAGATTTGAGTAGGTGCAGTGGTGAATTCTATTCATTAGAATGGTCAATGGAAATGCGTTTCGTTTTTATATGATAACAATGGTGTAATTTCGCCCTGGTCTGAAGCCAGCTTGTTCTTTTCTCAATTTCGGGTTGACTGTCGGTGAAATTCTATAGCCGATGATCATTGCTGATATCTTTATGGTTATGTTGACGAGGGATATATATCCTGCCAATTTGTACCTTCTATTAGGTCACCTTTCTGGAGAATCGTTATTAATTATTGGAGAATCATTATTATGCACATGTTTTGATCCAGGAGGGTTGCGTCTGAATTCTTAGTAACCGACCCGACCCGAGTGTGTTGATAGCTGTTTTGATAAAGATTTCTTAGATTTGGTCCACTGTTGGTCTACACTGTTCTGTCGGTGTTTAGTTTTTTCCGTTTTGTCTTGATCCGTTTTACAGCGATAGGTTTAATTTTGAATAGTGATATTTTACCAGTAGATGGTCACTGCAAATGTCTACACCACTTGATGCCCTGACACCTTGTAATGTCTTGAAAATTTTTTTGTTGGTCATCACGTTTCGTCTCCACATTGGTCTGTGGTGCAATAGTCGATGAGTCTTCTCCATTATTATTACAGAGGCTATATTGATTGTTTACCACCCATATGATTGTTTATCAGGTCGATTTTATATGTTCAAATTTCTGCATGCAACAGAAGGAGAGATTTTATACTTCTTGTATTATCATTTGGATCATTTTCTGGTGTGTCCTTGCTATTGTGGTTTGTTCATAGAACTCATCCTTGGTTGTTTTATCTACGTCTTTTATTGGATCCTATCACTGCTTATTAAAGATAGTGGTTTGTATTTTTGTATGGAATCCTGTTACGATGTTACGATTATTGTGCAGGTTTCTATTTCATTAATGCCTTCATTGATTTAACTGTTATTAATAGTTATGTGTGCCCATGCCTTATTCATCGCGTCCAGAGAATATATTACGTAATTTCGCTCGTGTTTATTTCACTGCACTGAGGCCGAGAATTTCGTTTCTCTTCTTTCTCTCATTGTTGTGTTAAGCCTTCACGTTTCTGTTAGAGTTTTGATGTTTCAATGAATTGAATTTATGTGGATGATTGGTATATTGAATCCTAGCCAGCTTCTAGAGCGGGGTGTTCATTCCATTCATTATTCACTTTTTCTATGATGTTCCCAAGCAGTCACCCAACCTTGTAATAATCCAAGCAATGATTGCTTGACGTTGGTGATGATGTTGTTGTGTTTCAATTTCAAGAAGCTGTCTTTTTTCAGTGAAAAAGGACAGCTCCAGTGCAAACGTCAATTGATAATCAATTAGCGAATCTCTGGATAAATGTAATTCTGAGCTAACCTGAGCAAAATGGATATCGCTTACATCAAAAAACCTTCACCTGTATTCTTGTTCAAGACAAGATCATCGTCCCAGCTATCAGACAATTTTTGTTTGGCAACCACATTATCTGCACGAAACACTTTTTTGTATTTAATTTTGATCAAAATACAACCAAAAACAGTAAACAATCAACAAATCTCATTTACGCTATAAGTTTTGTAGAAACCCCAACTACGTACGAGTACTTTGCTAAAAAACGGACGTTAAAATCAGAAATGAAATATTTGTTTCGAAAATATTCATTCGAATTCGAAATATTTATTCGAATTTAGCCTAGCAAATCACTTATGGTTGTACCAATATTGGAGATATCGATTGAGCAAAAGTTTCAATTTCACCTATTTGTTTACTAAAATCTGAATTTTAACTGCCTAAATATAGGTAAAACCCAATTTGAACTGCAAAACTAGAAGCTGACGATTTGCACAGAAAAACAATTTAAAAAAACAGAAAAGTAATAATCTACATTGTCTACATATTATACCAATTCTCGACATTGTCTAACATGTAGACAATTTGGAAATACGCACAACACTGGTAATTATCCCGGTTAAACCATTATTTTGACGAAATAACTATTTTATAATAGAAAGAGACGAAAATAGGTGTCATATTTTTTCATATTCGATTTATTTTGCAAAAACGGTACCAATGGACAATTGTTAAATACTTATGAATTCTTATAAGAATACAAAGTGTAACTTAGACCAGGAGCTGAGTTGCTTTCGTGGATTTCATTCATATAGGTAAAATATAGAAAATAAATCGTAGAATGTGTCGGAAAATTCCACTATTTGCAAATGTTACCTTTAGGTAGACATAATCAAATGAGTCAAGAGCCATTTCCATAAGGAGGGGATAAGTGTCATTTTTCGTTCTCGCAAATCATATCGATTTTATTGATTTGAGTAGTTTTAGTTTATACAAATTCTGGATATAGTAGAATTTGTCGGAAATTTTCATTATGTAAAAATATTAGCCTTAGGTTAACGATAGTATTTCCTTATTGGAAATTATCTAAACTAAAACTACTCAAACCAATAAAATCAATTTTAACTGTCAAATCAAAAACGATCCCAACAACATTTCCACATAGTGAAACGTCAAACGACAAACTCTACGATATCCAAAATAAATCTTAACTGAAACTACTCAAACCTTCTCCTTTTGGAAATAGTGTTTGGCTCAATTGATTATGCCAACTTAAGGCTAACATATCCACATAGTGAAATTTTCCGAAAAAGTACGATATCCACAATTTATTTTAACTGAAACTATTTATCTTAACCAATAAAATTGGTTTGAGTTACGAGAACGAAAAAAGATACCGCTTTCCTTCTTTTGGAAATGGCTCATGACTCATTTCCACATAGTGGACTTTTCTGACAAACCCTAAGATATCCAGAAATAATCAAAATAAATTTTATTCAAACCAATAAAATTATGTTCATTTACCAAAACTAACTAGGATATCCTAACTCTGTATTTGGAAATTTCAATTAACTCACTTGATTTTGTCAACTAAGGGTATTATTTCCACATAGGTGAATTTTCCAACAAGCTTTACGATATCCAGAATTTATCTTAACAAGAATTATGCAAACCAATAAAATCGATTTGATTTACCAGAACTAACAAGGATACCACGGCTCTCGATTTGTTAGGGGGAGGGAGAATTTACACGAAAAACGCACACAGCTTGTGATAAATTCGCAATTCCGCAAAATATACTTCGAGTGTAGATATTTTGCTACCAAAATATTGAAAATACTTTATAACCACAATGCCTTAGCGAATTATTATGTTTCGTAATGTAATATGTAATATGTCAAAAATAGTTCAGTCAATCATTGAGCTTTAGCCTCAATTCGGAATTTCATTAGAAAAATTGATGATGCTGCACACCGGAAAACGCAATAGAATAAGCTCTACGAACGATAAAAAAAATCTAATAAATTGTCCATTTTCAATTAATTTTCCATGCAACCAATAAATCGGGCCGAGCCACCAATCAACATGAACAAATAATGTATTGTTCTCATACAACAACAAAAAAATATAATATAGTGGGTACAGATTTGCAACAATAAATTTTTGCTTTAGTTTTTAGACAGAAAAAGTGTCAATTTTTCTAAATCGGTTTTATATGTATAATATTGTCCGAATAGTTACGTTTACATACATAGTAAGGAGGAAGGAGTTTGAACTACATAATATTGACTTTTGTACTGATTCGGTATAAATGAATCTACACTGTGTACACAAATCACCTCATACTCGAACCAAACATGTAACATTGTTATGGGGATGAATTACATACATGTGAACAATGTTGATAACTCTATTTTCACCGATTGTATAAAAATAAAATTGTTTATGTTAGCTTAAAAAAGTACATGCATACAATCATACATATATGTCTATATATACCTTGAGGACGAAAAACCAATTTTCTTTTCAAACTGTTTTTTATTTTATTTTTTTTTTTCGTCATCATCATCAGTTTAAATAAAATGAAAGAATAAATATAAAAAACACAAACAAGGAAAACTTTTTATTTTTTTTCATTTTCATTTCGATTTTCCTTTTCAGTGTTATGAAATGGTTAAATGCATATTTTATTTTTCTCCTGACCAGACAAAATTTGTTTTTTTTTGTGCTTGTTACAAAATAGTTTACAATAAATCTTCCTATTTGCTGCTGGTGTGTCTATACAGACAAAATACAAAAATAAGCGAAGTTCGTGTCGGAAAAGCAGCATTAATATTATAATGATAATCATTTAGTTTGTGTGCCCCCGGCAATTAAATCCTAATAAATAGTTTTCGGCTATTAAATCCCTAAACTACACCCCCAAAAAATGATTATGATTACCATCGCATACCATATACAATCATTAATCATTCAACAATTATCATTATAATTTTACAAAAATGGTTTAGGAATGAAAAATAAAAAACATTATTTTCTCTGTGACGTGTGGAAATATAAATTTATTTTAATGATCGCCAATAAAAAGTCAATTATGGCTGAAGCACAAACATATTTGTATGTAGTACTAATCCTGGTAATAATGTTATCCAAATACACAAATCGTGTGCAATAGTCGTTGCGGTTGAATAGGAGGTCGTGTGCTGTACATATTTTAAATTACAATTAACAGTGTAACTTCCCCTTTTAGATTTTCCGTTGAACTCTTTCCTAGGAATTCGATTATTATGTGTTAATGTTGACATTGCATGTGGTCAACTATCGATTTTTGTTATACATACAGTCCTATCGTCTGGTTCATATGAGAATTTATAATCTTACGAGGTTTTAATGAATCTTAGCGTACATAACGTAGTACATATAATTCCCAACTAAATATTGACCAAAAAAATGTTACAGTATAAATTTGCGGATTTGCATGCAATGATCTCGAAATCACTTTTCTTAATATTAAAAATGATATTTTCATTTCCTATTTCCCAAACGATAAATTCCAATTTTTTGTATGTTGTATATACATATTTATATGTGGCATGTTACAAAGTATATCCCTTGCATTTGCATATACACATCTAGAGAATTGATTTATTTTTATGTGTTCCGAGATGGAAATTCCATTTTATTTATTTATCATTGTGCCAGACTTAAAAATTATTTATAAATCCATCCAAAATAATAAATATCCTAGCTACCTTAAGTTGCTTCCCATTTCACCAACCTCAACAATTTTGAACATACACACACACACACACACACAACCATATTTTATGCACTGTGTTCAGCATGACCAAAAAACATAGAACCAGGTAATTTTGAGGACAAAACACAAGGATTTTTTTTCCACTTGAAGGTTTCTTGGTCGTCCTTTTTTGTGTGATCCTTTATTTATACACAGATACATTTTTAACTTTGATTTGGTATGAATACGTATATATGCAAATGGGTGGTGGAAAAATATCCAACCAATTTTTAGTTGGTTGTACATTTTTTCTGGTACCATTGGTCGGTTGCTATTTATTCATATTAAAAATCATCTTAATGGAAACCAATAATTTTATTTAAATCTTTTGGGTATATCCCCAAATGGTGGAAGAATATTATACAGGAATTTATAGGATTTTAGAATTATGGAAATATTTTTATTTTTTTGGCTAAGCCGTTTGTATGTTTTATTATGTTTTATTATCCGAAGTACCCAACGTATTATACATTTTTATATGTTTGTATTATGATTGTAATCTTTGGTGGGCCTTTGATTTTTCGCGTGACTAAGTGAATTAATGCGGATAAATAATTTGATTTATGGGACGGCTACTTTAGTGTGCCATAAGGTAAATATAATTGGAAATGGGGATATTTGTTAAGCCGATACGGAAGGTCAAAAATGTTGCGGAATTGTAGTAGGGCAATCTTAAATCTATATACGTTTCAGATTTTATATTGTTCCTAATTTGCTTTGTGATTTATGAGGTAAAAGCTAATATTTATAACAAATAAAAAAATTACGTTGTTTTCAAGTAATAAAACATCACATTAAGGCAATTACTATAGGGAAAGCGTTTTTGCCAGGAACTACAATCCAACTAAAGAAGTTCAACGAACACTTCATAAATTGAGTGATACTAAATAACATATAATGAACATGTCATTTTAGACCAATAATTATATGTAATCGCAATGATGCTTAGCTCCTAAAACTCGACAGTCTGATACGAAGGACTATAGAGCTTATTAAAATTTTTTAAACTCAAATTAGTAATCCAGCGTAAATTAGCTAATTAAGGGCCGAGTTTAATGACATTTATAAAATTTACTAACATCTAGGTTTCTATGCCACTATTAGAAGTCGTTTTATAGCATTTTAGTGGTGTTACAAATTGTAGCAGATTGCTACAATCAATCTTAAGTTAGTCTTTGATGGGTCTAATTAAGACGCGCTATGCAATAGTGCAAAAGCGAAAGTGAGTAGCGGGAAGAATACAAATTAAATTTGGGATGTGATTCAAAATATTTGTAAATGGCATTCAAAATACTGATCAGTTTGCGGTGTGCCAGTTAGTGTATCTTGTGATGAAACATGATGTGCAGTTGAGTGAATTCACCTGTTGGGAATATTTGTTAATCAATCGTTGTTGGGTATAAAGATAATATCAACGACATATGCCTCGAATCCTCATTTCTAGGAACCAAGACTACGTTCTAGGAAGCGAGACAATAATATATTGCTGAGAACGTGGTTTTATTTGCTGAAGTCTGTACGGTATGGTGCAAAATCACGCGTGAGCAATCATCATTATTTAATTGCAAGTAATGCAATAAATTAAATTTGGGTTGGACAACATATGAAATTCTATACAAATCATCATTAGAATTAGTTGGATTTTTGAATTATTAAATTTGAATATAGTCAACCCCGTAAGGTAGATATTAACATTATTAATTTAAAAATTTGATTTAAGGTTAAGTTTACGAAAAATTTTGCGCTAACTTAGAGTTAATGTTATTTGAATATACGTATTGTTATACGTTTGATTGGATTCGCGTTGAACCAACCGCTACAGCTCTATTTCGAAACAATTTAAGTTAATTTTTAATTCACCAAATTTAATTTTCATCACTCGTTAAATTTAAAATAGTTTAGACAGTTGGTTCTTATAAAATACTATACTTATCAATTTGCTGGTGAACGTTTAAACCATTAGATCTACAAAATTTATAACAATTAAACCCAATTAGTCAGCAAAGCCGACGATAACGACGTGTATTTAAAGGAAGCTGTATAGGATAGCGGAAATTTAACAGAGGAAAATAAAAGATTACGCTACTCGCCACAAGTGGGCAGCACAACCACAAACGATAATTTATTTTGTTATATAATTATCAGCGGGCATTTTTTATTCATTTTATATCTTTTTTTCACTAAATAAAATATTCCAGCGGAATAAAATATCAATCCTAGTGATCCTTAAAATGACAAATTGGTTGATCTTCGAAGTAAAGGAACTCGGTAAAAAAAATCTTGAAATTTAACAATATTTCGTCTTTCCGTCATTTCGTAAAGAATGACGATGACATCTGGATGGACATTTGGATTTTCCCCAAAATTTTCCTTGTAGTCTCAGTATGACCTAAGCTATTAGAAAACCAACCGAAAGTATTGGTTACTAGTGAAAGTTTTTGAGATATTGGCAAAAAACTGAAGACAACTTCTATGACTGCAGAAAATCAAAAAATTATAGTGAACATTCTAATCCATAAATTTTCTCCAAAATTTCCTAGTTGGCTCAGTATGACCTAAGCTATTAGAAAAACAACCGAAAGTATTGGTTACTGGAAGTGGAAGTTTTTGAGATATTGGCCAAAAACTGAAAATGAATAAATAAAAAAAATTTAATTTTCAAAAGGATTGGTTATGAAATAGCCAAGTATAGTCCACCGTGATCCAAAACTTGCTTTAAAATCCCTGATCAATACTACTATCCAAATTTCATCATCATTCTTTAAGAAATGGCGGAAAGACGGAATATTGTTAAATTTCAAGATTTCATTGAAGGAGTTCCTTTACTTCGGAGATCAATCAATTTGTCATTTTAAGGATCACTAGGATTAATATTTTATTCCGCTGGGATATTTTATTTAGTGAAAAAACTTGTGGCGAATAGCGTATTTTCTAATTTTCCGCTCTCAAATTTTCCCTATCTTATACCGCATATTCAAAGGCCAGTTTAGTCAGTTTCGCAATAAATTACCAACACTTTTTTAGGTTCAATTGAATCTAATATTCGCCGCCTATAATTAATGCATAACCACCTAGTTCAATTAAATATAAAAATTCAGGATGAAAGTGCTTCATCTGAACGGGTGATATTCGAAGAGGACTATGAATATGTGGAAAGTACACTAAAAAATAAACTTCACGCAATGAAAAAACTTGAAAGTCACTCCAAGGAAGCGGTCAACATTGATTTTCGACCAACATCACTCTATGTCGATAAAGCTACCTGAACTTAAACTCCTGATATTTCATGGGTCGGAAAGGGATCGGTTGGCCTTCAGAGATGCCTTTCGCGAAATCATTCACACAATAAATTTGTTTAATTAACATCTTGTATTCGGTTGGGCCAGGCATAGTACCTTACTTAAAATCTTCTCAGAGAACTATGACGCTGCTTGGAAAATCTTAAGCTATCGGTATAACAATGTAATTTTAATTCAGAAGGTTTACATGAAGGCATTATACGAGTATGATATCAAAACCCAAACGAAAATTTTTCAATTTCCCAGCAAGTTTGTATTGATAATTCGGTTAAAAATTATAATGCATTAAAGTTTCTATTCATTCAAATGGAAGCCTGGGATTTAATGTTGATAGATCATTTAACGGAAAAACTGGAAAAATCCTCAAAGGTACACTGCGGTTCACTTGATTGGACACACTTGCAATTTTACTTTTAAATGTAAATTTTATTCTAATTTCTCGTGGAACCAAGGTTATATTTTTATTGAGAAGAGGGAGAAATTAGTACTCAGTAAAACGGTAATGAATGCAAATATAACATAGCGATTTATCGGTTTACTTGGATAGACGCATAGTAAAATTTAAGTATTTGTGAGTAAATTTCGTAATTTTGAAGATTAAAATAAGTATTCAGTAGCTGATCAAGAATTAAAATGGATAGAAAAAATATTTTAAATACGGCAGAAAGGGAAAAATTCGATGCCTACCACTTGTGGAGGGATTTTCCAAATGCACATAGCTCGTAAAATCGAGCGCAATGAGCATGATGTACGAAATCATTTAAAAGACCGTGCATCTTATGGGAGCAACTACCAAGAAAGATCTGCGACAGTTCTGACGCCGCAATATACAAGAACAATTCATAGGCTAGCATTCAATTCAGCCCTTTCCACCAACAAAATCATAACGGCAGCTGGGCTTAAAGCCAGCAAATCAACAGTTCGTAGAGCAATTTTAAGTGCTTCATTTTTAAAATTCAAAACATTAACAAAACACCACTAAACCCTGTACGCAAGCAACAAAGATGGAAATTCGCTAAGCAGCACATGACTTAGGGTGTGCATCCGTAACCAATGAATAATAATTAGTAGTTGTTTTTTCGGATAACAAAAATTTAATTTAGATGGACCAGATGGCTATAATTAGGTATAGTTTTTAAGGAATTCGCAAAGCAGAACAATTTTTGACTCGCAATGATGCCAGAAAAAGGGTGATAAGAGGGGAGGGGGGGCGCTATTAAATTTTATTTTGATTCCAATGAAATGACTGGAAATTCATATAAAGATATACTGCAATCAGTTTTTCCAGTTCAGGAGTTATTTGGGCCTCTTCAGTGGATTTTTCAACAGGATTTTGTGGCCATACATAAGCCCGTGCTGTGAAGTCGTGGATTGCGAGTCAAAACGTTGAGTTATTATCATGGCCACTTTATTCCCCTAATTTAAATATGAGGGAAAAAGTTTTGGCCTGGCTCACTCGCAACGAAGAGCTGATAGCAAGGGGTGAAGCTGCCTGGGCAGAGATTTCATTGGACTACTTAAAATCTTTATATGATTCTTTCAACGGCAGGATCTTTAAAGTAATTATAAATAATAAGGGTCGTGCACATTACTTAAAATAACTAGAAAGATTAAAGAATTTAAAATAAAAACATAAATTTGTGTGTTTATGTTTTTATTTTAAATTCTTTAATCTGACTGTGTTTTTATTCGTCTATCAACTGAACCGAAAAAATAAATTAGATTTAATTTATCTTAAAAAAAATTGAACGGCAAGTTAATTTGCTTTCTCAGAATAATTATCGATTATGAATTTATTTGGTAGGGATTTCTCTCTCTCTCTCTCTCTTCTCAATAAATATTTTATTGGTTCCGCGAGAAATTACAGTAAAATTTACATTTAAAAGTAAAATTTCAAGTGCGTCGAATCAAGTGAACCGCAGTGTACATGTCATTAAAAATTCTGAGAGTAATAAGTTTTGACATTTTCATTATTAGTCTAAGACATCGTATTCGAATTCTGGAAGGGAACAAACACCAAACAGTCAGTTGATAACAAAAGGATTAACTATTATTATTCGAAAGCAAAATCTACATCTTTAGTATAGAATAGTTTAAGTGTTATTATTGTAGTGGAACACACAACATAATATCTAGTTGGCCCGAATTTTTAGCTATTAAAATCACAGTGGGTATTTCAGATGTTAAATTCATATGTGCAAAAATTTGCAAGCATAAAGTTTGTGTCTGTGATAAACCACTTTGTAGTGTATGCTCACTTAAACACAACAGGTTGCTTCATTTTGGTTTAACATTAAATGTTCCACGCCATAAAGGCTCACTAAATCAAAATAAATCTTCAGAATCAAATTTTGTTTAAACAAAATGGATATCATCGTGCAAATTAACAGCGGCTCTCATCTAAACTTTGTTATTGAAAGTTCCGTAAGTTAGTTAAAACTTAGAAAACAAATGACTAAAAAATTATATCTGAAATTGGTGGGACGGAAACAACAATAAACAAAAAGGTTTCTCTGACTATAACATCGGGGTTTGAAATTTCTCTGTAAACTTAGATTTCACCGGACAAGTGGTGCAGAGGTTAAAGCTTCGGCACTTGGACCGATGCAAATCGAATTTTCATCATCGATTATGATCGGTGATGCTAATAAATACAACTAAAACCCTCTGATGGAGTGCAGAATTCCGTGTCACGCGCCGACCCACCTTCCATGTCAATGTACAGGTTGACATTGAGCTTGCAATGTGCAGGTGGTATACTGTAGTTGTGTGAGTAGGTGAAGTAGGTGGGTTAATGATGTGGAGTGAATGAGTGGTATCACAATGAGCCTAAAAATTGACCTAAATGTGCAGTAAGCAACCACTGAAACCTAGATTTCATTGAAATTTCAAACACCATAAATCAATTACCAGCAAGTAAAATGAGTCGCTCATTTGCTGTAACAGTGACACAACTCAAAATCCACTCATTTTCAACTCATTTTCACTCATTTCTCTAATTTCATATTTTTATTATTTTGTATAGAAAACTCTCTTATGTAGTTATTTTTAGCAAATTGGTAAAATTGCATATAAAAAATCACTCAATTCGCAAAAAAAAATTTGCATTTTAAGATATAGGAACCTATCCTAGGAAAATTTGCTATATATTAAGGAATTATAAAAATTAAGAGCCAATTGAGGATGTAGAAATAGAAAAAAATGTATTTTTCTAATCAGAATGTATTTTTATTTGCTTTCGGAAAATGTCGTTTTTTTTAAATTTGAGTGATATTTTCAAATCGCTCTACTGAAAAAATAAAATTTTTGAATTGTGTGTGTCGCGCAAATTCGCGATTTAATAATATAATTCCATTACAGTACTAAAACATCTCCCCACCTATCTATCCCAATGTGTTTGGAAACGTCATAATACGCCGTGCAACATCTATTCATGGTAGTGAAAAATGTCTATCTACATTGTTATGCAGCAACCAAATCCAAATAAAACGTTTTTGGGTATTAGGCTGTTTTCCAAACACCGATTTATATGGGGGCACCGACTTATTCAAATAAGTTACCTCGCGAGGAGAATTATTTGAATGTGTACGTCTACGCATAAATGTCTCCAAAAATGTGCTTTGACTAAATGTAATACATGCAGTTTTTATTTTCAAATCTAGTGACAACGATCAACATGCCAAAAATAATTGTTTCTTCCATATAATAGAAATGACGTTTTGTTTTTTGTTATTACGTAACAAATAAGTCGATACAATGAATTGGAATGACTTGACCGACTTAATCAAGATGGCGTCAAATAAGTCAATATGTCTGTAATAAGTTGGTGTTTGGCAAACACCCTAGACTAAAATTTGAATGAACGATTTTGGTGTGGATGACGTTTTCACCGGGTCTCATGCTATTGAGCAAACACTGAAAATTAAGTCGGAACTGCAGAAATTATTGGAAAAAGGTGGATTCCAACTAAGAAAATTTTCTTTGAGCATACCTATTATTCCTTCATCTATGGAAGCTACAACTATCTGAATTTTTCAAAAGTTACTTTAAATACTACGTATTCAAAGCGCAATATTTTGTAAGAAACATGTCAATTATTTGACCCTTTAGGATTATTTTGCCCAATAATTTTAATAGCTAAAATCATCATGCAGACTATTTGCACACTTCACAAATCTCGTTACCAAATTAAGTTTATGATGAATGGTTAGTGAATACAATTCAAGAAACAATTGATCGAATTGAAGCACGGTATGTGTTCCACGGTATTGTTCAGTACCTGAATGTAAATTAACACAAATCCATATTTTTCAGATGGATCTGATAAAGGTTTCATCAAGGTTCATCAAGATAAACACCTTATGACAATGTTTTGTTCTAAATCTCGATTGGCTGCAATCAAAAAACAGACTATTTCGTGGCTAGAGCTTTGTGTCGCTTTGCTTTTAGTACAGCCGTTGACAAAAGTGACTGAAATTTTGAAGATTCATTGTAACCACATTTATCTTTGGTCAGATTTTGAGGGAACTCTCTTTCGAATTAAATCTGAACCAGGTAAATTCAGTTCATTTGTGGCAAATAGAGTTACACAAATTCAAGACCTCTCTACACTAAACAGTCGGTGCTACGTTCAAACATCAGAAAATACTGCTGGCTTCCTTTCCCGTGGCTTAATGCCAGATTAATTTCTGAAACAAAGGTTAATGATGGTGAGGTCCTTCATTTTTCAAAAAAATACTCAGACTTGTGGATTTGACCTTCGTAACACGTTGAGTTGACCTTCGAAAAAATGTTTCCATTTCAGTTTGTAACTCTGAATCGCATTGAAATATATTTGAGCGATATTCCTCGTTAACTACTCCTTCACGTATGCAAATGTACAAATCATCAGCAAGGATTGGAGGTGACTTTAATGGTAAAAACATCTATTGGGGATCTAGACTTACGAAGTCAAAAGTTAAAGAATTGCTTCAAGCAGGGCAGACATCAAAATGTGAATTTTACTCTCGTGGTTCCCCAACATACTGGCCCAGTGACGGAACGAAGATACCTGACCTAATAGTTTATGTAGCAAGAAGTACATTCACATTGAAGACAGTAATTCTCTAGTATCGGATCATTCCGGTTATCATGACAGTCAGTGAAATGGTAATTCAAAGGGAAAGAGCACCCAGATTAACAAATTCAGAAACAAACAGGGACCTCTTTCGTGAGGTATTGGAGGAAAAAATCAATCTTCAGGAGCCGATAAGAAATCCCCACCAGTTAGAAGATGAATTAGAACAACTCAATGAAGCAATCCACTATGCTGCTTTGGCAAGTACCCCCATTATACAAAATAAGAAGAAGCTTAACATATCCTATCCAATGGAAGTTAAAGAGTTGGTAAGACAAAAACGACGGGCACGTAAAACCTGGCAAATAACTAGAACACCGGAGAACAAAACATTTCTTAACAATTTAGGTAACAGTCTCAAATCTCTTCTTAAAGAAGTTAAAAATGCATCAATCAACAGATATCTAGTTAGCCTAACCGATGGAAAAAATTCTGATTATTCTCTGTGGCAGGCGACGAAGGGGCTCAAACGACCCAAAATGCAAGTGCCTCCACTTAAAAAGGAAGATGGAACCTGGGCAAGAGGTCCTCCAACCACTACCAAGACAAACGGCAAATGAAAATATAATGTCAATTCAAAAGCTAGATGATTTTGACTCTCAAAGAATTAAAAAAAGAAGTGAAAAGCAACATGAATGTTAAAAAATCCCCAGGGTATGACTTGATTACTTGCCAAATAATCAAGGCTCTAAGTAGCAGAAGCAGTAGTAAGTAGCAGAAGTAGTCATGATAGCAAAACCTGATAAACCACCTAACGATAAAAAAGCATACAGGCCAATTTCATTGTTGCCAAGTATGTCAAAACTCTTTGAAAAATTATTACTAAAAAGACTTAAACCAATAATTGTGGACCGACAACTAATACCTCCACATCAATTTGGATTCAGGGAAAAGCACTCCACAATTGAACAGGTGCATAGAATCACCAACGTTATTGAAAGAACGTTAGAACGCAAAAAAGTATGCTCCAGCATATTTCTGGACGTCGCCCAAGCATTCGATAAAGTTTGGCACAGTGGACTGGAATTCAAGCTGCATAGAGATCTGCCGAGGCAATTCTATGCCATACTGAGATCTTATTTATCCAATAGACATTTTTGTGTGAAATATGAGGATGAATACTCCGAACTAAAGAAAATCTCTGCCGGTGTCCCATAGGGGAGTGTCTTAGGACCAATCCTGTATTTATTTATACAAGGGATATTCCAACAACAGATGAAGGAACCATAGCCACCATTGCAGATGACACAGCAATCATGGTCATTGGAAGTAATGTCGAAGAAGATTACCAATGCGGTTTGTAACTGGGCTAAGCGCTGGAGCATCAAGCTTAATGAGACGAAATCCACGCAAATTAACTTTACATATCAAAAGGCTTCCCATCTACCGATAGTAATTACTACTCACGACCGGTACCATATGCAAACAAAGCTAAATATCTGGGCATGGCTCTCGATGCCAAGCTCAAGTGGAAGGGCACGTCAAAAAGAAAACAGAAGAACTTAATATTAAGTTCAGAAAAATGTATTGGCTCATAGGTAGAGACCTACGGTATTCAACTCTAAGCAAACAAACGCAAAAATGATACAGACGTTTCAAAACAAGGGTCTAGGTAGCATCGTAAATGCTCCATGTTACACAAGAAATGAAATAAAAAAGCACGCCGCCAAACACGAAATAAAGCTCCAGGAACATGGAAACCCCTATATTCGCCATATGATTGATAACCCTGTCGTTGAAAGAAGACTTCAAAGAACGAGGCCACTTGACCTAGTAAACATACCAAATTAAAATTATATTTTAAATAGGTTTAATTAATTTTGGGACTAACCATTGGGATTCACCCCAACAAATCAGAATTATTTAAGAAATGTAAAATTTGTAAATTTGAAAGATAAATTGCTAGATGAGCACAGTTTAAGTTGTAATTAGTAAAGAAAAAAAGTCATTTACAATCTGTCGATCAGTGTACCTCAGTTTTAAGAGATGGATGTTTAGAATAAAATAATATGAAATAGCGTTTGATGACCACTTTATTTGCTTATTTTTTTGTAAAGTAAAAACTACTGTACCCTCAAACTATTTAGTTTTAATGTATCATCCGTAATATACGCGCTTAAATAATAATAATAATAACATTATACATCCAAATAACAATAGATGGATAAACTATGGCGCGAAAAACTGTATTCTATAACATATAATTTTGTAACGTAAAATTGCTAACTTTATAGCAACAAAATAAAGAATATACCGTGTAAAAATAACAATAATATTATTAATGACTACATAACAAATGTGAAAACGTAGAATGAATTTTCATACATTAAAATGCATAATAATATTATTTTGATTTTTATCTCATTACAAACTATAAACTATTATTAAAGTGTATGGAATGAAAATTATTTTTTGTATAACTGAGGATGTTTATAAATTTTTACGGGATCGATAGTTACTACTAGGCCAATCGATCCAACAAACCCAAAACTGTATATGAGGGGTATAGTTCAACTTCTAACGAAAGATTATACAAATAATATACCAGTCCTACTCGTCATAAAAATGTTCACCACACAAACCTCAATATTTGCATAAAAATGAACCAAATTTTCATTTCCAATTAAAAAAAAAAAAAAAAACGAGCACAAGAAAATTAATTTGGAATTTTCGAATGCTACACATCCGATCGATTTACTCGTTCAGTTTTATAATTTATTCTTTATTCGTACACATACCGAGTGGTTCGGTACATTATATACATTTTTTTTTTGGAAAATTGAATTATTAAAAAAAATGTAAATTAGAAAAAAAATTATACTATAAAAGTTGGCAAATTTGCATATATTGCAAATTCGAAAATATATTTATACATAAAATAAATTTTAAAAAATTATATAAAAAAAAACTATAAAATTTGGTTATGTGTTATTTTATGGTGCAACCCACCCAGCCTCCCACACCCAATACGATACAAGTATACATTTTTCAAACCACCCTGTCAATTATGCTTGTCGTTAATTTTATTTTATGTTTATTTATTTATTTTATGTGTTCGAGGAGGAATTTAATATTTTAAAAGTTATTCACGGCACTGTAAACAATGATGATACAGATTCTCTGCATTGCATAATGAAACAACATAAAATAAACATTTTAAAAAAACTACGAGAAAATGGAAAAGTAGACACATGTCATGCCCTCTTCAGGTGAAATGTTTTATATGTAACGTATTTATCGTCATAATGGACCGTACAACACTAGTTGCTAAAGGGTTAATTTTTATTCTAAATATTCGTAAAAAAAATACATTTATTTTCTGTATTTTGGATTAGGTTGTGGTCGATTGTGGTGAGTATTTTTTTCATTTTAAATGTCTATTTTTGAAATTAACAAAAGAGATACAAAAATAAAATTGCGATTTTTATGTTTGTGACATAATTTTGATTAACAGAGGATTTTTTGTTTGTTTGTTTATTTGTGGCAAGAACCACAGAACTTTCATTTTTATTTTGGTGCGGTTTTTTATTGGTTGACAGATCAAACAGAGACATTGCAATCTGTGTTTTAAATCAGTTTGTTTCGAAAAAATGCGTGCTTTTGAAATTGAAATTTTAAATCAATGGGAATTGCAGTTAAATTACTGTGCAATTGACAATTTCATTGAATAAAATTCACAATATTGCAAACGGAAAATGAAATTATTAAAATGAATCACAGGTCGAACAGGTATTTTTGCATTTATTTATGTCCAGTTCTGAATGCATAACCTAATATAACTGAATTAACGAATTTTTTATAGTTTTCTTAAATGGGACCAAAGCAATCGGTCTCTTACCATATGCACCTAAATTTTCTTTAAATATATGGCAGAAAATGCATTTCCGGAACGGTTATATATTTTGAGAAATACGCATCTAATCGGAAAACGAAAAACTACTTGTGTACAATTACCTTAAAATGCTATCCAATGATATCGCACACTCGACTCCAACCTCACGTAGTTTGGTCTGAATTTTTTTTGCTCTTGATAGATAAAAATTTTGTCGCTTTTCTGGAGGGAATGGAGGGTATCTTCGGTGGGGACTTCACCAAGAATAGAGCATAATTTGAGCAGGTTATGGTGAGAAAAGCAAATTGTAGAATCCGAATCGACAAAAAAATTAGTTCCCATTTAGAATTTAAAGTTGATCCCCGCCCACATGGAGCAAGGATTCAGGGTTGATTTGATTCACAAGAGGAGCGATTTCAGTGCCATCTAACAGGAGGAAAAGAAATTCAGATAAAATTTACACTGTTTTAGCGTATATAATGTGATATTGAGATTTCCATTATTGATTTTAATAATACGCCCCACCCCATCCCAAGGATCGGAGGTAGTGTTTACGTATTATCATTGAATAGCTTTTTCAAAAATATTGTTGCAAATGGACCCTCTCCCAATCGTACCACTGGATTATGAGTACAGCTATCAGTTTAACGTTTTACATCACCATTTTCTGTAATTTACACCACTTCCGGAGTATTCTCGAATATATCAGAAGTAATCTCAATAATTTCCTAATATTTACTGGATACTTACACCACTACCGGAAATACCAGAAATAGTCCCAAAATAGTCTTCCCGGTCCCCCCACCAACACAACAGAACAACAACAGTTTGCAAAAATTATTTATAGATTCACTTTAAATTGGATACAATTATTTTTAAATCATACCACTAATTTCACATTAAACTTCACTTACAATTTTCCCGCTTTTTATTGCGACCGATTTTATTGCATTCATCGCACCAGAAATATACGAGTAGATGTCACACGAACATTCGCAACGGGTTTGTTCTACTAGACTAATTTGTTATAAAACTACTTATAAAGCTTAAACCTAGATGTCATCATTTTGCTAATACCTAATTGACCAATTTACACTGAATTTGGGTACACGTAACCAATCCACGCTGAATTGACATTAACCACACCAATAAGCGACACTGCAACAATAGTAAACCCAAATTATTCGTGTTTTGATTCGATGTTTATTTCTTAATATATTTGACCGTTTCAGGACTTTTGGACCACGCAGGACATATTTAGCGAAGATAAGATTGGAGAATAAAGTGTGGATAGCTTTGAGAAATTGAAAAAACGTCAAAATAATAGATCACCAAAAAATTTAGTAATTTTATCGGTGCTCTACGAGTCCTAATGATGAAATCAGCCTCTTCTTCTCGCATTACAAGCGATGAGCAGCAGAACAAATTGCGTAAACGGCACTCAATGACAGATCTATACGCGAAAATGTATTAAAAATTAAGTATCAGAGTTGGATGATATACTTTAATGGGAGTGCTATAGTTAACAAGATACTATCTTTAAATAAAATTCAAGATTACTTTGTCAACTTTGTATTTGATATGAAAATTCCAAGATAGTGAAGAATGGTAGCAAGCATGAAAGTACCTACCCCGTGAAGTACTTTGGAAAATTTGAACGGGAATGGGAACAAATCAAAACCAATTTACTTTGAATTCATGATGCTGGAATAAATAATATAGAACAGTCTTTACCGAATTAAATAAAAGTTTGTATGAATTGAACTGTTAGCTAACTTACAACCAGCTGTTGCAATGGAAGTGTTAGGTTATTTGGTGGCAACAGAAGAATGCATAGTAAAATATATTTCATAAACGATCAGTCGCAATAAAATAAAATTATATTATAAATTATACAAGCGCAAAGCTTTCGGCCTGTATGTCATTTTTAAAGTTTTGTTGAATATTTTCCCCAAAAATGTTAAGCTCAGAGCGCCAAAAAGATCATTTCAGTTTTTTGGGAACTATTAAGTGTACAAGAATCTTCAATATCTGATGAAAATCCATGCTATAACAGTGAAGTTGCCTAAAAAAAGGATATCGTCCACCGATTGAATTCCATTAAGTGCGTAAACTGCAGGTGGCGGTAAAATTTTTAAGTTGATCTTTCAAAATTTAGATTAAAAGAGACACATCTCTCTAGATATTTGCCATTAACAACATAAAATTTGTTCAGTAATATCGATTAAAACGTCAAGCAATTTGTTAAATTTTAGAAGACATAGATGGGAATTTGCTAGCCTCCCATGGGGTTAGCCATTCGTTTTGGATAAATCATTCACCAATAATATTTCTATACGTTTTAGAATTAGCTAAGCCAATGAAGTTTAAAGTTTAGATCACAATCATTCACGTCTTTGGGCAGCCATTTCATGGCCATAATGATTGGTGATAAAGAACCTGCTCGCTACTATTAAGCAAATGATTCAATCTCCCATCATTTGCGATTTTAAATAAATTGACAAATAAAAAGGCGCGAGCTCTTTACCTACTTCAGGATTAGCACTTTGCTCCATTACGAACACACGAGTATTTGGCAAATCACGACAAATATCTTGGGATTTGAAATCGCTGAATTATATGTTCACCATTATGGTGCTTTTTTGATGTAAATATTAGCAAACAGAAAATTATTTGGTCACTTTTACAGCAAAGCCTAACACTCTGAGGACCATTAATTTTTATTTTAATAAAACCGACCCAAAATAAGTCAGACTAACCTTGATAGTGTTCATGATAAAAACGCAAGTCGTTAGCTAAATGCGTCATATTTAGAAGAACACCACATACTCCTTAACGGATCGGATCAATTTGCTGATACATATTTTCCTTAAGGATAAAGTCCAAAAATTAAGTGTTGCATAGTTGTAGCCATTTAAAAAATTAATTAATGTCACTCGATAGTGACCGCATGTACAACTAAATTTTGTAGGCGTCATTTTTGATTTCTATAGTTCCACCAGTGCAGGTTTAAAGGTCACAGAAGGAAGTAATTAGTTTCAAACACGTAACCTTTATCGATTGGATTGAACGGTCTTCCGACGTCAAATGTGATAAAGAAATTTGAAGCTACTGCTTGTTTATAAACTCCCAGGTTATCCGTCAGTATAGATCTGCACTGCAACATTTTTCGCTGATATTAAAACTTATATGATAATAACGCTGCGCCAGATCTTGGAAATATTACGCTTAAGACCATTTAAATAGTAGCGAAGAGTGAATACATTAATATTGTTTGTATCATTTATGTGAGTATTGAAAATAAATTTTTTTAGTCTCAACAAACCTTTTGTTTGCAGGAATTGCAAAGTTCGTGCAAAGATTTTGTGCCTGGTTGTATAGGTTGTCTGTGCATCCACCAACATCAACTCGCCATGGTGCTCAAGAATTGAATATTTCACGAAGTTCTGCGATGATAATTTTGCATAAATACTTCGGTATGAAGGCGTACAAAGTTCAAATAGTGCAGGAGCTGAAACAAAATGACCATCCGCAATGCTTTCGGTTCGCTAATTGGGCTGTGGAATGCTTGGAAGAAGGTGAGCATTTTTAACAAAAAATCATCTATTCTGATGAGTCATTTTCATCTCGGAGGCTACGTCAACAAGCAAAATTGTCGCTCAGAAAATCCACACGTAACCATGTAGAAGTCGATGCATCAACAACGAGTGACTGGTTGGAGGAGCCGCCCGTATAGTCAATGAGGAGCGTTACCGAGCCATGATAAACGAGTTTTTGATACCTAAAATTCAAGAAGGCACACACACGATTTGGTTTCAACAGGACGGCGCAAATTGCCACACGGCGAATGCAATAATCGATATTTTGCACACTTTCTTCGAGATCGAATAAACAGCGGGAACAATTGGCCACCACGCAGCTGCGATTTGGCCCCGTTGAATTTTTTTGTGGGGAGCGGTTAAGGGTAAGTGTTACGCTAACCATCCGAGACTATTCTAGACTTGAAAGATCAAATTGTAGTTGTCATCGAAGTGATACCACCACACCCATTCGGGATCTATGTACATTCGTGGTAAAATAATGTCGGATATTGGCCACAACATATTCACCCCTATGTTTATATGTAAAGTTACGTAAATTACATGTTTTTTTTTTAAACATTTAAATTACACTAAGGAACTACTCCACATGTCTTCTGATAATTCCGGAAAACAAAAACATGTCGGTATGGGCAATTTTTTGTTTTTCAGTCATTTACAAACTGTCGATCAGTGTGCCTCAATTTTAAAAGATGAATGTCGATAAACAAAATTTACATCATTGCATTCTATTCCGTTTTCACATGAAAAAAATGCTGCACAAGCTAGGGAATTGATTAATTCGACTTTGAATTAACACTCTGTGAGCCATTCAACAGTATAAAGTGGTTAACAAAATTTCGTGATGGTAATTTTAGTCTTGAAGACGATTTGTAGATGAAGAACTTGAAGTTTTACTGGGTTCCTCATAAACTGACCGAAGAAAAGAGAAGCCGAAGAGTTGATGCATGAATTTGCTTTCTCGGTACAAAAGAAAGAATTTTTTGCAAAAAGTCATTACGGATGATGAAAAGTGGATTTTGTACGATAATCCTAAACTGTGGGTTGATAAGGGCCAACCATCAACATTATTTACTACGAACTTCTGGAACCTGATCAAACTGTTACAGATGAACGATATCAGGACCAATTGATCAAATTAAATGATGCTCTGGAGGAAAAAAGACCATTTAGGAGTAAAGGAAGGCGGAACATACCTCAAAATCAACTCAGAAACTCATCTTCTAGTTAAGGTGAAAAGTTTTACAGCAAGCGGCGTATTCTCCCTCTGATTATCACTTATTCAGATCGATGTCATCATATTTGAAAGACCAGGGGTTCACAAAGTTGAACATGTGCAAAAATGGCTCGATGACTATTTTGCTTCGAAACCACCAAGTTTCTATCGCAAATGCATTCATCATCTAATAAATGATAAATGGCAAAACACCATAGATAGTAATGGCGAATATTTCGATAATTAATCATTGTAACAAATTTGACCAAAAAAGCCCAGTTTCTACTTCCACACCTAATAATTAACAATTCTTAAATTTTGAAAACCTTGGT
This sequence comes from Nephrotoma guestfalica, assembly GCA_963691935.1. Taxonomy (NCBI): domain Eukaryota; kingdom Metazoa; phylum Arthropoda; class Insecta; order Diptera; family Tipulidae; genus Nephrotoma; species Nephrotoma guestfalica. Next base: position 165,732,545 of record OY829915.1, read on the forward strand.
GAATATTTATATGATAATAGGTCCTTTTTCACTACATTGATATAAAATTTGCTTAATTTTTTGAATACGTGTACGATACCCTGTGAATATTTCTGGAATAGGCGGTGAAACCGTAAACCTAAAAATGTCGTTAAACAAGTTAAAAATCATATGTGTGAAGTTATTCTGTGAATTCTCTTGAACCTATAAGGTGCCTAAAGGTTTGACTTTTGATTTTAAATTGTCATGTTGCCCACTAACTCTGTTGTATGATTTAAAATGCCTGGGAATGATTTTAAAAATTCTGGGATGGCATGAAATTATTATTACCTGATGAACATCTTTATTTTTAAAAATCATTCTAATGACATCTCGTTCACCAAACACATAGGGTTTTGACGGAGCTATCCATGTAGGTGTGGTCCCGTGGACATATCTAGGCTCGGTGAAATAACATTTGAAGATTTATTTAATTTTTTGGAACTTCCAAGATGCATGTATGGCACAGAAAATATCAACATAACCAAACACAATTCATTTCAATGTTCGAACTTTGTCTAGGTTATCCTAAACTACATTCGAAAATCTGTGAGTATCCCTAGGACAATTGGAAAATAGTTTGAAATCAAAAACAACAAACGTTTGAAATATGGTGGACAAATAAAAAATTCCGCTCAGGCTTTGAATTAGTTATTCGGTCATTTAAATGAGACCCCGTGAACATCTCTAGGATCGGAGGTATACAATTAGGACATTGTCTATAAAAGCGATCTTAAGGATTAAAAAAACTTTAGTAAATTGTAACGACACCATTAGGAACTCTGGGACGACGACTTTAAGATCAGAGTTAGAAATAATCTAAAAATATTTTAGTTTCAGTTTGATATTCAAGATACAATTATGTTTTCACTTGAAGAGCGTTTCGAAATATTAAAAATTTAATTTCAAAGTCAGTGTTGTATAGCAGAAACCGTGCGAATTTTGAAAATAAATATGGGTCGGGAAAGAGCGCCAAGCGAAACCGCTGTAGTGAAACTGGTGAAGAAAGTTCGTGTGAAAGCCCGAAAATAATGCGCCTGTGGTCCATAGTATAGGACAGAATACATCGACCTCAACTCGACGACGAGCCTGACGATAATCTGCACAAGGACCTCAGATTATTCGCCTGCAAGGTCCTGATGACTCAGCAGTTGAATGCAAATGACCATGCTTCGATATCAGTTCTCTGCGAGGGCCGGCTTCATAATGACGTCGATTTTGGATGAAAAATCATATTTTCAAACTAATCGCATTTCCATCTCGAAGGCTATGTAAATAAGCAGAACTGCCGGAATTGGAGATCGGAACAGCCACAAGTAATCGAAATGAAGTCAATGCATCCACCAATAATGACTGTTTGGTGAGAATTTTGGAGTGGTCTCATAATTGGCCCATTTTTCTTCGAAAACGCTGCTGGAAATGCTGTTAGCGTCAATGTCGATCGCTACAGAGCCATGCTGACCAAGATTTAATGGATGGAACAATAACTCAAATCGACGCTATGAATGTGACCAATCTTTGGTTTCAACAAGATGGGGCCACATGCCATACAAACCGACAGACAATGGATCTCTTGAGTGCCAAATTTGGCAACCGAATAATGAGCTGTTTTGAAGGGCTTTTTCCATCAAAACAGTTCTTAAAAACTGGATCGCCTGATGGCTTACTGTAAGGCCAGCAGAGGGAGCCACATGAACGAATTTTTTTCTTAAATACGAGACTCCAACCTACACAATAAAACAAAAGTTTCCACAAAATAAAGATGTATACTCATTTTATAACGTTTTTAAAAACAAACTTTTAAATGGCCCACCCTTTATACATTTTTATTTTATTGTTTTATTTCTCCTCTGTTTAATCTAACAATAACATGTGTTTTGAAAATTTAAAAAGTGAACAATTTTGAACATCGACCTGAAAGGGATTTGTATTCAAATGGAAAAAATTATTTTTATGTCGTAATTACTAACTTTTATGTTATAACTACTTATAATTACTAACGAAATATTCAGGGTACAGTCTCCCAATTTATACAGGAAAGGGAAAATAAAAGATCGTCTTTAAGGAACCTCGTTCTACACCTGCAATAACTGCAAGGGAATCAGAGATGCTCGTCCAACACGAGCTGTATTTTATTACTTGATTTTCACATTTGTAAAATAAATGGCTTAAACAAGTAGATGATGAATTTTAGCAATGAGGTATCATACCAGGCTCTATCGAAAATATTAGAACTAACAAGTGACACAACACTTGACTTCTCTAACTTTTCAATACTAAACTCCGAAGGTAAATCAAAGAAGCCATCAGTTCGCCATAAGAGCGACTCTGATGAGATCCGAGCCATATCGAATTAGAAAAAAGTGAGTTTGATCCAGATACAGGAATTACCACGAGGGCTTATTTAGGAAAGGAATGACAACAAATCAATATCACAGTTATTTAAAGGGAAGGATTTATCGGTTCTAGCGTTTTTAAGGCTAAAGGTATCAGTTTACTCAACAAGTAAAAACAGTTCCGTTGACTGAACAAATCTATACGCCAAAACGACATCAACTACAGGGTGGGCCAAAAGTCACGCATGCGTATAAAAAATTAATAAGTTTTTTATTGATTATTATTTTTTATTTTTATTTTCAGATATTATTCATTGAATCTCTTGTTACACCAACATGCAAAATTACACGAACGAGCAATGGACCAAGTGGTAGAATTTGACTTTTCCAATGGGCATTCAATTTTACTGACGCAACGAACCCCATCACTTGAAATAATTCAACACCAGAAATGCACCTATCCAAACCACAATTAATCGTTTAATTGCACGGTTCTGACAACAAGGTACAGTGCCAAACTTCCGACGAGCAAGAAGACCGAAAATAGTGGAGAACCAGGTGAACATTGATCGTGTACGGGACAGTGTTCAAGAATATCCAGAAACATCAACGCGCAGACATTCTGGACAACTGGGCATGTGTATAGAACATCACTTCGGCGGATTTTATCTCAGCATTTACACATGCATCCATACAAGGTCCAATTAGCCCACCAACTTTTACCAGTTGACTACCAGCAATGACTAATTTAGGCAACACGCTTCCTGGAGTTGTGTGCAGAAAAAAAACGATTTTCTTGACAATTTAATTATGAGTGATGAAGCAAATGCGATTTTGGAGTACTACAAACCCCAGAGTTGTTCACCAGCGCAAATTACACTCGCTCTACGAGTAGCGGGACCTACTTCTTTAAGAATGAACTTGATAATGCAGTGACGGTGAATGGGGACAGGTATATACAATGATTAATACTTGTGTACGCTCTGTGGCAGCCAACCATTGGTTCCAGCAGGATGGAGCAACAGCACACACGGTCCGTGCCACAATTACTCTTCTAAGTGAAATTTTTGATGACCGAATTATGTCATTCAGGATTCAATTGGCCAGCACGTTCACCAGATTTAACTGCGCCTGATTATGTCCTATGAGGTTATCTTAACGAACGAGCGTATGTGAACAAGCTTAAAAACTATAGACCAGCTAAAGCACAACATTGAAGCTGATATCAGGGCAATATAGCAATATTTTGAGTGATGTACTGACTATCTGACATAATTTCTCATAATTAAAATTTAAATCATGCAAAGTTTATATTATATTTTTTAAAAAATAACAATAAACAATAATAATAAACAAAAAAATTATTCAAAGTTTACACGCAGGCGTGTCTTTTGGCCCACCCTGTAGTAGAAACCAGGCCTATTGAGTTGTTGTTTAGTTGTATTTGACTGAACATTTATAACCAACTCGTAATACTCCAATGCCTTATACTTATTAAATTTTAAGGTGTATGCTAAGCTTTAGAAATTTATTGCTATTGTAAAACAGTTAACAAATTTTTAAAATTTAGAAAATTGATTTCTAAATCTGTATCAAATCTCACATTTTCCGGTAAAGATTAATCAATTCGTAATTTGAAACAGTTCCAATTGTTAAACAGAATAGAACGGCCTTGTGAAACTAATTTCAGGAAAAATTGTTTTTCAAATATCGTTCTTTTGTAAAAGTGTGAAATTAGATCAAAATCGGAAAAGCAATCAATTCCGATAAAAATTAAAATATTAATGGTTTATGGAAAATTGAAAAGTTTCGTATCATTTTAATAACTTGTGATTAATAATATTTTCCTATTTAACTTCTCTCTTTTCTCACCCAAAAATTCCTTAATTGCCTCTGATACGAATTCTTAATACCTACGCAAATAAAAAATTTAAAGCAAAACCACACTTCCTAGTTGTTGATTTAAAAATTAAGTACCAAAAAACCGTATCAATGTTTATCGTCTCAAAAGAGAATTTCAATAATAATTAAAAAAATATATAAAAAACAAAATATTTTAAAAACCTGCCTTGAAATTAATTTAAAACAAATTAAATTTTTAAGATTATATTCTTTTGATAAATACTCGATATAATAAATAAAATTTACGGAGATGGAGGCGGACCGGCATATTATAAAATGAAAATGTGTCTGCTGTCGTCAATCAAGACGAGATGTATAAAATCGAATAAATTGAAGTAAAAAAGAAAATTTCCACTTTGAACTCATTTTTCAAAATAAAATATAAATATTTGTTTCGTTGTTTTGAGGTTTTCTCTTTCAAAACAAATTTTTCTTCTTTCGTGCGTACATTGGGTTTGTGTTGCGGTACGCAGATGATGATGATTACTGCTTATATATAATCTTACAAAACAATTTTTTTTGTATAAATTATAATCAAACTTCTCTCAAGGTTTTGTAAACAATTTAATTAGTTCGAAATACGTTTAGTACTCACGCAATCTTACCACGACTACCTCCTAGGTGCACAGTATATTTGTTCCTAATATAGCATAAAAATTACCTGTAAATAAACAAAAATAATAATAAAATTAGTTCAATCGAAAATTGAATACACATTTAAATCACACATCACGTTTCGGTTTACTAATACATACATAGTAGAATTTCATAGTTATTAAAATAACAACCCAATATAATCCCACACACACACACCCCCTCCAATCATTTTATTTTATGCTAATAAACACTTGTTACGAGCATAAATAAATAATCCACAAACACACAGAGACTTACTCAATTCGCATAAAATAAATAAAATTCAAATCTTTTCAATTTTCATACCGTGTATAGTGTCGCGTTCAGTTTTTCCGTTTAAACCATCCGCATATATACATTTTCATGCATCATCACCAGAATTTTACGGATACAGAGAGCGCGCGATGAAATGTGGATGAAAATTTTTTAGTTTTTTTCCCTCCGATCGTTGGAATTTTTTTTATGTTCCATGGTATATGACGAAGATGATGAATTTAGATAAAATATAAGTGAGTAAAATGGAAAGTTGTTTTCCGATTAACAAGGCACACACAAAAAAAATGGCGATAAACATTTTTTATGCGTTCACCCTAAAATACTTAACTAGAAGGTATATATAGACATATTTATCTCATTCGTCTCATTGTATGGATATATACAAATGCCTAACATCACCATATTACGACGGAACAAACAAAGAAAGGTAAATGAAAATATTTTCATGAGCTTTTCCTAACAAAAGTACGGTGATATTATTCCGGACGTATTATTAGTATTCATGTGTACAATATAAGATATATAAATGACCTTTTTATTCAAGTTTTATATGACCATTTCAACCCTAATATAGACGAACGGAATGGCCAAAATGATTTTGGTCTATTTTCATCCTTGAATTTTTCATTTGTATTTTCATAAAAGGTTTTTTATTAGTATTTGGTTTAGTACTGAACAGTGGGTAAAAAATGTGTTGATGACCAACTGGATGCATAATTACTGTGTGAAGTAATCTTGCGACGCATCAATCGCAACTGGCATTAAATAAATTTATGAAAACATTCTCCCCCTGCTAATACATAAAATATATTAATGTGTACAGTATGTATGTGTGTAAAGGTATGATAAGAATTTTTCATTAAAACAAGAATGTCGCAAATATTTATTCCTCATAAATGTTAACTTTATTACTAAAAATTTTTATTTAAGGAACACATAATCAAATATCCGTGACATTATTTATTGAAATTTTGCACACTTACCTTTTTAAGGATATAAAAATTTATTTTTATTAATTGTAAGGGGAGAACTTAGGTATTAGTAGGCCAAACAAAACATATTAAATGCATGCAATAATTCTTTTAGCGTTTAGAGGTGGTTAGATATGATAAGCGCCCTTATACAAGTACATACATTGAATTTGGGGAATAAAAATATTGCAATTTACACAAAAAATGTAAATCCTTAAAAAGTGCAAATCGAAACTTTTTGTATAATTTTCGGCTCGAAAGTTTTCCAAAACGAAATAAATAAGAAATTTGAATAAATCATTCGGGTTCTTCCTCTTGAGTTACACTAGAGCACATAGAATACGTATATATAAACAGTATGTACGGTGTATACCACATCACACACAGAAAACATAAAAATATCGAACAAAAAACTAATTTATTAGAACATTTAAAAAAAAAGCCAAAAATCTGAAATGATTTATGAAAAATTGGAAAAATTAAAAAAAAAACTAGAGAAAAAAATGGAAAATTTATTGAAAAATAAGGGAAGTAACATGGTACAAGTACGACGAACCAAATTCAGGAACAAACCCAAGCTAAATACGGAAATAAAAATCAATATAGTTTGGGTACGTCGAGAACCGATTGTTTCTGGTTATACAATACATAGGTTACATACGAGTACATATACAACACATGTGGTGGTAATGTTATTGGTCTATCTTGGAAAACATAAATTTTAAAATAAAAATTGAAAAGACGCCACGATAAGAGAAATAAAAGCTAAATGACTATTCAATATAGACTGATATCAAAAAGTGACCAACCAAAATATCAACATCACAATTTTATGAATCAACAAAGAATTTTTTATATTAGTTTTTCCACATGTTGTTGTTTTTGGTTATACTGTATATTACATACCTGGTCGGTCATCCTTTACCCAGAAATATAAAGCCAAAATATAAATAAATATTTCATAGATAAATAACTAGAGAACCAAACCAAACCCAACCAAACCAAACCAAACCAAAAAAAGAAAAATTCAAAACCATATTGAAATCAGGAATACATTATTTTACCATTTGAAAATATTTTATTCAACATTTCTAAAATTTTGTTGTTATATTTCCTTTAACCGAAATATAATAAAAATAAATAAATTCCTTAAAAATATATAAAAAAATAATAATTTTCCAAATATTTTGAGTTTTTTTTATGATTTTTGTTGAAAAGATCTTTATGTAGTTTAGGTAATCTTAAACCAACCGCACCACATAACCCATTTGCATCGATAATCGACTTTTATGTATCTACTTAATTTTACATATGAACTATCTCTCTTGGTATTTTATGCTTGGATATACTGGGTCAAACAATTGTTATACAAATTTAATCGAATTTTTGAATGTAACTAGTTTTGGTATTTAGAAATTTATATTTTTATGTTTAATCAAATACAAACGAAGTGATTTTGTGCAGGGAATATCAACTTTTAAAAATGCTTCCAATAATGAAACAAAACCGGTAACGACATTTCAAATATTAATGTTCTGCGCCCTGATTAAGGGATAGGGATAATTAGATTTTAACGTGAACACGGGATGTTTTATTAAAACACCGATTTATTTCTCTGAGGGATTTAAAGGTCAACAAGAAGAACGATGAAAAGAAACCACAAAAAAAAATGTATTTTTGCCCAAGGTGATATTTTCTGTACTTGGAATACCGGTGTAAGTTTTTAACGAAAAGTGTAGCTACACAAATTAATGAAAATTGAAGCTACACCAATTAACGAAAAGTGTAACTTCTATAAAGTGTAGCGATTAAAAGTGTAAATAGCACACCTTTACGAAAAAAAGATCGTCAAAAATGTATATTCCATGCAAATACCGGGATCAAATTTTATCTTATTAATTCTAGTCTAAAAGTTGAGGTTATTCCGAGTAAAAAAAATAATTCTTTAAATGCTTGAAATGATATACATATGCGACACTATGGCCGATTAAAAAAAACTCAGTGATGATACCAGTAAAGGCATATGCCGTCTACTAGTAAACAACTTGAGCTGTTCAAAACAGTTAAATAAAGTAAAATAAATAGTTTTGGAATGGTTCCACACAAGAATTAGAATATAAATTTCATAAAAATTCAAATATTTTTTAAAATACTTGCTACACTATGTCCGATTCCAGAAAATTCAGAGATGTTACCAAGTGTGCTTACATTTTCTGAAAGTGGATGATCCGTTCTGTTCGAAAAATTTAACCGCATTAAAATAAAAAGATTTGGGATTGCTTCACGACAATTTTTATGTAGGTTAATTTAATAAATATTCTAATATTCGTCAAAATACCAGCCATACTACGACCGATTGCAGAAACCTCAGAGATGTTACCAACTGTGGCCATATATTTTCTGAAAGTGGATGAATCGTCCTGTTCCGCCGAAAAATTGGCTGCACAATATTTAGTGCATAGATCAACTATCGCACGGGCTCAACAACAAAAAATACGTATTGACGAGTTTATTTGTAAAATAGAAGGTGGGTCCCGCAAATCGAAAGACCTTGAATTCTCCGGAATTCCCAAAAATGGAACAAGCCACACCATATAACCACCAGAAACAAAATATAGTCAAAACAGTTCCCCCTGCCGAAGGCTGTTTCTTCGACCAGGAGAGATGGCGACTGTTTTCTGGGACAATCATGGAGTTAACTTAATCGATTATCTCCAAAAAGGGAAAACCATTACAGGAGCAAGATCGGCGTTTAAAATGCTGTAATATGTCGTCGAATTCGGCTGTAATCCAGGGTCGATTACAAAATGAGACTGACTATCAAAATGCGACTTTTTCCAATAACCGCGATTTCCAAACGCAACTAACCGTTAGTTTCTTGTTAAATATATTAGGACAATTACCTATAATCATTTTGAACCGAAATGTTCCACATTAAAATAAAAAGATTTGCGGTTGCTTAACCACCATTTTTAAACGGTAAATTTAATGAATATTCTAATATTCGTCAAAATATCTGCCACACCATGGCCGATTACAGAAAATTCAGAGATGTTACCAAATGTGGCCATATTCTTTCTGAAAGTGGATAAATCGTCCTATTCGAAACATTAACAATTTTTAACAAAAACAAACGCATTAAAATAAAAAGATTTGGGATTGCTTCACGACAATAGAGATGATAGAGGCGGCGTACAGGCCAACCATAACGGCGATCCTAGGTACGTTACCATAATCCTGAAATATCAACAATCAAATAACAAATTATATCTGAATGCGAATAATATTTCAGCATCATGCGGGCCCAGTCCTTGCCTGCATCCTTAACAGATGCAGTTAGTTAGGAAAGGATGTAAGCCACAGAAACAACTAGGGCGAACCGCAGCAAATTCATTTTCTAACTATTTAAATATAGTAAAATGTTAGTCTCAATTATATTCACACTCTAGATTAGATTTTGTTAGTTTATTAATTTGGGTTAGTTGTGGTTGAGGAAAAGGATACTAATATTCATCATATGTATTCGGCATCAGTCATAATAGATTGGTTAGGCTATTTAATCCACATCTACGGGCCATCTCATCATATACTGCTTGTAGCCTTATTTTTCCTATCTTCCCATCCAGATGGTGTTTCTAACCGAGGGACTTCACGTTCGTAATGACTCGGCAGTATTATCATACATATGATGACCTAAATATTCCGTTGATATTGTGAAAAAAAATTTTAATTCCGTATTGTCATTCAGCTACCTATATTTAAATTCATCCAACTAAAAACAGGATTGATTTATATTCTAACATGGCAATTTTTAATTTGGTAAATTTAATGAATATTCTAATATTCGTCAAAATACCTGCTACACTATATCCGGTTCCAGGAAACTCAGAAATGTTACCAACTGTGGCCAAATATTTTTTGAAAGTGGATGAATCCTGTTCGAAAAATTTAACCGCATTAAAATAAAAAGATTTGGGATTGCTCCACGACAATTTTTAAATCGACAAATTTAATGGATATATAGATGAATACGAAATTTGGGAGAGATCTATCGCTTAAAATAGTGTCCAGAAATATTTCAGGTAAAGCGGCCAATTCTAACTTGGCACACTTGGTTTGATTTGTGTATGTCATCTTTTAATGACTGGTATGGACTAAAAATCAATCGAGTTAGTAGGAGACCTAAACAAAAATATCGAAATGACTCGGCCTATTTAATTGAACAACAACCATTTCCGGCCAACCTCTCTAGATACATTACAAAATCGCCTAGACCACGGATAAACATACACAGATAATTATTAACGAGAATTGTGATGGTTTTTAATAAAAGCCAATGAAAAGTAGCATAATGGGGGTAGGGCTAAAATACTTTTAAATATTTGTTTGTTATAATGTTTTTTAGTGCATTGTAACGACGACAGTCCATGTTATTAAGTAAATAAGCTAGTGTGGATCGGAGTGAAGTTTATGCCAAAATAACAAAATATGTCCTATAAGTATATACTTCGAATTAAAAAACACTCAAAAATTGAACTTTCAAAAATTGAATTTTCACATTCATTCATTTGAAAATTTTTAATAAACACAAATATTTCTGCACAATAAGTATAAAATATTTAACTTATGTGAAAAGTTTTGAGTGAATTTTATAATAAGAAATTTTTACACAAAACACTCTACGAATTGCACAGAGGTCTTAGTGGTTCTAATACTTGATATAAGAAAAAAATCGTATTTATCCACATGCTCGGAAATCTCTGAGAGTTTTGTTATTAGACAAAGAACATCATTGAGTGTAATACGAAAATTCCGCACCTACGAATCGCACAGAGATGATCGAAGTGGTTCTGAATTAGTATTTGATGTAAGAAACCAATCCTGTTTAGCCACATGCTCGAAAATCTTTGAGATTTTTGTTATTCGACAGAGAACATCATTGAGTGTAATATGAAAATATAAGTATTTTCATATTACACTCATTGATGTTCCCTGTCGAATAACAAAAATCTCAGAGATTTCTGAGCATGTCGATAAATAAGATTTGCTTTTTACGTTAAGTGTTAGTTCAGAAACACTTTGATCATCTCTATGCGACCGTAGGGGTCGAGATAAATAATTATTCAAATGTTTAAGAAATTTAATGTGTCATTGATGTTCGCTATCGAATAACAAAAATCACAACGATTTCAAACCATGTGGCTAAATAAGATTGGTTTCTGTCATAAAATACTAAATCAGAACCGCTTCGAACACCTCTATGCGATCCGTAGAGGCCAAGATAAATAATTTCAAATGTTTAAGAATTTTAATATGACACTCAATGATGTTCTCTTTCGAATAACAAAAATCTCAGAGATTTCCGAGCATGTGGCTAAATAAGATTGGTTTCTTACATCAAGTAATAGTTCAGAACCACTACGATCACCTCTGTGCAATTCGTATAGTGTGTTTTGTTGTAAAAATTTCATATTATAAAATTCACTCAAAACTTTTCACAAAAATTTAATTATTTCCACTTATAACGCGGACATATTTGTGTTTATTAAATTTTTTTAAATAGTATTATTATTTTTGAGTGTTCTTTTAATTCTATGTATTTATAGGACACAGTGCATATTTTGTTATTTTGGCATAAACTTCACTCCGATCTATTTTGGATGCAACATACTAAACTGAAATTTCTTTTAGTTACATTTTTGATTTTACATAAATTTATGATCGTTGATACCTAACCATGTATCAACAGTTTTACCATAGACGTTCAAACGTCAAGACGCATAAAATAAAGACAAGACGCATAAAATAAACTCATTCACGATAACTTCAATGCCATTATCACAGATACGAGTACAATGGTTGAACTGAATTTATGGTTTGATAAAAACACAAGGGCCTATTTTTAATTAAACCTGAGCAAGCAGTGCGCTGTCAAAAAATACTATGTTTTTTTATTCAACCTGAGTAATTTTACTCTGCGCACTGTGTTTTTATTTGTGAACTGTACTTACACCGTGCGTACTCGGTTCTCCAAAATTAACTCTGATCATAATACCAGTGTACGAAGAGTATGCAAAGTAAAAAATAAAAAGGGTGTTTTTTTAAGAGGTTGCCGATTTTTATTTTGAATAAAACACATATAAAATTATGAAATGACCAAAATTTTTTTTTATTTGGTAGATAATTTTTTGGCATTTAACATTTAAACACAATTTCTGGCATATGGCTACCACGACTATTTTTCACAAATGTCATTCTGGAGGTCCAATTTTCCAGCACTTTTTCAAGCATTTGAGGGCGTATGTCAGCAATGACACGTTGAATATTGGTTTCCAAAGCGTCAATCGATTGAGGTTTATCCACATAAACCAATGACTTCACGTATCCCCACAAAAAGTAATCGAGTGGCGTCAAATCGCACGAACGCGGAGGCCAATTCACCGGACCATTTCTCGAAATAATGTTGTCGTTGAAAGTTTCTTTCAATAAGTCGATTGTTTCACGTGCTGTATGGCAAGTGGCACCATCTTGTTGAAACCACATTTCATTCATATCCATATCTTCAAGATTTGACAACAAAAACTCATTTAACATGGTTCTGTATCGATTTCCATTCACGGTAACGCGTCGTCCTTCCTCATTTTTAAAGAAATATGGACCGATGATCCCACCAGCCCATAGACCGCACCAAACAGTACATTTATCAGGATGCATTGGTAATTCTAGAACGGCGTGTGGATTATCTTTGCTCCAAATGCGACAATTTTGTTTGTTGACGTATCCATTTAACCAAAAATGCGCCTCATCACTGAAGAGAATTTTACGGTAAAAAAATGGATCTTCGTTCAATTGATTTAACGACCAATCACTGAATTCACGGCGCAAACGATGGTCGTGTGGCTTTAATTCTTGCACCAATTGAATTTTGTATGGCACCAAACCCAAATCTTTACGTAAAATTTTCCATAAAGTCGATGGACAAAGTCCAATTTGCTGAGCACGACGACGAATCGATAAATTGTCGTTTTCTTCGACACTGGCCTCAACGACAGCAATATTTTCTTCTGTACGAACTCTTCTCATTCTTGTCGGTGGCTTGGCATCCAAAAGAGTGAATGTAGACCGAAATTTGGTAATTACGTTCTTTATGGTGGTCTCTGACGGACGATTATGTGCACCATAAAATTCACGAAGTGCTCTATAAACATTTTTAATTGAACACTGATTTTGAAAATAAATTTCCACGATTTGAAAACGTTGTTCTGGAGTTAACCTATTCATAATGATTTGCCAAACAATACTGAGTAGAAATGCCACTTTGAGCTGTCAAAACAACTGTCATAAAATAAAACGACATCTATCGGAAAAACAAACCTCCTAAAAAAACACCCGTTACGTAAATATACCTCTATACACGAAGAATTCAAGAAGAGGAATCATAAAAATTTTTCTTCATCTTACGTTTTTACCTTTTCTTATAAAGAAATAATTCGCATAAAAAAACTAACTTGTTAGTACTAATGGTTTTTGTCTCCGCGATAAATTAACTACTCGCAGCTGCTGTACCTATTTTTGATGAGTAGCTACAAGCAGTTATGTCAAATTTATCCGCTTGGGTTAAATTACGTAAGATATGTCAAAACCAAATTTTCGTTTTGCTATGAGTGATTGTATTTTGTGTTTATTTAATTTAAATTTAAATAAAATAAAATTTTAACAATACATCTGTGCCAATTGTAAAGCTGTTTAATTTCATTTAAACATGGCTGAGGTAAATTAAAAGAAGTTTAAATTAAATTAAACCAACCATTAAAATAAAATTTTCCTGCTAAAAGGTGTTGGAATGTAATGCATCAGGTACCGATGCATTCGATTCCAGCACCTTTCAGCAGGATAATTTTATCCGAGATTTAAAATTGTTCTGGTCAGACACAGATACGACTACAAGCTTATATGAAGATGATGAACCAAAGAGAGCAAAAGTAAAGATAACGATTTTGTGACCACTATAAATAAATATATATATCAATTGTTCATTCGTTGATAGGTGATTTATAAAAGTCAATATCAAACTAAACCCATTAATTTTAAATTAACTCTTTTTAGGTAACTATTCAAATGAAACGAAAAGATTAAATAAGACGGCATAGGAGAAACTCCCACAGAAAAGAGAATTTATTTAACGTTGTGGTATCTCGTTTCAGCGAATGAAAAGATTTCCACATGTATTGGCGCGTTTCACAATCAAATTTCTAAACCACCTCCAATCATAACGATTATTATAACAGAAAAAATACAACAGTATTTTGAATCCAAGGGGCTGGACAACGAAGCTGTACAAAAACTCAGAATCGTTATTTAAAAACAGATGAGTTTTGCTGGGAGATTCGGCATACCCTTGCCTTACTTGGTTCGTTATTTAGAGATGTTTGTAATCTGTTTGATTCGCATTAAAATTTTAGTAAAAAACATTCAGGGACCCGAGTAGCGGTGGAACACGCATTTGGGCTGCTCAAGAATAGATTTAGGAGACTAAATAAATTTGAAAATCGCTTGCGTACTTAACAACAATTGCGTGCATGGAAATGATGTTATAGAAGGTTATGTTCAAGAAAATTTAATTATACAAGAGAATAGCTATCGAAGACAGCTGGCTAGAAGAATTTAATAATTCAACAATTTAATTGATCGTTTAAATTATCCAATATTATTTCAAAGTTTTTATTGATTTCGGATTTGTACATTTTATTTTATTTCTGATACAGTGATACACTTATTTTTGGCAGTTACAGCATAGATTTTGCTAATTAAGCCCAACTACAATATTTTTTCAGTGTATTACCGTAGAAGTTCTGTTTTTTATTTTGAGGCTTGCATTTTTTCATCGTAGTATTTTAATTTTATTTCGGTTAATTTGTCGAAATTATTTTTCTCTTTCGCGTTTGAAGAGAGCTGGTTATCGATTCATTCAACGTAGATGGAGGCGTCTCATCGTCTATTGATTCAGAAAATATAGAACCCTTTTGAGAACCCGTTGAACGTATACAGGTTCAATTATTTCACACACGACACCGACAGGTCGGGGATGAGAACTCGATATAGAAGGCCGATAACTAAAAAATTCATCCATAAGTTCAAGCATATAAATCTTGATGCACTTCCGCTACTTCCTAAATCCTTAGTGGATTTATAAGATCGCCACAGTGACCGCCACTTTATCTCTACTTGTTCCACCGTTGATGGTTATGATTGTCAAATTTTTTTTATGTGCCAATCGACAATTTAGCCGAGACACATTATTAGTGCTTCTAAATACTTTCTGCAGTGCTGTGCCGTATTGTCCATACTGCGTAGTTAATTAATATGATACATGTGTAGACAATGTATGCAGATACAAAATGATGTCGACAATGTAGAGAACATGCCGACAATGTCGAAAATTACTGTATCTGTTAGTCAGCTCCAACGCCTGCAGATTCAATGTATCTGCTGACTAACTGGTTAAGATGAGTTTTTAACGAATTCCCCCAATAAATCTTTTCGTAGGGATAACCAAACGAAACCAACTAGTGACCAATCCTCAACGAGTTATGAAGAACCAAACAATTGAATTATTTTATCTTATGTCTTGCTAAAGTGGAAGACAATTCTTTGAAAAAAAGAAATATTTATTCAAATGTTATATTCCAATTGGATTTGTTATTTAGTTTGGTCAAATGAAATTCCCAAATAAGCGACGAACCCGATTTTATTACATTAATTCACTTTTAGTTATGTTTTTCGCAATAAACAGGGACCCATTGGTGACCAAACGCCAAACTGTGTTGACTAATCCTGACCTATCGATTACCTAACCAAATTTGATAAAAATGGTATGATTTTTTTGGAATGAGGTGCTACTCGGGAATTTTTTAATTTTTTATTTTTCATTATCATCATTTTCGTGAAAACCTTTAGATGGAGTGCTAAAAGGGCGTATCCCTTCTTTATACTATATAATTTTTATTTAACTACTAATTTTAAAGGACTCGAATTATTCTGAATTATTGTTCTAGAAAATGGATTTTACTCTTGCTCGGAATGCTTTAGAAATGTTTGGAAGAAATGGTGTCCCAGAGCTTGTAATTCTGTTTACAGATTCGACATGCAGATGTGAAATGTTGAAGGTTTTCTATCCTTGGATCAGTTTCCAATTAAAAACAACAAGTAATTTTATTTGATGGAGGTGTAGAAATATAAATTTAAACGTCGTTGGCTAGACAGAAGAAAGACCATTTCATTATGTTTTCGAAAAATCTCATATTCCTATTTCTCATTTACGATAGCGGAAATATCTATGAAAAAAATCTTTTATTTTTATTTTTATTTGCCTGATGAGGTTTTTAGATAATAGATAATCTATTTGGAAGATTTTTACTTAAGTTACTTTTCAGTAGGTAGTTTGCTGGTAATTTTAATGATGATTGATTTATTCGTGGGCACTGCGTGGAAACGCCAATAAAAGTGAATATAATCAGAGGACGCCGGAATTTCAAAGCAGTAAAAAGAGAAGACTATGAGGTCAGAGATTAGGAAAATTTTTATTCGACTTAATTCACTTTTAGTTATGTTTTTTCGCAATAAACAGGGACCCATTGGTGACCAAACGCCAAACTGTGTTGACTAATCCTGACCTATCGATTACCTAACCAAATTTGATAAAAATGGTATGATTTTTTTGGAATGAGGTGCTACTCGGGAATTTTTTAATTTTTTATTTTTCATTATCATCATTTTCGTGAAAACCTTTAGATGGAGTGCTAAAAGGGCGTATCCCTTCTTTATACTATATAATTTTTATTTAACTACTAATTTTAAAGGACTCGAATTATTCTGAATTATTGTTCTAGAAAATGGATTTTACTCTTGCTCGGAATGCTTTAGAAATGTTTGGAAGAAATGGTGTCCCAGAGCTTGTAATTCTGTTTACAGATTCGACATGCAGATGTGAAATGTTGAAGGTTTTCTATCCTTGGATCAGTTTCCAATTAAAAACAACAAGTAATTTTATTTGATGGAGGTGTAGAAATATAAATTTAAACGTCGTTGGCTAGACAGAAGAAAGACCATTTCATTATGTTTTCGAAAAATCTCATATTCCTATTTCTCATTTACGATAGCGGAAATATCTATGAAAAAAATCTTTTATTTTTATTTTTATTTGCCTGATGAGGTTTTTAGATAATAGATAATCTATTTGGAAGATTTTTACTTAAGTTACTTTTCAGTAGGTAGTTTGCTGGTAATTTTAATGATGATTGATTTATTCGTGGGCACTGCGTGGAAACGCCAATAAAAGTGAATATAATCAGAGGACGCCGGAATTTCAAAGCAGTAAAAAGAGAAGACTATGAGGTCAGAGATTAGGAAAATTTTTATTCGAAATTTTCTAAATTAGAACAAAATCGAACGTTAAAAACATTTTTATGTCTAAAGAAGTTAAGAATGTCTTTGTTGAAGGTTTTGATATTATTTAGAGTCTAATATACCGGACAAGTGGTGCAGTGGTTAAAGCTTCGGCACTTGGACCGGGAGGTGCTGGGTTCGAATCCCATCAGAGGCTAGATGCAAATCGAATTTTCATCATCGATTACGATCGGTGATGCTAATAAATACAACTAAGACCCTCTGATGGAGTGCCGAATTCCGTGTCACGCGCCGACCCACCTTCCATGTCAATGTACAGGTTGACATGGAGCTTGCAATGTGCAGGTGGTATACTGTAGTTGTGTGAGTAGGTGAAGTAGGTGGGTTAATGATGTGGAGTGAATGAGTGGTATCACAATGGGCCTAAAAATTGGCCTAAGTGTGCAGTAAGCAACCACTGAAACCTAGAGTCTAATATAATGGCTTGAAGTGAAGAAGAAGTATTAATAGTTCCACTACTTTATAAAAACCATTTAAAGTGACAAGCGAATGTTATATTTTATCAGGCGATATTGTATAAATTGAGCAATTTGCAAGTTTGCCTGTAGCTATCGTTTTATTTGGATTCTGGGTTCCCCTTTCTCGTAGTTGGAGGTCTGGCCCCTATTCCGTAATACGATACGAAAACGAAAGTACAAGATTTTTATTCAATTTTAAATAAGAATCGTACGAATCTGTTTCAATTCAAATATGAATCTTGTAGTTTCGTTTTCGTATCGTATTCAGGAATAGGGCAGCTGATCTGATAATATTACGATTATCGGATTTCATTACAGATTTCAGGAGAGTTATAAGGTACGTTAGTTAGTCTTTTTTGAAATCCCTATTTGCATGAAAATAAAATTGAAAAGAAATTTAATTTTAGATTTCACGGCGGGTACAGGTACATATTTTAGAAATTTATTAATTCGGTTTTGCTTTTAAATAGGTTCTGCACTTCTGGTTTGCACTACTTGAAAATTTGCTAGAAATTTATTTTAAAATTCTTGGTGTTGATTAGGGATAATTTATCGAAAGTCCTTTGGATGTATCGGAATTATGGTTTTGGTGAACACCTCTAAATGAGTGTATGATTATAGCAGGACCACATAATTGACGAAAGTTTATCGATATCTTCATCTCCATCGGTCTGCTTAAAAAAACAAATAGTAGCTGTTCTAGCTTGGAAGATTTGATATATGGAGACCATGTGAATTTTTGAATTTTATAAAGTTTAGACTATTTTCAGCGAGTTTAACTTGGGAAATGCGTTCATAAACTATTCGACGAATTGAACATATTTGCTTATTTAGTACGAATAGATAGTAAAAGTTACTCTCATTACGCAAGTAATCCCGCTTCGATGTTTCATATGGATGCTATCTCTGGTGATCTGATCATTAAGTTTTCTTATACCAGAATAACTTTGATTTATGATTATAGCACAGATGGAGAACTATTAGCGTTATGTATATATATAGATACATAACATAAACATTTAATAATAATGGTGTTATTACTGTATGTAATTGTAATTAATTTAGAAATAAACAAATTTAAATTGAATTTCTATATAAATGTTTAAATACATCTGAGCATAAATTTTTAATGTCAAAAAGCGGCCGGATGAGAAAAGTAAACAAGTATAAAATACTGAGATCGATTTTCTATTGACTACCAGAACACAATTAGTAAAAAACATATGTTTCTAATCAGAAAAAAATAAATACAAATCTATAAACAAAAACATGTACATGATATACTTAACATTTAAAAGTATGAGCACGTACACGTAATTTATATACATGCGTTGCTGTGTAGTGCTTTCAAACCAATTTAAAAGTTCAAGTTGAAAGATTTAACTGTTCAAGTCCGAGCAACTGTATAAATCGATGAAACCAAGAGTGGCCCCCCAATCAACCGAATCAGCATCGTAAAAAAATTATTTATTATGTATAACATTTATATTACATTGAACTAGTTCGAATCGCTTTACAATGTAAATGTAGCACATTTATGTCATATCCTAAACCCCTGACCTCTAAAACCGTTAAGCAACAAAATTTCCACGTTTATTTTCCGTTTTTTCCTTCATTTTCCGATTTGTTTTGTTGTTGAACAAAAATATTGTATACATTCTAACTACATTATATGGAACGGGATAATAATACATGCATATGTGTACGATGGTAAGCGAAATACGTGTCCCATTCGGTATGAAACGTGAAATTTTGCATTTCTATTTTTTACTCGAATTTTTTTTTTTAATTTTCATTTTTCTTTATGGTATGTAATACACACACACACACATCCACGGAACGAACAAAAAACATGTAATAACAGACATTGAAGACACAATATAACATAACATACACAATACAAATAAAAAAGTATAAATTCCACTTTAATGTATGAATTTTTTGTCATTTTTTCGTTGGCATAACTTAAGAAAAACTTGAAAATGTATGGAAAACCGACCGAATTAGATGTATATAGACGAAAAAAACTATATGCTGGGTGGAGGTAATTCGAGGGTGCAAAGTATTTTCCCGTCTTTTTTGTGCCTTGTAATAAATATGATATATGTATGATGAGGTGACACATTTTCTTTTTTCGATTTTCTTGCATTAAGTTGTTTTTCGTATTCTCGTACACATAACATATACATTTCCAAAGATGATGAAGATATAATGTCGTAAGTTCATATTTCGTGTATTTTTTTTTTTTTTGCTTTAAGATGAATAAATATTACAATCAGAATTATATTTATGTCTTTTTTTCCACCTGGATATATTAGGTGATTATGGAAATTTTTTTCACATAAATTTGGTTGTTTCCAATGAATGGTAACATTTTTATGTGTGTAATGTAATGTCTATAGGTGGTATACGAGTTTACAAATTTATTGTTATCGGAAAATTTTAAATTAGGTGAGAAAATGTATGTATGTTATTTTTTTGTTAATTTGTATTTTCAATAAATATAAATTTTCGAGTATTGATGTCTGTGACACAACAGGATATCAGGTTTTCGATATATCATGATGATGTAATATTCGTGTTAAGTTCAACTAACAATTATAACTCTTCATTTCAGATAATTGAAAAAATGTTCAATAATTGTAAATAGATTTATTTGCTCGACACTTTGGAAATTTATCAATTTTTTCAAAGAATAGTTTTGAAAACTCAGCATATTTCTTGAAACTAAATTACTAAATTTCGTAAATTGCATTTTTAGCATCTCCTTACAGTAAGCAGATGATTTAAATGAGGCTTACACCCAAACCTGTTTTTCCATAAAGGTTTAAATGACAATCTCTTCGGGAATGTTCACTGTTAGAAACCCCAAACGAAATGGTAGAAACCATATGAAGCTCTTCTTAATCTGTCCAATCTTAAATGGTTCTATGGTAAGGCATTTTCAGATTAAAAAATTACAAATTAAATTTGAGAATAGATTTCACACAAGCACTTGAATGTTAAATATATTTGGAAATTAGAAAAATTGTTTAAATATTTTGTTAAATTATTTATGGACTCTGATTTTAATAAGATTTTAATAAAGTGGGACTGCGATCTTTAACAGTAGGCGGATGTGTTATAATGGTTGAGACCTTTTAGCAGGTTATTATTGGTAATCATCGCCTATTGAATCATCCGACAATTTAAGTCCTCCATTCACCAATATCAGAGTTGGCGGTTTAAGTGGCTCCTAAACATATAAATATAAGGGATAAAAACTCCGTAAAATAGCTTATTCATCTGAACGTGTGCCACTAAGGAATTTGTTTATTTTAAGTTCATACTTATTCACTAATCTAAACAGTTAAAAATACACAGACCATTCATCAATGGGAACAATTTTTTGTACGAAAATCAAGAAACCCTTTACTTCTTCCAAAAATCCAAACAAAAACTACAAAAAATGATATTTTACTGATTGATTTTTATGGATTCGTTCAATTAATTTGTTTCGTTACTTAGTGATCGTTTTTCAATGGGGTTCCTCTAATTTTATAGATGTTCAAATAAAACATCTGACTGAGCCAACACACATCCGACTGGAAGCAGAAAAAAAAATTTTAAATTATTTTGGGGGCTAAGGAAAATTGGAAGTATGATCATCAAGGCTCCCTAGCCGTCTAACGTAATATTGAATTTGAAACTCTGCAGGCCATGTCCAATTAAAAAAGATCGTCTAACTGGTTACATATTCACTATCTTTGGAAATTTATTGATGGGAATGGAAAAATATATTATATTCCATTCATTTCCAGATGACCGACCTATGGAATATGTTGAAAATCCAGCCTTTCATATTTTTGGTGAAGATGATAATATGAAAGTAAGGAAGATGATACGTGTGAGTTGAGGGGGATTAAGGAATCGAGTAACACAAAGAAATTTCATCACAGCGTCTTGCAATTTGAAAGATCGCATCGGAGCACAAGGAAGAATGAGCAAAAATGTAAGGAACGCCAGTGAAAATTATTAACTAATAAATGAACGATTAGTTAATACACGACTATTGAAAACCTAAAGATTTCGAATTACATACAAATTTATTTATTATTCTGGTATGTTTCGAGAGCCACAGTCAAAAATTTGACTTTTAACAGTTTTAAGTGCACTCGGGTAAAATTGAATCTGTTAATGACATACTTATTCAAAAAAATATTAAACTTCATGCACCTTTTCATAAGAGTATCACTAAATAATTCAACAAATAAGGTTTAACATGTTATAACAATTTAAAATTTTGGTGAAACACAGCTCAGTTTTAAATGGTAGACAAGTACTAGTACTTCGTACAGTAAAATAATGATAATTTTATTCACCACATATGATTTCTAAATTCTACGTTTCACTTTTCCAAAATGTTCCCATTTTGGTATAGCATACTCTTTAAAGAATTGCCATAAGAAAAATGCATTTAAAGTATGAAGCTCTTCATCGTTAAACTGCCTGTGTGTAGAAATATTTTTTCAAAAGCTGCAGAACATTATACGAGATTACCGTGCACATGCATAGTTCACTCCCAGGTGGCCGTATTCTAAACATTATTTTAGAATTCCATTTCCATTCAGCATACATTTTTTTATCAAAATATGTTCAGAAATAATCTAATTTTCGATAGCCATACTGCTTAAATTCTTTCAAAACCATTTTAGAGTCTCACTTACATCCAGCATACCAAATTGCATCACAAGCTGCTAAGATACCATCTAGCTCCGTCCGGGTTAGCCATATTTCAGAACTTCGTACAAAAGTAATCTTAGAAACCCATTCCATACTCAATTACATCATGATCGGTTGAGAAATGTTTCAGCTCTGTTCCAGTTGGCCATATTCCTTATTTTAAAAATTATTTTAGAATCCCATTTTCATCCAACATAAAAATTGCCTCATAATCAGAAATAACCTAATTCGGTCCCGGTTAGCTACACTCCAGAAATTCTTAAAATAATTTTAAAGTTTCGTTTCCATTCAGCACACCCAGTTGTATCATGATCATTTAAAAATGTCTTAGTTCTGTCCCAGATGGTCATTTTGGGAGGTTTCAATGTTATGAAAATGTTTAGTGCTATGAAATTTTTAAACCAAATTGGCGATGATTTCATTGCATACCAAATATTTGTAGATGTCAATATGTGCATATTTTTGTGTCTGCTATGAGCAAATGGCAAGACACAAAGCATACAATACCAATTTTTATATAGTGCTTGGCAATTGGCGTAGTTCTATATAAATTAATCGCAATGCTAACCAATTACAAGGGATTGAAGACAGCTAGGATGAGCTTTAATAAAGAAGAAAAAGCTAATATACCTTTTATCATCCAAGCTTACTACTCAGCATTAATCAACAACTTCGAACAAGTGAGATTAAGAATTTCCAAAGCGCGGAATAAACAATAATCTAGGAATACTGAAAACAAATCCAATGCCAATGGTGATCCTTTAAAATGGACATCGTTCCAGACTCTATTAAAACGTATAGTCCATGAAAACGACTATATAAGTAACACTATCAAGATGCACCTGTTAAAAATAACGGTATTGGGGAGTGCGGGCAGATTCATAGGTCACATTGAGGCCACGGGTTAAAATTAAAAAACGAATGAGAACTGTTAATAAATTGGTACCAAAATTAAAGGCAGCTGACATCCAATCATGTTAACGTGGTTCTGAACTAACAGTTCATTAACAATTTAAGCATCCTAACGGTATCATGGAATTCCAATTGTCATAAAAAAACTGTCAATGTGTTTCAAGAACAAACACTATATCTTTGGCCCTATTTGAAATGATGTTTAGTGTGTAATGGAGGCCATAACACGCTGCTGCATTCTAATCAGCCTTAACGCACGATGCTTAACACAAATTAGAAGAAGCTGAAAAAAGTAAACCAACCCAAGGAACAACCAGGTACACTATTGGCGACAGCTATGGCCCAAATAGAGAATGGCAAACAGGAGTCAGTCCTGATCCTAAGGTTAATAGTTCACCGGCTCAGAAATCTCATTTGCCATCGAAAAAGCATCTAAACAAGTCAAACAACGAACGAAGAAAACTCACGAAGTATTGTCGAACAACACTGCCTGAACAACATTTCGATAGTCAAAGATGGGTATATTTCAGTAATATATATTGTAAGCTGATCCAATTTACAAGCAACTAAATAAAATTGAAATTTTATGGGGTGCTGATTATTACCCAAATATCCCGATGAACCAAGTTGCAAAAAGAAATCAAGGCGAACCAATCGCCCAACAAACGGAGCTAGGATGGATTATTTTTGGGAATATTTTAAATCACAAACGGAAAGTAGAAGAAATACAACCCGAGGGGTTTATGAAGGAACAAGAAAACCTGGGCGAATAACATTATCAGCAGAATTCCCGCTGACACAGTGACGGTTGTATTTGGTACAAATTCCCTTTCAACAAAGCATAACACTAATCGGGTTATTTAAGCAGCGAGCCCCAGCGAGAATTCTAAATTTGGAAAATCGTATGCGAGCATGTCGACCAGTAAAAATTTTTGGGATTACCAACCTTCTGAATTCACTTGAGATAATGTTACCGTACACCTTTTTTATATTAACTACTTATGTTTGTTCGATTAATAGTAAGAATAAAAACGATTTTACGTTTCATAATAGCACTGTGCTAGTTGAAAAAGTGACAAGCTGGGCACCCAGGGGATAAACTTAATTCGAGAACGCTGAATTGAATAGTGCTAGCCCCATTTTAAAGTTAGTCTTCATTTTTGAGATATCGCTTTCGACGTGTTGAGCTCGACATGGCTCTGAGTCAAAATTTTTTCAAAATATACACTCATTTTCACGTTGATAGCTCACGTTGATACACCATTAAGATTTTCGTTTTGCTTTTTACAGCGAAGTTGTTCCTATTATTCCTGCCAAACAATTGCACCCAGCCGGTTTTTTATACAAAAATTCGTAAAAACAGGCATGATCACCGTATTTGAACCATTAAGATTTTCGTTATGCTTTCTTCAGCAAAGTTGTTGCGCAAGTCAGAACAAACAACATCCAACATATATGTGTATTAGGTTGGAGTGGCTGCTTCCGCACACTTAGACCAGTAGTGGCCCGTTGGGATACCACAGGATCCTATTTCCTGTTTACCCCTGTTCAAAACCATTCGGAGCTACGTACCTAGCGCAAAAAATCTCGCACTCCACAGTCCGCAAGATTTGAAAGGCTGACCATACTGTACACGTCCAAATACCTATGCCTTCTATATGATAGTGCCGGATACGAGCATAGAAAGTTATCTAAAGTCTCTTTCTCCTCTTCGTCCATGCAACTTCTACAAAGACATTCGTCTGTAGATCCAGCCTTCTCGCATGTTCCCCAAAAAGGTAGGATCTTGTCAGTTTTGGCAAAAGCTGTTCACAGAAGACCGTCTAGAGAAACATGAGTCCATCTATGCAGAGATCCATATACACAGGAAAGGCTAAATACAACTGGAGGTCGGCATACTTAGGCCAAACAGGACGCTCATTTCAAATAAGATACAAAGAACACATCAATGACATAACCAAATTTAAAAAAGCACAAAAACACCAAAAACATTACCACCAACATTTGAATCTAATGAAACCGGAGAAACATCTGCATCAATATATCAACGATCAAATGTCACTGTGTCATGCAATCACATTGAAATCTCGCAAAATCGTTTGGGTATTATGGTACGACGCCTGAAACTATCGTAGCGGCAAGCCATTTTTTTGTCCAAGGATTTAAAACAAGTGAACATTTTGGCTCCAAATCAATTGAGAATAACTCACACGCTTTTTGAACTGATATCCGTGGTTTGGTATCCTCATATAATCCCAAAGATTGGCGATTGTTTATCGATTCCTCCACAAGCAGTTTGAAGGTAGTTCTCTTTCACGTTACCATCTCAACAAACACAAATGAAACTTATGCGTCAATGAAAAAATCATTGATTTGATTAAATACAATGACCATCAATGGGAAGTTTGTCCAGATTTAAAAGTGATAGCTCTTTTAAGGGGCATGCAATTGGGTGACACTAAAAACATGTGTTTTATGTACTTATAGAATACACGTTTTAAAGGCGATCAATACAACGAACGGAACTGGGCTTTACGTGAAAATATTAGATTGCGATACGACAATATCGTTGAGGCTCCACTTGTGCCTATTGAAAAAATATTGCACCACCACTTCATGTCAAGCTTGGAGTAGTTAAAAATTGTATAAAAGCCGAACAATCACCAGCCGAATCCGATGGGCACGGCGAGCGTTTTCACCAAGGTTCGGACATTAGTACGCGGCAAAAAGCTACATGCATTCTTGGGTGACATTTGTTGGAATTTCCAAGACGAAGAAGATCCCGAAGACGATACGAACGAATCAGAAAATTAAAAGCTAAGAAAAATTTAATTAAGGAAAAAATTAAAAAAATCACCATAAAATCAACTGAATCGATTTAATTTTCTTTTAAAGTTTCTATTGTATCTATATTTGTCGATACGATGTTTATTCGATCGATTTCAATCGATTTCGTTCATGGATTCACAAATGGACAAAAATGTGATGTGTGTTTGGATAAAAATGTGAATGTAGATGTGGTTTTACGGTCTTGAAATGTTCGCAAAGTTGTTTGCCTTGGCTTGCGCAACAACTTTGCTCAAGAAAGCAAAACGAATGTCTTAATGGTTCAAGAGCTATCCACGTGAAAATGAGTGTACATTTTGAAAAAATTTTGACTCAGAGCCAAAACATGTCGAAAACGATATCTCAAAAATGTGGACTAACTTTGAAATGGGACTATCACCATTGAGTTCAGCATACTTGCATTAGGTTTACCCCTGGGTGCCCAGCTTCCACAAAAAAAAGTTTGCGATTCAAGCACAGTGTAATTACGTGAATTTACAGTGGATTAATAGGCTGAAATAAAGTACAGGTAACCCTCCAAGGACACAGTATTCGAAGAACACGGATACGCCTTCTCTCGAATTACACGGTTTCAAACTACACGAATTCGCTGATACTCTTTTATTTTGTTTTTTGTATACCCCATAAGAAAAAACAATTAAAACGTAACTTTTTTTAACACTCACGGGTTGTGTAATCTCGAACAAGGTTTGAACACGGAACGAATTAATCGTGTTTTTGGAGAGTTTTCTGTACTTTAAAATTATAAAGGGATTATAAAACTTGCATTTTTTATAAGTTATCCCAACAGTGTACCAATTTATTTATCACAAATGAAACCAGATATGCGTATTCCGTTTTGTCTAAGAAGCTCATAAGCTTTTCTTTATATAATCATGTCTTATCTTTATTCTAAAACAATAAAAATAATCGTAATATTCTTATGTATGTCTTTATATAGCCGACATAGAAAACCAAAGGCTTTATACCCAAACTAGGTACCAATAAAAACTAAAAAGAGAGTACAGCAGCACATACAACTACGGCAACAAAGAACCGATCATAATCTTAAGTTTTTCCAGAAGAAAGTGAAAAAAATGCAAAATTCCAAGAAAAGATGAAAATGTGTAATAACGAATATATTTTTATTTTAATTTCAACCACCATCATACCGTTATTGTCATAATTATCATTGTACAAGAAGATATATTATAAACAAAGAAGGAGTAAATGGGTGGTGTGTAGTACACAGAAGATAATCACATTTATGCTTAGAAAAATATATTAGAAATAATAAAAAGTTTTGTTGTTAGACGGCAATAGAAAATTTTCGTAATAACAAAGTACGAGGTACGAGTATATTGTTCGAGCTGTGTATGGGTGTGTGTGTGTAGCTGGTGACTGAGTTAGTTTTACAGAAAAGTGATGAGCAATAATAAAAAAAATATGAGGTTTGTTCTGTTTTTTTATTCTTCGTTCGAATAAGATGATGGAACACAGAAGCAAGAAATTTTATTACGTATGTAAACGGATAAAATGGGGAAATAATGAGATCCAATATTTTTTGTTATTCTACTAATTACAAATTTTTTGTTGTATAATGATAAATACATACATATGTTTTATTTTGGGTTTGCGGGCGAGGTACGGGAATTATCTTAATGTATCTTTTAAGATAAAAATTTATTACTTGGAATATTACTACAGTCTGCAATGGGTCGGTTTTAATATAATATTGTATCACCTATACTCTTATAGTAAACAACCTGTCTGTCGAATAAAGGTTTCATATTATCCGCTCAGTTCTCTGTCCGGCTGATATAGCGCCAGTTTTTAATTAAGTTCACATTTAACGAAATTGAAGTTGGACCGAAATATCAACTGGACATTTTTGGCAAGTTCTTACGCTAAAGTGGGACCAACAAATTATCATACACATCTTTCACTCTCTACAGGTACACAAAATTATTCCCGAGAAAATGTGGGTATACACTCTTTTCTTGTCTAAATTTACAAAAAACTCAACCATACAACATATAAATTCATTTGTACTATACTTAAATCGCTGAGTGTTTTATTTTGCAAAGTCGAGTACGAATCCATATCGAAAAAAGTCACAGAAGTTGAAATGTTGGTCTTTCTAGTCTATCGAAAAGCAGTTAAAAGTGATGACATCAGGTCAAATGAAAAATTTTTGTGCAATCACTGGCTGCCGAGCAACAAAAACCAGTACTCGATTTGGGAAGCATGATGAATACGCTTCTACTTAAGGAGAAGAGAATAAACTGTAAACTAGACAAGCTACATTCCAAATTTGAGCAGCAAGATGATCAGTTTGTCGAGCTGATAACTGGATCAACTTATACTTAGCCTCTTGTTACGAAAGTACAAGAAGTTGAAAATGGATGGGACGACCGAGTTGAAGAGTTCGAATTAAAAATCAGCCATGAAGTTGAAAGTACAATTAAAGAATTCGATGCCAGCTTTGGGAGGCACGTCTCACGAATTGCACTGAACGTTGTTGCTGAGAACTCGAATGAAATTTTAAGCCCTCCTACATTCAGTGATGACATCCAGTTCGAACATTTCAAGGTTGAAGATACAGATGTGTTGCAGACGACACTAAGACAGAGAGATGTCACGCTCGAGTGGCAACATATTCAAGGCTAAGAAACAACACAGGAGCAGAAAGTAATTCCACTGAGCTAAAATTGAGCGAAAACATAATTCGGACGTCATTACAGTGATCGAGGAGCTGGTGGAGTGAGCAATGAAAAAATTGGCCTATAGCGTTCGGAGTCAAGAAGAAATACGTTGATCAAGTATGAAGCCAAGTGACATCAAAAGTCAAAGAAGATGCTTCAGATGTGGGAAGTTAGGTCCATACGAAAGTGTACGCAACGATTTAATGATCGTTTTGCGCGACAGCCTGATTCCCGGGCGACGCAACAGAAAATTGGCGAGAAGAACAGAGAACACGGGAATAATAAACACTACTTACTCTAACACATAAAATTGGAAGACTGCGATAAGAGAGCGAACGGTGAAAGAATAGGAGGAACTAATTGGCTGGCTAAATGAAGCAAATATGCTTAGGAGCGAAGTTTACAGTACGATTGTTAAGGATTATCCCGGCAATGGGGTTGATTACTAAAGAGAGAGAGAGAGAGAAAGAGAGAGAGCAATCCAGAAGGCCGCGACGGAGAGTCGTGCAAAGGAGGTGGTACGCATTTGTTGAGTAAGTTGAGAAGGGTTTGTAGAGCGAGATTTAGTTTGACTTTACAATCCCAAGAGAAGAAAAGGGATATCGCCGAAACTGTGTTGAAGTTTTTCAACTGGGATTGGGAAGGTCCTTAGGGCCTTATAAAGGCATCCAACGGATGTTGTGTAACATATTCAACTAGGCCCTAGAACTAAGATGAAAGTGATACAAATTCATTCACGAAGACAATGCTCTTCGTTTGGTGAGACCAGAAAGGAATCCTGTACTATGAGCTGTTGAAACAGGACGAAACTGTCAATGGGCAACGCTACCGACAACAACTCATCAATCTGAACCATGCATTGCTCGAAAAACGGCCAGAATGGGACATCGAACGAGTGATATTGCAGTACGACAACACTCCATGGACATGGTCCAGGACACCATCAAAACGCTGAGATGGGATCTGCTACCGCACCCACCTAATTAGCCAGACCTGGCCCTCTCGGATTATCACTAGTTTTGGACGATGGCCAAGCCATATGGCAGGGCTACACTTGGCCAGTTTCGAAGAAGTGCAAAATTGGTTAGATGAATGGTTTCGGTCCGAAGACGCATCGTTTTCTCGTCGTGGTCTTCGTGCATTGCCAAAGAGATGGCAAAAACCATTTTTTATATTTCTATTGAAATTTTCCATTTTTTATTTTTTTTTAAAACCCGAAAATTTAGGTGCGCACCTAATAATTCTTTTAACTTAACAATAACAACTGTTTTGAAACAACTGCATTTTGCATGGAAAAAAATTTATTCCACATACGTCCAAGATGTAAAATTTCTCACTTTTAAGTGTGATCGTAATCTATCAATTGAACTAGAAGTTCTCATAAAATTAACCCTGCAGTGTGCGATTTTTTTCCCCAAAAAAAATAAATGGCTACGGTTTGGGAAATTGAAAATCAAAGTTCGGAAAAATTATAATTTTTTTTTGTATTTCATTATTTTTTATTTAAAAGAAAATTCGATGCACATATGAATCAGTGCGCAATAAGATAAAGAAAAAATCAATTTTTGTGAAATATTTTGAAACAATTATGGTTTTTGTTGAAGCATAAAGTCGCATTTTCACAAACTACATATGTTTGAGCATTACAGCTTGGGTTTTTACAACGCAACCGGGTTTCATTCTAAATGTGAAAGTGGTTCATATTATCTAAACGAGTATCTTTGGTAGATAATGGTTGTACATTTCGTTTCTTCTTTTTGTCTTCATGTATCTCGGATGGTTTTCCTCGTATTGCAAGGGTAGGTGCACCACCTATTGTGAATAAGATCCGAGCTAATCCGATTCTAAAATCGATTAAATTCATAAGTTGGCCCTTATTGGTTCTTCGGTGTGAAAGGCAAGCATTTATAATGATGATATCCAACAAATGGTAAAAGAGTCTCATGAACAGGGTGGGCCATACATCACTGAACATTGTATTTTTGATATTATTTTCTTCTTTTGTAATTTTGTCAGTATTAGAAACAACGTTTGAGAGATTCAGTACACGATTAAGGAACGAACAAAAATTGTTGAGTTTTACTTTGCTAGTCAAAATTCAATAATTCAAACCCAAAGAAAATTTCGAAATTTTTTCGAACACCAGAAATGCACCATCACGAAATCAAGTACGCAATCTAGTCGCTCGTTTTCAGTCATCGGCATCTGTTAGTGACTTATCCTTGACTTTCATGTCAACTGGACGTGTTTTTATTTTTTCAATTAGAACATTTTATATTTTTTATTTAATTTTCAATTATATTTATTTTAATTGTGTTCCTGTTGGATGACTTTTGTGGTGTACTTGGTACTTACTGAAAATAGGCGGTTATGATGACGGGTTGGGCGGAGATGGTTAAGAAGAATCCGAAGCCTAAGGCAATGAAAACAGCAAAGGGCAAAACATTTTCTTGTGTGAAACACTATACATGTTCATAAAAACACTTCACCTCAGGAAGATAATTAATTCCCTATTATGTGCTGAAGAAAATGGAATAACCGTTAAATGAAAGAAATAGCTATAACCGGAAATTTAATGAACTGTGCATTTAACAACAAATGAGCTTGGAAGCTCAACATTACGTGTGCGGTTCGATATTAAATTATAATGTAAATAAATATATAAATAAATAAATATCTCGGAGTGGAAGACCGCTTGAAGTACGAAGGCAAGATAATATCGAACGAGTTCTGGAGAGCGTAAATCAGAACCCTGAAACATCGACTCGTAAACAGCTTCAAATGTCCAGAACTTCACTGCGTAGAGTAATGAAAAAAAATTTATTGCTGTTTCCGTACAAGATACAAAACGGCAAGGAATGATCCTGATTTTATGAAAAAAATTAATAATGACCTATGAAGCTCATTTCCATTTAAGTGGTTATGTTAATAAGCAAAATTTTAGAATCTGGGGCACTGAAAACCCAAGAGTAATTCAACAACGTTCGTTGCATCCACTTAGAGTCACAGTTTGGTGCGGAATACCAGCAAACAAGATCTATGGCCCGTACTACTTCCAAGACGGAAATGGCTATGCATTGACTGTAAATGGTGAGTGTTCCAGAGCTTTGTTAGAAATTTTCTAGTTTCCTGAACTTGATAATACTCAAGAAATGTATTTTCAACAAGACGGAGCTAAGTCCCATACTGCATGGGAAACAATGAATTTGCTGCGAGCGATTTTTGGTAACAGTATCGTTGCACGATTTGGAGATATTCACCAGATTTCTTTTTGTAGCGGTTTTTGAAAGATCCTGTATACGCAAATAAACCGCAAGGATTGCAACAACTACAAGACACCATAATAAATGAAATTATTGCGATTGTTCAACCAGTTTTGGCTTCAGTTATGAACCAGGTACAGCAAAGAGCAGCAGCAGGCTGATGGCAGGCATCTAACAGATATTATTTTTAAAATTTAATTTTTTTTAAAACTATCTTTTGTAATCAAAACTATTCATTTTCAATAAAAAATAAAAAAATTATATCAAAAATACAATGCTCAGTGACTTATGGCCCACCCTGTACCATTTGCGTGATCTAATTTTTATTTTGTACCGACCAATCAGGCTATCAACTAAATCAAACCCTACCATAAGTCGGTTGTATTGCTTTACAATGGCCGGGTAAGGTAAATGAATCCTTTCTTTCTTTTTACGATCATATCTATCAACCGTATGAATTGGTTCGGTGCCAACAAAAAATGAAAGTAGCGTGGCAACCTTGTTATCTTTCCTATATACTCGTACATTGCATATATATGTTCCCTCAAAATCAAAGATATACTCATCGGAGGTTCCTCGTTTTAATTTTTTCATTTCCGTTTGGTTTGGAATTTTACAAGAAGGTATTCTGTTGCGTTTAGCAATTCCAAGAGAGTGAATACCATCTTTGGGTAAATATCCTACTACTGGCACAGACGTATAATAGTTATCAAAGTACAATTTGTCATTTGAATTTTTGGGAATGCCTCGAGCAAGCCGGACCACTACGTTACTACTAGCGCCCAAATCAGGTACATTTGAAAGGCGTTTCGTTGCGTCATTTTCAGTTCCAGAATCAATCTCGAATTTGTCGTAAAATCTGGTAATTTCTGATAAAACAAATAATTTGTAGCCTCATTTGTGTGGCAAATATTGCTTTAGCTGGAGGCGAGCTTTTGTGGCGCACATTTCGTTGATAGACAACATCCATTCAAGCTCCATACTAGACTATACTGGCATGAAAGATGGGTCGGCCCATGAGGTTTGCACTCCGTTAGGGGGTCATAGATGTGTTCCATTTCATCACAGATCGTAATCTGTTGATGAAAATTCCCTTCGCATTCTGCCCTTATTGGGATTCGAACCCGGTACCTCCCGATCCAAATCCAAACGCCAAAGCTTTAACCACTGTGCCATTTGGCCGGTAACTTGTGCAGTTTATCGTTCGTTTAATTGAATTTCGAATGTCCATCCCAACATTTTCGTTCCAATACATTCGCATGTTCGAATGTGTGCAAACCGAAGACATAACGCACACCCCTAAATATCGGAAAAGTTCATTTTTAGACAAATTGAATTGGTTTCCATTGTTCTTAGAACAACTGTACTTCGTGCTTTCTTCAATAATTTTGTGAAGCAGATTGTCGTCGAAAAAAAAATCTGAAGAACTGAAATGGGGTTTCTAAATCCTTCATCGAGTCCGGAAATTCCGTATTTCCCGAAAAGGCTCCATTGCAGTTCTTTTGGTTTATAAACTTCAGGTGATGTTTTGTTTGACTTTGGCAGATTTGTGATTGAAGCTGCAGCAGATGTTGAAGGTTCTTGATTAAGATTTTTTTCAGGAACGGGTACCTGAATTATTAATTCTTTAATACCATTTCGTTGTAAATAATCGTCTAATATCTCTTCAGAAGCAGCAATCGCTTCATCTTCGCCTAATACTTCAGTAAAAGCAATACATGGTTCACCGTCATCGCTGTTGCCTTTTAACTCATCTTCGGTAGCATCAGGAATGTTTTCGATAAAATCAAATAATTCGTCGCTTTTCATACTCTGTAAATCTATAATTTTGGATCCATGTTTATAAATAAGTAAAAAATAGCGCGATGATTCATATATGAATCGTATAGTTTTATCAGTGGGCCATAATAATTAATAAAAATTACTTTGCACATACCTTGATATCGAATTATTTATTATAATAAAACCAATCTACCAGAAACACACATACCCTTAGCCGTAATACAAACCAAGCCACCATTTTGTATATTACACTTCGTAAAGTAAAATGATGGAAACAGAAACGATTCATATATGAATCATTGCGCACTGTAGGGTTAAATTTTTTATTGTTACTGAAATATACTAAACTAGACGTCTAAATGTGCAAAAGGTACCCGGTTACCTCGTCACTCACATTATATTGAACTTTCATAATGCTCTAATGAAAAGTAAGTAAAGCCGACATAAGCGATTTTGTCTTGTGGCCACACAATTATTGGACTAGAACCATTAAACCTTTATCCTTCACTGTAGTAGCTTACAATTGTGTTATATTGTGTCAAACGTTCATTAAGTGTCTGCAACCGGGTCGTACCGCCATAAAACAACATACCTGTCCTATCCTTTCCTTTTGTTAAGTGTAAACAGGTTGTAGGAATAGAACCGGCGCTATCCGGCAGCACACTTGACCAGTACTTGGTCCTACAGTTGCCATGCAAATTTTTATAAGATTTTAGCGTTCGTGTTGTAACGAACTTAATTTAGTAGTTGGAAGCAAACAGTTTTTAGAAGTAAAAAAAGTGAAAAAGAATTAGTTTGTTTCCAAAACAAGTATAAATGGACAATTTAGATTAAAACAATTAACGGATTTATATTATAATCTAATTTAGATAACAAATGGCATGAACGAGATAATAATATAGAAAAACTAGAAAATAATAAACCAGAATATAAATACTGTTATATTGAATTTCTAATATCTGTGACTATATTTAGTATATAAATAAAACTATATACTCGTAATGTAGTAGATTCCAGAATACAAACGTGCCAATAAGCCAATGTATACACATGCACAATTTTTATTGCATTTAAAGATTTAACTAGCTGGCAGTGGTTTTTAGAATTACTATCTTTTTTCATCTCCGGATAGACGTAGCCAACGGTGCAGTAGCCAATGATGATACTCGCACTATATATACCACGAGTATCGATAAAATCCGATTTTATTGATAAAATAATTGAAAAATTAAATAAAAATTGAAAATCCATATCGGAATACTTATTTATTTTCTAGTTTTTGGTTATCTATGTATCTATGCTGTATATCTACTATATTTCATACTAGAGCAGCAACAGCACAGCATTCGGGATAAAATAGTGATAGTATAAAAACTAGAGAGTTTATCTAAAAATACATACAGATATATATCGAATAATATGAAGAGAGATTTAGTGGTTGAAACTATTTTTTTATATAAAAAATTTATCTCTCTATATATAGCTTAGTTATATACAGAAAATATTATCAATAAACTCTACTTTTTGGATAAATCCAATTTGAATTTTTTAAACTCTGCAAAATTTATATTGTTGCTACTCGTATATTTTTAACTAATCTAAAATAAAAATCATAACACAAACGAAACATTTTTTTTGTGTGTGTTTGGTGTGCGGGTTTGCATATAAATATTATTTTGAATGCATTAAAACTGCAAAAAAGTGTTTTTTATTAGAAGTATTTTCATATTTTCACATTTTATTTTAGTCAGCTACACGTACTCGTATATACGTACGCTATGAGTGATACTAACATTATGCATTCCTTTTATATAATAATACCGAAGACTCTATCGTCTAACATCTTAACACATTCTGTGTCACATAATTTAATTACGACTGTAAAATAATTATACACATGTGTTTCTTTGGTATGAAATAAACCATCACTGACATATAAATATACCGTAGTGGTTCGAAGCGTATTAAATTTGAACTAATTAATTTCCATTATGTATGTGCATATAAGGGTTAACTATTATTCTTATACGTATTATGTAATCTTATTACGAAATAAAAATCGTCTTACCTGACTCTTTCCTTTCGACACACAATTGACAACATCCGATCCTGTCGGCTCCAGCACTATGTGATTTTGCTGAAAAATAAAGAAAACAAAATAAAATTAAAGTAATTTTCATTTTTTTCTACATATACGAGTACTAAAAATTTTATTTTTAATTTAATCGTATTAAATATAATTAAAATGAATAATAAAGAAGAAGTGCTAGAAGAAGAAGAAAACAATTTTCCAAGAATAAAAATTATATTTTCCCGTTTTTTTTATCGTAGGTTTACTAACTACCGCACACATTACACGACGGGTTTTATTGAAAATATGAAATGGAAAACTTATTTGTCGGGAATTTTTATTTCTACGTAATTTTTTTTTCAGTACTAATTATTTCCTTGCACGGATAGAAAATATTTTTCCAACAATTTTCTGTATGTTTTTTATACCCCTTATAAAAATTGATTGAAATTCATGGGAATAACAGGAATACTTGTGTGCAGGTAATGATAGGTATTTTATGGTTCGCGTACAAGTTAACAACCTTAATGATATTGGGTGAAAATAAACTTTTTCTGTGTAAATATTACCAAAAATGTTATTACTACCACTAAATTTATTGCGGACATTTACACAATCAATAATAGTGAAAATTGTAGGTTGCTATGAGTTCGTTTGACCATCATTTGGCGTGGTCGTGTACGAGCACTTTTATGAAACCGCCGTCGCAGTAGTCGTCGATTTATTCTTGGAGATTCGAAGAATGAATTTGATTGATAACGCCGCGCCCGTCGTACACCTTTATTACATTTAACAAGATGGAAGAATAGGATAGACATGTTAAAATGCTGTATAAGATAGCGGAAATTTGACGGTGGAAAATAAGAGATTACACCACTCGCCGCAAGAGGCATCAACACCACAAAAGAGAATTTATTTTATTATATAATTACCAGCGGAAATTTTTTATTCATTTTTTGGATTCAAGTTTTGGACAAAATTCTAGGATCTGTTCTTGCAGGACTAAACCTTGACCATTTCATAATCAATCATTATGAAAATTAAAAAAAAATTATTTATTTATTTTCAGTTTTTGACCAGTATATCAGGAACTTCTACTAGTAACCAATACTTTCGGTTATTTTTCTAATATCTTAGATTGTAAGGAAAATTCATGGATTAGAATTTTCACTACAATTTTCTGATTTTCCGCGGCCATATAAGTTGTTTTCATTTTTTGGCCAATGTCTCAAAAACTTCTACTAGTAACCAATACTTTCGGTTGGTTTTCTAATAGCTTAGGTCATACTGAGACTACAAGGAAAATTTATGAATTAGAATTTTCACTTTAGTTTTATGATTTTCTGCGGCCATATAAGTTGTTTTCAGTCATTGGGCAATATCTCAAAAAATTTCACTGGTAACCAATACTTTCGGTTGTTTCTCTAATAGCTTAGGTTGTACTGAGACTACAATGAAAATTTGGGGAAAATTTATGAATTAGAATTTTTACTTTAGTTTTATGATTTTCTGCGGCCATATAAGTTGTTTTCAGTCATTGGGCAATATCTCAAAAAATTTCACTGGCATCCAATACTTTCGGTTGTTTCTCTAATAGCTTAGGTTGTACAGAGACTACAATGAAAATTTGGGGAAAATTTATGGATTAGGATTTTCACTATAATATTTTGATTTTCTCCGGCCACATAAGTTATTTTCAGTCATTGGCCAATATCTCAAAAACTTTCACTAGTAACCAATACTTTCGGTTATTTCTCTAATAGCATAGGATGTACTGAGACTACAATGAAAATTTGGGGAAAATTTATGGATTAGAATTTTCACTATAATATTTTGATTTTCTCCGGCCATATAAGTTATTTTCATTTTTTGGCCAATGTCACAAAAACTTCTACTAGTAACCAATACTTTCGGTTGTTTCTCTAATAGCTTAGGTTGTACTGAGACTACAATGAAAATTTGGGGAAAATTTATGGATTAGAATTTTCACTTTAGTTTTATGATTGTCTGCGGCCATATAAGTTGTTTTCAGTCATTGGCCAATATCTCAAAAACTTTCACTAGTAACCAATACTTTCGGTTGTTTCCCTAATAGCTTAGGTTGTACTGAGACTACAATGAAAATTTGGGGAAAATTTATGGATTAGAATTTTCACTATAATATTTTGATTTTCTTCGGCCATATAAGTTATTTTCAGTTTTTGGCCAATATCTCAAAAACTTCTACTAGTAACCAATACTTTCGGTTGGTTTTCTAATAGCTTAAGTCATACTGAGACTACAATGAAAATTTGGGGAAAATTTATGGATTAGAATTTTCACTATAACATTTTGATTTTCTCCGGACATATAAGTTATTTTCAGTTTTTGGCCAATATCTCAAAAACTTCCACTAGCATCCAATACTTTCGGTTGTTTCTCTAATAGCTTAGGTTGTACTGAGACTACAATGAAAATTTGGGGAAAATTTATGGATTAGAATTTTCACTTTAGTTTTATGATTGTCTGCGGCCATATAAGTTGTTTTCAGTCATTGGCCAATATCTCAAAAACTTTCACTAGTAACCAATACTTTCGGTTGTTTCTCTAATAGCATAGGATGTACTGAGACTACAATGAAAATTTGGGGAAAATTTATGGATTAGAATTTTCACTATAATATTTTGATTTTCTCCGGCCATATAAGTTATTTTCATTTTTTGGCCAATGTCACAAAAACTTCTACTAGTAACCAATACTTTCGGTTGGTTTTCTAATAGCTTAGGTCATACTGAGACTACAAGGAAAATTTGGGGAAAATTTATGAATTAGAATTTTCACTTTAGTTTTATGATTTTCTGCGGCCATATAAGTTGTTTTCAGTCATTAGCCAATATCTCAAAAAATTTCACTGGTAACCAATACTTTCGGTTGTTTCTCTAATAGCTTAGGTTGTACTGAGACTACAATGAAAATTTGGGGAAAATTTATGGATTAGAATTTTCACTATAATATTTTGATTTTCTTCGGCCATATAAGTTATTTTCAGTTTTTGGCCAATATCTCAAAAACTTCTACTAGTAACCAATACTTTCGGTTGGTTTTCTAATAGCTTAGGTCATACTGAGACTACAATGAAAATTTGGGGAAAATTTATGGATTAGAATTTTCACTATAACATTTTGATTTTCTCCGGCCATATAAGTTATTTTCAGTTTTTGGCCAATATCTCAAAAACTTCCACTAGCATCCAATACTTTCGGTTGTTTCTCTAATAGCTTAGGTTGTACTGAGACTACAATGAAAATTTGGGGAAAATTTATGGATTAGAATTTTCACTTTAGTTTTATGATTGTCTGCGGCCATATAAGTTGTTTTCAGTCATTGGCCAATATCTCAAAAACTTTCACTAGTAACCAATACTTTCGGTTGTTTCTCTAATAGCATAGGATGTACTGAGACTACAATGAAAATTTGGGGAAAATTTATGGATTAGAATTTTCACTATAATATTTTGATTTTCTCCGGCCATATAAGTTATTTTCATTTTTTGGCCAATGTCACAAAAACTTCTACTAGTAACCAATACTTTCGGTTGGTTTTCTAATAGCTTAGGTCATACTGAGACTACAAGGAAAATTTGGGGAAAATTTATGAATTAGAATTTTCACTTTAGTTTTATGATTTTCTGCGGCCATATAAGTTGTTTTCAGTCATTAGCCAATATCTCAAAAAATTTCACTGGTAACCAATACTTTCGGTTGTTTCTCTAATAGCTTAGGTTGTACTGAGACTACAATGAAAATTTGGGGAAAATTTATGGATTCGAGTTTTCACTATAAATTTTTGATTTTCTCCGGTCATATAAGTTGTTTTCAGTTTTGGGCCAATGTATACGGGATTATTGTTGGGACAAATTTGGGTAGAAGATAAGAAACCATAATTTTTAGCCGTGTTTTCAAATTTTATTTATTTCGCTGGTGCTACATCCCATGTAGGGATTTAGCCGCTTCATTACGCTACATTATCAGATTGGTTTCAGATTAACGATTGATAAGTTCTTTGAGCCCTAGCTAGGTTCGTGGTCTGCTGGAAGCAGCATATTGCCGCTTGATGAGGCGTTCTGTAATGCCGGAACGCATTTTCACGTTGTCCCCATGCGGTCTTTTTAAGTTGTACAGTTGGATAAAACAGATTAGAACATGGTACTAGATAATAAATAAGAGGACCTTACGGATACGCCCGGTCTACTGTACACCCTTTTTACATAATAACATGAAGGGATTGTTTTCAAATCAAAAATGAAATCAAAAAACTTCTTGCAATTGAACGAATATTAATTACAATACGTACTTAATTATTGAATCGGATAATAAGTTAGTTGTATTATGATCATATTAACGATAAAAACACTTCGTAGAGTGGAAAATTTGCAGAAAATCTGTAAATAGGTTAACTTTAACATTAGGTGAACAAAATTATAATGAATAATAAGAACTGAATCCAACATCGAACCATGTGGGACACCCGAGTATATGGTGGCCGCCTCTATAGTGCTAAGTGCTAAAAGTAGTTTTACAGAATATAACATTTCAATACCTCCAAATTCAGGGTATAGAAAGTTTGTGTACAATGCCACTATGTGGAAATAAGACGATAAGACGACATCCAGAAGACATATAAGATAATCAAGTGAGCTAACGGACCTTTCCATAAAAATGGGATACTTTTGAATTTTTTCTGGTAAATTAAGTCAATTCGTTCGGTATGGGCAGTTTTAGTTTAAATAAATTACTAAAATCGTGTAGTTTGTTGGAAAATGCTTATAAGGTAACACAATCAACTGAATCAAGATTAAAAATTGAGAGAGGGGCACCCTTTTTAGTTCTGCTAAATCAAGTCGATTTTATTAGTTTGCATAACTTTCGTTAAAATAAATTCTAGATATCGTAAACTTTGTCGGAAAATGCACCTATGAAAAGCCTTAGTTGACAAAATCACATGAGTTAACTGCCATTTCCAAAGAGAGAATTCGGATATCCTACTTAGTTGTGGTAAATGAAGGCGATTTTATTGGCTTGAATAAAATTTGTTTTAATTAATTCTGGATATCTTAGGGTTTGTTGGAAAATTCGACTATGTGCAAATGTTAGCCCTGCGTTGACAGAATCAAATGAATCAAGGGTCATTTCCATATCTAAGGGATAGGAATTATTTTTCATTCTCGCAAATCTGATCGATTTTATTGGTTTGAGTAGTTTTTGTTTAGATAATATTTTAAATAAAGAACCACAATTAAAATGACCGTTAACTTCTCAAATAGTTGTTTAGAATTTGGACTATCTCCGACCCACGGTAGGCGCACTAATTCCCAAACAAATATTGATCCTTCGAAGTCAAGCAACAACCTAATCAGGCGACTTAATCAACGTTGAATTAAAGCATCAACATTGAAATACAACAAAAACAAAAAAAGCTGTACAACAACCAGCAAAATTAAATTTATCAATTCGGGTAAATTCATTGATGTATAATGGATAATCTGTTGCATGAACAGGTTATAGCTGAAAGAAACACGCCTCTTCACCAACTACAAGAAAGACGGGAAAGATCGCAAAGCGTTTGTTTGGGAAATACCTTCAGTCAAAAATTATTGAATTACAAGCCCTATACGACAACTATTCCGAAAATCACGAGAAACTTGAGGCGTGCACCCCAGAAATCAAATCTACACACGGGTATTTTCAAGAAAGAAGAAACATCGTGGAAACGTTCAACAAATTCATTGAGGATATGAAAAACCAGATAACTGATAACCAAATTCCAACAGCTACCTGCATAACGGTAGACGAACGAGCACTAGCTCTGCTATTTGTTATAAAAAACTTACAACCAACAAAATAGAAGGAAGAAATAACATGCCTGAGAAAAGATGACAAAATATCTTCAAAAAATAAAATACTCTCACTCAACCCATTCATAGACAAAACAGGGTTATTAAGAGTAGGAGGCAGGTAACAAAATTCCAATAGCTCGTTTGAAGAAAAACATCCTGCAATAATACATCCAGAACATCAAGTAACAAGACTGATAATACAAGAAGCACACAATTCAACACTGCACGGAGGAACACAACTAACATTAGCGTATATCCGTAAGAGGTTTAGAACTGGACGCAGATGCATTCAACAACAAATCAAATCATGTGTTAGATCTCGAATTGAAAGCGATTGTGGCAGCTTTTAAGCGGTTCACCGCCAGGCGAGGCATATGCACAGATATTTACAGTGATAACGGAACAACATTAATACGCGCAAATCATGAGCTGCAAACAGAAAAAACCAGGGCACTAAAAAAAGCAAATGAGATAATTAAGGAACAATTAGCCAGACAGAGAACAACCTGGCAACTAATCCCACCAGCAGCATCAAACTTTAGCGGTCTCTGGGAAGCTGCAGTGAAATCGACAAAAAATTATTTAAAAACGATAGTTGGAGAAGAAACTCTTACATTTGAAGAATTATCAACTGTAGTTGCACAAAGCGAAGCATGTTTAAATTCCCAGCCGTTAAGCCCAATCACGACTTAGCTGTATTAACATCAGGTCATTTTTGGTAGGAGATACACTAATTGCTTCTCCACAACATCTAATGGAAACCGAAAATATTAATCTAACCTTCAACAGGTACAACAACGAGTAAGGAATGGAAAGATACACAACAAAACCTACAATCAGGCCAATTAGTACTAATCCGAGATGAAAGATTACCTCGAACCAGATGGTTAATGGCACGGATTACTGAAGTACATCCAGGCAATGATAATAAGATCCGCGTAGCCACAGTTCGAGGGCCGGGTGGAGCTCTCTTTAAGAGAGTAAAATATTACAGTAGTATATTACTAATACCCAAATTATCTCCTTTGCCAATCCTTACGGAAGCAAATGACCCACAAACAAGTTCACCAACACCTGCAAAAACAACCATGATAAAACGAAAATCATCCTTGATATTATCAATTAATCTTAATACGATTACACCTCAAACAGAAATTTTAGGAAAACGTGAAAATAATATTCAACCAGAAGAATGAAGTGCAAAAACACCAACTCGCGACTGGATGAGAGGGATGATCAATCCAGTAGTGTACCAAAAAGCTGAAGAATTACGCAAAAGGCTGAAGAAACCTCGCCAACATCAAAAGACCA
The DNA here is from genome assembly GCA_963691935.1 of Nephrotoma guestfalica. Classification (NCBI taxonomy): domain Eukaryota; kingdom Metazoa; phylum Arthropoda; class Insecta; order Diptera; family Tipulidae; genus Nephrotoma; species Nephrotoma guestfalica. Next base: position 165,776,075 of record OY829915.1, read on the forward strand.
AAATTGCACCCTGGATAAGTTATGTTATTTACAACTACTATACTTGTTTCCTTCCCTCAGAATCAACTGTAGCGATTAACGTCAGTCATTTTCAATTCCAACCAGAGATCTTTTTTGACGAAATTGGAAGAGCCAGCATACTAAGAAGCTAATCGTGTGTTATAATTTATTGAACTATTGGCTGGAGTTCAATGAATCACAAAAAGCATCAAATTAACTGTCCGCCGCAGAGTGCAAACAAAATTCAACGTTCCTGAATAAAGTCCGCTTCAGAATCTGCAACCAAGTGAGTCATCTGTTAAGTGAAGTGGAAGATAGAAACCAACTATTGGACACCAGTAAACCAACAATCAGACAAAAGAGGTCTCCATTCAATATTATTGGCAATATTGCAAGCTATTGCCAATAATAGCTGTTTGGAGTACTCGATCAAAGGGACGCCGAAAAATATGATTGTTTATCAATCAATTCGTTAATAAACAAGCAAATACATATATCAGACATCGTAAAACAACAAATGCCATTCGTCGAAATAATCACCAACGTTATCAAACGTAACAGAGGGTTGATCACTAATCATTACAAGGTGGTCCAAGATGGACTAGAAACAATCACGTTTCATGGGAAATTCATAGATGGAACAATACGAATCATTACAACAGTTATTACATTCAACGATATTCAAGAAGCTTTTTATTGATGTAATCTCAGATGTACACCACCAACCAACTAAGTGAGAAGTACTCCAGTATATCCAACGGGCCTTACTTGGTCATTTGGATCTACCAACGCACGAGGTAATCCAACTGTACAAGCTCTTAAACATCAACGCAAGTATTCTGCAAGGAAAGGCCATTTTTGAAATAAAAATCTCACTGATCGATAGAGAAGAATTCCAAATTCTGCATGAAATATCGGTACCAACATTTCATATTGAACAATAGATCTACATCAAACGTTCCGCAAAATATATGCTAGTATCGTTACAACGAGAGGCATATTATTTTGCAACAGAATTTGACTTCCAAACATGTCAAATTATTCAAAACGCTCATTTCATGTGCGATCTAAATAAACCGATACAAAATGATAAGTCTAAGAGCGGTCGCTGCGAAATAGGATTACTACATCATGAACCTGTTATTCCAGAAAGCTGTGCTATTCATTAAACACCACCAAGTATGGTCTGGTTACAACTTCATACGTCAAACAGCTGAATATTTGTATAGCAAACAGATATTACATTTTCGACAGCATATGCAACACTACCATCACTCCAATAATAATTTCAGTATCCGGGATACTTCAACTACCTATGCATTGCACACTCAAGGGAGATTAAATCACACATATACTACCTATCAGAATAAGGCATTCCTACCATCTTACAATTTTACAAGGTAAATTAACCGGCTAAATTCATCCGGCTCATCATCGATGATACCGAAATTAATAATTTAGAAAACTCAATAAGGGACCTTAAAAAGAACCAAGGAACCTATACTGAATTGAACAACCACGATAATTATCAGTACGCCACGACATATGTACTCGCCGTCATAATTGCGCTCAACAGCAGTAATATCAGATTCGGATGTATAAATTGAGACTAATGGTCACGGTCGGGCAGAATGTTCAAACCATGAACATGACCACCAACCGGTTAAGCATAATTTAGAAACAAACTTGCTTTATTTTAGGTTAAATGCAAGAATACATTTTGGTTTTATTGTTGTAATCAATTTAATAATTTTATACATATATAAACCTTAATAATTTAAATAAAGAACCAGAATTAAATTAACCTTTAACTTCTCAACTATTGGGTGTATAACTTAGTTTTTTGAATTTTCTAATAGATGGCGTAACTTTAGTACTAAACATTTAAGAATTTCGTACCAACAAAACAGCATTTGCGAGAAACATTACTTTTTTGATTTAATCAAAAGAAAAAATTTCGTTTGCTTCAAGAAACTTATGGTGAACATGCACCAACTCAACAGGTTTGCGAAAACTGATTTAAACGATTTACAAGTGGTGATTTTAATGTCAGTGACAAAGAACGTTCAGGTCAACCAAAAAAAATTCAAAGATGAAGAATTGGAAGCATTATTGAAGGAAAACTCAGCTCAAACAGAAAAATAACTTGCGAAACAGTTTACATGCCATGAACATGATTGAAAAAGAAGGAAAATGGGTACCACATGAACTGACTGAAGCCAACATTGAAAATCGTTTAATGGTTCGCAATTCTTTGCTTACAAGACACCGAAGATGGCATTTTTTGTCGCAAATTGAGACTGGCGATGAAAAATAAATTTAGTACAATAACTCTGAACGCAAAAAATCATGGGTTTATCCAGACCAATCATCCACGTCAACAGCAAAACGAAACATTCATGGAATTAAGCTTATGTTGTGCATTTGGTGGGATCAGAAAGGAGTGGTGTACTATAAGCGGCTAAAACCGGACGTTACCAACAACAATTGATAGATTTGAACCATGCATTGAACGAAAACCGTCCGATTCTAGTCAACAAACAGAGTAAAGTGATTTTGCTGCACGACAATGCTCGACCAAATGTCGCAAAAGAAGTACAAAATACGCTGCAAGTACTTAAATGTCAAATTAAACCGCATACTCCCTATTCACCAGATTGTGCCCCATCAGATTACTATTTGTTCCGATCAATGCAAAGTGATCTTCAAGACCAGCACTTCAGAAACCACGAATAAATCAAAAAATGGCTCAACGAATGGATCGCATCAAAAGACAAACAATTTTTTTCGATGGAATCCTTAAATTGCCAGAAAGATGGTCAAAAGTCATAGATAACGATGGAAAATATTTTGATTAAAATAAAATTTACCATTTCTTAATAAACGCGTTTTTTCTGCAAAAAAAATTACAAAAAAATAAGTTATTCTCCCAATAGTTGCTTAGAATTAGTGGACTAGGTCCGACCCACGGTAGGCGCACTAATTCCTAAACAAACAGAAATAATATTCAATTCAAAAACAATAAATAAAACAATTCAATTTTTCTACTGTATATAACTACTTGTGTGGAGAACGTAAGCAAATAACTCTAGGTTCATTATACATATCCGAATAAGCTGTATACTGCTACAACTGTTTGTTCCTTATTTTTATAATTAATGCTGTTGATATTTATGTTTTGATTAAAATAAAATAAACTGGAAAAATAGAAACAACAAACTACGAGTATAAGTAAAAAAATGTCTTCATTTTTCCTTTTGTATTAATTAAAAATTGTTTTTCCTCCTATATTGATATCAAATGACAAAGCTTAAATACTTGAAAATAACACTTTAACACCCATTCAAAAGTGCATGTATAGTAAGTAAGTACAATATGTAATAAGCAAGTAGTTCCATTAACATGCACACAAGAGTTTATATAAACCCGGAGAATAACAAAAACAAAATAAAAATGAAAATTGTTAAAACTAAATTAACTTTTTGATTTTTCATTTTCCGCAACAAAAAAAAAATTGTTTTTCTCTTCATAACATACTGTCGAGAGTATTTATTTGACAAGCTAGAAAGCTCTTTTTTTATGTACACTGAATAAAAAAATGTGTATTATGTAGTACTCAGTATAAAATTGAAATGCAGAATAGTGTATTATTAGAGAATGTAAATATTTGAATAGTAAAATGTTAAAAGTACTGTATATATGTTGTTGAGATGATGAATGCAACAAAAAAAGTTTAATTAAATGTTAAATGTTTATTTAAATAATTCAGTTATATACGTTTATAATTATTATTCTATATGTTGGATGTAAGAAAAAAATTAAAACTCTCAATTAGTGCTTTGGGATTTACGTTAAAAAGTTTCCTCTTCAAACCCAATACATAAAAATTTGCATGCATATTGGCAAAATGTCAGGAGAAAATTCTATTAAAAATGTTAATTAAATTTACCTTTCACCTTTTTGACCATATATATATACCAACCACCTACTACTACGTTTGTTATTTTCCGAAGTTGTTTAATTATTTTAAAAAACATTCGTTTTAAATCTACAGTGTGCATACCAACAAAATTGTATACAAAGCTTAACACAAAAAGTCATTTCCCTGCTGAGGATGTGTGTGTGTGTGGCTGGCTGTTTTGAGACATATTCATTTTACAAGAAAATTATTTACATTTTTATCTTGTGTTCTAGGATAATTTTGTGGTATGTAACGAGAACGAGACACGAACGATAGAGATATGAGACGGTGCCTAGAGATCAAAATGCCACGATAATTAAAGAAAAAAGTCTTTAATTTTTATGGATAAACTTTTCGTTTTCTTTCTTAATTAATGAAAATTTTGTGAATATAATATTTGTATATGTATGTTGTTTTTGGATTTTTACTTATCTTATCTATATATGGTACATATAAAAATAATTGTGTTGTTCTTATACATTTTTATTGTAAATAACAACACAAGACATTTAAATTTTCTGGAGATGGTTTTACCAAACAAAAAAAAAAGAAAAAGTTTTATTTTTTAATTGAGTTTATGTGGATGCAAATTTTATTTTACTTGGGTAATAATTTTACAAAAAAATTCTTAGGCTGAACCACATCTCCTGTCTCATAAAATCTGTCTGTTTTCTAGGATAACTTACAGAAGGGATTAGGTGTTAAATTTTTGCTTGGTTCGTAATATTTGCTACGTTACAGTAACGGTATATTGCTTAATTTCATGTGTAAACATAATTTATTAAAGTTAAGATTTACACGTGCCTATCCTTACACACAATTAGAGGATATAAGCATACACGATAATAAGAGTTTCGTCAACGGAACAACGGTTTCACAAATAACAATTGACTTCGACTATCTGTTTCGAAGATATGTACTGACGAGTTTAGATATACGAAAGGCGGACTTCGTAGTGCTCCCTCGCCTGCCGATTAGAAGCCGTAAAATTATTACTTTTACTATCTTTCCACATTTATTGACGTTTCCAGTTTAAAGAGAGGAAAATTGGGACCTAAGGGGTAAAATATAATGCAAAAATGTACTGTTCCTACCGCAGAGAAATTCAACGAAATGATAAAACGGATATTTCAGACCCTATGACTTTCATATTGAGAATTAATGCTATAATTAATGCCAGTTCTTAACCTACATGCGCAAGACACCAATAGGGAAAGTAAACACCATCAGGTCTCATTCGTAAAACAGAACCTTTAATAGATATGGTGATACCTTTCAGCCGGTAGGCCAACAAGTAGTGGTTTGGTTCAAGGCGAACTATAAATCGCGAATTTAAATCTGGGTTTTTTGTATTTCTGTATTAATGTGTTTCAGTGCATCATATAGACATATTCATGTCAACCACGGTGTTAGTACAACCTAACCTTAACTTTTCATATAAAAACAAATATTTTTTTTCCAAAATTTTTTTAATAATTCGATTAATTTCTTGTATAGCACTCCCAGTGGCATATAGCAGACTATTTTTTGAATTAAATTAAATTTTTGTATTTATTTATTTATTTATATTGAAATAAACCTACAAATTTTACTAGAAAAATATTAATGTAAAAATACAAAATAAACTAAATCCGCGTTGGATTTGCAAATTTTAAATATAAAGTGAAGTAGCAAGTAAGTAACGATATTAAAATCGCTGCGGGCACCTTAATCTGTTTTTAAAATTATCTTTAGTTAAACAAAAATCAAATAAATAATTAATTTTATTAAAATTCTTACTTAAAATGACGTCTTCACCGGTTATCTAAAAATGGTGGTCATTATCGCTATAGTTGGTTCTGTGTCTATCTAAGTGGAGGATCATGATATCTTAGCTGTCTACTAGGGACCTTAATTTTAGTTGAATTTAGTACATCCGTTGCGCCGATTAGGCCTAGTAGGAGATTACCAATAAATATAGGTTTTGGCAATTCCCGTCTATTTTCTAGCATTGACAAGTTGTACGTTCTACATCCAGTTAAATATGATGGTTGTCGCTGGTATAGTAGATCACGGTCATAAACTAATCCGTCTTTCCAGGTCAAGTATTTCTTTGACTTTCCTGTCGAATGGTTTGATCTTTTTATCTTAATTCTGTTTGCAATTCTCTTCTTCTGTTTGCAATAATTTGAGAAGGCTTTACGGAAATTATTCTAAAAATGCGATAAATTACTTAAAACTTAATATTAGCTATAGTTTGAGTTAGGTGCAAGGAATCACATAATCGCCTGGGAGGATTAATGGCCAGTACTAATCATATCCATGTGGGTTGGATGTAGCATAAACAATTTCAAAGCTTGGTAAAAATTAAATTACGAATATAACAAATACAGTAAAATACAAAAGAAAAAAATGATGGACAGAATTTGATAAAAAAAACGCATACTTCATTATGAATGAGCTTTAAGCTCAAAATGGGATGCATGGTTTGTAAAGTTAGCTGGGATCGAACGTGAGCACATCATAGAATCGTAATTGTCTTGAAATCAAAAATGTCATCCGTCCAAGGTTTGACAACACCGAGCAAGGAGTTCGCTCTAGCGCTGCATAGCTCACTGTGCTTAGTAAAGCTCATGTTTTCAACGAAAGTAACCCCAAGTACTTTAGTTTCGTGTACTACCTGAAGAAGTATACCATTTATCGTATAGCGTTGTGTAACTTGGGTTGGCTTTTTTGTGAAATGAGATTTACACTTTTCAATGTTGAGACTTAGAGAATTATACTCGCACCATATCACTAGGTTATCAATATCTTCCAGAAGTTTATTGGCATCGTCGACTGACTCAATGGCTTTGTACATTTTGAGGTCATCTGCAAACGAATTTTGGAATATCTTATCACTTCAGTAATATTTGTGAAAATCCATGGGACAACGTGGGAAGCTAGTGATACACAAGATAGTAGATTTGTCGATACTGATCTTTGGGGCATAAAGTCATGTTGGTATAGCGACATATACCGTGGGAGCACTAGTTGGAAGGAGTTGCATATTACCAGCTTAAATAACTTAGATATAGCAGATATAGATGTAATGTACCTCTGTAGCAAGGAACATAACTTCTAGATCCAGTTTTGAAAATAGGCGTCACTCTAGTTATTTTCTACTTTTGTGGAAAAATTGTCAATTTTAATGACTGACTAAACAAAATGCTGAGAGGAATTACCAAATTTTCAGAATATTTTAAAAAACGAAGCCGGAATACCATTAGCAAAAACATCTTTCTAAGAATCCAACCAATACTCGCTGGATGCATTTTCTCGTGATGTGTGGAGTAAATATGATTGTACTATGTTCACTAGCGGTTGGATCTTTATAATTATCAATGCATTCCGCTTTATAAACAGAGTGTAGAAACTCAGCAAACATATAGGTTATGATCTCTGGATCTTAAGACTTTTGATCTTTAAATCTCACACAGAAAAATTCAAAAAATTCAAAAGTGTCTGAATTGCCTTTTATTATTTTTATAGATACTTTTCAATAGATGGGTGTAAACATTTTCTACATTTACTTCTATGGCATTGCTGTTAAACTCGGCATTCCAGTGGCATACGATGATGTAGGCGAATCAGGTGGAATATATGCCATGTAAATTCATATTGGCTTATTATTGGTGGGTATTTTAATAAACAATGGATCGATCGATGGATTAGTGGGTATGAGTACTTCGCCACTGGGTTTTTATGCTTGTTTGGAGTGAGCGAGCATTATTCTGAGGCCTTAATAAGAAAAAAATGCGATTTCGCCGTTCAGTGCGATATCGCATTTTGGTATTATAAAAGGGATTTTTCGCAAAAATGCGAAGGATGCGCCATATTAGCAAATGCGACGGCGCAAATTAAATTTGACAGATGCGAGTAGTCAATAGCAGTCGGATTTCGCATGGTTGAATAACTAAATCATATTATCGTTATTTTTTACTCAATGTTATTATTATTGTGCAGTTGGAAAATGTAAATCAATAATTTGTGATGTTTTAAAGAATTTAAAATGTGTATATATCTATTACTATTAATAATCTAATACATATTATGACAACGAACCAAAAGCAATTTGAAACTTTAGTAGATTGTATGACAGAGAATCATCCGAATTCAACCGAATTCAAAGCCAAAGGGAACATGTTGTGTGGCCTGATCTCAGAGATAAGTTGAACTCAAAAGGTCCGCCAACAAAAACGGTCGATGGTTGGAAAAAAGTAAACATAATTACTACTCTTACAATAGGGTTGAGGAAAATTATTAATTTTTCATTTTTGAATTTTTAGGTATGGAAGGATTATAAGTATCATATAAAATGTAAACTAAAATCGAACAAAAAAGTAGTAACTGGAACGGGTCGCCGCCCAAACAAAAGCTATAATTTTTCGAACTTGGAAGAACAGATAGTACAGTTGCTAGATTTAAACGCGGAGGTTGGTGGTTTTGGAGCGAAAACTTTTGGAGTCCCTCACGACGATGCTTGTCATGCTTTGTCACCACTAGAAGAGCAACCGCACCGCTCAACCACAAACATAGCAATTAACCAAGGCAAGGTCCTTAGTTGTGACAATATAGAATTTCGTGATCTTTACCAACCAATCAATGAGGACATACATAATGGTGAAGAGCAAAATACAAGTTATGTACCTGCCAGAAAACGGAGATCGAATTTAAACTTACTAAGTTGATTGTCAAAAATAGTTCCATAACGAATCTTTAAAATTCTATGCAGAATCTGAAGTAATCTCGAGATCCCTAAAAGGTTGAAAGAAAAAAAATTAGATGTTGTTGAAGCATCTTCAGAGCTACGCAATCCATTAAATAAAATAAAATACATATCACTCTTTTAAGAATCACTCTTTTTTTAAAATGACAATTAAATAACCTAAAATTTTGACAATTTGATTTTATTTCACCAAAAGAAAAAAAAAATATCCCTAAGGAAATGCGATAAGCGATATTATGATTTCATAATACTGACGTGAGAAACGTAATCGCATCACCAAAATCGCAAAAAATGCGAAATGCAATCGGATTCATAATAGGGCCCCTGCTTCTGACGTATAAGAACTATACAAAGATTAATAAAACTGTCAACTTAATAAAATAATTGAATGTCAAGAATTTCTCGGACATGTTTCGATCTATGATTTTATCTCCGGTCATTTAACTTCCGGTCATACAACTTTGTAGATTTTTCCCCCAATTCCCCGTTCTCAAGAAATTATCAGACTAGTGCCACAGAATAAAATGAAATGAATTAACTAATTTTACCAATACGCCAGAAAAATATAATTTAGACAAAAATTTTACGAAAATATTTTTGCTACTTCCTTATTCCCAAAGAAAACCCGAATAGCGTCCGCTTTATTACTTTGCAGTTGCAAAATCTTAAAGTTGAATGAAAGTTTAAAGTTGAATGAACCAAATCATAAACCATATCAATAATAGTTACTAATTTAAATTTTTTTATTTTATTTCAGTGGCGCTACATCCCAGTGAAGGATTTGGCTGCCCCATATTTGAGGTTACAAAATCGATTATCTTTGGATTAATGTGTGTTCGGTCCATTGAATCCTAGCCAATTTCCCGAGCTTCCAGGAGGGGCATACTAATGCTAAAGCAAACTGGCATGCCGAGATGGGGGAGAGAATGATCATGTTTTCTCAGCAACGGTTGTCCGACGTTGGTTTAATTGTTGTCGCATTATCTCGCTAAGCTACGCACCCTCGCAATTAACTATTTTTAATGCATTCAAAAATATTATGTGTGTATAGCGGAATCATATAAACCAAATGACGCCTCTAGTGTTCTTGAGCACCTTTGAAACTTTATATGATCCTTTCTTTTACATCATCAAAATATAGGGGTTTCCGATAAGAGTGATATTATTTCTTTAAAAAAAACACACACTAATTGTTAAGAAAAATGAAATGTTTTTTATTTAATGTGAATTACAATCGATACAATTATGTTCCGAATAAAACGTTATTCAAATGGCCTCCACGACATTTTCTGCAGGTTTTTCTTGTCGATGAACCCAATTTTCGAACACTTTTCCACTAAATCAAGCGTATGTCATGAATAGCACGTTCAATATTGACTTGTAAAGCTTGAAGAGAGTTTGGTTTATTGCTAGAGGCCAATGACTTCAAATAACCCCACAAGAAATAGCCTAATGGTGTTAAATCACAACTTCTTGGAAACCATTCAATATCACAATTTCTTGAAATAATCGAATCTCCAAACTTTTCTCGCAATAATTCATTTGTTGCACTTGCTGTGTGGCACGTAGCCCCATCTTGTTGGAACCAAATGTTAAAGAAGGTTGAAGATCAACTTCTTCCAATTTCGGCCATACAAAGTTAGTTATTTTCATTTCGAAAAAAATACGGGCCGATGATTCCACCAGCCCAAAAACCACTCCAATTTAGGGGAATGTAATGGTTTTTCATGAATAATTTGTGGATTTTCTTCGCACCAGAATCGCTAGTTTTGTTTATTTACCGCACCACTCAGATGAAAGTTAGCCTCATCGGAGAAGATAATTTTCTTAAAAAAGTCGTTGTCGTTTTCAAGTTGTTCCAAGGCAAAATCAGCAAATTCACGACGTTTACGGTGGTCCAATGGCTTCATTTCTTGAGTGAGAACAATTTTATACGGATGCAAATCCAAATCCTTTCTCAAAATCCGCCAGGTTGTGGTTTGACAGTCCCAATTCTTGAGAACGTCTTGGAATCGACAAATTACGGCCTTCAGCAACACTTGCCTGAACGGCAGCAATATTTGCATTACTTCGAGCGAATCTTTGTCTTATTGGCACTTCAACATTATGTAAAGAAAATGTATGCTCAAAATTTTCAACAATTCGACGAATAGTGAGCATACTTGAACGATTATTACGACTATAAAATGGCAAAAGCGCACGAAAAGTTGCAATTGGAGAACGATTATTTTGATAATAAAACTGAATGATTTGTAAACGTTGTTCTTGCGTATATCTCACCATGTTGAAATTGTAAACATTACTGAATGCAATAAAACAAAAAATGACAGATCATGACATATTACAAATGGCCGAAACGTCACTTAAAAATCATATCATTCCTATTGGAAAACCCTATACTATTTTTCTCAGAATTTAATAAAATTTTGTAATATACGTTATTTGTTTGCAGAAATGTTGATTCTCCGAAGGCAACCAGGGACGGAAAGTTATGCTTAGCCTCTATTTATTGCTTAATTCTGTCATTCGTTTTTCTTTAGACATCACTAATATAAAATCACTCACTTTTATTTATACTAACAACAAGGTAGAGGCAGATTTAGATTAAACTACCTTTCAATAACACTTTTTAAAATTTTAGTCCAATGCTTTAACAAATATTTTAAGATTTACTCGTTGCTTTAGTGTTAATGGCCTTAGAAATGGATAAAAGTGAGATAATGTAGTTAACAACTTGAAAATAGTAGACAGAATGTAAACAACAACCATTAACAGGTGCTGGGTATTGCCGCGCATATTTTTAATATTTACCGAAATTTAAATTTCTCCATTGACATATGAATGAGTCCCAACAAATTTATTTCTTACTATTAGGGCAAGTGAGGGCAAAATAACAGGCAAACTACTCTTATAGGCAAACTATAAGAGTAAACTAAAGACACGAAATCTGAGTTTTGCGGTTCGCACCATTCGCTTTACCAATTTTATAGCTCTATCTTTTTACACGTAAAATCGTGTAATTCCTAAAGCTTGATACAGTCAATACCCGCCTGATAGCGAAAATTGGAAAATTTCATAAGAAATGCCGCGATTATAATCAAAAGTTAGGTTTTATAATTGTTTTATCATAGTTGAGCCATTTCTTAGCAAATCTGATGACTCTCAGACAGAAAACTGACTATGACTTGATTTTAATTATGTATGTAAGTATTTATGTTTCTTCTACTGTGAAAAGAGGAAATCAAAAATGCCGAAACTATAGAAATAAAGACGGGTTTAAAAAGGTTTAACCCTTTTGAATATTCACCAGCCTTCTGACTTTCATTGCGCAACCACTATTTAATTGTGATTATATACCAAACATCACTTAAGGGTTAAACTACTAAATTTAATTAAACATTATATACGTTTTATTGTTGTTTAAACCTACAAATGAAAAGTTTTTATTATTTCTAATAAAAAATAAAAATTATATGGGTTTACATTACTTTTCCGCTCGTTAATTGGTAAATCGTGAAAGTTTTGAGCAAACACATTTCCCTCTTTTTCAAACTCACACTTCCCATTTGTTACACTTTTTCCGTCTCGCGAAAATTAAGAAAATTTTGTTGCTCTGTTCGTATAATTAAAAGTGAACAAAACGCGAAACTATGAAACCCTCAAATCATCTCGTGGTTTTTAAATGTAGAAATATGTAAAGCAAAAATTAATTAAAATTGTTCGATGGATAGTTTAGTATGTGGTTTAGGATTTTGGTTGTGTGCAGCGCTATAATAAATATTTAAATTTTTGTTAATTATATAATTTTTTTTTGTAACTAATTAGTTAATTTATTATTTAGTTGACATAGCAAAGCGAGTACACAAAATTTGTATACATTGTATGTATATTGAGTTCCCATATTTATAAATTCGATATATACCTACATTTAAATGATAATTGGGTGGAAATTACAACACCTACCTCTCTAAACTAATCCATCTGCGTAAATCGATTTATATAATTTTTTTTCTAGTAAAAATGTTTTTAATTTTAATAAATACAAAACTGCAGTCACATATCAAAACGGATATCCACCCATCCACCCGCAAAATAAAATATATTTTTCATAAAATTATCTGTTTGATAAAAATATGCCCGCATATCGAACACACGTATGTATGTGCATACTCAAAAATATACTGAACATGATCGTCCAAACGTAATAGATATAGTCAGTCGACAGTACACATCTGCTACTCCTGTTATTATTATAAACATAGCAAAAAAATTAAAATAAAATTCACTGCCATTTAATTCTTTCCATTAAACATATTTTTTTTAGTTCTGGGATAAATTTTCATTTGATTTTCCACATTTCTGCACTAATTTATCACTGATAGACAATCAGAATTGATGTTTTGGGTGTTTATTTGTTAAAAAGATTAAAGCCAAACAACAACAAATATTGTAAAATTTTCCAAAAAAAAACAAACAAACACTGATTAGTAAATTTTTCCGTACTATTTATTGGGTTTTAATTCGGTCGGCCAATGAAAACGTGTCATCAAGGAATATAGAAATACAAACGCATTATTATTATAAATATTATGGCATAAAATTATCAAAACCAACGTATGTGAAAAATCAGATATCAGGTGTATTCAGGAAACAAATCCTGGAGAAAATGAATTATATATCTCGTTTTGGTACAGGAGCAATAAATTTCAGTATACGGGTATGCCAAACCAAAAAATAACATACACATATATATTTCCACACAGACAGGAATATAAAAAAGGATTTTTGTGCTTTGCGAGATTTTTATCAACTGATATCAAATTTTCAACATAAAAATTTATTACATTAAACTTTAATGATAACATCATAATGATAGTAGATAGTTTTTTTTTAGTTTAAATAGTTTTTATCGTTACCAATATTATTATGTTGTATGTGTATTTAAGGTGTGATTATATACCTTTTTGGGGAAAGAATTTAGGATTTTAAAGGCGATGTTTTCATTAATCTAGACCAGGGCTGTAGAGTCTGAGAAAGAAACATAAAAGTTTGGGTCAGCTTCAGAAAATTATAGACTTATGCAAAACTCCGTTTCCAACTCTAGCAACGAGTCCGGCTGCAACCAATCATCCGTTTGAAAGTAATAAATTAAACAAATTAAGAGAAAGTTCACAAGTGAGACTATAAAACACCATTACCACTTCAAAACCCATATTTGATTAAATTAAAAAGTGCAAAGAAGAGGACGCTACTCTTACTTTTCGCTTTTCGTTATTGTTGTTTACTCCTAGAGAAAGAGACAACAATAAAACTTAACATAAATCTTCAGTCGAAAAGGTTTTTCGTTTCTACCATTCGTGGGCGTAGGTCAGTTTGAAGTGCGTTATATATGAAAAAGAGGGCCGGATTCGATCGAATTCTTAGAACCCGTCTCTACATACATCTCCGTTCTATACGGCTGTTTATAATTATGTTAAGATATCTTATGATTTTTATGGTGAGGCACCATCGCGATTTTGTCGATATTTTGGACGTATTCAGGAATCAATATTATTAGAATTCTCAAAATCTCGGGAAACTAAACTTTACGTTACGTTACGTTACATTACGTTACATTACGTTTCGCAAGTTAAACTGAATTAAACTATGGAATTAATTTGCCCTTACTGAACAAGTGGTGCAGTGGTTAAAGTTTCGGCACTTGCACCAGGAGGTACTGGAATTGAATCCCACTAGAGACTGGATTCAAAGCAAATTTTCATCATCACTACTTTTCACTACTATCGGTGACGTTAATAAACACAATTATCAGATCCTCTGGTGGAGTGCAGAATTCAGCACCGACACACCGTCCATGTCAGTGTACAGGTTGACATGGAGCTTACAATGTGCAGATGGAATACTGTAATTGTGTGAATGGATGGTGTGTGTGAATGAAAAGAGAGGTATTAATTGACCTTCAAAGGACATTAAACACACTGGACAATTAATACTTTCTTTTATAAAAAAAAATTCATAACCAACTCTAACATGGGAGTGAAATTTATCCAAAATAACAAAAAGTTAAGGTTAAAGTCCGAAATCGGTAAATGTCCGAAATTATTATTTTTTGGTTCGTTTACACGATTAAAAACCGGTTGTACAGAAGTTCAATGTTAACGAACTGTTTGTCTTCCCCTCTATATCCCCGTAGTAACATTTAAATCCCATCAGAGCGCTAAGCACCATGAGGGGCGCAATTAGCTTTCGCGAGCTTGTGAGAGTTACTAAAGTCATTAGCCCCTACTACTTTAAATGGCTCTGCACTAATACCATAGAAAGTAGTCCATGGGTTGAGAATTTTGAGTGAAAACTACAAACAAATCTCTAACAAAATATTCTTTCTATATGTGAAAATTATTATTACTTTACAATAAGAGATGCATGCAGTGGGTATGATGAGTAGTTTTAGTTTTAACAAATTCCAGAAATCGAAGAATTGGTCGAAAAATGCCTACAACTTAATACAATCAAGTGTCATTTCTAAACGGAGAGTAGGGGTACCCTTTCTTGTTCTTGTAAATCAAGTCAATTTTATTGGTTTGAGAAATTTTAGTTTAGATAAATTCTGGATATCGTATAGTGTGTTGGAATATTCCACGATCAAATGAGTAGAGGGCCATTTCCAGACGGAGAGTAGGGGTATCCTTTTTGCCGATTTTGTTTGGTTTTAATAATTTTGGAAATGATATAGTTGGCTATCATCTAAAACAACTAAAAATTAATTAACTCTACAATATGCGGAATTTATCTAAAATAAATTACTCAAACTCGTAAAATCGACTTGATTTACTAGAACAATAAAGAGTATCCGTACTCTCCGTTTGGAAATCGCACCCGTCTCATTTGATTTTAACAATTTTCCGATCAACTTTTTGATATACAGGATTTATCTAAACTTCATTTACTCAATAAAATGAATTTGATTTACGAAATCAAAAAAGGATACATGTACTCGTTCCACAAAGCGAAACTTTCCAACAAACTCTACGATATCCAGAATTTATCTAAACTAAACTACTCAAACCGAAAGAATCTGCTTGAAAGACTTGAACGTGTTACGTTACTCTGTTACTACTCTTTTATTTGGAATTTAGGCTTTGCACATTCTTATCAGTGAAGTGGCATTTACAGTTCCATTGCCATTTCTACGTAATGATATTTTATCACAATTGAAACCAAATAAGAGTTTGTGTATTACTTATAGCAATTAGTACCGCTTAGGCCAACTCCATTACTTTTCTGAAGTACACCCATTTTTCTGATAAGAATTCATGCGAATGTAACAAAATAATTTAATTGGGCTTTTGTTTACTTTCGCATGTTTTCAGTATTCTTTACTTTTTTTCAACAAAATGAAAATATCTATATCGCATAAAACGTTCAGTTTTAAAATAAAGTTTAAATTTTATATAGTTTTAAAACTATTATTTATTGAACGCACTTAATGTGTTTTATTTTGTATTATTTGTCATCCCTCTCCATTGCTGTCGTATTTGCTAAATGAATGCAAAATACAGGAAATATACAGGAAACCCACCAAGAACACAATTAATTGGTTCCGTGTTCTTTGAAACCGTGCTTTTCGAGACTACACAACCCGCAAAAAAAACGTAACGTTATAATTTTTTTTTGTTATGATATACAAAAATAAGAGTAGTAGTTGTTTCTGCTAAATTTCGTTTTAACAGTGTAATTACTAATATATATGCAGCATTAAAAATATCTTATTGGATTTGTTTGTATATGTATACGGGAATTTTATTGGGACAATTTTGGTAGGAGATAAGAAACCATATCGGCAAAGTCTTCAATAAGGAAAATTTTTAGTCGTGTTTTCAAATTTTATTTATTTCGTTGGTGCTAAATTCGAAGTAGGAATTTAGCCACCTCAATTAGGCTACATTATCAGATTGCTTCCAGATTAACGACTGATTAATTCTTTGAACACTAGTTAGGTTTGGGGTCTGCTGGAAGCAGCATATTACTGCTTGATGAGGCATTCTGTAATGCCGGAACGCGTTTTCACGTTGTCCCCATGCGGTCACTTAAAGTTGTACTAACCCAAGCAACGGTTGCGACGATAGTGATGATTTTGTCGCATTTAAACCTCTTTCGATAGAATACTGTCAGTATATTCACTATGTTAGATTCGTGTTGTTTGGCATGGTATCAGATACTGATGATTTGATAAACTTGGTTGTAGAGAGCCTAAAAAATATCGTTTGATAGAATATACCCATGAATATACCCATGAGCCAATCTCAGTGACTTATGTAATTTAACACAAAGTAGTAGTAAGCGCTGCTTAGGTAGTTGGTTTGATTAATTTTGTAAGACTTGGCATCGAACCCCAGTATATCACATCATTCTTTTTTTATCAATTTAGAGCGTTTTCATGTTGTAATTTGACATTAATTGTGCGATAGGAATGAATTACCATTTTCAGGTTTTATTTCAATTAATTGAGATTTTTGGTGAATTGTAATTTTCAGTGAATGAGTGAGTTTCTCGGTAAAATGGCGCTTCGATGTATTTTAGTTTTGAGATTTTGCTAATAGGCGTTTTCAATAAATGTTTTTCCAGAGAATGTAGGGTTTTGGCAAAATATTTTTCGGTGAATTATATTTCAATAAACAGTTGAATATAGAAAAATATATGCATTCTGTTCCGAACAAAAGCTCTTTGAGTTAAGGTTCTGTGAGCCTTGGGTTATGTCCAAAAGTGCATTAAACATTTTTTGCATCTCGACTCAATTTAAATAATCAGAAGTATGCATACAAATTTTTCGGTAATATTTACTTCTGATTTTAGCTTAGCTTCAGTATTTTGGCTGTTTTGGCAGTTTTGCTTACTAATTTGAAAATTAATATTAACCGTAAAGGAAAAAATTCAAATGCTGCGTCAATAATAAAATAAATCCTTCTTAATCGTAAATTATGTGGAATAGTGAATAACAAATATTTAATCTAAATGGTGAAAAAAATTTCGTGTCAAATAACCTGTCTCTAAAAATTTCGACAGAGAAAATTTCTGTTCAGCAAAAGAAATTTCACCTGGAGATTTTATGCCAAGTGCTTTAGTAAACCCTAAACATTCATACGATCCCGTTAAGCATTTTAAACACAAATGATAAAGCCATAGAAATAATAAATTATCAATTCAATTTAAACCTTTATTCAAATATGCTGTCTTTAGTTTAAACCGAATAAAATTATTAGACAAAATTAACGACAATTAATGCAACATTTCACGAAATTTCTTTGTATCCAAACTCTCGTCCGGTACATATAAAAAATTATCGACAACCGAAAAAAAAATTAAATGAGAAAACAGTCAAACAAAATGTTAGAAAACAAAATCATCGAACCGTGTTTAAGTCCGTACAACTCATCTCTTCTAATTGTTCCGAAAAAGTCTCAAGATAATGAAAAGAAATGGGGATTAGTTATTGACTTTAGGAGACTTAGCCAAATGACCATAGATGATATTTATCCGTTGCCTAATATAACAGAAATTTTGGACCAATTGGGCAATGCAAATTATTTTACAACACTAGATCTTGCAAATGGGTTCCTATGCACCTGTCGACAAACCAACAACAGAATGTCTTATGGTCTTAAAGGTGCTCCTGCAGCGTTCCAGCGATTAATGAACCAAGTTTTAAGTGGATTAAATGACTACCTATCTCGATGACGTGGTAACTTATGGATATGACTTAGAGAACCCTAATAAAAAATTGACTAGTGTCTTTCATTGCTTTAAAAATTATATTCTAAAACTACAACCAAGAAAATTCAACATTTTACGAATTGAAGTCACTTATCTGGGGCATGTTACAAATCAGGGTGATAAGCCTGATCCAACCAAAATAGAAGCAGTTCAGAAGTTTCCCATTCCTCGCAGTCAAAAGCAGGCCCAATCTTTTTAGGACTCACCGGCTAACTCACCGTTGAAACAAAAGCTTATTTCACCACCTATTTTGATTTGTCCCAATTTCAGTAAAACTTTTATCGTAATAACAGACCAAAACTCACAATCGCAAACAATCGATCTTCCTGTAGCCTTCGTTAGCTGATATTTAACCGCGGCTTAATGAAACTACCCTACAATTGAATAGGAGTTATTGGCTATTGTTTGGGCTTTTAAACGTTTTCATCCATCCTCTATGGAAAACAATTATAATTAAAACACATCCTAAACCATCGCCTCGTCTTGATGGCGTATCGATTTAGATGAATATGACTATGAAATAGTATATAAACCTGGGAAATCAAATCAAAACGCAGATTCATTAAGCCGCATTGCCAATTTAGACTTGCTAATTTAGCTAATAGCCAAGTTTACAATAAAGTATTAGCAGTGACTAGGGCACAAACAAAGACACATATTCAAAATGTTAATTCATCTCACAAAACATCAACATTACAAATATTGAATCTGAAACAGATATTAATCGTGTCATTGAAGATTTCCACTGTACACCACTAGGTGGTCATCAAAGAGTTTTACGAACAGCTCGTCGATTAAAACGTTATTACCAATTCCCAAAAATGATGTTTCGGATTCGGAAATTTATTCAAAAATGTAAAGTCGCATAACTACGACGTATACTCATTAGCCAATACTCATTAGCTGTACCATTAAATTCTCAAGAAACATCAGAAGTTGCTAAAGTCTTTGCAGAAAACTTTATTTGTCGATATGGAATTCCTCAAACAATAGTTACCTATCAAGGGAGTCACTTTATGAGTCAAATGTTTAAAGAGCTCTGTGCCAGAGAAAAGTCCCATTTAAATCTTGCACAATATTTGCGTAATTACAGTTCTAATGATCCTCTCAATCGGAACCAATGAATACCATACGCTATATTCACGTATAAATTAACACCTCACTGCTTTACAAAATTTATGCCATTCGAATTGTTATTCGGATGTGTGCCAGCAATACCAAATTCATTGAAAAAGATGTACCAGAAGTGCTTATACGTGTGTACAGTGTTAACAACAACAGTCATCAACTCGCTCCGACTGCTCCAGTCTTGCTGATCAACTTCGCGATTATTATTCTTTCATTATTCAACGTATTCCTTTTTTTAGTTTTAGAAAATCTAAAATTTCTGGAAGAATTCGTATTTCGGTATAACTTTCTTCCATTTTGTAAATTTCTTACCAATTATATTTGCAGACGAAGACCAATTTCTTTAAAAATGTAAAACATAAGCATTCCAATTTCAAAAAAATATTCAAAAAATTATTTACAAATTCAGAGCATATAAAAAATATTAAACTTAAAAAGCACATACATATCTCAACTTTGAGAAATATAATTTGATGTATTTTATCATTCCATCATCCAAATTTATATTCCAATTCCATTCGGCATGATCGTATATACATCATCATTATTGAGATAACCTTTGTTAAGTGACCCAGAAACATTTTTCCTTCATTATTTCATAACCTCATTTGCTTGCTTCCAGAGAAAAAAACGTTTTCAATTTTATTCAATTAATAGTAATAAACTTAAATCATCCAAACCTCCGCCACCGCACACAAATACTCGTACTTACATATATACACTACACTTCCATCCCTATATATAATATAATGCTAATAATCTTAAAATTAATTCCCATCTTAAATCTCATTCCCATAAATAACTAATTAAAGGAAGATAAATTCTATCGTATCTATTTGTTTCAACGACGAAACAAGCACACACAAGTAGCTTGGAAAAAGCACTGAAAATAATCTGATTTGAATACAAAGTACCCAATTTCGCGGAAATGGAAAATAAGATGATTTTAACCCAAAATATACAAAGCGAAATGGAAAAACATATTTTTTAAAAATTTGTTTTAATATTTTTTATTCACGTAGAATATTTTCTTTCAGCATACCAAAACAAAAAAAAAACTTGGAAAATCTTCCACCCTCAATCAATCTTTGATTTTTCTGTTTCTCTCGACTCATCATCTCAAATTTGAAAGAAAATACGTTTTATATTTTCAATTTTCCTCATATTTTCATTGAAAATGAAAATATTTTTTTTATAACGGTACGTATAAAATATACAGAATTTCTAGTGTTGTATACATATTTTCACTATACACTTAAATTATTTAAAGTAAATAATAAATATTATTTCTCTTATTTGTTATTCTTAACACAAAAAAAATTAAATAAAAGAAAAAAGCAACAATTTTCGTTTTACGAAAACGAAAGAAATACTCCTTGCAATGTGGCAGAGTGTTTCTTGCAATATTTATATGCCTTTATCCATACATTACAAATTTAAATGTTGTATTTCCGACCAAGCAACTAATTATTAAAACCAGTGTGTTTTTTCTCAAACTCAGAATTTATTTTCGATATAAATAGCAACAACCTGATAGGGTTACAAAATATGAAATTTTAATTATTAAAAAATAGTTTGAAATTTTTTTTTTCGATATACTCGTAGCTATCTACATATATTCAAATGGCAATTAGACTTTTATATATTTAATTAGTTTATGTGCGGATAGACAAACTGGTGCCTTTCCCTCTATATATCGCATTATATATACATATACATGTATGTAATTAAGATACCAATCTCAAATAGTAATTAATAGTTTGATCCTTTTTATTCATATACTCGTAGTTTTGGTTCATTATTCTGGATTTGATTTAGAATTGATATCTGATTTAAATGGAAAAGATCCTTTTTAATTTTAATTTAATTGTTTTGAAAAACTTTGATCCCTCATACAGATAAAATACTCGTAACTAAATTATATTGTGGAGCTGGGGAATTAGGAACTTTATTTATGTGTACCACAATAACCTTTGATAATTTGTGTATTATATTATGTCAATATATAATTGTATACACTGCGCGTGCTTTTTTAAACAATAATTTGTTAGGCTTTGAACTCGAAACTTTGCTTAATTTGCAGACCCTTTTTCAACGACATCATCCAAAAATGTGGAATGTGTTTGTTTTTATCTGCATCTGCAGAATATCGTTCAATGTAAATGACGCTTAAGAATATTTCACAAATATTTCGAATTGAGGATAAACTTGCTAACAATGAAAAACTATTCTCTTGCGAATATTGGCAAATATGCGTATATGCCTATTTCTAGGACATTTTTAATTTTTAGAAACAGCTTTCTTGTATGATTCCTTTTATTTCTAATTTTAAGATTACATTTTGAAAAGCTCCATATCACGGTTATAGCGTGGGTGTTGAGGAATTTTACAGATACAATTGAAGCACCTTAGTGCCAAAAATCACCGCTATGGCGCTAGAAACAGATATTTTTTCATTCCGATAAGATCAAGTGGTAGACGTTTGATAGCTCTTGAACCACCACCCAACCAACATTTTATTATCGGAATTTCAGTTGATAAGTCTACTGTTTTTGGAGCTGGTGACAATTTATTGGTTTATTATATAATATATCCGTATCGCATATTATTGTCAACGTCTTGGAAAATTCCGCTAAAACACCCCTCATTTCCCCATCGCAAAATTGGCATTGATTCCAAAAGCCACTTAGCAGAAAAATATAATTAATAACATTTACATTTTTTTATATATATTTATTTATTTATTACAACTGATTTACAAATCATATAGTAATTTATCTCTCATAATTCTTGTTTGGAAGATTGAGCCCTTTGGCTAGTCCCGGTGGTTTTTTCCTTCGCAGCCATCTTACTGGGTTTGAATCATCCAACATACGAAATATCTCAGCATTTTGGTGTTTTCTCGCGTGTTTGCTCATTTCTTCACTGACGAAATCCATCTTCAGATCTCTATGGAGGTTGTCATTTCTTAGGACTTTGCTTTGTAATGACTGGATGATATTGACATTGGTTTTCTTTATACAGCCCCAGCACTGAATATCGTAACTCCATACAGGTTTTAGGATTTGCCGGTATAGTAGCAATTTATTATGTAGAGTTAGCTCAAAATCTCTTCCGAATAGCCAATCCATCTTTCTGTAATTGGTGCTTAACACTTCCTTTTTCTTTTTCACATGCTCTTTCCATTTGTTTTCCAGAGTCATGCCTAGATATTTGGTCGTTTTTGCATAGGGAATTTGCTGAAAGTTCAGTTCTACTGGTATCTAGTTGAAATTTTTGTTGATAAAGTTTACGTGAACAGCTTTTGTTTCGTTAAGTTTTATTTGCCATCTCTTGGTTCAGGCACTGACAATATTAGTAGCTCTTTGCAATTTGCTTGTGGATTCTTCTATGCTATTAGCAACTGCTAGGTATATAGAACATATAAAGGTGGTCCCAGAACGCTACCTTGTGGTACTCCTCCTGATATTTTCTTTATTTCTTAGTAATCGCCATCTAATTTAATTCAAAAGTGTCGGTTAGATATGTAAGATTTTAGAATTTCAGCTTTGGGAAGTCTCTTTGGAATTTATATTCCAAGCCTTTATGCCATACTCTGTCAAAGGCCTGTGCTACATCCACGAAGACGCTTGAATATGCTTTCTTATTTTCAAGTACATAATAATGTTTGTGTGTACTTGTTCTATTGTTGAGTGATTTTCTCTGAACCCAAATTGATGTGGAGGAATAAAATTTCTTTCTACTTGGTTTGAGTCTCTTTCACGAATAATTTTGAAATTATTGAGAGTAAGGAAATCGGCCTATACGAATTTTTATCATTAAGTGGTTTGTTTGGTTTAGGTATCATAATTACTTCTGCGACTTTAAATTGATTTGGAACGTGTCAAAGTCTGAACATTGCGTTAATTATTTGGCGTAGTTTAGATAGATTTTAATTCGTGTAATGTGACAGGATATATTGCAGTTATCCATTTTATGTACTGGTGGCATATTTTCCTCTGCAGTTTGTCTAGGTAGAGGCTGAAACGTGTTCTCGAGGTGGGTTGCAAACAACGAAACTTTTTGCTTTGTAGTTAAAGCCCATGTGCTACCTTAAATTTTAACTGGTGGAATTTGTAGTTTAGGTCATTTAAACTTTTTGTCGCTTTCCTAAGTGAGTACTCGCTATCTCTTCCCCAGTAAGGCAACTCAAGTATTTATTAATGGGTTCGGTTTTGTTTTCTTTTAACAACTTTAGTTTATTGGATAAAAAATTTAGAGTTGTTTTATATTCTGGCGCTCGACATCTTTCCAAGGCCTTTCTTGCTTTTCGTTTTACTGCAACCAGCTCCCTAATTTCCAAAGTATAAATATCATTTCGGCGCATTTCGTTTGAACTTGAGGGAGTACCATTTCACGGCGCTTCTTGTATACTATTGTTGAATAGTTTTAGTTGTTTTCTTCTAGCTGTATCACGGTTTTAATTGACCCCTGAAGATCAATATTATCCTCAACAAGTTTCCGGAATTTCTCCCAGCAGGATTTTAATTAGTTGGCGAAGGTCGACTAGTTTTTTTTAACAATCGTTGCACTGATTGTCATAATAACAGGCATGTGATCCGACATAATCCTCTCACTGCTTTCTAGGTATATGTAGTTTTCGTCTATATCTTTGGTGATAAAGTAGTCAATGATATCGGGCACTTCGTTTCTATGCATAGGCCAATAAGTTGGTTAATCTCTAGAACGAAAATCGCAATTGTACAGTCTTCCTGCTGCAAACAGCTCTCTTCCTTTTTAAGAGGCTACTCTTGATCCCCAGTAGGTGTTTTTTGCATTAAAGTCACCTTCGATTATGAAACTTGATCCAAATGATTTAACTAATGTACAATAGTCTTCTTTAATTAAATTATATCTTGGGGGGCACTATATTGACGATATCAAGTGTTTGATGTTTTTTTATAACCTCAGACGATGATCCCCTTGCTCTTCATGCAGGATGAATGGTGGGGTAACAACTGTATCCGTATATTTTAAGATATGAAGTTAAAGTAAAATGGGTTTCGATACTAGGCATATATCTATTTTTTCAGTATTTAGGAAAATTTCTAATTCTGGAATATGTTGCATTAGCTTATTTGCATTCCAGGTTACTATTCTTAATGCTTTATTTGTTGTTGTTTGCATCATTTTAATAGAGCATGGATTTCATTTCATTATAATTTTAGAGCATGGATTTCATTTCATGCCTTCCGAAATAACTGATTTTGTCATGGCTACTTGCGAGTATAGTTTTGGTTCTGCTGTTTTACTAGCATGAGGTTTTGGTTCCTCTTTGGTGAAAGTTTGATAATTTTTTACCGATATTCCTGGACTTTGTTTTCGCGTTTTATTTCTTGTAATTTGTAGCTCCTTAGCTATTTCACATCCCCGCTTGTTTTCGGTAGAAAAAAATAAGTGATAAAATTAACATTTTCAAATTTAAACAAACTATAATTGCAACTTTACTAGACTTTTGAAAGAATGATTAGATTTTGATGCAATACCTGTACTAAAAGTTTATTAACGTTCTCTAGTCCAGAAAAATCATTCTTGAGAGAAAGGAACATTTTTTATACGGCAAACTACAAAACATTTTCCTGCATCCCCATTCTGGCTTCCTATATAGGAAAAAAGAATTAGGAAAAATTATTACTTAACGTTTCATGTTATGTAGAGAGAAAATCATGTTTCATATAAATTTTTGTAATTTAGTAAATATTTTTTTCGAATCGAAATTGAATAGGCCTCCAATATTCCCAATTTAATTTTTTTTTTTTTTTGCAAAAATTTACACCAACTGTTTACCATAGTAAAATGTTATGGAAATATTGTTCCTAACTCCTTTTTCCTAAGGAAAGCCAGAATCGACCTGCTGGTGGTAAATAAATTTGCTATTGGTTGGAAAATTAATTTATTAATAGATATTTTTTTTATTTTTTTTTATTTTTATCCCTGCTATCTGTTCTCGGGCCAAGGCTCTCCCTACTCTTACGTGGTTTGCTTATTTACGTCCTTACTTTTTCGCCAGTGTCGGCCAATTCGAAGACGTACGATTATAGGCCCGATTTTATTACCATCTGCACATTGCATAGCTCCATGTCAGCCTATACTGGCATGGAAGATGGGTCGGCCCATGAGTTTTGCACTCCGACAGGGGTCATAGATGTGTTACATTTCATCACAAATCGTAATTTGTTGATGAAAATTCCCTTTGCATCCTGCCCCTATCGGGATTCGAACGCGGTACCTCCCGATCCAAACGCCAGAGCTTTAACCACTGTGTCATTTGGTGTGTAATTAATAGATATACTCGTAACTAGTTTATTTGTTACGCAAATTTAAATTTACATTGTAAGAAAGAGTTTCGAGAAACCCTTTCTCTCTGATTAGGAATGTCGCGAAATGCGAAAAGAATTTTCACGGCAGAAGAAATACGTTTTTATGATATTCATCTATATATTCTTAATTTAAGAAAAGTTCTCCAAAAAATAGATTAATTGTAGAATGTAAATTTTTTTCCGGTCCATAAAAAGAAACTTATTTACCAGAAATAATGATCAGAGTAGATTTTGTTTGAAAACTAAGCTTGATAGTTGGGAGTTTAGCTGTTGTTTCACTAACCTACTACATGCAAAAAATTAATATTATTGGCGATTGATGTAAATAGTAATTAAATTTTATATTTACATTTAATGTGGACCAAATCCGAATGATCATATTTTTTAATCAGAACTATATCAAAACCCTCACTTTTGTTACAACAAATTAAAATATTCATGAAAGGCCGTAACAAAATCAAAAAGTGTTTAAATCAAGGAAAGACCCTCAAAGTAACAGGAACTATAAAGGTAAATCGAGTGAAGGGAGCCAAATTTAAATCTGGCAAATCTATGGTACGCGGAGAATCTGAGCAATTAGTCATCTGCGATGGAAATTCTAGATATACGGCAATTAAATGCGGAGACATTGAATACATCGTAGGTGTATCAACAATAGGAGGCAGCGGACTATAAGAAGCGTCCGACGGTGGATAAAACGAGCGTAAATATCCCAACATCGACAGTTCGGCAGGCATTGCTTAGTGTAAAAGAAAATTCAGATGGTGTCATCCATAAAGTAGTTAGGAGTGGATTTTAATGAAACGCTCGGTATAACCTCGCACGTCAAAAGAGTTGCAGAGAGTAGTAAAAAGATTTTATCTGTGCTAAAAATATTAGCTACTGAAAGGTGGTGTTTGATACAAAATACCTTGGTTAAGATACACGAAGGATCAGTGGTTGCATCCTTAACTTATGGCTGAACTGCGTGGACGGATCGAATAACGCTAATGAGCACACAAATGCAATTATCCTCGGTATATCTAAAGCATACACGACAGTATCAGCCAATGTAGTTGCTGTCTTAGCTGGAGTCATAATCGCCGATATAATGTTGAATGAACGATTAGCTAGTTACAAAATAAAGAAATGGCAAGATGTTAGTTACGAAAACGTTTAAATTCTAGCCAATCAAATAAGGTCGAACAACTTAAGTAAGTTCAAAAGGGATATTCGAAAAGCGTCCATAGCTACTTGGCAAACAGATATAACCAATCGAGTGATGGGAGAACTACTGATACTTACATATTTAATATACCAGAAAGACTGACAAATGCTATCGAATCACGGAAAATTCATAATCTTCTTGCATAGATTTGGTCTATCGGACACAAGTAGTTGTAAATGTGGTAACAGCTCAGAAACGGCTGACTATACACACTATTCGATTGTTATCTAGCCGACAGTGCTAGATATCATTTATAAAAAGAAACAAATTTAGTCTGGCCAGCTAGCAAGCTGGTGCTTATGTTTCCCTTTCCCGACAGTGCGTTTAAAGAATTCTGTGACGACATTTTAATTGCGAGACGGACGGGCACGTTACCGATTTTAAGATAAACTCAGGCTTTAATCCCGATTGATATCGGAAATTTTAAGAGGTGTCTATTCAGTTTAAATGTTTTAACATTTTAAAATTTGACGTAAGGAGTATATCCTACAGCATTTTAAAGAGGCCAGCAAAAGTGAAAAGCCTGGATTTAACCGCAATATGAAGTTGCAATTAGTAGTTGCAAATTATTATTATATGTATAAAAATGTCATTAGTTTTAATTTACATGACAGTGAACGATAAAGAATATAGTAGACGAGTATGCGCCTGGAAGTGACAGGTACAGAAGCATGTTTAAACCTGGCCAGCATACCGAACTCGGACCAAAAACACAGAAAATGGAGGACGAAGTGGGAATCGGAAATAGACTCGGCAGTGGTGTGATCCTCACAAATAAATACGTCCACAACAACAATGGCAATTAAACATTAATCTGCAATCATCTTTTATAATATTATAAAACCTTTTTCAAAACCAAAAATGGACGCTAAAAGTTGCACATTACATGTGTCAAAATTTTCAACTAAATCACTAATTAAATTTACACCGTTGATAACTATAATCATAACTCAAACCACACTATTAGCTCGATAGCTTTTGTGATCAACACCACGAAAGGATAATTTTGAAATCAATTTATGACATGATCCCGTGTTTCCCTAGCTAAGTAAATGGCCGCAATTAATTATAGCAGCATCGTCATTTCTATTTAATGGATTTAATAAATCTACTGCAAATATGTATTGAAAGTCGACCTCGTTAACAGAGTAAGTAAAGCGCTTGCTCTATTATTCGGGAGTATCGCGTTCGATTCCCAGTGGACAGTAGGAACAAAAAAGGATTTTGACTGGATGTTTTAAATGTATCTTGTGTTACATGTTTATTTTCTCATTGTGGAAGAAGTTGATGCTGTAATTGTAAGAAGAAACCATTGATTAACGAAAATTCCGTTTAAAAAATTCTCTCGTCTATTGCGATCGATGACGTTAATAAACACACAACTATAACACTCTCTCTGTTGGTGTGCATGTGTGGCAGATGAGATAATTTTAGGATGCAAGTCTCTACTAAATGAATATTGATATATTGCCACTTTCTCTTTAAGGTTATTGACAAAGCTTTGCAATAGTTTTGATTTTGCATCGTATATAGGGTTTAAATAAATGGAACACAGTTGTTCAACTTTGATTTTGTGAAGCTCAGTAAGGTAGTCTTCATTCACGTCTTTGAGGAATTTCTAAATTGCGATAAATCATAGTGCTTTATGTTGCAGAAAAACTTATATTTTTTCGAATTACCACGAAGTGTAGAAACGCGACAGCTGGTTGTTTTCTCTGTACCCCAAAGAACACTTTAATGTTGGTGATTGACAAATGAGTAACTTCAATAGTCGGCGGGCTTGATTCTTCCCTTTCACCGCATTGTTCAACACATTATCTATACAAGAGAGTCGTCCATGAAAGTCTCGAAATTCGGTTTATAAATATTTTCTCTTAACAGAAATTAACTCCTTCAAACACATATTTTTTTAAAGAATAATAAGTTTCTAATTCTCCTCGCTTAAACACACAGTTAAATTTATAATTTGTGTGTGTAGATTCTTTCCCGTTGTCGGTTCCCATTAGGTATTTTAATGTCGAATGGACCTCCCAATTGTATTTTAATAATTCTTTCATCGTGTTAGAGTATCGAATTATCATTTTCACTCTCATGTATAACACGACATTTCTCTCTGATCAAGGGACTTTTAAATCTGATATATTTAGGCCATATGGATAGCAATAACTGACCAATTGGAAAACAAACAATCACTGATTTTTTCAGACTAGCTTAAAAAATGTGTAAAAAGTTCATTATCTCACCATCTTGCATTCAAAAATTTTATTGTACTTTACTATATTAAACAGCATATTACAATTTTTAGTAATAAAAAATTAACTGAAAACTCAACGACTAAAACTCAACGATTGACCATCGCGAATTCTAAAAATTTAGCATGGAATCCAAAAATAACGCATTTTGAAATGAGTTAGACAGAAGGTTTTTATAACAAATAAAGGATTGGGAACTTGCCAAACGATACTAGAAGCAATATAAGGTAGTGCTGACTAATTGGAAATTAAAAAATGTAGCTCTACATGTATACGAGGGCAAAAGAAAGTTCCTATTAGATTCAGTATGTAACGGGTTTGGATCAAAAAACTGATTAAGACACCTTTTGCAGTAGCGGTTGACTCAGAGAATGTCTAACGCATCGGCTAATGTCTCGAGATAGTGTTCTCGGAAAGAAGCTTACTAAGGAAACTACTAAGTTATTGATAGTGTTGACTATCTGAGTTCTAAGAAAGCTAGAAGAAAGCTCGTAAAATAAATTAATAACCTGTAGCAGTCAGAAATCAGTTTGATAGAAGCGAAGATAGACTAGATTATCCTTAAACTGTTTAATTTCACTGGGATTTAAAAACTTTGTTTTTCACAAAATTGGTCTCAATGCGGTCAATGTCAACTTCCACTAAATACGTTATCTCTTTCATTTCTACTATACCGGGTGTTTCTTTTAAACTGAGACGATCAAATATCTCGAAAAATAGCCACTCTACGGAAAAAATGTCCATAATCAAAATTTAATCATACCGCGGGGGAAATACATTAGTGCAAAATAAAAAAAAATAGTCCCCCACCCCCCGCTTTGTAGGTGGGGCGGGGGTAACTTTTAAACTAAGATAGGAAGCCATATTTTTGTTGCAGATACGCATTCTACAACTAAAAGTACGTATGATTTGAATGAAATATTTTGTTCGGTTCATGATAGATGGCGTTGTAATCGACGAAATTCAATTTTTTCAATTTCTCCTTCTTAAAACACATGCATTCGGTTCTGCAATATGTTTGAAATAAAAACATCACGTTTTCATTGGAAATACTCGAAATTCGTCATCAAAACAATTTATTAATGTAAATGGCAGGTGAATAAAATAATTTTAGCTTAAAATAAGTGTTCAAAATGAGATAGCCCGACAAAAAGAAATCTGGCGAAGTAAGATCTAAAGAGATCTAGAGACTTCCGTCTCACTTCTAAGCTCAAATTTTCAAGTAATATTGGCAGTTCATTTTCCAAAATGTTTCGGTACATTTGACCATTCAAGTTGCCTTCAATAATGTGGGGGCCTATGCGTTTGTTGCCAATTATTCCACACCACACGTTGACAGTCCAAGGACGCTGATGTTCAACTTGACGAAGCCAGTGCTGATTTGTAACACTCCAATAATGCATGTTGTGTCGATTAACCGTCCCATGGTTTGTAAAAGACTATTCGTCAGAGAACATTACCCAACGAAAAAATTGGGGTTTTGTTGTATTTGTTCACGTGCCCATTGACAAAAAGTTATCCGACTTTGGAAATCAGCGCCATGAAGATCTTGGTGTAAAGACACATGATATGGATGATACTTGTGCCGTTTTAAAATTCTCCAAACACTGGTGAGGGACAATCCGGAATCGCGAACTATTTCTCGTGTACTAACATGGGGATTATGAGCCACTGCTGCCAATACAGCAATTTCATTATTTCCTCCAGTGACTGTTGCTATACGGGTCCTTATTTTCGGTTGAACATTTCCATCAGTAATAAATTGTTTGATAGTACGGCCAAATGAAGCACGTGAACGAATCCTATCCGGAAAACGTTGAGCGTAAATAGCAACAGCATTTTCAAGATTTCTGCCAGCTTCTCCATAAACCAGAACCATTTCAATTTTCTCTGGCACAGTTAAACGCTCCATTCTAAAGTATTTTATCGTTTATTTTGCAATTACGAAAAACATGAAGATAAGAAATAACACAAACGTTAAATGTGATTTACAAAACTGAATAAATTGTTTTGATGACGAATTTCGAGTATTTCCAATGAAAACGTGATGTTTTTTATTTCAAACGTATTGCAGAATCGAATGCGTGTGTTCTAAGAAGGAGAAATTGAAAAAAATGAATTTCGTCGATTACAACGCCATCTATCATAAACCGAACAAAATATTTCATTCAAATCATACGTAGTTTTAGTCGTAGAATCCGTATCTGCAATAAAAAATATGGCTTCCTATCTTAGTTTAAAAGTTACCCCCGCCCCACCTACAAAGCGGGGGTGGGGGACTCTTTTTTTGTACTAATGTATTTCCCCCGCGGTATGATTAAATTTTGATTATGGAAATTTTTTCGGTAGAGTGGCTATTTTTCGAGATATTTGATCGACTCAGTTTAAAAGAAACACCCGGTATATTAAGCCAACATTATTTCTATAATTTTTTTTTAAATTTCCTTGAATCATAAGGAATATTAAAATTGAACATATTTCTCATCAAGAGATTCAAATTCACTAAAAATTAGAAATCAACATAAAGGGTGATTTTTTTGTGGTTAGGATTTTCATGCATTAGTATTTGACAGATCACGCGGGATTTCAGACAAGGTGTCAAAGAGAAAGATGCTCAGTATGCTTTGACATTTCATAATGAATAGACTTACTAACGAGCAACGCTTGCAAATAATTGAATTATATTACAAAAATCAGTGTTCGGTTCGAAAAGTGTTTCGCGATTTACGTCCGATTTATGGTCTACATAATCGACCAAGTGAGCAAACAATTAATGCGATTGTGACCAAGTTTCGCACTCAGTTTACTTTATTGGACATTAAACCAACCACACGAATGCGTACAGTGCGTACAGAAGAGAATATTGCGTCTGTTTCTGAGAGTGTTGCTGAAGACCGTGAAATGTCGATTCGTCGCCGTTCGCAGCAATTGGGTTTGTGTTATTCGACGACATGGAAGATTTTACGCAAAGATCTTGGTGTAAAACCGTATAAAATACAGCTCCTGCAAGAACTGAAGCCGAACGATCTGCCACAACGTCGAATTTTCAGTGAATGGGCCCTAGAAAAGTTGGCAGAAAATCCGCTTTTTTATCGACAAATTTTGTTCAGCGATGAGGCTCATTTCTGGTTGAATGGCTACGTAAATAAGCAAAATTGCCGCATTTGGAGTGAAGAGCAACCAGAAGCCGTTCAAGAACTGCCCATGCATCCCGAAAAATGCACTGTTTGGTGTGGTTTGTACGCTGGTGGAATCATTGGACCGTATTTTTTCAAAGATGCTGTTGGACGCAACGTTACGGTGAATGGCGATCGCTATCGTTCGATGCTAACAAACTTTTTGTTGCCAAAAATGGAAGAACTGAACTTAGTTGACATGTGGTTTCAACAAGATGGCGCTACATGCCACACAGCTCGCGATTCTATGGCCATTTTGAGGGAAAACTTCGGAGAACAATTCATCTCAAGAAATGGCCCGGTAAGTTGGGCACCAAGATCATGCGATTTGACGCCTTTAGACTATTTTTTGTGGGGCTACGTCAAGTCTAAAGTCTACAGAAATAAGCCAGCAACTATTCCAGTTTTGGAAGACAACATTTCCGAAGAAATTCGGGCTATTCCGGCCGAAATGCTCGAAAAAGTTGCCCAAAATTGGACTTTCCGAATGGACCACCTAAGACGCAGCCGCGGTCAACATTTAAATGAAATTATCTTCAAAAAGTAAATGTCATGGACCAATCTAACGTTTCAAATAAAGAACCGATGAGATTTTGCAAATTTTATGCGTTTTTTTTAAAAAAAAGTTCTCAAGCTCTTAAAAAATCACCCGTTATTAATCAAACATTCTTCTTTAAACATATCGAATCGCCAAGGCCTGATCCATTTTTGTTTTCAGTTCTCAACTGAAAATTTAACTATGGCCTGATGAGATGATCGATTTTTTCATGATCAATCATAAGAAACTGGATATTACTTTTTTCCCCCTGCTATCTGTTCTGGGGCCTAGGCTCTCCCAACTCTTTCTAATACGCCTGTATTAGCCAATTCGAGGAGGTACGGATATAGGTTCCATTTTATAACCATCTGCACATTGCATAGCTCCATGCCAGCCTATACTAGCATGGAAGTTGGGTCGGCCCATGAGTTTTGCACTCCGACAGGAGGTCATAGATATGTTCCTTTTCATCACAAATCGTAATTTGTTGATGAAAATTCCCTTTGCATCTTGCCCCTATCTGGATTCGAACCCGGTACCTCCCGATTCAAACGCCAAAGCTTTAACCACTATGTCATTTGGTCGGTTGGATATTACTTCTGTGAGAAAACTTCATCAAAAATTTAACATGAACAAATTTGGTCAACAAATCGGAATGGGCGATTATGATGTGTTCTGGCCGATATTTCCAACATCGCTTTGAATTAATTAGTTAATTCAGTATTAAATTTTGGGAAAACTATTAATAAATATAAAATTGAAAGAGTAATGTATTTTCTAAAATCTGGACATAGATTCTGATGAAATGACAAATGACATTTTTTATGACTTTGTAATAAAATTGTAATTGCTGCAAATGACAATTTACTTGTGAGTTCTGAAAATGAACCAAATAGCAAAAAATGTTCAGTTATTTAATTTTCGGTGGCTTTAATTTTTTTTATTGAAGTAGTCTTGCATTAAGGGAAATATTTAAGAAATTGAATACAAATTATCAATACAAGTGTAACTACTACAAACTGCTCTAAATGTCACACATAAACCGTTTTATTAGAATTGGAAATTGTTTGTGACAATACATTGCTCTAATTAAAAAGATTGACCTGATTACCTGATCACTTTATTTGGTCATTGTACGTAAATTATCACAAGAACATTTCATTATCTGAATCTTCTTCCTAAAATATTTTGAAGGGCAATTAACCCTTCTGGAGGATTGAAATATTGCAGACCGCCGACATTGTCAAGATAAAGAAGATTCTGTTTTCAAGATACACGCTTACAATGCATACTAAACCGGCTACACAACAAAATGTATACGGCGACCCTCCCGAACTGAATACACTTGGCACGGGATGTTAAAAATCTTCCAAAATACAGGAAAAGATGTCAAAATTCAACAAAACATTGAATTTTATGCACGACTTCCACACCTTCGCAACTCTGTAGAACGCCATTGGAAAACAAATATTGACTCGTAATAAAATCATTTCGCACGATTTCACGACTCAGCCTATATATTTTTTTAATATAAATAAAGAGTAAAAAAGTTCCTTAAAACAGTCATAAGGAAACGTTTTTATTTTAAATATTTCTACGTGCTTAAAATTAATTTATAATTTTTCATGTGTACATATTTAAATACAGACAACGTAATTTCCATATACAAAAATATATTACCAAACATGAGAAGAATCGCGTGGTTTTCCTCTATTTTAACTCGTAATTATGTTTTGTCTTGAGTTGGGAAAATTTAGGAAAAGCGAAATATTTCTAAATTAATACAAAATTGATTAATTTGGATTAGTATTGAAATTCGGATTATATCAAGTTACTAACTAACACAAATCAAATCTTTCGTTAGCTACCTAAGTTTCACATTTCATCCTCATCAAGCACGTTATACCGATTCGAAAGAAATTTCATTTCTTCAAAACAGAATCTCAGGTTTCCACTTATTTTTTCAATTGGGCTATTCTGTAACCCCAAAAAGGTGCGAAAAGTATGTACCTAGGTATATCAAAAGCCTGCTTCATATTTACACACACACACAAATAAATAAAACAAACGACTAGAATACAATTTTAATTAATTCACCAAACCGAAATGTATCATTTTACAAGGAGATTGTATTTACCAATGTTGATGGTAGGTGGTGTGCGTTACTGATGATGAAAAATTTTATGTTATTATAAATTTCGAACCCCAACTTCCCCCTACATTATATATGTATTTATATATACATAATATGTTTTATTGAAAATTGTGAAAATATTTTAGCAGTATGAGTACTGAACACATATTATACATAAGTATGATGAATGATATCCGAAAAATATTTCGAATTGGTTGTTTTTTATGTTTCCACATACAAACCCGACAAAACAACATCGTTCGAAGAAATGAAAACTGTAAATATTTACATCAAATGGTATATGCATGTATAAATGTTGTATTTATACGAATAAAAACATGCAATTTTCATCTGAAAAACAAGAATGAAAACTGTTGTTTTTGGTACACACATATATACGCAAGAATAGACCTCCCAAGAGGCAAATTGCATTTTGTGCATGATATTGAATTTTTTTTAATTGGAATGTACATGTACTCGTATATTTATTATGTCCTGTACATAATATGATATGTATACGTCATCATGTTGATATTTTAAGTATTTATTTACCTTAGTTTTCTCTATATAGGTAATTTTATGTTGGTTTGACAGACATCTCAAACACTATATAATACGAGACTTTTAATTACTTGCTAAGTGTGGACAACATTGTATAAGCTTTCGCTTTGTATGTATCTCACTTACAAAAAACATCTCACTATTATTTTGGATGCTGTTTAATATGCACTGTTTGTAAGTGGATGATTCTCTTACAAAATTTTATTTATTTATGTTACATTAATTGGTGATATGTATATACGTGAAATTTAATTTTAATGCATACTTCTCTCAAAAACAGCTCTTCATATTATTACGTTTAATTGACTTACCTGAAAATAGCAAAAAAAAATTAATTAAGATAATTATAAAAACGTAAATAAGGTTTTCTAAAAATGAATTTAAATGTTATTGTTTATATAAATTTAATGCACTTTACGACGCAAGTTTATTATTTTTGTGATTTTGTAATTTTTCCTGTAAACAAGCAAAATACACATTTGAAACTGGAGTTTTTATGCTAGCTAATGGTTAATTAAAGCACAGCGTTGAGTGACGAATAATGCACGATAGATCGGCACGATAAGCTGGTCCGAAAAACACCGTTTCATTTTTGGTATTTTTCTTTGCTAATACCATTCCGAAAAAGATTATAATTGTATGGAAAATGCATATCTAATCCCGAAATAATTTTTTCATATTCATATGACAAAGCTAAATTATCACGAAAAGTTACTAAATTGGTAATGGCTTATTATACAGATAATAATTGTAATATTTAAAAAAATTGTGTTATATTGTGAATCCTGGCAGCAAATCGTATTAGTTGCATATAGCGATTACATATCGGCACG
Source organism: Nephrotoma guestfalica (assembly GCA_963691935.1). Lineage (NCBI taxonomy): Eukaryota > Metazoa > Arthropoda > Insecta > Diptera > Tipulidae > Nephrotoma > Nephrotoma guestfalica. The sequence goes on from OY829915.1 coordinate 165,812,742, forward strand.
TTTACAAAAACCATATAAACATCCATCGCGAACTTGAGCCTAAAAGTTACTACCCTTTGGGTCCAACATAAACGCAGTCCATTTCCAAATATTCAATGTTAGACCGTTATCTTTATCCATGTGTTACTATGATGATTTTTTCCATTTTATATGAAAAATCGATTAAATTAAAAATTTAATTGTTGGAATTCAGCAGATATCCCCTCGAGATTAATACCTTTATATTCATCGATCTGACTTGAACTATTGATAAAAGATAAGGATAACACTTGGATAAAGATACCGTTCAAATATTAAATATTTGGAAATGGACTGCCATTATTTTGGACAGAAAGGATGCTAACTTTTAGGCTCAAGTTCGCGATAGATGTTTATATAGTTTTTGTAAACGTGCTGATATGTAATCGCTATATGCAGCTAATACGATTTGCTGCCAGGATTTACAATGTAACACAATTTTTTAAATATTGCAATTTTTATCTGTATAATATGGCATTACCAATTTAGTAACTGTTCGGGATAATTTTAGCTTTCTCATATTAATTAATTCAAATTAGTTTTACATAGATGAAAAAATTATTATTATTTCTGGATTAGATTTACGTTTTCCAATTATGATATTTTTCGGAATGGTATTGAAATTAGCAAAGAAACACACCAACCACGAAAAGATGTTTTCTAGCCTGTTTTTCGGGCCAGCTTCACATACATCGATCATGAGTGTTCATAGAAAACCAATAAATCCTAAAAGTTGAAAAAAATGGAGTCGGATTTATAATGAAAATTTTCTTGGATAATCAAAAATCATTATTCCTGCAGAAAACCAAGGTCAACCCTTGCTGAAAATTTAATCTTCATTACAAAAATTGAAAAAGAAAGTGGCCGTTTAGGAGCGATACTGCCACTTCTGGTACACAGGATCTTTTTATTTTAAATCGGTTTTTCGAAAATGCTATATACTTTTAAAAACATTTGCAAAAAACGAAAAAACTCGGGAAACCGATTTCGGGAAAAAATCACTGGGATCTCTCAAATTATGAAAAGGCTTAAGTATGAAGTTTCTTCCCGATTAATCAAGTCGTCTGGGTTGTAGGTACACAGGTCGAATTTTCGATAAAAAAACAAAGTTTTGTCAAAAAATGTCATTTCCGCTTAAATTTTGGAACAGTAATCTAGACTGATATTGTTGCAAATTTAATTTAGAATCATTTTGTTTATAAACGTTGTACTCGTAAATGCTACACGTTTCAAAATATTTGCAAATAACGAGAAGATCCCTCCTATGGAAACTGTCAGATCCAGTGGACCATTTATGACCAAAAATCACTGCGATTTTACAATTTATGGATAAAGCTTAAGTATGAAACTTTACTCCGATCCGTTAATCCGTCTGGGCTGTAGAGAAACGCGCGCACACACACGTAAAACTTTTTAAAAACTACTTTTTTGACTTCGGCGATATAGCGAACGGTAAATCTGCAAAATATGTTGTGGCCAACACCCGACATTTTATTATGACAAATGTACATAAATCTCGATTGCACCACACTTCATTTCTGAAGCGGAAAATTGAACCTACCGGATGTGTGATAAAAAATGTCTTATATTATCAAAAATCATTATTTCTGCTTAAATTTTAGAAAAGCAACAAAGTCAACCGTTGTTCAAAATTTAATCTTCATTGCAAAAAGTGAAAATGCTTTAGTATGAAATTTCAATCGGCAAGTCAATCCGTCTGGGCTGTAAAGAACCAGCAGAGTTATCTAAAAACTACGTTTTTTGACTTCGGCGATATAGCGAATAATAAATGTATACATAGATCTTGACTATACCGATTTCTAAAACGAAAAATTACAAGTAGTCTACATAACAGATAAACTCAAGCAACAGAACGTTCGATCAATTCAATTAAACGCTGTCATAATAAACGATCGAAGACTTCTACCAGGCACAATATGTTCATTTTGAAGAAATCCACAGAAATAAAACAACGACTGCGAATCTATAGAAAAACGAAGCAGTACTTGCGCAAAAATTGGCGCACATTGACTCGATTTGGTGAAAATTCATCAATGTAGGTTCACGGATGAAGGACGACCTCTTCGATAAAACAATATTCAGCAATCCTGAAACGATGAGTAATTGATCAAGCAATTCTACGCCAATCACCGAGCTGAGTTGAAAAGAAAATTAGAAGCCTTCACAGATATACCTGGACAGAACGATGATTAATAACACGCCAGTAAGTCCTCATGGGTGTTATTAACAGAAAACACCGCCGATGGTACGAGAGTTTCTGAAGTACCAATCAACAACTATTCTCTCATAGCCGGTAACAACAAGATCGGAAGCAACAATTTGAAGCAAGAAAAAATTCAAGGTAGAGTAGAAGACGTCGCAAAACGAATTTGTGTTATAAACTATTCGCAGAAGCTATCCAATAACTAGAGATTGAAGGCAGCTTCAACACAAGCCACAACAACACGATACAAGCGTAGCATAAAGCCAATACACCTTATTTCAACCAGGATTAGAACTCAATATTAATCAACAGCGTCGAAAAAGTGAGATCGAGAACTTCCAACGTAATCTCGAAAACAAATCCGTATTTCCTTGGCGATCCGTTAAAATGGGTATCTTTCCACGACCGATTTAAACGTATCAATTAAAAACAACAGTATAGGGGAGAGCTGGTAAGTCACACTGAGACCTTAAATCGATACCAAATTAAGAGGTAGCTGGTACTCAATCATATTAACGCGATTCTAAGCTATCTATCACTCAACGTAGAATCAACAAAAGCAATAAAGTCGATATACAACTTATTAGCCGAGAACAAGCATGCCATTAAAATTCTAGGTATCTTAGCGGTACTTGGAATTACATATCATTTCCAATTGTTAATAAAAAACTGGACAACGAAACGTCAAAGCTATTTGGGATAGCAATTGCCGAAGGCAATGCGAAGAGACGGCGAAAAGTCAAAATATGTCAGGCACAATATTTAAGACTTGCGTTTTGTGTAAACAGGAATATGTTTTAAATCATGACTGCACAAAATTTCGAGTAACCAAGAGGTACATTATCGGCCACAATGAGCAGTGAACCATCTGCATGTTAATACAGTGTGCAACAACTTTTAGTTCCTTCTAAAAATGTATATTAAATAAAAATGCAACAAATATTTTCAAATGATTAGTATTTTATTTCCAAGAGTAAACCTTTAATAATGGAATACTATTTCATTCAAATGACCGATTCGGCTGTATCTGCAGCACCCCAATCTGTCGACCCAATTTTTCAGAACACTTTCAGTTGTTTAAGCCTCTATTTCACCAATAGTCGCTTTAGTTGCGTCTTTCAAAGCCTAAATCGTCTCTGAATGATTAGAATCACATTTTATCTTGACAACTCTCAATAGTCCAACGGAGTCAAATCGTAGCTCCTGACCGCCTGTTCACATCGCCATTTCGGCTAATGCTAACGCTATTTTCGAAATCAGACCACCTACAATAAATTTATGAAATGGGATAAAGAAAATATGTCTTCACAAAATTTAGTGAAAATATTTGTATTAGAAACGAACAAAAATATGGAAATGGCAAAAAACAAAAAGTTTAGTAAAGTGCCAAAACTGGCCCACCATACAGTAATTTTGGTTCACCTGGCTAATCCTATCCTCCACTATTTCTGCCATTTATGATGCTCAAGTTGAGGCTTCTATTTTGCTCATATAACACGTTGGCTTTACTCGTACAATACCTAAAGCAGTTACTTCTGAAATAATGTATCGCTCAGTCTAGCACATATTAGTACATAGCCCCCAGCTAAACGTTGTGGTTTTGCCAAGAGGTAGGCTTGTGGGGACCTCGTTATTCCTACATTTAATACAGTTCATTGAAAGTTTTGATTTGTGTATGTCATGTGTTATCGACAATCAACTCCATAAACAAATGTGGTGTTATTAAATTGTTTAGATTCAAATTTGGCTCAATAACCTCTAATTGTGATTCATTGTTATCGACCGGATTTCGTATTGAGTTTGGAACCTTTCAAAGTTTTCTCAATATCAAGATAACAGCTTGATCTGTATTGCTTGGTCTATATTTTTAAAGGCCTGGAGTTGGATAATTTTAAACCTTAAGGCTGTTTTCGAAACGAATACTTATTTGTGGGACCTAACTTATTCAAATAAGTATGCTGGCGAGGTGACTTTTTTTGTCTCGGCCTTACAGAAACCTCTAAATTGGTTGTCAAATTTTTATTATTACTTATTTGTCAATTTGTTGTTGTTTTAGGATTTGCAAAAGTTTAGAAAACAAATGGATGTAAACCTCATTAATTTGAGTATCTTTGGATTGGAGGATTAAAATAAAGATGTATCAGCCGAATCATCATACACACAACCACGTAAAATACTATTTGGTTTACGATGCGAATACGGTCGGTACGGTGTAATAGGATAGTAAAGTTTCTATCGGAAACCGATTGGCACTGATTAAAAGATTATACTTAAAAGAATCATTTTCCTACTAATTAGGTCTACCCATTGTATGAATTTCGTTGATCATCTAAAGAAAAATTTTGGAGGAGATGAATATGTTGTGGCCAACACCCGACATTCTTTTACAATGTAAAATGTACATATAGTATATCTCGAATACAACAAAAAAAAAATTATTCAATATGATATTGTTGAAAATTAAAAATTAAATTAATTAAATTTAGAATCGTTTTAGTTCATATTCGTTTTTCTCGTAAATGATATACTTTCCAAAATATTTGCAAAAAACGAAAAAGCTCGTATGGAAGCTGTCATTTCCGATGCACCGATTTCGACCAAAATTCACTGTGATTTAACAATTTGTGGAAAAACGTATGAGGGTTTATTCAGATCAATCAACTCATCTGGGCAGTACAGGGCCGAATTTTTGTTGAAAGACAGTTTCTTAGCAAACAAATAATCATTTTCTCTTAAATACGCCATTTACGATTAAATTTTGGAAAAATAATCTGAACCCGTATTATTGCAAATTTAATTTACAATCTCTTAGTTCATAATCGTTTTTCTCGTAAATGATAAACTTTTCAAAAGGTTTTTCATCGGTGGACCGATTTCAACCAAAAATGATTGGGATCCTTAATTTATGAGAACAGTTTATGAAGTTTCCATAAACATAATGGGTTCGGGAAAAGGAACTCCATTATTTGTTCGCTAGATGGCTTTAGTGACATATACTTCGTGATGTATTTGTCGCAGCAGGCCATACTTCTACTCGTTGGAAAGAAGGATTCATGTATTAAAAAAAATATTTTGTCATTGTTGTGTTTCATCGATTCGGCTGTGAGTTAGAGACCGGCCTGCGAGCTGTCGTAGAATTGTCCAGACGCTGAAGATCGACCACAAAACAGTTTTAAACTATTTGCATAAGGCTGGCTTCAAAAAGAACCTCGATGTTTGGGCGCCAAGTTCATGCACCCTGTTTCCATCTTCATATCCATGGCTAAACGGAACAAAATACCCATTTGTAAAGCGAATTGTGATTGGCAACGAGAAATGGTTCACAATGTCAAGCGGAAACGATTATGGTCGAATGTCGGCGAAGTGGCCCAAACGATGACCAAACTAGGATTGACGGCCAGGAAGGTTTTGCTGTGATTTTGGTGGGATTGGAAGGGAATCATCTACTATGAGCTATTGCCCAACGGGCAATGGATTTTTTTCCCCAACCTTATACATGTTAATTTACTGAAATGCAATAATTACAAAAATATTCCTTAAACAATTTTACATTGTAAACAATCAATATTTTCATTTTACTGTCAAAATAAGTATGTAAACTCAATTCGAACGAACTTGCTTACTTATTTAAGAGGGCGGCAACTAAGTAAATAAGTTTGAAGTAAGTATCCTTTTCGAAAAAGGACTTGAAGGTCGTTTTTTTCAAACGAAAAATTACGTCAAACGGTAAATTTTTAGTCTTTACGCCACAATGACGATTATTTATCTATCTTAGACACATTAATTATTATGTAAATTGTCAGTTACGTTAAAAAATATCAAAATAACGTCGTCATTGCGGCGCTAAAACAAAAACTTATCGATTGACGTAATTTGTCGATCTACAAAGTTCGGAATTTTTGTTATTTTTAAACTAAATTTATTATTTTCTATGTCATTTCAAAACTAATCTTGATCATCATGTATTATACCTCGATTTTATGTTTTTTAACACCTTGATGTAAACTTTTTTCACTGTTTAGAGGTAAAATATTGAGAAAACTGATTTGTACGTTTCCAACTTTGAAACCTACCCTAAAAAAACCTATAACCACAGATTTAATTTCGATAGTCAATTGGTAATGTTTTATGGTCAAAAACTGATTTTTACTAAACATCGTTTGTAACAAGTTGAATACCACACAGCCTTAAGGCAAAATGTAAGACTAACATATTTCGCTTTAGGTCAAAGTCAATGTTTCAAATCAATAAAATGGTACAAAATAATATAATAATTAACAAACAGCGCACGTACAATAACGTGACATCTATGGCCGAGCACTGTAACTATTTAAATTTAAGTCAAGCCACTATTTTGCTAAAGATAAGTTGTGGATCTATATTTTTTGAAGAGTCACTATGCCCTTACTATTTAAAAAGGCCAACGAGAACACTTTAAATAATTGAAGGAATGAAATTCTTCTTCTGATCATATTTCTTTAAGGCGATCAAATTACTGATCTGTGCATATATGTAATTCAAACATTATAATAAACTAGCTAATATCTGTACCCATCTTATTAAACTCGACAAATTGATGAACAAAAACCCATAAGTTTTCTAATTTCAAAACAATTTTCCACCGTTTTTATTAGTCGCCTTCTACTTCTTTGTCTGCCATCACATCATCAAGTATGTAATAAAAACAATCATGATGATAAACATTACTCGTATATAACTCATAAAAACCAAATCCATCACATTCCCATATACTCGTATATGACTTACGTGTATTTTTGGCAAAATAAAAACTTTTAAAAATTCAAACTTTTCGAAAAACAAAAATTTTTTACGGAGTGTGTATACCGTAGATGAGATGGGGAAAAGCGTTTGTGACTCAAACACGTTGGGTTGGGGCGTATTTATAAACCTTATGTCGTGTATATATGTATATAGTGGTGATAGAAAACTTTTTAAATAAACTAAAATCGTATATTTCATCTAATTTATGTGCTTACCTTAATCTTGTATGTATATCTTGTGAGAGTAAATTATATTAACGAGATAAAATTAAATTTTTAACCCATAGTTTACACACGGTAATACTATTTTGTAACTATATTATGCTAGAATTGCCGACACGATTGGGTTAATATACGTATTCATGTTAGTTTTTGTTCCCACATGCATTGCGGGAGAATGAGTAAATTAATTATACAAAAATTAAACGAAGAGAAAGAGAGAAAGAGAGCGAGAGCTTTAAAGTTTTATTGTGCTTTTAGCTTTTATGCGACATTAAACATAAACATAAAAAAAAATTTCACGTGGATTTAACATAAACATAAATAGTTGAATTAAAAGATTTTCACAAACACAGTTTTGCTGTTTTTCGTATACACAACCCGTATGTACATGTTTTCCCCGAGTAATGTGTGTATATAAAGTTAGTGTGAAGTGTTTTTGATAATGGAAATTTTGTTGAAATTATGTGCTTATGATTATAGTAATTTATTTGCTTGTGTATGCTTTTTCAGATCCCGCGCGTGAACACACGGTGTACGATTTTTGATTTATACCCTAGATTTGTTTAGGTAACATATGGCCGGAATGTTAGATTTAAATTCAACTCGTTTAAGGTCAGTTAACCATTATTTTGTACTACAATGTTGCAAGAAGGCGCTTTTATTTATTTATGTGTACTCGATGTATTTTATTTCGTGTTCACAACTAGTAAGCTAACTTTATAATCTTATTTCGTCCTTCGTCAGCGAGTTTTAATTCTACCTCTTGGAATTAGATAGTTTACGTAATAGGATTTTATTATTTCTACTTCATTATTTTATTTAGTTATTTAAACAAATTCAATTTAGAGAAGAGCTACCTTTATCAAATTCAACTGGACTAGCAATAAAACACGTTTCACAAATATTTGCGTTTTGTGTTCTACTTTACCTCCTATATAACCTTGCATTATCATCATCATTTCGTGAATTTTTCTTATCATTTAGAAGAAATGGTGAAATTTAGATTTATATCTATTCTATATATGACATTTTTATTTCGTTTATTATTTTTTTTAGGGCGGGAGACGTATCTCAAGTTTCAGCCAATTTTAAATTAAACAATAAAAAAATTCCAGGTTAAAATATAAAATTTTACGGATTCATTCTGAGAAATATCTGTATCATTTGTGATTTTTGTTAAAAAAAAGAAAATTAAAATTATAAAAAATATGAAATTAATGTTACCCTGATGAATTGAAACTTAAAAAAAAGTAAATAAAATGGAAAGTTAATTTAAGGGTAGATGAATCAAAATGACAAACCCTCTGTGTGTATCTCATCCTCCATATGTCGTTGTTGCTCTCCTAATATGATCGTTTGATGTATTTAAAACTTTTTTGTGTATGTGTGTGTCTGTCTGAATATCCCCCGCTGAATCTCATGGTAATTGGAATAATTAATAGTAACAATTTTTTTTTGTAATGTTTTGTTAAAAACAAATTCATGTTTCAAATAGTGAAATATTTCAGTCAATTTACTTGGTGATGAATGGTAGTCTATATATTTTTTTGTATTCAGCGGCTCTGTATATATACGTGTACGATGAGGGATTCATTTGTGTCCCTTTTATTATTATTTTTTAAAATTATATTTTTTGTGCGAGTATGTCTGGAGTGGGTGATTGGAATGCAAATTGCATTTTATACCTTTAGATAAATTGGTGCTGTTGTTTAAAAATAAATAGCCAAATTCATTGGAGACGTGAGACACGAATAGTAATTGGACCGTTTATTTTGATCACTAACTAAAATTAGTCACAATTTAGGTTGTCACATCTATAATGTGGGTGATAGTGTGAAAAGTAAATAACTCTAAATATATATTTTATAAATGTAACACAATGTTTGAATGATTGTTGTTGATTCTACTTTGCTGTGTATGAAATTATTTTGTTACAATTATGCATAGAATGCATTGAAAAAGCAATGGACCACAAAACGAGTACGTTATAACAAGCAGCAATTTTCCATCTGTTTCACACTTGACACACAATATTCAACAGCTACTAATAACTAAGCGCATGTTTTGAAGGGAATGGCAATTTAAAGATCACCTGGACTATTAAAATTTAAAAAAGCTTATGAAAACCCTAACAATAGTTCTAATAAAAGAACATGATGAAGGAACCGAATACTATCCCAGTAAACTTAAAGCTATAGATAAAGCAAATAAATTCGTTCAAAATTTAGATAATGTTTTTACACCGAACGAGTATATCGGACGCAAAGAATTGCTGCCTGAAGAAGTCGAAGCATTACAATTTCAATCAGTTAAACGAACATAAGCCTAAATAATCCGGCCAAGTGCGCGTCCTTCTCGCGCACAAAAGATTCCTCACTATACACTTTTTAACTTCTAACTGGTAAATTGGCAATTCCGGTATTTCCGGTCGCTAAAAAATTTACCATTTATTCTAAACAGAATATCTAAACCAAATTTTATTAACTTAGGTTCTATTTCGAAGCGAAAAACTCTGTTTACTGGATTATTTGAAGTGAAAAATTTCAGGTATTTGTTATGAAGTCATATACCAAACAAATAAACAAAAATGAACAATTCCAATTCAGTTAACTTCAATTACCGTACGTAAATACGTACATGCTTCCCACAGAATCGCAAGCAAATAAATAAATATACAAATCTGAAATTCGAATTTGTTCATTCAAACACGAAAATCGTATAATCAGTAAAGTTTGTTTGTTAAAATTTAAATAAAAATTCATTTTATTTCCAATTCAGTTGTGTGTGTGCGCGCACTCTATATGGAAATAATTGAATGAACGAATAAACAGGACTGAAAAACGGAAAAAAATTTCGAATTTTATTTTTAATTTTCTGTATATGGTAATGACAGTTTAACTTTTAATTGAAATATAAAAAAAAAACTGTTTGTTTGCTATATATATTTTTAATTGAACATAACAACAATTTAATTAAAAATTCGCTGTTCATTTGATAAAATGTCATTGGAAAAATTGACCGCTACATGAGTAGTTGTTTCGAGACGATTCTCTGAAGACATTTACAAAATTATAAAATTTAATTCGCGCGGTAAACACACAAAAAATAAATAAATAGGATGAAATTTAGCCGTATAAAATTGAGTGGCTTTCTATTTTCGGAAAGTCAAATCTGTCACAACAGATTGACTATATTATCAATCATAGTTAATATATCTCAAGTAGATATATCATAATTTACATGTTAATTTTAATGTTCATTTTCTGGTATGATAAACATTCGTATCGTCGTCTCGTCGCTGGAGATGGGAACGAGGGTTGAAGCTTATATATTTTGTTGTTTTATACAACGAGTATATGGTAAACATATAGCACAAGTGCAGAAAAATTTTTTTAATACGAAACATCAATCATAATTCTTTTTATTTTTACTGCTGCTTCTTTTAAAAGACACACAGTATGTGTAGACGGGGATAACAAGAAAATATTAAATGGTTTGACGATGTTTATGTTCCATATAATATATTCGATGATAGGTGATTGATTGATAGCCTGCGACCTTATATAAGTTAATTAAAGTATTTAGATATGTCTTTTTTAAGGAAATATAAATCTTACCACCCCCCAAAAAAAAATCTAAAAAAATATTTTATTTCTCATGAGATATAACTTGATTCATCGGTTCATAAAACCCCAAAAAATTTTACACTCGGTTGAAAACACACGAAAAACTTTTTGCTTTAGTAAGACACGAGAATTTCTCTGCAATCGGAATATACAAACGTAATTAGAGTATACCGCACACAAAACAAAAGAACGACAAATTATAATTATTGCGCCAACCCATAAGAAAATATTATACGATTTTCCACTAAATTAATCAATTATAACTTGACACATTAACAAAAACGAAATATTTATTATTTGTGCGTTAGTGCATTTAACCCTTTTGTGAACAACGAAAACATAAATGATTTTTCTTTATTCTAGATACTATTCCCAAATGGTATGTGTATGTTGGAGGACTAAATTAAGATAGAGGATGAAAATGAAAAAGGAAAATCTATAAATTTTCATTTTTATAAACATAAAAAGTTAAAATCTCTTCGGAAAATAAAGAAAAGGCTAAATACTCATATACTGGCAGACATACATTCATACACACACTCTACGTAGAGACAAATTCATATTAAGCACAGGAAATTTATTTTCTTGGAGTATAATTAAAAACAGTTAATTATTAGAACAGTGTAAAAAAGTTATGTACCATGAAGAAAGTATTTGAATATTTTTTTTTATAAATTTATACTTAGGGGATGCCTATCTGTGTAAATGGGAAAAATTAAGACAGGTGAAAATATTTGTCGTATTTTATAATATATATGTTTGTTGGTACAGTATGGGAAAGACAGAAATTTGATAGGTACGAGTACATAACATAATTACACGCGTCACCGTGAAGTAATTTTGGTCTTCGTTCTGCTCTTTGAAACTGCCTTTCACGTTTAAGTGAAAGCTAGCTAACTAGTCTAAATATTTTGTGAATCGCTATTTAAATAACAATAAGTTACATGAAGTGTGCAAGAGCACGTCGCACACAAGTCTGTTTTTCTCAGAAATTACGATATATGTCACAAAAAGTGTTTCAACTTATGATCCGTTGTACAGCTTTGATAGTTTTGTGCAAAATTTAAAAAAATGTATATTCGATCAACGTCAAAAATCAGAATTTTGAATTTTGTTAGTATTCAGTTAAGCTAAATATTAGCAAAAATCGAAGAGCCACCATAGTAAGTTGCCACTTCCTTACTATAATGGTTGGTTGTTTTGCCGGAAAGCTCCGAAACCTATTTTAGAAGAAATTAGTAGTAAGAAGAGTACGAAAACTATGTAAAATTATCAGTAAAGCATTTATTTCCGATTGTATGGCAAAATCCGCAAATCCATACCACGACTTCACTGGTAACACACGGTGGGCTAGTCAATATTTTCCATCACTTTAGGCGCAATTGGGACCGAATATCATTTAAACATCATCCTTCAGTTCTGCAATCGCCCCGAGGTTTTTGGCGTACACCTTATTTTTCATGTAGCCTGCGAATGCGTAAGTTTTGCTTAATAATATGTGAACAGTTAGTATCTAAATATTTGCTTTTTTAAATTACCGTTTACAGGTGGAAAATAGCAACAATATTCATCCAGATTTTTGTTGGGAAAATTATCATCATCTGCATGTTGTTTAAGCATCGAATAGCACTTCTAAATCTCCATGACTAATTTTGATAAAGCCTTTCGACAACAGTTTCCTGAGTGAGTAATATTGCAAAGTGTTCAACATTGAAATACAAATTATCACAACAAAGCCTCAACCATTTGCTGTAACCATTTCCTTTTTTTTCGAAAGCAATACGGAATACATCGTTGTCGAATTCAACAATTCACTCAATTACACAAAAGTCAGGTATAACTGTATTTTGCGAGAAATAAAATATTAGAGGCCAGTTTTTGAAGTAGCAGTGTTTGTTTCTAAATTCTGCATAGTTAGCTTCTATATCTGTATTAATTATGATTCAAACTTGATTTATACAAGGTGGCTGATGAAAGTTGCTACCAACAAAAAAAAACTTTTTTTCGATGTAATTAATCTGTTCCAATTGTTTTTTATTTTATAGATTGATTTTTAAATTTAACGAAAATGGAGAATTGGGACACTGAGAAAAAAATTTGGATTGTCCGCCGCTATCACACATTGGAGTTCGTAGTTTCGGTACAAAGAGAATAAAGGCGCACGTTTAGCGGCACTCCTCCTAGCAGATGGACTATAATGAGGCTCGTAAACAATTTTGGGTCAATCGCAAGAAATCATTATCATCGAAAACCTTCAGTTCGGACGCAGCAAACTATCGCTGCTGTAGCTGCTGCCATACAAGACAATCCCAGAGTTTCGACAAGGAGCTTATACGTCTTAAACTGTCTTTTTATAGCATATACGGCAATGTTAATAAACAAAATTGTCGAATATGGAGTGGTTCTAACCAACAGATACTCCATGAGGCGAAATTACATCCACTTCGCGTAACAGTGTGATGTGCAGTTTCATAAAAGTGCATTGTCGGGATTTACTTTTTCGAAGAGAACGGTGTTACTGTTACGGTCACTGCAGACCGTTACTTAAAAAAATTGATTTTTTTTATCCAGAACTACGCCGAAAGAGAATCACTTTCAACTCTGTGTGGTTTCAACAAGATAGTGCAACCCCTCACATAACCCGGCCAGTTATGACAGAATTGCAGCAACAATTTCCCAATAAGCTGATTTCAAGAAACTACACATTCCGTTCCCCAGATCTCCTGACCTTACTGCGCCTGATTTTTCCTTGTGGGGTAATTGCAAACAGGAATTTTACAAAACAAAACCAACACATTTGAATGATTTAAAGCAATTCATTCGAACGATAATTGAGGCAATTCCTGCTGCAACTCTTCAGGCAGAAATGAATAATTTTTGGCTGAGAAAACTTAATAAAAATGAATTATTTTTCAAATGAATCAAGAAAAAATAAATTACGGGAATTAATCAAAAAGTTATTTGAGTTTCTTATTGTAGCAATATTCATCAGTCACCCTGTATAAATCTCCAATTTGGTGATTTATATAAAGCAAACAGGAAGTTCAAATTACTGATAAACATGACAACTATGATCAAGAATATTCTTTTGCCATGGCAAATTCAGAAACAACGAGTGCTAATTTCAAAACTGAATTATCTCAATAATCTGAATTAAATGAATCAACTAAATCGAATAGTGTGTTCGTTTTGTCCTAATCACTTCATGTTAAATTCTGAGCAACTTAATTATCTGAATTGTAATTTTGGTCGTGTAGTTCAGTGTTTCCCAATGGGAGCCATACGGCCCCCTAGGAAGGCATACCATATATCTGAGGCGGCCAAACGGTAAATTCATAAATTACGGGGCCTTTATTACTAATTAAATATAAAATTAAGATGTAAAATTTAAGGTTGGCAAACACTGGCTGTGGTTGATTCTGTTTATTTGTTTTAAAGTTTTTGTTTTTAAACTACCTCTATTACAGTTTATTTTTAGATTTTTTTTAACATTTAAAAAAAAATTAATACACACAGTCGTGGCCAGAAAATCAGGGACAGCGGAAAAAAACGAGGGAACAAGAGTATTTTAACATATATCTAATATTTTTATTTAATTTTAATCAGCATTTTGCTACAAAAAATAAGTAATGTTGTTTTAATAGCCCACTAGTTTTAATTTTAAAATTATTAAATATTGAAAGGGCTGATCACATCATTAGCGCCAACTCAATAATGTTTAAAAAAGAAAAATCTACAACTTATTTAGAGCAAAATTCGTTATGAAATCTTTAATATATACTTCGTAGCATGTCCTATATTTTCAATGAAATCCTGACATCTACGTGGCATAGAGTCGATTAAGGGTCGACGTCGTTGAAATGGTATCAACTTCCACGCTTTATTAACTGCCAACCATAATCCGCACTGATTTTTGGTTTGTTTGGAGGATAAACAACCATAAGATCTTTCCATAGATGCCAAATGAATTGAGAACAGGAGAACAGTAACCCTTTTTTGGAGTGCAGCAGTCAACGCCGAACGAAAAAGAGTATTAATTAATTGATTTTCAAAGGACACAAAATCCATAGTCTGTTAGACAATTTTGAGTGCGTATTTGAGGCAGCGTGACACTTGTTTAGCAATATTTAAAGACAACACCGAAGACCTAGCTGAAGGGTAGTGGGTCATTTTGTCAACCCTTGAATTTTTTAAGTTTCGAAATTTTTTATGCAAAAAATGTCCCTGAGACATTCTGGTCTAACATTTTGCCAGGCGATTTCAAAATTGGATTTCGTATATTTTGAAAAAATATATTTGAGGCAAGCTAAGACTTTGACAGAATACCTAAATACCTAAAAACCATATTCTCAAAAGGATAGGTCATTTTAGTGGTACCATCTACTTGCCAGGTGGGCGGGAATGTTGTAGTACATGAGTGCGAATGAGTAACGCTATGGGTAAGTTGAGGTGTGAGAGATAGCGTGCAGCTGTTACAAAAAATTGTAGATTCACTTTTTAGAATTTTCATATAGTTAACACTAAAAACGGGATGTAACTCAACAAATTAAGTATTTTTTATTTACCGTCTGTTTACTTAAATTAAATTGTATTTTTATTTATAAAATATAAAAGAATGGAACTCCAAGATCCCTTAATCCCGTTTGGTAATTTGAATTTTTCATCAATATTGTATCTCAAGGTCTTATCCTTTCTGGAAAAATGAAGGATTGAAGTCACATCCCGTGATTGCTTGAAAGCCGGACACATAGATTGCCCAAATTCAACTGATAATTTTGTTATATTTATACCATATATCTTTTAGCTGACATATATATATATATATATATATATATATATATATATATATATATATATATATATATATATGATAATACCATGTATTTCTAGTACTAGCGAATTAGTTGCTTAGCCTACGAAATAGATTCTTTCATATGTTTCATCTATATTTCATTGTCACAACTAATTTTTCGTGCTTACGAATTTATATTTTTGTTTTCCAGCGTAATGGTTTTATTGTGATTGTTCAGTATATTGGTCTATTTTCAGTACTCTCGAATTAAATACACAATAGTGTATTGATTCTTACAAATTTGCCATCTATGAGTCAAAAATTCAAAAAAAAATTAAACTACTTAAACTACTTTTTTCGCTATCTGGCTACGTTGTTTCAGACCTGCATTGCTCGTTGGGTAATTAAATCTTGTTATTGCGTCATGTTATAGATCTTATCATAAACTCAGCAATTTCTATTTATAATTCTGAAACTGGACTGAAAAGAGCAACGCTAAGTAATGACTGAAATACTAGATATTTTGTGATCTTCTTATGTAATCCTGCTGTGGTGGTAGGTTCTAAAATAATTAACCGCTTGAACATAAAACTTTGCTAGAGCAGACCTATTCGAATGTAAGCCTCCGTTTCCCGACAACAATAATTTTAATGGAAATTTCCTAAATTTAGTAATTGTTAAGGCCACGCTACAGAGCTTTAGCTTTGCCTCCAATTCAAAAGGCCAAAATTTGAATGTAAATATCACTTCAAACTGGATGGTTTGAGGATTATCTATTTACACTGTATGTCCTGCCCCATTTGCAAAGTTAAACAATTCGGCATTTTTGTTGTACTATTTCGGCAAACGTTGCCTCAACCTTTTAGCGGAATGAGATTAAACTAAGCGAGACCACTACTCGAGAAGCATATTTGTCGAGAATTAATAACTTTTAAATTTATTATCTAGATTTTAGACCTATCATTTAAACCAATAAATGGCTATTGCTGTGGCTGTCGTATATCAAAGAGTTTCGTTAGAAATAATTGCATTTCGCATAAGGCCTTGCGACTCGTGGCGCTCGAGTTGCTATTAACGTGCTTATAATTTTCTTAGATATGCTACCGAAAGTAACGGGAATATCTGCCATTGTATGCAATAAAAGAAACCATCGAGTCTGGTATATACTTCCATCTAAATTGCACATTGACATCGGAAAAGGGGTTACAGGATAGCATAACAAATTTTCAAAGTCAATCTCGTAGTTCATAGAGAAACCTAGCCAAAAAAATCACTTTACACTTCTATTTCTTGAACCTTATTACCTCTTTTAACAGTTTAATTTTCAATATATCAACAGGAAAAGTCATAATTCTTACTTATGAAATATATTTTTGGAACATTCATTCATTTTCACCTACTTCTTAAAAAATAAAAAATATTTAATAAAAAATCTCGCATGAAGCTGCTTTTCCACTCGATGCTAGTATTGAATGGATTCATAAATTTGCAAAATGCATTAACAAATGATTGAATCTGTTTAGTGTCTCTTTTTAAATTATAGTTTTCTAAATCAGTTGCCATCTCCATAGACCAGTAGAGGTATATGATATCAGTTGATCGAATATCGTGGCTCTTACACCAGCGCGGCCGAGCAGAAATGGAGTTAGTAAAATACATTTTACAACGGTTAATCTTCTTTCAACATCTGCGTTGATTGTCTGTTCCAGAGTCAGATCAATTGACTGCCTAGGGAATAACTTGTCTGTTCTTTGGATTCCAAAATAACCCCTTTCCATGGAGTCTATACGACCAAATGGCATAGTGGTTAAAGCTTTGGCGTTTGGATCGGGAGGTACCGGGTTCGAATCCCGATAGGGGCAGGATGCAAAGGGAATTTTAATCAACAAATTATGATTTGGGATGAGAAGTAACACATCAATGACCCCCTGTCGAAGTGCGGGGCTCACGGGCCGACCCATCTTCCATGCCAGTATAGGCTGGCATGGAGCCATGCAATGTGCAGATGGTAATAAAATCGGACCTATATCCGTACGTCCTCGAATTGGCCAACACAGGCGTAAAGGTAAGGACGTAAATAAGCGAACCGCGAAAGAGTAGGGAGAGTTTCGGCCCAGAACAGATCAGGGGGAAAAAAGAGTATATTAATGGCGGTGTACAGAAAAAATGAGAAATCTATGGTAAGTACGTTGCCCCTGCTATGTTTATGAAATATACGCCCTCTCTTACACTTCAACCTATATATTCGAGCATTAGCAAAAATTTTCACTCTCTCTCACTTCTACATGCTATATCGGTTTTCTCCATCAGTTCAGCAAAATGTGTGTCAATCAATTCGACTTAGTCCAAAATCAAGGCTTCTTCCCCGTTTAAAATAACGTTTTGCATAACAATGTCTAGAATATCAAATTTGTCAGCTATTACTGGTACCACTACGACGTCATGCTGATTTGATTCAGTCCTCGTCTATTCCGTCGTAGTCCGAGTCCTCGGCTGAGTATTTTTTATTTCGAGGGTTCATTTTTCTTCAAAAAAAAATGCAATACGTAAGGGAGGTCTTAATCAATCATAAATTAAAAAATGTGAGTTTATCTGATTTTTTTTCTTTTTAAACTTGGATTTTCTTTAACTTGTATCCTGCCTTGTGTCGGCATGCATCATATGTTGACAAAACTTCTCAAGTGTAACTAATCTAATCGCAACCGTTGGAGCAATTTATCAACATTTGTTGACATACCATACACTATTCAGTAAACATTACCTTTGAGGCGGTTTGTCAACGTACGTTGGCAACAATTAAGAATGCCGTAATGGCATTAGTATACCCAAAAAATCACGCGCACATAAAATAATAATTTTTATCACTAAAATAATTGTACACCAGATAATAATTGCTTAAAGTGATACCTTGCAAGCAGCAGCAGAATTGGCAGGACCGTTTCACACAAAACTTCTGTCAGTCTGTCAAATTTTGTATTACGCGATTTTTTATCTTAAATTTTACTCGAGTCATGCGCGAGATAGCTGAAAACGTCATGTCAACATTCTTTGACGTCCGGTCCAAAAGGGTTAAATTCCGTTTTCCATTTTCAACAGTATAAACCCACATTTAGAATCGCCCGCTTGTTTTTCTTAAGCATTATGGGTTATTGACAAATGTAAAGTGAACAGTTGTCATTAAATTTTCAAAAAGACTCGTGTTTTTATTGATTTTCGTATTACCGCGGAATGTGTATTGTGCTCTCGCACCACCAAAGTATTGCATCGATTTTTTTCTTCGATATGAAGATATGGGAAGCCTTTTTATCTTGATATAGCTTACCACATACGTCAATGCCAGTCAAATTTTACTTTTACCAAACTTAAAACCGTTTATGTCATCATCGTTACATTGCGGAAATAGCAAACTACTTAAGTTACTTTTCCCACGAATATAACATCGACTTAGCTAAAATTATTTGCGTATATAAAATTTAATACCGTTTCATTCTGGCGCCATACTACTCAAATTCTCGATTTCTTCAGTCTGAGGAGTGTTGTTGAGGTAACTTAATACAGAATGTTAACAATTATTCGAAGCGTCTTAGGTAGTTTATCCACCAACTTCCGTTGGATACTCGCTAGAGTAGGCAATAGTCGATCTCAAACGATCCGTGGTCGTCATTCATTTCGCTCTACGTATTTCCTCTTGTAGTGAAAGTGGTTTTATCCCAAATGTTGATAAATGAATTGGTCTCATTCAAATTTGAACATTTTACAGATGCCATTAAGGTATTAAGTCTACAAATGTTGACTATTTATCAGACAAACTTTGTTTTATCCCAATTGGTTCAGAAAAAGCTTAGTTTCATAATATAGCGCAATAATATTAGATAAAACATTTTGGGATGAATTTTTGCATACATTTTTTAGGGTGCGTTGTGTTGCAAAATTTATTTGTGATTATGTATTGGTTTTGAAATTATTTTTATTACAGAGCTTTTGGTTGATATATAAAATGTTGTAATACGTTCTGGTTAAGTTAGGGTTGGTTAGATGCTTTCGAAGTTTTTGAAATATTTCATTTTCAATTACTGTGGACTAATGTACAATAATTGATAAAAATCATACCCGTTGTACCAATCAATAATAGTCACGTCCCTTTTAAATAATAATAATAAAATAAAATAAAAATGCAATAAAGCACCTTACGTCGAAACAATATAACAAGTTCCAATAAAATAAAATAAAAAAATGCCAAACAATTGAAAATTTATCCAATATTTTCAATTTGAAATTTTCCTTTTTGTTTGCTTAATATTATTATTTATTTTGTAAGAGATACAAAAAACTCGGTATAATATACAAGTTTATAAAACTTGGCACGGTTACTTTTAAAGATTCTATCTTATGAATAAAATGATGACGATTATTATCGAAATGGGTAGCAGAAAAAATTACATATACGAGTATATCTGCGTTGGGGATAGAGTGAATAACTCAAATAATATACATCGAGGAAAACTCAATAAGAGAAAAGCAAAATCATTTTTAATTTTAAAAAGTCCAAATGAAACACTAAACAATGTTGTAACATTACGTGACTTTTCAATGTTTTAATATTAGTATTTTGTTGTTTTATTGTACCCGAGTTATGTCCCAATGTAAGAATATTAAAATGCGCTAACAAAATGTTTAATGGCAGGTATTTTCTTTTATTTTATTTGCGCTATACACTTTTAAGATAATGGGAGCTTTTTTATTTATATACAAAAAAAGGGTTGATTTGTTGTTTTGTTTTATTACCAGAGATTCCTCAACGAAATTTATATTTTATTTTATACATATTATAATGTAATATAAACGCGAACAATAAAAATTGTAAGACTATTTTCCAAAAAATAAAAAATAAAATAAAACATGTTACTGGAAAATTAGAGAAGGGATTTGTGACGTTATGTAAGAAAATTGATTGCTACTTAAAAAAAGTATATTAAAATTATAAAATTTATTACAGCCAAACCAAACCGTACACATAAAAAATAAAAATAAAAAAAGGAAAGCGATTTTTCCCCAAACAAAACCCAATCGAACATTATTTTATGTACAGGGAAATTGATAACGAAAAAAAACAAAAGTACGTACAGCACAACTTTTAATCAAAAGTATGTACACAATTTTTTGTGTATTTGGGGAAAATTGGAAACCTATAAATATTTTCAGTGAAACTCGCGCCGGAAAGAGATATATAAATACTCAATTTATGTATGTATATGAAATGTGGGAATAGTGCGGCAATATAAATCTGTCAAACATAATCCTCTACCTCAAAATTATTACAATTTTTAGCATCATACCAGCAAGCGCAAAAAAAATCTGTAATCCACTAAAAATTGAATATATACGCATTTTTCCCAAAAAATATTATTTACAATTTCAATCTACTGATTATAATTGTTTTTATATTTTGGGTGGTGAATATAAGGTGAATTTACTTTTATTATTAACATGTATATTTTTTTTAGGAGCTACTCATTTTCCGTTTGGTTCAATGGATCGAAAGGTATGAAAATTGGTTAGGATAAATATTGTATGATTTATTGCGTTTGTTCAATTGTTATTTGTTTATTTTTATTTATGGCGGAAAATTTATGCATTTATTTATTTTGTTTGACTGAATTGAATTAGGGTAGACGTAGTAGTTGATGATTTTATAAAATTAAAATGGTGTACTACACGTTTTCGAGTATATTCAAGTCTTAGCGAGAGTTACGTAATTAATAATTCCAAATCTATCAAACTTTAAGTTATTAATCCGAGCATTATTAAACTCTAAAGAACCTCTAAAGAAGAATTAAAATACAAATTCTCGTAATACAAAATCTCAAAAAATTCTGTAATTAAGAATACCGGTTGAAACAATAAGTAGACGTGCCAAATCAAACATCAATCAAACATCATGTGTTTTCAAAATTGGTGATCAGTCAATTTCAATCGAAAATACACTGATTCAAATATGAAAGAATCAAAAAAAAAAAAAAAAAAAAAAAAAAAAAAAAAATTCGTACGCTATGCAGTAATTCGCTAGTAGTACAACTACATGGTATGTTCTATATATATAGACAATATTCCAATGTAGTAATACAACATCAGTCGTCGCGACCTGATGAGAAGACTGATTTTTTCAAATCAATAGTCTCATTTGTTCGAAACTGATTGTTGTGATTCTTACACATTAGCCATCTATAAGTCAAAAATTCAAATTTATCCGCGATCCGGCGTTAAAAGGAAAGCAAGTATGGGGTGGTTGGGAAGTTGATTGTGTATAAGTAAGTGTCGATTATCATATTCGTTTGTCACACAGATAGTGACGCTAAATGGAAGAATTTCCTACGATTCGTGAATTTAATTCGAGAGTGCTGAAATATACCAATATACAGAACAATCACAATTATAACACCATTACAATTGCAAAAAACCAAAGGTAAAATATATAATAAAATTCGTAAATGCGAAAAAACTTAATTGTTAAAATTGAATATAGATGGAAATATGAAAGAATCAAAAAAAAAAAAAAAAAAACAAAAAAAATTCGTACGCTATGCAGTAATTCGCTAGTAGTACAACTACATGGTATGTTCTATATATATAGACAATATTCCAATGTAGTAATACAACATCAGTCGTCGCGACCTGATGAGAAGACTGATTTTTTCAAATCAATAGTCTCATTTGTTCGAAACTGATTGTTGTGATTCTTACACATTAGCCATCTATAAGTCAAAAATTCAAAAAAAAAAAAACTGATTCATAATTTAATTTATAGAGACATATTGATATTCGGCGATTGATGTAAATTTTGAATGTTCATGTTGCCGTTATGCAGCCAATTGACCTGATACCTGATACGTTCTTTGCAAGTTTAGAATATATGGGGAAAAGAAAAAACTCAGACAGGCGAAGAGAAGTCTAAATTAAATTACAGGAAATTTGAGATTTTTGATTATTGCTTATCCTCTCGAAAATAGACTAAGTCTACATTTTGAAATAAAGCCTTATAACGGGTTTTCCAACAGGAATGATACGATTTAAAATGGTTATAATGGCAACACTACGTATTATTC
The DNA here is from genome assembly GCA_963691935.1 of Nephrotoma guestfalica. Taxonomy (NCBI): domain Eukaryota; kingdom Metazoa; phylum Arthropoda; class Insecta; order Diptera; family Tipulidae; genus Nephrotoma; species Nephrotoma guestfalica. The sequence goes on from OY829915.1 coordinate 165,835,508, forward strand.
CTTTAACATTTATTATGTCATTTGTATTTAGTAGGCTATGCCATTTAATCATGGAAAGATACACGCTTCAACAACGTTTAGAAATTGATAAATTGTTTTATCAAAATCAGTGTTCATTTGTGAATACTGAGAGAAAATTAAGAAGGATTCATGGACGATATTATTCAGTTAATCGACTCACTATTCGTCGTATTGTAGTGAGTAATTTGAAAGTGAATTTTCTTCACACGATACAAGGGTACCAGTACAAAGAAATGCACGCACACTAGAGAATAATGATTTGGTAGCAGCAAGTGTAAGAGAAAATCCATATTTATCGGTTCCACGTCGTTCTCAACAATTAAATCTTTCTCAAACAACAACATGGAAAATTTTAAGCAAAATTTGGCTTTATATCCTTACAAAATACAACGATTCAAGGCCTGAAGCCATTAGACCACCATTAACGTCTTTTTCTGATTTTGCTCCTAACAACTTGAAAAGGATGCACATTTTTATCGACAAATTTTATTCAGTGATGAAGCTCAATTTTGGCTAAATGCTTATGTAAACAAACAGAATTACAGAATTTGGAGTGATGAAAATCTACATGAAACTGCTCAGACACCATTACATCCAGATAAAGTCACTGTGTGGTGTACAATTCATACTGGTGGAGTGATTGGTCCATATCTCTTTGAAGAAAATAGTCGAAGAGTAACAGTCAATGGACAACTATACAGAACAATATTAAATGATTTTTTTTCCTGCTGTTGTTGAGAATAATCTGGAAGATATGTGGTTTCAACAAGACGGCGCCACCTACCACACAGCCACCTTAACAATCGATTTATTGAAAACAAAATTTGGTGATGAAATTATCGCAAGATTTGGTCCAGTTAATTATCCTCCGTTAGGTCGTGTGATTTAACAACTTGTGATTTCTTTCTTTGGGGATATGTTAAGTCACAAGTTTATGCTGATAATCCAACAATTGAGCAATTAAAAATCAACATTGAACATGCTATTGATTATGCCATTATGGATGGAAAATAACATCATCTGAATGATATTATTTTCCATACATAATGGCATAATGTACCCTTTCAAATAAAAAAAAATTTGGTCTCACTGTTTAATTTATGTGTTTTTGTATTTTTAAACTGTATCATTTCTATTGGAAAACCCTTTAAAAACTTTTGAATTATAAGAGATCTTAAAACTAGAAGTAGGCGAGATCGACGTTTCTAATGGTAGTAGTGATTACAAAGAGCATTTTTCGATTTTATGTTTTTTTTTTTTATAAATTGGAAGATCTTTTATTTTCGGTGAAAAACGAACATCCGGAAGCAATAATTTATTCAGGAGAACAAGAAAAATGTACGATTTTTGAGAAACAAGAATACGAACTTATACTCTCAACTAGGAATTAAAAAAGATTTTATGGCTCTTTCCAAATTTTAGGAGTTTCATGTCTTATGGAAAGTCTCTTTCGAGAAGTGTTTTTCAGATAAAATGTTAGAATTGTATGGAATTTTAGCACATATAAAGGGTGATCCAATAACAGCTTCCGGAAGTTTTTCTGAAATAAAACGCAATAAAATCAATTTAATAACCAAAAATTGTATTTGTGAAGTAAGTTCAGTTTATGACATTTAATGTTTGAAAATAACTGTTGTGTCTTTTAAATGTTGTGTGCGGCTGACTTAGATGATCATTCTATTTATCGATATAAACAAGTGATTTCAGATACCCCCATAAAAAGTAATCTAACAGCGTTAGATCACAAGATCTTGGAGGCCAATTTACGGGTCCGTTTCTGATCCAAAGCCCATAAACCAAATCGTTGAAGCAAAGGAAGATCAACCGGCTTCAATTCTTGAACAGGCTGTATTTTGTATGCTTTCAAACCAAGATCTCTCTTCAAAATACGCCACAATGTGCCATACGAGAGACCCAGAGCTTGAGAACGACGACGAAATGATTGACTGCCGTCTTCACGTACACTTTCAGCTACAGCAGCAATATTCACAAAAGATCGACTTGTGCGCACTCTATAGTCGGTTGATGAATATCCAATAATGAAAAAGTGGTTCGAAATTTATTGATAGTTTCGCGAATAGTGCGTCCAATTTCCACAATTTGTAAACGTTGTTCTCGCGTAAGTCTATTCATGGTGAAGTGTCAATGAATACTGGACAGTTGTGACGCATGAATCCCAATGAAAATCCTGATTGGAAAAAGTATCTCCTATTGGATCATCCTTTATTTTATTAAGCCGGCCTTTTGGGATACCTATCATTTTAGCTTACTATTCATTTACACAACTCTCGCGTTTGATTTTAAAATTCTCATTTCTAAGTTCTCCAATAAATAATGTATATTATTACTGATATATTATTGATTTAAATTTATACTCGACAACATATAGTTAAATACTGGAATATACAAATATACAGCGCAATCACTGATCCAATGGTAAATTTATAAACGATAAAGGATGTCTCATTAAGACCGCCAATTTTGAATTTAGTACGCATTGCATTTAGTGTACGTTGCGGTTTAGTCATGGATAGTCCGTGTAACTGGACGCACAACACATACAAATTCTGAAAATCCACTATCGAAACGCAATTTTCGGTCCCCATAACGCACCTTCTTGTCGTACAGTAGTCCCCCGCATTAGGGACGCTCGCTTTACGGAAATTTGAAATTACGGACATAACAATTTTAGGTCAATAATTTTGATATACGGCTGCAATATTCCCAATCACGGATAAAATTAATTTTAATTTCATCATTTTTCGAACATACTCTTTAGTACAGTTGATGCATGTTTTGGTTATATGGGGAATATCAAAATAGATATAAAATAAATTTAAGTTTCAATATAAGTTGTTATTTGGTATAGCGCGGTGCTGATTTATTTGTGCACCATGCAATTTTTTAAACAAATTGTATTAATATGACACCCCAAAATGAGTGAAAAGCGAACAACAAGTATAGACTTAACAGTTTGTGAAAAAAGCGTCAATCGATCAATAAAAAAAAATAAAAAAATTGCCAAAATTCCTGCCAAAAATTGTAGACCTTGCTACTTCAACAGTGGGGATAATAAAGGATAACCGGGATAAAATTTTATCAAGTGTACAAAAAGTAACTCTGAGAAATGGAGCGGATGCTTAGTGTGGACCATCAAACTATCAGAAACGGTAGCTAAACATGGTAGGTCATCTCGGGTGGAGGATGCTGTCGCTAGTAAAGGTTGGTTTGATGTCGAAGGAGCGAAAAAGTATCCAGACAATTTTTTAAAAATTATACAATCTGGTGATTACACATCGCAACAGGTGTACAATGTTGACGAGCCTATAGCCTGTTTTGGAAACAAATGCCAGCAAGGACTTTTAACACTAAATAAGAGAAATCAGCTTCGGAATTCAAGGCAGTAAAAGATAGAATTACGATAGTGATTGGAAGAAATGCGTCTGAAAATCATAATATTTTGGAAATCATCGGGCTTTCAAAGGTGATGATTAGTTACAGCTCAGGATAACATGGCGGCCAAATAAAAAAGGCAGGCTTTTTGAAGATTGACTAAATAATAATTTCTCAAATTCAGTGACAAAATTCAACGCTGATCAAAATATTTCGAACAAAGCTTTGTTAATTGTTGACAATGCCCCAGCCATAAAATAAATAACGTTCCGAATAACATAAAATTGACATTTCTATCTCCAAGCACAACACCATTACTGCAGCCAATGAACTAAGGCGTTATTGTCCATTTTAAGGCATACTATTTGCGCCGAGTTTTCAGAAACCTAAATGAGTTTATTGATAGGCCAAACCAAGGCTCATTTTTTCAAAACAACTGAAGCATCTAGTCATGAAGAACCAGCTAATGCGAATTATGGCGAAAATTTAAGAAAACGATTCACCAGCTCCAAGAAATCTAAGAAGTTTCGTTTAACGGATTTCCGGTTTATTAGATATTTTGGAATGTACGGTGGTCCGATTAATCAGGAAATATGAGGCGATTGGGTTAGTTCAAGAAGAGATCTGTCTGTGTTCGTGCAGCTCGGTCTAATGAAAAAATTGCAGCAGTTAGTGAGAGTGTTGACCAGAATCCTTACACCTCAATTCGCGATCGTTCTCAGAAATTGGGACTTTAACGAAGCAGTTTACAGCAAATTTTGACTAAAGGTAGAATTTGCTTGCCTCTAAGATTCAATTGACACAACATTTGAAACAAAGAAACTATGCGCGCAATACTGATCGTCCACATAATCATGATCTTTCGACGCCCCATGCATCTACCATGAGCCACTGCTTGGTCAAAAAGGACCAACGAGTGCTGTCGGTCACGACGTAACCATTCATCGGATATTGTGTTCCATATATAACCTCCATGTCTACACCCTTTATTGCAATCAAAACATCTGAACTTTTGAAATAAACATTGCGTTTTTTGAAATTTTGATTTTCTATTTTTTTGAATCCGCTGTACAATAATTTGTGGGAAACAATCCTGTGCAATAAATAAGACTAATATAACTTTATATAAATGTTTGCCAATTGTAATTTCTGTTTAAGGCAGTAAATTATCATAACAGAAAAAATGGAAGGGTGAAAAGCGAAAAATTAAGCATACCAGACTTTTGGTAAAACTGTCTTGTAAAACAAAAAAACATTAAACAGCTTAAATTTGAAAATACCAACAAGATCAACCCTTGAAATTTTGTTAAAAAACAAATTTTTGTCAAAAATTGTCATTTCGGTTAAGTTCATAGTCGATTTTCTCGTAAATGTCGTAAAATAACTGGGCTCTCAAAATTTATGGAAAAAGTCTGGAGAGGGAATCGTTGCAAATGTAATTTAGAATGTTTTAATTTTCAGTTGTCCTTCTCGTAAATGACATACTTTTCAAAACATTTACATGGAACGAAAATGCTCCTATGGAACAGCTTCCACTTCCAGATGACCGATTAAGGCCAAAAATCGCCGGAATCTCCCAATTTATGAAAAAAGCTTAAGTACGAAGTTTCACCCAGATCAGCCAATCTGTACCACGCTCTGTGTGATTTTTAAAAAATTACTTTATTTTAATTCAGCGATATAGTGAATGGTAAATCTGCAAAAACCGAGAAGCCAAAATTATTGATGATTAATATAATTTTTTACGTAAACAAAAGTAAAATTGGGTGACGGGCATTGGTTGGATGATAATTCCACAATAAAATATATTATTAAATTTTTTCTGCAAAGTTCAAACGTTTAGTAATGTCACAAATTAGTCAAATTTTGTAAAGCTAGGTCCAAAACCATACAGAAAATTGGTAAACTAAAAATATAGTGTAGCCACCATTTGATCATTTATTAAATTACAAATTATTTTTGTGTTTCAAATTTATGTTGACGGCAACTTGAAACTAGAATCAAATAAAGCTAAAAATTCATATGTGAAAATTTGTCTTTTCATCTAATGGCGGTTTAGATAAATTGTGTATGAGAATCCATAAATTGAATCCGCGAAATCGAGTAGCGTATCGACCTTTATTTAAAAAATCCGCTTTCAGTACTGTAGCGTAATACAAGATATCAATTCTTAATATATATTGTGTTGCTCATAAACATCCGATCACAATTGAAACATAAAATGAAAAATTCATATGGTAGCATTAAAATACTAATTACGTAAAATATAATTTGAAAACGAAATGTTTCAACAGGAAATTTACCACCGCAAATGAAGAGGAAATCTCGAGCAAATACATTTAAAATTATATGTAATTTTCACGATGGCTTGAAACAAGATTCGAATAGGAAATAACAATATACATTTAGAAAAAATATAAAACATTGGTTTCCGCATACGATACCGACATTACAGAGGCCACCTATAAATAAAAACATTTACAATTGGAGCGAATAAATTACAGGTAATTAAACTTTTAATTTTTATAAATTGCCGTTCAAAAGAAATTAATAAATTGGCACCGATTAAAAAAGTTTCCAATATATAAAAATAAAAGAATAGTTTTCCGACAGGTAAAATCAGTATTCCGGCTAGATTACGATTGGAGAATGGAACAATTAAACCGTACAGCTTTATTTATTCGAAAATAGGCATAGACTAACATTTTTGCAAACACTTCGCCGTTTTACCTAAAATCAAACTTCAATTCAATAACGGAGAAAAGTTACCTACCACGCAATACACACCACATAAAATCAAACCAATACATCGAAGAGAAAAGCAGATGACTGTAGATATAGGTTCTTTAATGTAAAACGCACATTGTTTACTGAAAAAATATTGAGATCTTCGGTTAGTAAACACTACTAAACTGGGCTTTAGATCCAAGTCATCCGCCTAGAGCAGAGGCGGGTACAGTTAAATCGTATTCGATCATAAGAGATCGGTTGGAAGAATTTGCGGGGCACGCGCAATTTAAGTACAGTGCTGTTTTGTAACATGTTTTCCGGTGTAAAATAGTTAAAAGAAAATTGTAAAGTCAATCAAAATAATCGGAAAGGTTAATTTCAAATTAAACCAAGCAAACCTAACGTTCGGTGTCACAAATTCAACAATGTACCTTAATTATGAGTAAAGGAGTAAAAATGCATAAAATGAAGAAAACCATATTACATAAAACATGCCTATCAGGCGCACATAATATGTGGTTTATATTTCATTGTCAAAAAAACTTTTGGCCAATTTTTTACATGATACACACCATACACTGTATGCATTTTAATTTTCCAGCACCATGCAACTTTTAATTAAACTTTTCTAAACATTTAACATTCTGTCACTCATCAATTTACAGAGTTTGCTGTTTTATTATTTCTCGTCTTGTACTAAATTATTTCGTAATACTTTTAAACTTTCAAAGCTTTCCGTTTACTTTCTCGCCCACTCACTTCTAAACCAAGAAGAATATATGTTTACATAGAAACCAAGGAACAGTAATAAGTTGAAAATAATGCAACAATGTGGATCAAAATATGCTGTATTTTATAATTCTCTGTTTGTTAGTTTTTATTATTATTACGAAAACAGCATATTTTTGAATAAAATATACTGTGACGTACACTCGTTGTATAAATAAAATGTACATAAAAAAACGAAATATGCTATAGTGAAAATAAATTTCCTTCTATTTTTCCACCCATCACACAACAACGTATTATAAAACACAGCAGTAATATAATAATAGTTGTAGAGTACATTTTTGCTCCAAAAACAAAACTAAAAAGCGACCATCTTTCGGTCTGTTAAATTTGAAATTTAATACATTGTTTCTCGGGATTTTTACACTAAACTGTGCTAATTTTTCCAAAAACATTTTTGGTTTGTGTTTTATAATAATTTCCCTACAATTTTTGGGATAATTAATTTTAACGAATTTTTTATGCGTATTCCCAAATATTAAAAATTCAAATTTCCTGTTTAACAAAAATAGGAAAATAATTAGATATTTTCACTATATTTTCCTAACCCGGAATTTTATTGTCATTTTACTCCAGTTTCATTATATGATAGTGTAACAGTAAATTTTTCGGTTTACCCATATAGAATACTAAAGTGACATATCAATCCGAGAATTAAAACACAAAACCAAAAAATAAAATTAATTTTAGTTTTTCTGGAGGAAATTTTTATTTCACATCCTATAGTTTTCCGTATTGTATATATAATATCTCTATATATGTGTGTGTGTATGTATATTTTACATCCTCATTGATTGATTGACATGCGTGAACACTAAGTTAATAGAAATTTGGTGAAATTTCGGAAAAAAAATTAAAATGTTTATCGATATCTTTTTATATACACACTAGACTGTCATTTGGCCAAAGGGAGGTGCTGGTGTGAGAGAATTCAACATAGATTGAATTCTCTGAACGAAAAAACAGGAAACAAACATAATACGTGAACGAAATGCTTAAAACTGAAAATGTAAGTTTTTCATGTGTTAATTCATGAATTTTTTTTTTGCGGTCTTCTTTTTATTTCACTTTGATGAATAAGTAAGTTTTGTCAGTTTGGATAGGTTTTACTTTTAGTTTTGTTGGTTTTCGATTTCTTTCACAGTTTTCCATAGTGGTTTTTGTTTGAGAAAATTTGTTATTATTATTATTTTACGTCTTGAATGATTATGGCTTCACTGGAATTTTTATTTTATTTTTTTTCAATAAAATTCGAAATGTGTCGCATTTGAAATGGGAATTTCGTTCATACAATCAATCTAAATGTGCGTGGTACGGATACACGTCTATATAAAGATGGTACAGATATGTCTAAATAAGAGCTTCGCAATAATATTTTTTCTTTGTCGGGACACAACACACAAACCTTACTTTATTTTTTATAAAATTTTGGTTTCTTGGTAACATTACATACAGATTATTATTATTTCAAATGACGCAATCTGGTTTTCAAATTGATTGAGCGATGATATTTATTGAGACATTCGATATCATATGAATCATTTACTGTAAAAGTTACAAATAAATTTAATTTTATTTATATTCTATATCGATACAATCTTTGTAGATCATCTAACGACACATAACAAAACAATTTAGAATATTTCAAAGCAAACTCTCTCTCTCTCAACGTATGGGCTCAATAATTAAGCTGCTCAATACAGTGCTGCTTTACTTATTTCGCTGGCAACTGTTTCCACTGCACGGTCTCTGTAAAGGTCACTGTGTACGTGCCAAAAGAACTTTTGGTTCTTTTTAAGATTTCCAGGTTTAGAACAACCATACTCGTTGTTGATATCTGCTTATATAGCATTACTTTATTATGTGTTGACAATTGAGAGTTCCTACTCAAAAGCAATACAATTATCTGTATTGAAATGTAACTAAACCATATCTAAATATTTTTCCGTGTTACTATTAGGTAGTGGGGTATTATTTAGGACCGACCAACAAAGGGATCGTTGGACTTGTTGTATCTGGAATAAATCAAATTTGAAATGTGTTATTCTGCGCAAACAAACTAGCTATATTTTAACTAATAAATTTACTAACTAATTGATCAGTCAAGTACGGACACTTGACCGTATTAATTACGACTAACAAACCTGTTCTATTTCGTTTTATTTTAAAAAGAGTCTACATCATTCGGAACAAATTAGAGCAAAAAGTAGTAAGACTTTTTAATTTAAATTTCGTGCGGAAAACCATTCGTCGATATATTTTTTTTCTATGTTGTTATGACTGTCAGTGACATCTGAGTCAAATGTCACATCAAAATAATCATTAGTGTTTAGTATACGCTTGCCTTTCTGAAGTACAAAAAGCGCATTCGGCGATTTACAATGAGTGAAATTATTCAACAAAGAAGTTCCATTAAATTTTGTGTGCGGAATCAATTTTGTGGTGCGGAAACGTTCAGAATGTTGGAAAAGGCCTTCAGTGATAATTGTATGTCGCGAGCAAGTGTTTTTGATTGGTACACATTGTTCAAAGAGGGTCGAGAACGTGTTGACGACGAACCACGTCTAGCATGGCCTTCAACATCAACTGATGATCAACACGTTAATAAAATCAAGGAATTGGTGCTCAAGAATCGACGATTAACAGTCAGAGACCTTACTGACATCGTTGAAATATCGGAAGGATCAGTGAAAACCATTTTGAAAGATCATTTGGGCCTAAGAAAAGTGAAAGCACGATTGGTTCCAAAATCACTCAATTTTTTGGAAAAACAGCATCGCGTTGACGTTTGTGAAACAATGCTTTCCGACTACCAGGATGTCATGAAACGTATTATAACTGGCGATGAATCTTGGATCTATGCTTACGACCCGGAAACAGACGATCAATCAGCCGAATATCGTGCCAAAGGTGAGCCGAAGCCGAAAAAACCACGTCAAAGCAAGTCAAAAATCAAGGTGATGTTGACAGTTTTCTTCGATTATCGAGGTGCGGTGCATTTCGAATTCCTTCCGACCGGCCAAACTGTCAACAAGGAATACCATTTGAGTGTCATACGTCGTTTGCGCGAAGCTATTCGTAAAAAGAGGCCGGAATTATGGGTCGACAGCTCTTGGTTTTTGCACAACGATAATGCCTTTTCATACTTCATTGGTTTTACGTGACTTTTTCGCCAAAAATTCCACCCATATCGTTCCGCAACCACCGTATTCGTCTGATTTAGCTCCGTGTGATTTCTGGCTGTTCAGCAAACTCAAACGACCGCTCCGGGGAAACCGTTTTGAGTCAATTGAAGACATTAAACGTGAACCGCTACGCGCATTGGAGACTATTCTGGAAATTGACTTTAACAACTGTTTCGAGGATTGGAAAAAACGTTGGCACAAGTGTATTGAGGCCGGGGGGGATTACTTTAAGGGGGACGAAATAGATTTGGAGAAATAAATATAGAATTTTAAAAATATGAACAGTCTTACTATATTTTGCCCACAGTATTATAGGGTTTTCCAATAGGAATGATATGATTTTTAAGTGACGTTTCGGCCGTTTGTAATATGTCATGATCTGTCATTTTTTGTTTCATTGTTTACAGTAAAGTTTACAATTTCATCATGGTGAGATATACGCAAGAACAACGTTTACAAATTATTCAGTTTTATTATCAAAATAATCGTTCTCTAATTCCAACTTTTCGTGCGCTTTTGCCATTTTATAGTCGTAATAATCGTCCAAGTGTGCTCGCTATTCGTCGAATTGTTGAACATTTTGAGCGTACATTTTCTTTACATAATGTTGAAGTGCCAATAAGACAAAGATTCGCTCGAAGAATGCAAATATTGCTGCCGTTCAGGCAAGTGTTGCTGAAGACCGCAATTTGTCGATTCCAAGACGTTCTCAAGAATTGGGACTGTCTCAAACAACAACCTGGCGGATTTTGAGAAAGGATTTGGGTTAGCATCCGTATAAAATTGTTCTCACTCAAGAACTGAAGCCATTGGACCACCGTAAACGTCGTGAATTTGCTGATTTTGCCTTGGAACAACTTGAAAACGATAACGATTTTTTTAAGAAAATTATCTTCTCCGATGAGGCTCACTTTTATCTGAGTGGTGCGGTAAATAAACAAAACTGTCGATTCTGGTGCGAAGAAAATCAACAAATTATTCATGAAAAACCATTACATTCACCTAAATTGGAGTGGTTTTTGGTCTGGTGGAATCATCGGTCCGTATTTTTTCGAAATGAAGCTGGTAACAAAGTTACTGTCAATGGAGATCGGTATAGATCGATGATAACCAACTTTTTATGGCCGAAATTGGAAGAAGTTGATCTTGACAACATTTGGTTCCAATAAGACGGGGCTACGTGCCAGACAGCAAGTGCAACAATTGTATTATTGCGAGAAAAGTTTGATGATTCGATTATTTCAAGAAATTGTGATATTGAATGGCCTCCAAGAAGTTGTGATTTAACACCATTAGGCTATTTCTTGTGGGGTTATTTGAAGTCATTGGTCTTTAGCAATAACAAAACTCTCTTCAAGCTTTACAAGTCAATATTGAACGTGCTATTCATGGCATACGACTTGATTTAGTGGAAAAAGTGATCGAAAATTGAATTCATCGAATGCGTTCCTGCAGAAGAAGTCGTGGACGCCCTTTGAATGACGTTTTATTCAGAACTTAATTGTATCGATTGTACTTCACATTAAACAAAAGACATTTCAATTTCCTTAACAAATAGTGTGTTTTTTTTAAAGAAATCGTATCACTCTTTAGATTAATTATGGGCGACTTTAATATAAATTTTTTATTAAATAATACTGATGTCGACAATTTACTAGATGTGCTGTCAGTTAATAGCGTTGATAGTCTTGTGTATGACTCTACAAGGATTTTTAAATCTTCAGCAACCTGTATCGATAACGTTCCCTGTCGGTTTGATCAGAGGTATTTACGAGTTCCCTCATGCAATGTTTTAGACTTGGGCATATCAAATCATTGTTTAATAGAAACTAGTATCTTTGGTGCACCCATTTTTAGACCAATCGTAAGAAACTCTTGAGATTGTCAGTATTGACTATTGCCAACTGCAAGAACTGCTTCTTCTTCTGTCACTTGCTTTTTAGTATTTTCTAAATATTCTAAATGGTCATCTTAGTAGCTGCACAAAAACTACCTCTAAAGCTGGAAAAACAGCAAAAATTAGGCCTTGGATATCTGATCTATTAAATGACATACGCAAGAGAAATAATATATGCTTGCTTGCAAGTAAAAATTCTACATACAAAAGGCTTGCTAACTATAGTCGCAAACTATGTGACAACGTTAATGCCAAAATAAGTCAGAGTAAAAAGCAGTACTACGTCGAACAGTCTAATTCCAATGGCACGTATGCCCGGAAAAACTGGCAGTCAGTAAATGAATTGATGATACACGGACACCCCGTCTGCTGAAATTAAAGAATTAAATTGTAACTCGGGTGGTGTGATCTCTGATTCAAGTGGCATTGCTAATGAGTTTAACAATTTTTTTGTGCAAGTAGGTGAATCCAGTTGTTGGACTGTTTCTTTGGATGATTCGGTAAAACATAGATTGGTGACAGAAAACTACGGTACGACGAGAAGCTTTTATTTTTCCTCGATCTTCCCGGGCGAATTATAGCAATTATCAATTTGCTTAAAACTAATTCATCGCCTGGATTAGATGGTGTTTCGAATGTATTAGTTAAGAAGATGGCTTGTTATCTTGTGGATGTCTTAAGTTTCATCATGAATTTAAGTGTCAATACAGGGATTTTTCCGTTAGCCCTAAAGCGAGCTGTAGTTATCCCAATTTAAAAAAAAATGATAAATCGAGTTTAGAAAACTACCGACCATTATCGCTTCTTTTCATTTTTCTAAAATCTTTGAAAAGGCCATGCAAAGTAGGATGGTACAATACATTTTCTGAATAAAAATAATTTTCTTTCTCCGCTGCAATTCGGGTTTAGGAAAAATAAGAACACGGAACAAGCTATTTTAACAGTTCTTTAACAAATAAGTGGGAGCATTGATTTAGGGATGAAGCCATCTGGTCTATTTGTCGATATGACTAAAGCTTTTGATAGAGTAGACCATCCGATTCTGTTAAGGAAACTTTATTGTTGTGGCTTTCGTAGAATGATCTATAGCTGGCTTTGTAGTTACCTATCTGACAAGTAGTGCATATCGAACTGCCATTTACGGCAGAAGTTCCTCAGGGATAGGTGTTGGGTCCCCTGTTATTTCTTGTTTACGTGAATGGAATTATCCGATGCCCTTTTGCAGGCTCCCTCACCGATTTTGCTGACGACTTTTCGCTTTGTACTCTCGTACAAGCAAACAGGTCAACATATCAGGGATCGAACAAGAGTTAGATTTACTGGCGGAACGGCTTAAAGCTCACAGCTTACTTTTGAGTGAGAAAACTGAAATAGTACATTGTAGGAATAGCCATGAACTACCTAATGCACTTTCTTTCTATGATTTTGGCTGTAACAAAGCTCAGACTTGTATTTCGACTGTCTGTTTTAAGAACTACTATTATTATTATCGAAGAAGATGTATGTCTTACGCCTCTGTTGCCCGTTATACCTACGGAGGTCAGTTTATTATGCCCTAGTTGATTCTATTCTTCTTTACGGGCTGGCGTGTTGGGGGATGCCTGTAAAACATTAGTGCGTTCGCTTTTGGTTCGATAGAAACATATTATCCGCTTAATAACTTTTTATGGTGCGCTATCACTTTCTTGGCCCATCTGTCGGGTTCTAGACATCCTGCCACATATGTTTGTCTTCAAGGTCTTAAAGATTTTGTATATTAAGAGTGTAAATAACTTTATCACTTATTCTGGCTACGGTCTTCGATTGAACTCGCAATACAGAAAACATATCCCTAACTGGAGGTTAGATTTTCGTAAACATTTCTTCAATGTGGGTTCACCCATCATCTACAATAATTTACCGATTGAAATTAGAATGGCCCTTAAACAGTATTTAACTGCAACGCAAGACGTAGAAAAACTATTCTCAATCCAAGTATAAATCAATTTTATTTATTATTTTTTTATTTACATAAGATAATTTAAGTATTTTTGTAATTATGCTGTGTTTTTCAATCTAATTTTATTGATTGATTGTATTTATAGTTAATAAGAAATCATTGTGGCCGACACGAGCTCTAAGAACCAAGGGTAAAATTATCTTAGCATACTTTGCCTTAATATATATATTATATATATATATATATATATATATATATATATATATATATATATATATATATATATATATATATATATATATATATATATATATATATATATATATATATATATATATATATATATATATATATATATATATATATACAATATAAAACCAAATGCTACAATGACGTCCTTTTATATGCATATACTATATTCCTGATGATTACAAATAATTTCTGAAAATAATAATATGAAGTACAAAAATTTTATCTATTTTACATAACATTTTTTTTATTTACACTTTTTAGAAATGCACACTTGCAAATATCGGTCTAAAATTTATATTCAGTCTAAACAATTATTTTTGGGCACTCGCATAAATATCTGTGCAAATTATAAAAGTGTATAATAATTTAAAAGTGTCCAACAACTTACAAACACCGGTTATGATTTTGAGAGAAAAAAATATATAAATCACAACAACAAAAACTAAAACGACCAAAAATGTAAAAACAAAATAGTTGGCCCTATTCAAATGATGCGCAGTGTATATGAATATGACAAGCAAATGGTGGTGCCTCTTATATACCATGACCTGATTGATTTGGTTTTCCATTCTCCGAACATTCATTACTTTGTGGATTCTCTTATGTGGAAACAGTGGTACTGATTGATACAACTAAATTGTACATTATTGCCGGGTTAGTGTTGGCCGTTGTCGTTAGATGAAACGAATTCGCGTTAGATATAAATTAAATGGTAAACAATTTACTTCAAACAATTTAATCAAAGGCACATTCGATATATGGGAGATTGGAATCACAAAGCACAAGGACGAGGTCTACTGACTCGAATCCGTTGTATATTTCTCCGATTCGTAGTATTCCTCTTGTAACCATCTGCATCAATGGATACAAAAAGTCATCACAATTACTTAAAAAGTCATTCATTTGCTAGTTTGGCAAAAACTTAAGTTTCTTAAAAAAAAATTAAAATTTTAATTTTCATCAAATTTTGCGAAGCTTACTGAAAACATTTGATCGGTTTAGAAACTGATATTCAATCACTGCGACGTATGAATTTTTAAAAATTGACATTTTTTCATTAATATTATTTACCCGTCAAGCACAAAAAATAATAATTCCTCGACAAACGTTCCAATGACAACGCGCAACACACAATACCATCATCGCTTTGACACATTTTTATAACTTAATATTCTATTTCTTTCTGTGTTCGAAAATATATGAAATGCTTGGTTACACTTAAAACAACTAAAATGAAATATTCCAAAAAAATGCATGTAAATCATAATTGGAACTTCAACATTTTTGACATTTTCCATTTACTTCGTTAAAAAAAAACAAAAAATAAAAGAGCTTTTACCAACACCAACAACACAAAAAGTATTCTCGAGAAATCGAGAAACATAATAATGTTCACTTACAACAACAAGATTATGTCTGTCAAAACCATTTGCCTTATAAAAATTTCATTCCATGTTCATTTTTTCTACTTTCTAAAATACGAAAATTATCTTCAATTTTCAGTAGTTGGAAATATTTCTTTATATATATTTAACATTGTCTTGTCTAGTTTGGGTATAGTGTTATGCATTATATTTTGTATTACAATATATTAGATAGGGATAGAAAAATATATCTCTAACAACTTACATATAAAATTGTATACGCTATAGTCTTTAAAATAACAATAACGTATATATTATAGAGAAGGAATTGCACATTTTCACTTCGCTACAAACGATTTTCTTGAAAAATTTTGACAACCAAAATATTTTACTTATCTGACTTTTTCCACATTGCTTGGAAACAATATTTTTATGCATCGCGAAATATTTACGTTTGTCCAGTTCTTTAAAAAATATATGTTGAATGAATGCATATAATCTTGTTGTGCTTAGATTGAATGAGGATTGGCGGGAAGCAATGTTAAGAACAACACAATTATGATATAAAAATTTTAAAGTAAAATTAAATTTTATAATTTGGTATGTAAGAAGTCAGTTGAATAATAACGTGCGATATCTATCCTTTGGTAGATTCTGACCGTCGAGTAATTAAATTAAATTTGAACAAGTTAGGTAAACTTTTTTATTTATTTTATAAGATCAAATCAAATATTATGATTAAATTAATTTATGGGTATGAGCACGAAAATAATAAAAGTGTGATATTACGGAAAAGAAAGAATTTATGAGCTGTAGTAAGGTGATTTTCACTTGGTATGTGTTAGAAAAAAACTATATAGAGATATTTAGATTTATTACGAGGAAGTATACAACGTTTGGGGGTGGAAACGAGTCAAAGGGGGTGTAGAACTTTACATATCACACAGACTAAATAAAGGATATACATAATTTGTATTTAGTATTTTGTTATTCATAGAAATAAAACGAAAAAAAAACTTATGATGATGTGTCATAAACATAAAAACCAAAAAAAAAAGAAAATTTGGAAAATATATAAATTCTCAGTGTTTACCAGCTTCTTCTTTATACACAACAATTTTTTTAACACGCCATATTTCACCGTAATAATATTCTGACAGAATTTTTCATTTTCTGTTTATGAATAAACAAATAACCGAAATACACTCACTGCTGGATGGTGATGCTGATGATGATGAAGAGACAAAGTAAATTCCTTTTTCTCCACTAAAATGTTTGATATCAAAGTAAAAATTATATATCGGTGTGTGTATATCCTATATATACATATATATATAAACTCGTATGTGGTGGGATCATATAATATATGTATAGAAAATGAAACAAAGTTGGATAATGAATTTTACTTTTATGGGGTTATAAGAGAGTTAAATAACAGCAACAAAAAAGAGCTTAAATATTAAAACAGCAACATCGCAAAAATATACTAAAGCTTTTTGATGGGTACAAATGTATATATGGTGGGTTATACTATATATCTATAAAACTATGCATATACATACGGGTATGTAATAAACCCGAAGAAGAAGTGATGATGAAGAATGGTTACGGACATTTAACAAATGAAAATAAGAAAATGGAATTACATAACCAGCACAGTTTATAATACCATTGTTTTTACGACATACCATCGTTCAATTAAAATCTTATCACGGACGTAAACTAAATTTAATGAAAACAATTGGATGAAATTGAGGAGATGATGATTGTGAACGTTACATATACGAGTTAATCTTATGAAAGGATTTTTTTAAATTGTATTTTATTGCGTTGGTAAAAATGTACTGTCTAATTTAATTAAGAGAGTAGTTTTTAAGATTAGGATTTTTGCCTGTTAATTTTGGGTTTAGTTAATTGATCAGAATTGTGTTTGTTTACGTAATACTTTGATTCTGGTGAATTTTTTATTAAAAGTAATTTGATTCTTTCATTATTAACAGGAGTTTAATTTGGTTCGTAACGGTCTAAAAAAATAAGTTTGGCACATGTCCGATATAAATAGTGCTTGAAAATTTTATTTACGAAACATGAAATGTGATTTCTGTTTCTTTTTGGGGGAACTGTAATATTGGATAGGGACACAAAAATCATAAGGCCCAGTTTTTTGTGTAACTGTTACGGTGCTCATGGACTAATTCGAAAAAAAAAACTCGATAAGAAAGGTTTCTCTAAATCGTCAATTATTCTAAATATGACCAACATTTAGTAGACAACAAAGATTATCTACTTTACGCAACATTAACCATATCATTGTTGCTATTAAAAATTAGAAAAAACTATTTACATATAGATAAACTGAACTAATTATCCATAATATTTTTTGCGAACTTGCAAATTAGTAAACTAGAATGTAGTTTAAAAAAATTACAATTATTATTGAGGGACAATTTGAAACAAATTTTTCGGTCTTAACAATCTGATCAAAAAAGCAGGAGGTCTGAAATATTTTGAGAAAATAACAAGTATGTTTTATGTCCAATTTGATTTTTTCAACAAAGCCACCTATTGTATATCCACCCACCCAAAATAATACTTAAATAAGAGCCAGTTAATTATTTTGATTTAAATTCTCTTCCAAGTAATGTTATTTTCCAGATATTGCGTGACCGATGATATAGTATTCACATTTCGAAAAATACTGCTGTTTATATTACCTTTCAAACTTAAGTAATTACGCAAAAACGTATAAAAATGGGGCGGCAATCGGCTGTTCCATTTCACAGGAACATCGACTGATACAAAAAGCAAATGTAAAAAAAATTGATAGTCGTATATATCTGCATGTACTCAAGCAGACGCCAGTTCGATTAAACGAATTCCCGCTTAATTCACAAACCAGCAGCTGTAATTACAGATCACGTTAATATTCTGAATCCTCATCAGGAACTTTTTTCTGCTACATCTATCAATAATTTAAATAATATCCCATCTCCGTGATCTCAAATAAATCTCGCTACTATTGATACCAACTCTAGCAACTCTTAGCACAGCAGCAGCTGCAATGTTAATATTATCGAAATAATACGAATCTTACGAAATATTAACAATAACAGGGAAGTACCAAAAAACTGAAACGCTTCCCCTCTACTATCAGAACGTAAGGGGACTAAGAACTAAATTTTGCGACGTTTTCTCTTAGCAATTCCGTTTGATATTTTGCACTCACCGAGACTAATTTGAATAATGATTTTATGAGCAATGAATTTTTCGGATCGGACTTCAAAGTCTTCCGGAAAGACGGTTTTTATTGTCCAGACACAAATATATCCGGTAGAGGGGTTCTTATTGCGGTACACATTAATGTGGATAGACCAATTTTTACCATTCCCAACACTGATAAAATCGCGCTAATATGTATGAAAATTAAAAATAATATTTTTATCTATGTTGCTATATTCGCCCTCTAAGTCAGATCGTGAGCTATCAACTACTCACTAATGCTGTTGATTTCATCTATGGCTTGATGGGTACTCAAGAAGACATTTTTGTGGTGGGTGATTTCAATCTCCCTGGCCTGAAAATGGATCATTCAGATGATTACACTCATTATGTTGCTTCGAACGCACTAACCTACAATGAAATTTTATTCATTGACTATATGTTGAACTCTGGATTACTTCTGCTCTAATCCTATGCTGTATAAGATAGCAGAAAATGTGTGTGTTTTTTCTATTCACCTCTAGAGGCATCACTATCACAAGAAAAAAAAATTTTCTGCTGATATTTTTTGAAACCAGCAGACATTTTTTGAAATTTTTAAGCAAATCAATAATTCTCAGCAGAAAGTTTTATGAAAAATCAAAACATTTATGAAACAGAAGAGAAAATACACGTTTAAACGTTTTGAAACGAAAAAAGTGAAATTTTCTTTAGAAAAAAGAAAGGCTCTCAAAATATACTAAAACTATCATAATCATCATAATGCAAATACGTGTTGGTAGCACTCTGGGTATACGTTTTTATGATACCTGAAATCATAATCTAGATACATGAGCTACATAAGAATCACAACTTATGTTGCTCATGTATGTAGATTATGATTTCAGCTACCATAAAAACACATACTTAGGGTAGTTACAGGGTTTTTTAACACTTTTGGTAAAAAACTGAAAACATTTCACATTAGAATGGCTTCAAACATTTATGGAATGCTACTGACGCCAGTTGTGATTATGATATCAGCTACCATAAAAACATACACCTAGGGTAGTTACAGAGGGTTTATTTTAACACTTTTGGTAAAAAACTGAAAACATTTCACATTAGAATGACTTCAAAAATGTATGGAATGCTACTGACGCCAGTTGTGATTCTTATGTTGCTCATGTATGTAGATTATGATTTCAGCTGCCATGAAAATACTCGTATATACCCAGAGTGCTACCAATATATATTTGCATTATGATGATTATGATAATATTAGTATATTTTGAGAGCCTTTCTTTTTTCTAAAGAAAATTTCACTTTTTTCGTTTCAAAACGTTTAAACATTCTGTTTCATAAATGCTTTGATTTTTCATAAAACTTTCTGCTGAGAATTATTGATTTGCTTAAAAATTTCAAAAAATTTCTGCTGGTTTTAAAAAATATCAGCAGAAAAATTTTCCTTTTTGTGATAGTGATGCATCTAGCGGTGAACATCAAAAACACAATTTTTCTGCTGGACATTTTCTGCTATCTTCTACAGCATTCGAATTCTCTGTGCCATAGGTGTATACCATCCGCCCATTTTAATCACCTTGTCGTCTTAATATCGACTCTGGAACTCTACCGCGATTCAGTTTTCGTACAGCAAACTTTATTAAACTAGGTAGTTTATTGGCAAGTATAGATTTTGGTAGCATTTTAAATGTTAGCAATGACATAGAAATGCAAACTGTTCTCTTTTACTCTGCAATTTTTGAATGTTTTGAACATATAATAGTATAATAGTAAGAGATTCCAAAAAACTAAATCCAATTCTGATTACGCTAACTATTTAAACAGTTATAGTGATTGTACTGAGCCTAAGAATTTCTGGAAATTTGTTAATTAAAAAAAAATCCGACGATACCCTTCCACTCTGAAGTATAAAGATCATGCTTCCAATGATGCTTAAGTCAAAACAAATCATTTCGCCAACTTTTTCAGTCTGGCTTTTGAGCCCGATGAAGATTACTTCATATATACATGAAAAATTGCGTCCAAACAACATTGACTTCCATTCGATTTCCAAACTTAAAGATGATTTTTTATCGGGACCTGACGGTCTATCCTCTATCGTTTTAATAAACTACAATGACATTCTTGCCAAGCCGCTGACGTACGCTTCTTCAAAAATCGCTTTCGCCTAGAATTTTTCCATTCATTTGGAAAAGTCTATTAACAACGTTGAATGTTTGATTACAAATGCATCCAAATCGAATACGCCAATGATATGAAGATTTACAAACGAATTTTAGACACCACCGAAAAAGACAGACCGACAGACCCTTTCTCGTGACTAATATATTATCAACGATGTCGTTACCACAGCCAATTCTGTTCGTGAATTGAGTGTCATTTGTAACAGCGAATTGAGTTTTAAATACACATCAATATTAATATCGATATTATTAATAAAGCAAACCCTGCGCTCGATTTGATCAAACATGGATCGAAAGAATCCTGCTCGAGTATGCTGGTTAGATGAGGTCGCCTTATCATGAGGTTCATAAGGGGATTCATAAGGGGATTCAACGTAGATTTCTTCGCTTTGATTTACGAAGGCTGCCGTGTGTAGAAATGTTCAGCCTACATCCATACGAAGATCGTCTCAAATTGACTGATAACACTCAGTTAGCGCATACATGGTTTTGATTCACCAATTACTACCCGACGATATCGATTCTCCTGTTCTACTAGAAAATATTAATCTAAATGTAAACTCGCAAGATTTGAGAATAGTACCTAACCTTCAAATCGACCATCATATAACTGATACGGTAATTCCTATCACTAAAAAGCTGTGCGAGGCCAATCAACACTGTCACTTCATTGATGTTAGTATGAAGAAACTCACTACTACATTTTGTTTTGGTTTATTTATTTTAATTTATATGAAATTTTCACACTCGATTGATATAACCAGACTCAACACTCGTTTTCCTGCCATCCGCGACGGGAACGGGTTTGCTTAGGTATCCACCTAGTTTGCTTTTTTGTAATCTAATTTGATTTTTATACCAATTATATTTTATACAGATGGAGACCCGTGTCAAGGCAAAGAAGCTGAACCATGAGGCTGCGCACACAAAAAATACACAGTGTAGCTGTTGATGGTCTATGGTAGCACACCATTATCCCAGCGCTATTCCGTTAATTTATTTTCCAGATATATAAGCCACTATGCTGACCATACCATGCCATCGAAAAGGAAAATAAATATCCATAAAGCTCAATCTTACGCCCGCACTTCTAGCAAATGGTAGTCAAAGGCAATATGCTGGATAATTTCTAAGAAGTCGAGGATGACAAAATCATGCAGTTTATCGGAAAATCAAGATACAATATTCTGGACACAACGCACGACCCTGTAAATAAGACCGTACATTACTGAAATTTTAACAACTTGAGGCTTCCACCCATCACAACCGCCATAATATAACTTAAGGATTAATTAACCCTTACACTAAAAAAATTCCTGTTAGCTAATATGACATAAGCCATGTCAATTAAATTATACCTGCATATTATATAAAGTATGCATGCATCGTAAAAAAATATAGCTGAATTGAACAATTTGAACTTTTATTAAGTTAATATCTATATTCCAATTAATTCATTTTTTTATGTATTAACTATGTAATCTGTTCTGGGGCCGAAGCACTCCCAATTATTTTCGGTTCGAACGACTATAGGTCCGATTTACGCATAACCATATACACATTGCATAGCATGTCAGCCTATAATACTGGCATGGAAGAAGGTCGGCCCATGAGTTGTGCACTTCGACAAAGGGTCACTGTAGTGTCCATTTATATCACCGAATGTAATCAGACGATGAAAAATCCCTCTTGCATCGTGCCCCTATCGGGATGCGAACCCGGTACTTCCCGATCCAAACGCCAAAGCTTGAAGCATTGTGCCATTTGGGCGGTTTAATTCATTTTATTTTATATTTTACATTAAAAGAAATTTAGAACCCTAATTATTAGTAATTAGAAATAGTTGTATGAAACATTTTTATAACCAAGTCCGAATTTTTAAATTAGTCTACCAACTTCATAAATATTTATTAATCACACCCCGTGCAAAACAATTGTTGGGCTATCATCCTGAAAACCAATATTTAACAAAGAAGCATTTATGGCTTAAATAAGATAACCCGAGATTGCGAAATGTTCAACAATTATTAGTGGGTTGAATATAATTCGCTAATTCGACTGGGGTTTAACTCATGTAGATACTCGAAGTATTTAATTTCATTTTTGTAGCTTGGTTACAATTTAGTTACAATTTAGTATTTTTAGTTAGTTTTTTAGTTTTTTAGTTACAATTAAGACATAAATAATTTTTATAGATTCTAAGAAAACGATCCGCTTTGTGCCTAATATTTCGTTAATTCGGAAGCAACTTCGATCAGTGGCAAAATTCGACCACGCTTTCAGTCTAGATTGATGCTGTTTTCAATGATGCCATTATTAAGCGTACTTGGAGTATGTTCTTCAATAATCAACAATTTGAGATCACCACGCTAAATACTACAACCGATATATATTTTGGAAATATTGGTACAGCTCATTTGTCTTGAGAGAATGGACAACTTCTGCCAAAATGATAATGAATGGTTACAATTAAGACAACTTTGTAGGCCCGCAATAATGCAAATAAAAGAACAAATTCTCAATATAAACCGCAATAATAAAATATTTAAACCTACGTATAAATAAACTCAGACAAAAAGAGGTTTAGTAAATGTGGTTGGCACTCTTTCCAACCAACTGTTTGGAATCCTTGACCAAGATGATGCACAACGATCCGACAATGAAATCAGGTTCATAAAAAATAATGAAAAACATTTAAATAATCAACAGTAAACCTTAAAAAGATTGGATTACATTAAATAACCACCTACAAGAACTAGATAAACAAACAATGTCAATATTCAACGTGGCACAACAGAATAAAAACGAAAACTTAGCAATACAAAGATTTATCCCTCTATGGACATCTGTCAATAGAAATAACGACCTTTACTTCAACACAGGAACAACTAATCGATGTCATTACCGATATTCATCATATCAAAATAAACACCTTCATTCTCAGACCAGATCAACTTATCCCGGCTAATGCTACTATATATGGAGAAAACAGCATGATCACATTGTACCAAGTGAAGGTTGGGCAAGCAAACAACGTATTAACGTTTGAACTTAAAAAGTCATTATTTAATAACAAAGTGTATCTAATCATCAAACTAATTTCTATTCCAACCAAACACAAGGACATGTTTGAATACATAAATCCATCAAGTGAACTATTCTTGTTAATCTCAAATAGGGAATCCTACTACGCAATGTCAGAAGACGAACTTGCTGCCTGCCCAAAATAAACCAACACCGTACGAGATTAATTTAATTATCAACAAGGAAACATCTACAGAAGATTGTGGGGTTCAATTTATAACACCACGAAATATGTGGATTACTACACACGACCCAGGCATATGAATTTTTATATCTGAAAGAGAGCATAGGATAAATATTATTTGCAATAAGGAAGTACCAACCACAAATATAAGAGGAACGGGAGCCATAACGATACACAAGGCCTGCACAATTACGGACGGAATATCAACTACACATTCCATTCAAAATTTTAACACAAAAACAGAAGTATTTTATCAACCAACGATAAATATTAGCAGTCTACTTATTCAAGCAGAAAATAAAACGTACCAGGCTACCACCAATAGAATTTCCACAACTAACAATTTCAGTGACATACTCTCGGATTTGAAGCAACTGTCAACCAGCATTACCCATTTAAGGACTTCGGTAGAAGACAAAGATCAAGAACTAAATATACAGGATGTTCATCACTACATATAGTGCAAGATTTGTTCGACTTGTATTTCCATGATTTCCGGCGCGCATGTTTCAATTTAGGTAAAATCGTAAACTCGGCAACTTACAAACAATTTTGTATATAAATTCAAAGAATTTAATAAATATTAAGTAGTTCAAAACAACACTTCAGTCTGTTATTCTCATAGCCCCCGCCCCACCAGTGGTAAGCGGATAACAGCCCATTAAAAATATCGAAAAGCTATATCAAGTATTAGCACTGATATAACAAACTTAAACAAATTAATTCGACTAATAGTTCTAATTTTTAAAAATTCATTCAAAATATTTAATCTTAAAATGATTTGTCGTTCAGTTTTTTCAACTAGTAATGATTATAGACCATCTGTAGACCATTTTATATACTCAGTACTAATACAATACCAGCTTATTCAGAGGATTTATTGTCCTTTGAAGGACGTATTGACTAATGGGGTGCCACACTGTGGACTTATCGGAGAAATTCTCGGTCAAATTTAAGTGTGCACATGTCTCAGCTAGCTTATATCAGTCAGCATATTAAATGGGAAAAATTATTTTTCCCAAAGAAAAAATTAAAATAGTTAATTTTATTATTTAAAACTCAAAGCACGTTGTGCGAACAAAAGCTTTCTGTAATTATTATACGAGTACCGAACTAGTAAATCTACTTACAAAAAACAATGTGTAAAACGAATATTTTCTTATTTAAAATATCACTTAACCCAATGAAAGTGTATATTCCTGTTTAAGTGTTATCCAAAGCGTATTCCTTCTTGTTTCACAAGATTAATAGGAGTTTTTGCTTGTCCCGTTATGATGCTTTTGCTGTATAGAAAAAATTTGAAACAAGCACATAAAACAAAACGCGCAAGAAGGAATAAAATCAGCGAGAAAGTTTTTCCATTTAACATCAAGTATCCGTACACAGTGTGTACGACTATATATAGTGCAGTACGAAACATTTTGCTTAAGTTTTTTACACAAGAAATATGAGAAAACGTAATTACGATCGAGGTTAAAGGCGTTAATTTAACAATATTTTTTACCATCTTCGCATATTCTTCTTGTTATCAGAATTGTTATTATTTTTTGTCTTGTTTTACAAAAAGGATAATTATAGTTGTACAAGAAGACGAATGAAAATTAATAATATAAATTTCCATTCTAGAAATATCCACCAAGGAAGACTTTCCATATATTCCTTAAGGGGATTGAAGTATTTTTTTTTGTTTTGTCTTGTGAATTTAACAAAGGAAATTATAATGAAATTAATTTGATTAAACATTAATTATTTCAAATTTTTATTTAGATTTTTAAAAAAATTTAGTTCATTAAGGAGAAAAACAACGAAAAATGCCCCGCAGATATTAACAATTATATAATATATATACATATAGAAATGTCATTAGAACTAATATATTATATAATGTACACCATCTCGCTATGTACATAATTTATTTCACATAGTGTGTAGGATATAAGCGTACAAAACTACTATAAATTTTAGTGTAAAATGATATTATCATTTTGCAATTTTATGACTTATCTTAAAGATTTATATACTTGTTTGTCTATTTGTGTATGTTGTTGTTGTATATTGTGTGAGAAATAAAGGAAATCATAAAACCTATATAGAATTGGGTTGGTGTATTTTCTTCTTTTTATATGCACATATTTAATAGAATTTTCCAATTTCGTATTTTCCTATGGTGTATAACCAGTATAAAAAAATTTATGTAGTTGCAACACTAGAATTATCTGAAAATAAATTATTTATATGATAGTTTATGTTTAGTTGTATTTCGGTATTTGGATTACAACTAGCATGCTTTTGCCACCAATGAACCGCTATTGTTTGGTTACATGAACTTTTTTTTTGCGCCGTCTTCCAACTTTTATGGTTGTGCCATATACTATTATAGTTTTGGTTTCAATTTTTTTTTTATTATGTGTGGTTAATAAATGTGGTCGAGGTATACCGATACATCGAGAGGTGGTGATGTGTGGAAAATTGTATTTTTATAGTATTAATTAACTTTATGGTCACAGGTAAAATGTATGACTTCAGTCGATTGCATTTGCAAAATGCATATGGGAACATCACATATTTAGCAACTTCTTATCACTATTGTTCTTATATAAAATTCAAAATCCAACAAAAAAACCTAATCTCATACACTTGTCCACACAGTATCTGAGTCGACAATAAATAAATCTTTTCTTGGATGTTTTCCAATCTCCAACAAGTATCTTAAATATAATATAAACAACACTACTAGGAAAATATACTCGTTGTTTACAGGAAAATCTCTCGATTTTTTTATCCCATGGACTCTTCTCCTGTTATATGTGTGTAAGGAAAAAAAATATCTTGATAATCAAACAAAAGAACGAACGAAAAAAGGAAATTTTTGATATGTTTATACAACATAATGATTTGTTATTCCAGAACAACACACAAAAAAAGGATATAACATAAGTACAATACAATATATTAGGACGTGTAAAAAGTTCTTTTTCACTTTGTACATGTGATGGAGGGGGGGCGGAGGGCACATGAAAATGGAAAATAAATAGAATATTTAAAGAAAAATGATAATATTGTATAATGTTAGATAACGACAAATAGTCTATTTATGCCACAGCTCTATTGTTAGAAAAAATGTATATAAAAAAATGTACGCGTTTGATTGGTTTAATTGAATTTATAAGATCAATGCTTTCTGTTTATTTTTGTTCTCAATTGATAACAAGTTATGTTATTTATGTAGAATACATACAAAATTCATTTCAATTCAAATCAATTGAATTCAATTAAGATAAATCGGTAAAATATTGTTGGCGGAGAATTTATGTATTCATATATTTGATTTTCAATTTTTATTTTTCAATTAAATTACGCGCGTCAACTTTGTAAAATCATGACTCAAGCATGCGAATATATTGCCGGTGAATGACTCTCCCAGAAATGTACAAGAATGAATTATTTAGTTTTGTAATATGTAGAAACTGCAAATAGAAAAACGATTAATACTATTAAATGCCAATGAACTATTGTGAGTGCTATTTCGACTTCTTTTCTAAACTCTTGTCCAATAACCACTAACCAAAAGATCCAGCTCAAACGATTTTGGTGCTCTGATCTTAATTTCTAAAGGCACAAATGGTCTACAAGAAGAAGACGGTTGGGTAATTGCTCCTGTCTGTCCATTTTTGTTACCGAATAGTCCAATACTTCTGTATTATTCCTACCAAATTACAGCATAGTTATAACATTTTAAAGGACCACCTGTTTCATATTTATCAAGCCTGCGTGGCGCTTAGTTTTGTTCCGAGCTTCGAGAGCCGGGTCTTATTTATATCTAAAGCCGGTAAATCTAACTACCTACCTAAGGCGCCCGGAAAGGAGCATTCATAGGTTTATAAGGGACTTCTTTCTGAACATATCACAACTCAATATCACGCTGCATGCGTACAGAGTGGGAAAGTCGTGCGAATCCGCACTACATGAGCTCGTTACTAGGATTTAAAAATCAATTAATAACCAAGAGTTTCTTATGGGTACGTTTCTTGACATTGCAGGTGCTTTCGACAGAACTTCTTTTGCTACGCTATGATCGTTGGCTTGAATCTATGTTTAAATCACGAGTTGTCGTTCAGCTGAATGACTTGTCTGCTTCCGATAAGGTTGCCAAAGGTTGTCTGATGTTGATGAACTTATTATACCTATTTTAGGTAAATACCTCAACTTCATATTCGATTTGATGCAACAAGCTTTCCATCTTAATCCATCTAAAACTGACTTAGTGGTATTACCGTTCCAACTATTTTTGGGAGGATGACTAAATAATCTGATTGTGTTAAACATTTAGGAATTATCCTTGATTCTAAATTATTATAGAATCCTAATGTAGAGCACAACCTACAAAAAGCTACTGCTACTTTCTGGCAGTGCCACAGAGCTTTTGGTAAACCATGAGGGCTGTTCCTAAAATATTGTATTTTATTTATACAAGTCCATTGTACTACCAACGATAACTTACGTGTCTGTTGCTAGGTGACCGTTAACTTAGTCCGCTACAAATTACTTGCTAAATTCATTGTCTAACCCTTTAATCAATTCTAGGCTTGTCAGGCAGTACAAACATCTTATCAATTTGTCTGTTAAAGGAATAATGTCACGGTTATGTGGGTACTTCTCCACCGTGACATCGAAGGGAATCCGATGCCGATTGCCTAACCAAAGCTGCTTCAAAACTAAAACTGATTCGTCCTGAACCTGGTGTACTATTATCATATAACTGTGACAAGGCTGCAATAAATATTTCTTTTCGAGCTTGATAAGTCGGTTTGTCACCCCTACTTGTCGAACGGCGAAGATCCTTGTCATTGAACAAAGTGCAAGTTTGCCAAATATGCAATTTCTCTACAGAAAAATCATCTAAGGATCATTGTGGCTATTCTAACTGGCCACGATCGCCTTAAACAATATATTCACCGTATGACACTGGCTCTGAACCAAGTATTCTTTATGTGTGGAACTGTTCTGCATGTGTCATTTAATACTTGCTATTCAAACTCTTACAGTTTGCCAAGCAAAGCACAATTGCGCATTTTCATGAAATTCCCGGCTTGCACAATGGGCACTTTGAGACATTGGGTGCGAAACCTTTGTGGATTGTAGCCCATTTTAACAAAATACTAATTAAGTGCCAGAGTGACGCTAGCAGAAACCAATACGACCGCAAAACATTGGGTTTTGCCACAGAAAGCTAGCAGAACCTAAATCGATAATCGGAGGTAAACCCAATTTAGAACTCAAAACATGATTTAAGTGCAATGAATAATTAAATGGTCTCTCGAGGCTAATTAAATTGTCCATTTAAAAATGGTGACCTCCACTTTGAATGTGATTGGAAAGGACTTAAAACATTAATTAGTTGTTAGCTTAACAACGAAAAAGGGCTAGGGCTGAAACCTTACGAAGTAATCAGAGCTTCGGTCTGGTTCAGGTTGATCCGGTTGATAAACCCGAAAACTCACTGGAAATT
This sequence comes from Nephrotoma guestfalica, assembly GCA_963691935.1. Lineage (NCBI taxonomy): Eukaryota > Metazoa > Arthropoda > Insecta > Diptera > Tipulidae > Nephrotoma > Nephrotoma guestfalica. The sequence continues at coordinate 165,865,260 of OY829915.1, forward strand.
GGGACACATCACAAATTTACAGTAAGAAAATTGTTCCCAAAATGATTCAGGAAACAAGCTTTTAATTTACCATCGTCATTGGTTTTGAAATTTAGATCAGTTTTGACGGTTTTTCATAGCACACCATGAATCGAAAAAATGAAACAGTTCTGATTTGAATAAAATTTCATAAGAGATTTTAGGTGTGCAAGTAGAAAGCTCTGCTTTTTTTGATCAAATTCAACATTATTGAAAATATAATTGTTACCAAGTTAATTTATTGAAATATTCGCAAATATGAATTATCGAAATATGAATAATTACTATCTTGCCATTTATCAGGTAGATGAAGAATGCCTTCGCGATGTAAACTTGGTGGTTTTGAAGAAAAATATCGTCATCGAGCCATTTTTGCACATTTTCAACTTTCGTGAATAGCTGATCTTGCAAATCGATCTGAACAAGTAGTAATCAGAGACTATAATGCCATCGATCAGAATAAGTGGATACCACCTTCCGCCTACAATTGCCCTAAAATGGTCTTTTTTCCTCCAACGCATCATTTGATTAATTGGGCCTGGTAACGTCCAGCTATAACAGTTTGAGCAGGTTCCAGAAGATCGTAGCAAATTACTCCTTAAAAATCCCACCAGACACACAGTAACACTTTCATGGCATGAATATTAATTTTTGCAACTGATTTTGATGGCTGGCCTGGTCCAACCAATGATATTCTGCGCTTACGACTATCGTAAAAAAATCATTTTTTATCACCCGTAATGATTTTGTGCAACAAACGCTTTCTTTTGTACCTACCTAGTAGACAAATTCAGGCAGATAACAACTCTTCGGTTTTCGTTTTCTTCGGTCAGTTTATGAGGAATCCATTTTCCTTCCTTCTGTATTTTTCCAATTGCATTCAATCGAAGTGATATTATTTGGTGAGGAACTTTTAACTGTACTGCAAGCTCTTTTTGAGTTTGACACGGATTTTTGTCCAGTAAAACTTTAAGTTCTTCGTCTTCAAATTGTTTTACTATACCTGGACGTGGATCATCCTCAAGACTAAAATTATCATCACGACATCCTGTAAATTACGTTTTACTGTTGAATAACTCACAGAATGTTCACGCAAAGTCGAATTAATCAATTCCATAGCTTGAGCAGAATTTTGTTTTATTTGAAGACAGAATAGAATGCAATGACGTAAATTGCTGATAAAAAAAGTTTCTTTCGTCCAAACTATGAAAAACGACATGCCATGTGTGAATGGTGGATTTGTGAACCTTTGGAATGATTTGCCACTTGATTAAATGGGAATAATAAAAGTTATAACTGCATCCAGCACTCCAACGGTAGTTTTAAGTACTAAGGGTTTAGAAAAATGTACGACATTCTTCAAAGCTTTTACAACGATATACGACGATATTCTATAATAAACGGGAAATTATGTATCAGCGCGAAAACGGCGGATTTATAAGTTGAATTGAAATTGTTGTCCAATCCAACAAACGATATACTGCACGAGTATATGAAAAAAAAAGAAAAACAATATCGTGGTATTGAGTGATTTTTTGGAACCTGCTCGAGGTAGAGATCCCAAAATCTTTTCAATTTTCCGAATTAAAAATAAAAGAAGATTGGTAAAAAAATTTAATGGTATAAGGCGTTTTTGTGATATCATCGGTACAGACATCCAGACGACCGGATAAAGTTTTTTATTGCATTTCTGGCATCAGGAGGTCGAGAAAAGCGGATTTGAATAAGGGTCATTTTTCATCATTATTATCAGGAACTTGTTCTTACCAGCTAGGTTGAATAGATCATACATGTTTTAATAGAGGATATAATCAGTCTATAATAAGTCCTTAATTTTTCATAGGTCGCGCTATCTTCTTCTGGATGTGTTTTGTTAAATTTAGAGACTTCGTTAATATTAGTTACAGTGCAAATATTAAATAATTTAAATTTTATGTTTCATTGCAAATTGAAATTCCAGATAATTAATATTCTGGAAAACAATAAATTCTCGAAAATCAAAAACCCCGAATATCAAAATCAAGGATACTACAATCCAAAATTTTAAACTCCCGGAAATCGAATTCCCAGATATGACAAAATCCTAGAATTCAATACATTGATTAAAGCTAAATCGATTATTTAGCCGGAGATGGACCTAATTTTACGGGATCATTGTGTGTGTGTGTGTGTGTGTGTGTGTGTGTGTGTGTGTGTGTGTGTGCGTGTGAGAGAGAGAGAAAGAGAGAGAGAAAAAGAGAAAGAGAAAAGGAAAGAGAAAGAGAGATAAAGAGAGAGTACGAAAGAGAGAGAGATAAAGAGAGAGCAAGAGAGAGAGCGAGAGAGAGAGAAAAAGAGAGAGAGAGAGAAAGAAAGAGAGAGAGAGAGAGAGAGAGGGAGAAATAGAGAGAGAGAGAGAGAAAGAGAGAGAGAAAGAGAGAGAAAGAGAGAGAGAGAAAGAGAGAGAGAGACCATAATATCAAAAATACTGGAACAAGGCGTATATATTTATTTTATTTTGTTTTGTATAATGATTAAAATGGGAGCCCAAAATAAACTCATTCCCCAGTCATTTGGGAGGAAATATGGTTTATTCAAATTCTATACTTTCAATGAATCTATGCTATACCACAACCGTTTTGAGTGGAACAAGGTTTATGTGATACAAATGAGATTTAAATATTAGGCACTGGAATTATTCTAGAAAATATCAAAATTAAATGGAACTAAACCATTTTTCTCTATTTGGAATAAAACTATTGTATTATGAAAGCTGGATCCAATTGTAAGTTTACAGGAAGGGTAGATTTTAAGATGGATTTTGACACAATTTCTTCTGGGACCGAGGCACTTTCAACTCTTGCGCGAATTCGCATTTTACATTCTAAGATGAATCGGCCCCGTACTCCGACAAGAACTGTAGTTACTTTAATTGTTCATTATTTGCACTTTTCTACTAATTTATGTTATTAAAATATTTGAAAATCTTTATGTAAAATTGATTTATTTATTAAACTTAAAAATAACTTGTTTTAGAGCCACGGCTTATTACCTAAATCCTAACAATGCCCAATTATCAGCCCAACACCGTTTCCGGTTAAAACGGATAAAAAACAACCTTTCTTAAAGATTGTAATCTGTGATTAAAAGGAACACAACTACGACCCCCTATTGGCGTGCAAAACGCATGGGCCGACCCATCTTCCATGTCCAGTACTATAGGGTGGCATGGAGCTATGCAATGCGCAGATGGTAACTTAAATCGGTCCTATAGCCGTACGTCTTCGATTTGGCAGGGATGCGTAAAGTAAGACGGGAAAATCAAACGCGAAAGAGCAGGGGGTGCTTCGGCCCCAGAAAAGATTGCATGGATTAAAACTAAAAAAAACCTTACTTAAACAAATAAGTTCTTAAAATTGTTACCTATAATGGTGGTTATTTAACCATCCGAATGAATCGAATGGATCTCCAACTAAGGTTATAATATTCCCGTGAAGTAGGTTCTAACTTACTCCTAAAACTACAAAAACAAAACCTAGAACAAATTAAGGACCTAAATTCTATAAGAACTGTATATGCATAAATTAATATAATATACTTCTTTAGGATAAATGAATAACGGATATGATTTACTTTTTATAATGAATTTCGAGAATACTAGTACTAAAGGTAATTATTTTCAATGATTTTATGTTGTCGTTTGCAGGCCGTACGACAACTGTGAAATTTATTTGTAAAACGGCTTCAGATTGAGACAACAAGCATATTTCGCAAACAAAATGACCAACAAAGATTGAACAAAGATTGAAAAAATGATACGTTGGAAATTAAATTTTTGTTGCAACCACAAGGTCCCGAATCCTATTGAGATAGGGCCCTCCTCCCCCTCACCCTGTAAAACTGAAAAAAAAACTGTACCGAATTATGACCTATTTATGAGCTCTCAAAATTCACAAACAAAATATTTTAAGTTCGAACAGTTGCACAGGAAATTATTTAAATGTAGTGGAGGGAGGGCGATAAATTTAAGATAATTTCGATTTTTGGACTTATCCTTAAAACCATAAACAACCCCTTAACTAATTTCCATAATGAAACAATCACATATGGTAACCTTGTGCGTTTTACGAATTTTTTCAAAACAGCAAAACTTAAATAATTCAATGTCGGCGGCTACGATGTAACGATTTACGAGCTCTCGAAAAACGTGCAGTATCATTTTTGAGCTGCTTCCAGTTAGCATGAACACGACCCTCAATTTCTCAAGAACAAATAATAAATTATTTTAAAATTGCAAAAATAGGAAATAGAACACTTCAATGTGGAATATGATGAACCGATTATGCGCTAACAAAATACTCTAAATAAATAATAAATTTCTTGCCAATATCATCCCTGGACCCCATCCTAATAACTGTTGAACTTCTATAGTTTTTTTGTAAATACAAATTTAAATTATTTCAAAAATTCAGTATTCCGCCTAAATGTTGTTTCAATGTCAGGTATGATGTATTTCAATGTCAGGTATGATGTAACGACTTATGAGCCCACGAAATACGCGCATTTTGAATTTTGAGCCGCTACACAGCAAGAACACGAATCTCAATTTGATGAACCGATCGTGGGATATGATGAACCGATTTAGAGCTAACGAAATACATGTATTTTGATTTTGAGCTGCTACCTTCGCATGAAACCCTTCCCCAATTTCCCAAGTAAAAACCAAGAGGTATTTTGAAATAAAGAAACTTAAATATTTCGGTTTCGAATATGACGTGCCGATTTAGGAGCTAACGAAATACGTGCAGTTTGATTTTTGAGGTGCGACCTATTAGCACGAATTCCACCCCTAATTTCTCAAGAACAAATAATTTGAAACCAAGAAATTAATTTGAACCACATGAACATTTTGAGGTCAAGTTAATTTTTAGCTAAACTTTAGTAGCCTAACGAATTTTCTTAAGAAGTTGAATATCTCAAGATCTAATATGTTTATCAACAATGTCAGTATGATGTTCTGAAAGGTGTAGATTAAGACTATCTATATTCCAAACCATTTGAAAAGCTAATTATTTCTAAGCGGCCAAATACTTTTTTCTTAAAACTTTAGGCCGAATTTAGGATTTTCTTAAGTAATTGGACATTGTTGTAATCATATTAGGTTAAAATCCTAAGTTTATAGATCCCATCAGCGATGATATTGTCGATCCTATACTACTTTTTTCTTTACTTTTGCTTTATGAAAAGTACTTCGATACTTTCGAGTGAGTTCTAGTACTTTTGAGAAAATTCTAGAAATATCACTTGCAATTCGATTCGAGGCAACTTTTGTAGAAGAAAAGAATAACAATAACGCAAATCTAATGAATATCATCTAGAGATCAGAGTTACTAACGTAGTTTAATATTTTGGTCGAACTCTTTCTTGTGGAACTCTCTGTCATAACAAAGCTTTAGTCTTTTAATCCCATTTCGTTTATAAAAAATTAAATGTTTACTTTTGGAAATAGGACAGCGTATACTTCACAAGTTATTCACATTCAAATTTGGGTCTGCTTACATTGGTCTGAACGATCACTAAATTTGTTCCTTTCGATTAAAATCGTTGTTGCCGTTTTTGCTCATAGTACTGCAGCATTTCTGACATAAAAATATCACAAAATGACTTTTTTCAGTAATCCCTAAACAAACTGAAATTCCTAATATATTTGTATCGTTATTTTTCGGAAAATTCAAAGCTAAAAATAATTTTACGAGGCGAGATCCAGGCAGACAGAGAATTACCGGTTCTAGACCATATATCTAATTAATTATGAATACAGAAAATCAATATTTGTGCAGCGCTTTTAACTACGGTAATTTGAATTTGTGGATTTATAATGTCTTAGAAAAAGTTTATATTCCATTGCGATAGCTGATTTATGATTTTTCATTAAAATAAGCACTCCACAATGGGAGTTTGATCTATGTAGAGAGTAGTGCAGGACATCCAAACAATTACTTTCGTCTTATTTAGCGTCGCTATTTCCAGTCCCAAGTTCAAGGATTGGGAATTATAATTGCTGAAATGACGGTAAGATCTGTAACTTGAAGCAATAAAAGGTTTAATGAGCAATGCACGCTGTCTACAACAACAACCGCATTTAATTGAAAGATTGTTGTGGTAGATGAAGACTAAGAAACTAAAAAATACAGTTGAACTTCTCAAATTGAGCGTTAAGATAGGCATGCTTTTAATGCTTTTCCTGAATTTTTTTCAAAAACAGCATCAGAGGCACTCAACAGGTAAAATCCCACTGCTTCCCAAGCAAAAAATGGTGGGATGTAAAATACTTCTTTTCAAAGGTGGTTGTTCATGGTTTACATTGGAGATTTGCAAGAACTGCTTGACATGAACATGGTCAAGGTTATTAATATTGATATAACCCGCTGTGTGCCTATCTCTGATATGTAAGGTCCTGCAAAATTCTATTTTGATGGGAGTCCAGTGTACTTTCAAGTTGGATTCAGTACTTTGTTTCTCAAAAATTCAGTACTTTTGATTTCTTGCCAATATCATCCCTGGACCCCATCCTAATAACTGTTGAACTTCTATAGTTTTTTTGTAAATACAAATTTAAATTATTTCAAAAATTCAGTATTCCGCCTAAATGTTGTTGCTGTTTTACTTTTTCAAATTTAGGTCTAACTTCAAAAGCGTGTGTGGTTGTTGGATTTAAAAATGCAAAGTAAAGCGCTTGCTTTTGTGGCATTAACGAAACACATCCATAAATTTAGGTACTACGCACTGGTGGGTAACTAAACTGTAGATTAGCGTAATGCCAGTAAATCACACCTTCAGAATCTTCAACATATTATTATGAAATAATAGGTTGACTATTATTGTCAAACTTGGGCCGCATTATAATAGCGATAATAATCTGGCAATCTAATTTCAAAATATAAATAGAAGGTCTTGAAAAGCATCATCATGATACAAGTGATTGTAAAGACTTCAATGAACCAAACAGTAGTTATATGATAAACACCCGTAAATCGTGTGACGGAATTAAACCTAATTCCGTTATCAACCCATCCAAACAAAATTTACTTCCTCATCGGCATGACCTCGAAGATAATATCTTCAACTACATCCCATTCATGCAAACGTCATGCCGGCTATCTACATTTCTCCTTTGCATTTATTTATAGTGGTATCATATGATTCATTCACCTAAGAATTTTTGATATGTGCCACAGTTAAGTAAACGCAAATATGTACATGAACGTAATTTGATTACGTTGCCTATGTACATAACAAATGTATTTGTTTTATTTACTAGGTAAATAACAATGACCCAATATTGAAAAGCATTGTGGTTGTTGTTGTTCGAACTTCCTCAAGCCTCAACGGATGTATTAAAGAAAAAATATTTTCGCGTTGATCGATTCAGCAAAATCGATGTCACGTTGGTGTACAATTTTCGTAGGAATTTTTGTGATGAGATCGCAAAAAGTTTCCTACGAAACTCAAAAAGAGGTACGACAATTTTCTTGTTTGGGAGACAGTCAGTTTTTTAGCGAGGCCAACGTGTGGTCATTTTCTTGTTTTTTTTAATAAGGTTTTTTGTGATTTGATGTTGGAAATAGTTTTTTTTAGATTTTTGATAAGTTTTTTTTTTGAGGGTTAAAGTTTTAGATTTTTATATAGTTCCTAAGTGTTTTAATTTTTTTTTGTATTTTGTTTTGCTGTTAATAAAGTAGTGCCTGCCTGTTTAAATTAACCGCGACCGTTTTTTTTTTGTTGTTTTGGTTTTCGACGATTGTGTTTTTTCTGCATGCAGATTTTATTTGCTGGTGGTACTGGTAAGTTAAGTAGAGTGGAAGGCGTTTACTAATAACTAAATAATAATAATGAGCTTGCTACCGACAGAAGGTAATAAGAAATTGTTGACCCCAAGCGGCTCTTTTCTGCTACCCACCTAGATAGCATCCCACTATTAACCCCTCTTACTAACATTATTTTTTTCTCAATTAGGGCCTATGGGCCAGATAGTTTTAATTAGGTTAGGTAGAGCAGGGTAAAATGTGTAGATAAACATTTTACGAAATACAACCGCGGTCAGTTTTGCCCAAGCGATGGGCTGATAAGCTAACCTATTATTTCGGAGTCCGATACCCCAATTCATACTTTCCCCAGTCTCCTTTTTGTTATCTTTATTTAATGCGGTAATCTAGACCACAATCTGCGGTACCCTTAAACCCACACCGATCCCTCTACCTGACGTGGGGGTACGTCGGGTACCGAACAGATAGTGGCAAATCTGTGAAACTGGGTTGGCATTAATGGTAGTTAAGCTAACCCGTTTCAATCGTTTATAAGATATTACTCAAATCATCATATTTCCTTTCAACGTTATCGAATTTTCCTAACTCACAATTAGTCGCAAGCTCACAAATTACCGTTTCAAGTCTTCACAATTATCATTTTTGCATTAATTTTTGTTGAAAATTGTATTGCCAACGTACGTTTCTTAACTGTTTCTGTATTTTCAATTAATTTTGTTAATTATTACGAGTATCAAATTTCATTATAACGACAGTTTAACCAAAACATACTCTCTATAAAAAGTTAGGACACACTTCTCAACCGTGGTTATAATCTATCTACTCAAATATAGGATTTTCGAAGGCCGTTTTATTTGGGTAAGTAGATTATTAGATATTTGCTTAAGCCAGAGTCATTCTTTCGACTTACACCAAAACACTGCAATAAAATTTTGTAACATTTATTATGGCGCTCTTGTCACATAAATTTAAAAATAAGGTAGCCTTCGCAGATTCGAAGTAATTAGCACATGGACATTTTTAGCAACGTCAAGGAGAACCCTTATTATTAAACTATCTGCCCTTTTCTTAGCTTTTACTGTCAAAAAATTATTTATATGCTTATTTTCAGCATAAAATTAAAAAAAACAACAAAAGTTAAAACAATAAATCAAATGTGATTCAGATTATTGTAACATTTTTTCTTATGCTAGTTAGATAAGACAAAAGTACAAACTAACTACAATAGGTAAAGCCGTGTATGTGTATGTGTGAGTGGGTGACATCTATTTAGAACATAATAGAGACAAAAATTAAATAGTTTGTTTATAAATTATAATATGGAAATGTGAAAATGCTTAAATTAATTACAGGAGCAAAATAATGTACAACAAATAAAATCGGCGACGAGTACCGGGGTGTTTAACCGAGAATAGATTTGTCATTTTCTTAAAAAGGAAATATTATTTTATCGTTTGGTAAAAATTGAAACAAACAAAAATTGGGGTCGAAATAAATAATAATTTATTATTTGAATACAGAAAATTATTTAATTAAACAAAAATAGAAGATAATATAAATATATTTGGAGGGAGGCGCAGGTAAACAGTAAACACTATCATTTATACTTAATCAATCGGGGTCTATATTTTTAAGGAAACGCACATTCTTTAATATTAAGGGTGAAAATACTGCCAATGAAATATAATAAAGCATTCTTTCGTTTTATTATAATTATTATTATTATTATTTGTTCAATGAATCTCATCAACGTCTTCTTCAACAGGCAAAAAGAATTACAGATTCCTATCTTTAAGTTAAAAGATTTTACTACCTATTTTATTTATGTGCTCAGTGAATCCAAATCACATAATAATCTCCCCTACTGTGTAATTGTCCAAAAATAAATTGTTTTCTGTTAGTTTAGTCTCTTCTGTGTTGTATATCTTTATAAAGACACCGAATACACCATCGCACCCATCCAGCCATTCAGCCGCATTGAAAGCAATACACGATTAGATCTTTCTCACTGGTGTTCGTATTCTATATAATAATAGCAAGAACCGAAAGTCTTAGTAATGTATTTAAGATAAAAAGGTGACTTGCTTTTCACCACCTTAGGCGCGTGTATCTGTATTTATTTATATATTAATTTCGTTCTATGCAAGAATTAACATAAAATAATAAATAATAAAATAAACACAGACGAACAGAATATGAATACATAAATGTGATTTTCATTTTATTTTGCCGTTCAGCAATTTTCAATGTTTTTCCTTTTATATTTAAATTTAATTCTCTAATTAAATTCCATTTCGTTAGTGTTAATGACTTTCATTTGTATGTGTGTAATTTTGTTGTTGTGATTAGGAAAAATATAAGTAAATAGAAAATGATTACGGGAACAAAAATAGGAAAATTGAAAATTAAATTTATTTTCAAAGCAGGAAAATTGATTTATTGTGTGTGAAGGGTATTAATTAAAACAAAACAAGGAAACGTTTAATGAAATATATTTATAAGATAAAAATGGGGCAATGGAAATTATTTTGTTTGTCAGCAGGTGTTTCATATTAAAACTACACCGAAAGCTTTGTGTAGTAACAAAAACACACAAAAATAAATCACAAAATGTAAAATCGTATATATTTACACTATTTGCTATCTATCTAGGTGGAAATATTATAACATTCGATTTTCAAACCAAAGTGTAAAAACTAGTATACTTTCAATTTCTACAAAAAGCTTTTAAATTGCAGACATCACCATAAAAATATGATTATATATATGTATATAGGAAAAAGCTCTCGAGCGGGAGTACTTTATGTGTAAGGGAGGACTAAAAATCGCATATTTATTGATTGAAAATTATTCAATAATAAGTTTATTTGAAAAGCTCGTTTTGAAAAACTACCAAAAATATAATTTTCCCGCCCGTTATATACACAAATTTTCCAAGTCATACACAATATTTTTTATTTTTATTGAACATTTTAATATCGTTAAGATTTATCATACCTCAGTGAATTTTTCAAAAAGTAAAAAGTAAAAAATAAAGGAAAAATTTGATACGATGAATTTCCACTTCGTTCGAACACGAATGCGAAAAAAGAAAATCTGTATTAAATTTTTATTGTAATATGAACACCTTCTTTCGGAGCTTTCATACTTTTTTTATTCGCATACTTATAGAGCTTTTATTGTTTTCCCCGTATATTATTGATGGAATTTCAAGTGGATTGAAGAAATGAATGCTGAAAAAATAAAAAAAATTGTACGAACGCGATGTAGGGAGGTGTACGCTGGGAGTCTTTTGGATTATGGAAATGTTTTTCAAATTTATATCAGTGATATTTGAAAATTGATTTCATCCAGTATATTTGGTAAATTGGAAAAACCTTCACTCTCTCCGCTCAAATATTCAATTGTATACGTATTTGCTTCTGATAGGCGCACATTTAAATCAATTTTCTAATTTTCCTCAAATTCTATTTTATTTGACATGACTTTTTATTGTATTTTGCCTCGTTTATATGTCATTCAGGCATGTTGCCTCTCCATATACGGTATTATATATACGAAGGTATGGAATAGACATTGATTATTATATCACACGTTATATACCTAGACTCTAGAGAAGAGGGTAAAATCCAAATAATTAATAATCTTAAAATGAAAAAAAAGTAACAAAAAAATTTAATATAAAAATTCACTTAATCTTTTGGTGAAAATGTCTATATGATGTGTAATGTTTTACGCACGAAATTTCTTTCATTTTTCATCTGAACTTTACTCGTATTGTGGAGTGTAAAACACAATGGAAAATTGTAAATATATATATAAAAACGTATAAAACGAGTGGTGATATGAAAAAGCTTAATATCATATTTTCACTTTGAAACTAACCAACCATTATTATACTACCCCGTATCTTATAACACATTTACGTGTATAACCCCAAATCGCCCCCTGTAAATTTATATTTTCCATCCTCATCATTCTCATCATATACGAGTATATATACGTACATGCATGATACACATCTTACAATAATATTATTAAGGGTATAACAAATTACATGTAATTTTTCTTTTGAGGTATTACAAAACTCAATTTTCCTATTTTTTTTTTGTTTTTGGTTTTTATTTTTATGTTCCCGCTCTCGACACAAGTGAATGTGCGGCGGCGAGAAAATATAGGAAAAATCACATAAGAAAAATTAGGAAATGTGCGAATAAGATTGAAATAAATTATTATTACGATTATTATTGTTACCACACATTGTTGTTACTGTTTTTATTCCTCATATACAAAACATGCTCGTGTAAATAAAATAAAAGTCTCATTGCAATTTTTATTGGAAAATTGATTTTCTTTTAAGAATCGATTGATTGTCGTTGTGTTTGTGATAAATTATAGGCATTTGATTAAAGTCGAGTCGAGAATTTTATTAGTTTTAATTTTGCTGGTTGGAAAATTTATATATATTTACCGTTACATTATTTTCTTCTATTCTACAAGGATTGAATATTATTGTGACGTTGATAAACGCTAAATGGGCCTGTGCTCTATACCTATTATACAATGGAAAATATAATTTATATAAGAGGTTACTATTAAGTGTAATTTATATTACAGATGCGGTCTAATGTATGCAGTTAATCAAAATTTAGTGAGAAACTTTCATCATGTCACCTCGAAGTAACCTACTAAGTTTAAGAGTTCTTCATTTTCGATAGTTGTTGCATTGATACGTTCTCTTGGTCCGATAGGATCAAAATCAAATGAAAATGAAAGAGTCCATTTGAGAATTTTAAGATGTATACAAATATAGCCCAGGATTCATCCCAGAAAAGCGCAGTCCAACATCAAACTATCGCGATATTTAGTACAAACCAGGATTTATCCCATACCAGCCAGGATTTATCATTCCAAAAAAAAAACTACGCAGAGTCAACTATCATCAGTGCACTATCCGAAACAGTCATAGCCCCGATAATCAACAGCGAGAGTTCACCATAAATACAAACTATGAAATATTCCATAAATGTTTTGTAAAACAATAAAATACAAGGATTCATCCTATGCGTTCGAGTGTCTCATATGCGTTCGAGTGGCACAATTGAGCTTTAAACTCAAAAAATCATTAAAGCCCATAAATTTTCGATACTTGATCGCTTGTACAACCCGTACTGCGGTACCATCAAAGATTCGGATTAGGGTGTGTTTTTAAAATGTGGTGTACCACATTGGATTAATTTCATGAGTCTTCGATGAACTTCTATAAACGATTCGGATTGGGGCCAAAAATGTGGTGTGTATAGCGTTGAAATAACAAAAGCTTGCAGAGCACCAAGCGTGGCCCGGCCAAAGTTGGTGGAATTGGAAGTTTTTTGTGCCATTAAGTATAAATATTTCAAAATTGGTACGTTAAATTTGAATTGGAATATCGTGTAAAAATCGAAACTATACAACGTTGCAGATAATTCTTCAATTCCGAATACAAAAAAATAAATAATATTCTGATAAATCAGCATTTCGCCAAACAATTAAACAAATTTCTTTTATTTCTACGAACCATCGTTTTATATGCATCACTCTATGGAATTATACTACCTTCTCGAACTAATACTTTGCTGGACCTTTTATTAAATAAGTTTTCTTCCTAGCAGTTAATCAAATAGTTACGCAACACTTGGTTAAAAAAAGCTTAGTTCATGGAATTTTAAGAACCCACGTTTATGGTCCAATCAAATTGACAAATTCAACAAGTAAAAAACTCCGTGAATATTTTACAAATTATTCAGGCTTAACGTACATAAACAAACAGACCGGATTGTTTTAGTGTGCCTTGATTTAGTCCGTATCGTACCAAACATGTGTTTTGATAACTTTCTCGGTGGCATAAAAAATACTATCCCAATTTAAATCCTTAAAGGATATTGTAAAATTTTCATGTACAATCTTTTGAAATTTCAGTAAAATTTAATTAAAAACAGTAAAACAGTTTTCAGTAAAATTTAATTAAAAATTTCAGTTAAATTTAATTTAATTTTAGCACCCCACCACCAAGAGCCAAGAATGAACACAAAACAGGTGTCTGTTACGTATTTGCTAGAAACATGTTTCGTTCATATTATTTTAACCCGAAAGTTACACTAACCTTAAAAATCCAATATATTTATTGTAAATCATGATTCCAACAAATCTACAAAAAGCCTACTCAATTAATTTTTAAATTTGCCTTTTACAATTTTTATAAAACGAACAACTAATTTTAAAATGCAGATATAGTGATCTCTTGATGTACCGCTCCCTCCATATAACGAAAAAAAAACTATTGGTTTGCTGTGGTTCGACACAATCACCGAAAAGTACGACAATACATATGTCACTCTCAAAGATATTTCTGAGAAAATATGACAATAAACTCTCTTATCTAGATTTTTGCGCTACAATCAAACACATAACAAGTAAATAGTCATCTGATTCGTACTAACTACTTGAAATTTGCGAAAATGAGCAGTCAACGAAAAAGAACCAATAAAACAGAATTTTGTTGCGGATATCTCCTCTTAGTTATATGAATGTATCTATTAAACAAAATACTAAATACGAAGATTAGCATAAGACCCCATCCCTTCGCAAAACAGAATCAGAATAAAAACCACGATCGCGAAGACCTATCGTACCACGTTTAGGGGTTGCTCAATTGTTTTTTTGCAAAAAAAAAACACTAAAACGACCTTTAGTAACGTTTTTTCCTCCATTTCACTTCAACTCGTTCAAGTAATGCCGGTTTAATAATTTCTAAGTATTTTTGAGTATGCCGAGTTCAATGAAATAATAAAAAAAAGGTGGTTGGCCTAATAGAAAATTAGTTTTCAGGTTGTTTTCGCAAACAAGTTATAGCTCATAAGTTTCAGCGAATTTTTAAAATAGTACCTGTTGTTTTATTAAACTTTTCACTATTTGTAGTTATAAAGCAATGGAATACGAAAAAATTGAGGTATTGTACGTCATCGTAACTGAAAAATTAACAATTTTATAGCCCTTAAACGACCAAAAGGGGCAAATTTCAAATAATTGTTTGCCACTTGCTAAATCAATGGTTACAGTTTATTAATAAAAAATTAAAGAAACTTAATAGATAAAGAAGTGTTACTAGTACTCTCTTTGAAAATTAATTAAGGCCTTAATAATGATTCTAATGTATATAACGTGTCACAACGAAGTTAGGTTTCATATTTTTAAAAGGTGAACTTTTGGTTAAAGTGCACGGAAAAGATTTAAAATAGAAACACATTTCATATGTAATTAAGGCATTAATTAATATTTGTTTTTGTTACTAAAGGATTTATCTTGTTGCGATTTTATAGTGATATATGTAAGTGGTTCTCCAAGAAATAAAAGTGATAAACATAACAATTCTTTATAATCATCTCGCTCATTATGTATTTTTCAAGTTGATCATTAATAAAGGATATAATATTCTCTATCTCTGGTGAACTGCAGATTTCTTGAACTTTTGCTTAACCGGAGCTTATTTAGGTAAGGTTAAACGAATTCCACTGCCTTTTAAATCTCTGAAAAATCTGAATATCGGGCTCACTTGATACTTCCTTTAACAAGTTCCTAAAAACAGCAGATACAATTAATTCATATATATGATGTCTGCAAGCAAAAAACAATAAATTTCTGCCAAATCTTTTTTCAATAAGCTTGCAGGCTCCATTCAGCTTAGCGACGTTGCTTGTCGTTGTATCAAAGCACAATCCTTTAATATTGTCTGTTATATTCCAGTCTTCAAGCATTTTATATACCATTTTACACTGCTCTATGCCTGTTCCATGTATAATCATTGGAACTCCTAACGTTTTGGCGTTACCATAACCGGATACAATAACGCACAGTCGGTCAACCATTGTTTTCTCTGCTATATATTCTAACATTTTTCCATTCCAAAGTACGGTTAGAATATAATCAGAACTGAAAGACTTAAATATGTCATCACTGATTTTCTTCCTAAGCCGTTGTCGATGGCGACGTATGATCTCTTTGGAAACTGAAATTTATTCTAAATCATGCATTTGAAGTGGTGGCGATTAGAAGAGCAACTCCTGAATTGGTTATTTTCGATCGGTCCAACGCAACTACTGTATTCTTATCAATCATGTTCTTCGCAACAGTGCTAGCTTGCATACTTATACTAGTATTTGTCAGTTTATAAAGAAATCGTCTAATTACGTCTCGAATATAACGAAAAATATCAGATATGAGATTAAAAGTACTAAGTGACAAAACTTACCAATCAACCAACATGAGGTCTGTAGGTTATTTTCCATGATTATTAACCACCAAAACTATTTCAGAATCTTCTTGAAAAACTAATGAACTTTTCAAACTTAAAAATCAATTAATATTTTATAAAACTTGTTTTATTATTCGAATAAAGATGTTGCTGTTTCTACTTCCAAATGAATAGTCGTTGTTTAAACTAAACCTATCCTATTTTATACAGAATTTCATCCTTGGTGATAAATGCGTTACTCATGATGAGTCATCGGAAAGTAATATCATAAAACTAGGAGTACCCATAAACAAAGAGTACATGCGTTTAATTGCACTTTATTTATCTCCGCAGAAATGCACTTAATAAGTACAAATGCACTAAAATAGATGTGTTCTCGCAGATACGTATGCAGGGCAAAACGACCTTTTGTGTGTTTTCAACTATAAAATTGTTAATTTTTTATTATGTTGACGTGTACTGTCTCATTTTTTCGTAATTCTTTGCTCTATAGCCACAAATAGTGAAATTTAGTCAAACATGATAGGCACTATTTTAAAAATTAGCCGGAACTCACAAGTTTTAATTTTTTTGAAAGAAACAGCCCGAAAACAACGTTTCTACTAGGTCAACCACCTTTTTTTATGATTTCATTGGATTCGGCATACTCAAAAATACTTAGAAAATATGAAACCGACATTACTTGAACGAGCTGAAGTGAAAGAGAGGAGAAAACGTCACTAAGAGTCGTTTTAGTGTTTTTTTTTGCAATCAACCAATTTGTGCGACCCCTAAACGTGGTTTGATGGACCTGAAAATTTGCATAAGGTCATTTTTAATAGAAACGAATATTTTTAGCCCTGAGCCCGATAGAAAAAAAGAGATACGTTCAGCAAGAATATTATAGCAAAGAATCCTTGCCTTGCAATACGCATTGCGACGCGAGTCAAATTCAACCGGTAGCTCTGAACACATAAATCAAAATGAAGCTGCGTTTGAAGTCAAAAGTAAATTAAAAGTCCGAACGGGAAGCCAATTATAGGCACACGAAGAATTTAAAAGTGTTTGTGTGCTGAAGAAATTAGTGTCGATATCAAAATCTAAGAAAATAATTCCCGAGAGAAAGAAGCACGTCATAGATTTGGGGAAAAATATAGGCTAAGTTACAATACTAAAGCTAAAGCTGCGGCATCAATGACCGATCTATAGGGAAACATTTTTAAGAAAGGTGATAAAGCAACCGTGTGAAGTAAAATAAGAGGGACCACGTAAATTAAAGGAAGTGTAGATAAATCCTTAAACGGGATTCCCAGGGTAGAACCTCACCATTTAAGGACCATACCATAAACGAGTATTAAGTAATGATGGCAGATCTTTATCGTGATTATAAGCAGTAACAAGGACTTCCAAAAAATCATTATTCAATAGTTATATGTACTTTGCACCAGAACGTAAAATATATGTTCCGCAAGGTAAAGTTGAATGAGAAAAAATAACGCTAATAGTGCATATGTTGCTGTTTACAATTTGCAGCCGGTTATATCGTAGCAACCCAAGAGGACAGATTTGCTTCAACAAATCAACAACAAACAATGCTGCCCTCGATATATTATTTCATTTCAGGTTTTTCTAATGTTAAATCCTCTCGGTGTAAGGAGTTTTCAATTAAAATATTACAAACTTTAGTGAATAAACAATATTGAGACTGCCACACAAAAAGGTTAAATAAAAGATTAGAGCATAATAAAGGGATTATACTACCCATAAACTGGCAAATTAAAAAAAAAATTACAATTTTATAGCCATTAGGTCAGCTATAAGTTATGTAGTCAAACAAAGGATCATGGCTAAAGAAATGGAAGATAAAGGTCAATGAAGAGAAAT
The DNA here is from genome assembly GCA_963691935.1 of Nephrotoma guestfalica. NCBI lineage: Eukaryota > Metazoa > Arthropoda > Insecta > Diptera > Tipulidae > Nephrotoma > Nephrotoma guestfalica. Next base: position 165,883,236 of record OY829915.1, read on the forward strand.
CGATACATGGAACATTCACATTAAATAAGCTTACGTGTCCGCCAGTCACAACGCACGGAATACAAATCCTAAATGGAACAAAATACCTAGGCGTCCATCGAGACCGACGGTCAACTTGACGAAAACATATTGAAATGAAATGGGACAACATCGAAATAAAAGTGGATAAAATGCCCTGTTTGATGGGAAATATTCAACCATTGACCTAAATACAACCTTCTCCTGTATAACACAATGATTAAACCAATTTGGTCGTATGGATGTCGATTACGACACCAACCTCCAATTCGAATATTGACATTATCCAACGAACACAGTGAACAATTCTCAGAGTGATTACAGGAGCACCCTGGTTCGTAAAAATCAAAAATATACATAATGACATTGGAATCCTAACTGTCAAAGACGAATTACAAGAGAAGTGGATCAGCTATGCAGGGAAACTCATCTTATCCGAATTTGCTGGCGAGAAATCTAAAAGATATACGAGTACCTATACCTATGTCTGCACGATAAAAGAAGAAAACGATGGCCGTGACAACATAAATTGTAAAATTTATTTATTGATAAAAAGTAAATTCTACTTCCGTAGATTTACATAGTTCCCTACGGATTAAGATTTTTTAACTTATTACTATTTTCGAGTTGAAAGATTCAATAAATAAATAAAAATGAAAAAAAATATTTGCAATGTTATAAATTTGATTCAGGTTGCATCTAAGTATTACGTTAATGAACAAATACTCGGTTTAAATAGTTACATTGTGTGGTAAAACACAATTGTCTCCATCGTCACGGGCCAACAAGATGTATGATAGATTGAAATCCCCAAGTACGAGTACAAGAATGATATTCGAGGATTTTGCATCGTTAAAAACATCTTGAATTACATCACAACATGTTGCATACAGTTCGCTTCCAGAATGAGGGGGAATAAAAGAAATTCAACGATAGACAAATTTTTCCAACGTAATTGTTTACACATAATTGCTAAATTGAAGATTGTGTTAGTTGAATTCAGCATTGAATGAATGGCCAAATGATGAATGAATGGCTAAAAGAACTCCTCCTTCGGATTTCTGGTGGAATGGAATTCCACAATGTAAAATATCATCTGGAACATTTATCGAGTTATTTTCGAGTGGAGAGCTTAGCTGCATTTTTTTTGCACTACAATTTTGCATTTATTAACATCACCGATCACTTACACCGATCACCGGGCCTTTCTAGGATAAATTAAAAGCTTAAAGGTCTTTAACTAAATTGTTTTAGTTCATTAAAAATGGTCATCCACATTTCAAAAAATTAGCGAAATATTTGCTCCTGCAGCACATCCGCGTAATTTAACCCTAACATGATGTCGCTATTCTGATAAAAAAAATTTAAATCAATTATTGATAAAATCGATGAATCAAAATAAAATTATCGAAAAATAGCGAAAATTTGGAATCCTTAGTTAGTATTCAATGAAAACAGTATTTAGACATTTTAGAGAATTTTTCTAGCGTACCCTACCGGAAAATGTTCATCAGGCCTCAACCACAGAAACGCAAAAACTATCACAACCGTACGAATTCAGTATTAAAGGATCGGTAGTTTTTATTAAGTTCACAACAGTTAAACAGCCCTCTATGAAATTTGTAATTAATTATATTTCTACTAAAATTGGGAGCTTTTTTCGGACCAGTAATTTCATTTGCGTTTTATTACATTCCGAAAGCCACAGTTACCACTCCCTTTATTTAAATGTTAAAGTATTACTACTGTAACTCTGTACATATATAGTTTTCATACATAACTCAACATAACAACAATCCTACATAACAACAATTTTTTATAAAGCGCATAATACGCGAAGTGTTAAACGAACTGGCAAACAAAATAAAAGGCTAACACCCTTTTCGAAGGAAAATCTAAACAACTTCACCTAACTCTATCTTGATTTTTTTTACAAATAAAATAATCACAAACGAAATAAACTATTTTCCTTTAACATCAAAAGCAATCAAATAAAATTTTATAGCGAAAACTCAAAAGCTATATACCTATTGGAAAACGAGAGGAATGGTAATTTAGACAATTTTCTTTTTCATGTATATACCAATTTTCTTCAAGTTTGTTATTTTTCCAAACACATGGTTCCTTTAGTATTTCTCTATATCACATTAAGAAAATATACCCTTTTAACTCTCCTAACATCCTGGTTGTTATATTTTGATTCGTTTGCATTTTTCTATTATATTTACTCGTAATGGAAATTTTAAGGAAAATATAAGAATGTTAGTTAAATTTTACAATTGTGTATGTATTTTGGAAAATTTTCTATTATTTTATTGCACAAAAAATTGAAAACCGGAAAATAAGAAAAAATATTTCCCTCAGGTATCGTTATCGATGAATAAATGAATAACAGATTGGAAGATTCTTTCATTGTACAAATGTATCCAGTACCGAAAATTGTTATTAAAATTTTCCAATTTTATTGGTTTCGTATACTAAAATATTATTTAGTAATTAAGGACTTAAAAATTTGAAATAAATAAAAACAGGGCATTTTCTGCAGTTTTATGATGATGATTCCAGATGGTTAAGCTGTTAATTTTATGACATTTTTGTGTTTTTGTCAGAGAGCGAACGCAAACAGCACAGTTTTTATTGTTCGAAATATGAATGACTGTCGAAATTTTATGACTCCTTTTTATGAACAATCAAAGCTGTTTTGTGTGATGGCGCTTACAAAAATTAAAAATAATACATAAAAATTAAAATTGGTACTTACATCACATCCTGAGAGGCTGATATTTCTTAAATTGAGCTTGTACACTCTATCCCTGGAAATACACATAAAATAAATTATTAGAAGCGAACATAAACTCGTCCTCATTTTCTGATATGATAATTAACGATTAATTTTTTTCCTATTATTATCACAACTTTATTAAATTAATAAAACAAAACAAAAAAAATAGTTCTAGAAACTCCATTACATAATTTATATTTTTTCCTTAAGACAAGAAAAATTAAAGGAAAGGAAATTGGTTCGTTCTATCTTTCTTGATAAATTAATGAAGTGGAAAATTTATCTTAATCATTAATTATAATTTTATTAAAAGTTTAATTTGATTTTAATGGATGGAATTTTTTTTTGTTTATATACTTTGAACTTTTATGTTATTTTTGGAAAATGATAAGTGATCAAGTAATTTTGCGGTTTCTGGTACGTTGCTGTTCATGGTTGAATGGAATGTTGAATATTTGAGTGGCTGGTAAAAACAAATTATTATTTTTAATTTGTCAAAATATGTCCAGGGTTAAATATATACGTCTTATACAATTTACATAAAACGTGTCGGAACTACTACATAAATCCACTTCCCTGCACATACGCTTACGCTCTAACAACACTAATTATTAAATTAAATAATTCAGTTAGTTATATATTTACAATATAATTCTTCGTAGGAACTATCAACAAAAAAATTGAGGGAAATCGAAAAATTCTATAGTTACACTCAATGAATATTAACTAACTGTAAATCATATCATCCAATTAAAAAACTAAATTTTTCAAACTTTTTGTGTTTTTAATTATTCAAAAATAAATTAAAACAACAAATAAAATAGGAAAAGAAAACCAAGTAAAAATCAATGTTTGAAAAATGAAAATCTGTTATTCCTTTTAATAAGAGAAAGTTTAGAGAAGACTTTTTTTTAAACAGAGATTGGGATGGATGTTAAGGAAAGGAGTTTAAAGTTTAAAAATTTAATTTGTATAAATCTTTTGTATATAAAGTAAAAAATGTGACATGGGTAGATGTAATTCATGGGATAAATCTCTAAATAAATTTCTAAACATGTTTTATACAATTAAATAGAAGAAGGTCTTCAAATATTTAGTTTAAATTTAGAACGTGTCTTTAATAAAGTTAGTGATGAGAATTAAATAATTATTTCAATGGTACGTGTACAGCTAACACATTCAGAACAATTGTTTAAAATTCTAAGTATATTATGAAAAGTTTGTAAGAAGTGAAACAATCAAATTTTGTTAGCTTAGGGCAGTGGTGGTCAAAATTACTTTCAAATCGAGAACGACGAAATGTTTCCTTAAATTCAAACAGCTTTTAAATCACCCTGAAAGATTAACTAATCGAAATTCGGCACCCTCAATTTTATGTTAAATGTTTAATTCTAATTGATTGATCACTCCAATTATATGACAAACTGATTCAGCCAAAAGTAGTGAAATTCACTTCAAGTAATTGTAAGTAATTAATCGAATGGGTGAAACTAAGGACAACATTAAACATTTTATTTATTTCCTGGAATTACGGTATGTATTAAAAGAAAAATCACTGATGGATTACCGGTTAGAAATATTTTAATAATAAATAAAAATTAAATAAGCGTTGACATGCAAACGCGTTATTCTAAAACTTAACTCTTGAACAATCTAATCGACCTAATATTCTTAATAGCTAAAGGCAGAGAGTTTCAGAGAATTAGAAAACAAACGAAAATGATTGGTTAAGAGCCTACACAAGTTTTTTGATAGAACTAACCGAATACTACCTTGTTATTAAATAAGATGACTGCTTTAAAGTAAACTTTTTAGTTTAAAAAGAAAAAACAAACAACCCACTTGAAAAAAATGGAGAGGTGTAATTGTTGTGGCTAACAGCTGACTTTATTCGAAAGTCACACTTAATTTCGTCTATTTCTTCTTAAATTTTAGAAAACCAACAAGGTCGGCCCTTCATAAAAATTAAGTCTTCATTCAGTATGAAGTTTTATTCCGAATAGTCAATCCGCCAAGTCTGTAGATATGCCAAATTTTGTTGAAATAAAATGTTCTTTTATCAAAACTGCAGTAAAATATAAAATATGGTCATAACTAATTTTGTTTGAAATTTAATTTACAATATTTTTAATTTTAACCGTTTTTACGTAAATGCTATATGCTTTTCAAAACATTTGCAAAAAACAAAAAAAATCCTATATGGAAGCTGCCAGTTACGGAGTATCGATTTTGCCCAAAAATTACTGAGATCTCTCAATTTATGGAAAAAGCTAAAGTTTGGCTACAGTTTTCACTGAATAGTTTTTGACAAAAATCGTAAGTTCCGCTTAAATTTTGGAAAACTGATTTGAATCGGCATTGTTGCAAATTTAATAACCGTCTTTTTCGTAAATGACATACTTTTCAAAATTCATGCAAAAAACGAAAAAGCTCCTATTGAAGCTGTCACTAAAAAACGAAAAAGCTCCTATGGAAGCTGCTATTTCCGGTAGCCCGATTTTGGCCAAAATTCGCTAGGATCTCCAAATTTGTGGAACAAGCTTAGGTACCCACTAGTAAGGCAAAATAATAGCCAGTAGCGCTAATTCCATAGTATTAGTCTATCTAAGCTTTACTAAAAATATTATTCGCTCTATAGTTGGTGATGCCAGTACTCTAAGCTAACTTTGATTAGAGTTGATAGCTCTATTTATTAGCCCTGGCTGATAGAGCATAAAATATAACTATTTTAGAGCAGTTCATAAGTTTATGAAGCTAATAGTTTTTGATTAGTGATATTGTAGTAATAGCAGCTATAATACAGCTCTGTTAAATCAACTAGCTTTATTTAAAAATGTTCGAATAGAGCTATAATCATCGTTGAATAAGAGCCTTTTAAATAAAAGATTAAACCTTATAAAGCGTTTAGTTACTTATTATCTTGTTTTAGAGGCGTCACGTTTTTTTATGTCTAACGAGTTAAATCTTAGGCAAGCTTTAAATTTTAAAGCAATCAATTTAGAAATTTTATTTATAAAAATAATAAAAAAATTTAATGCGAGATACTTTTTTAGTAATTACCGTAGTTTAAAATTTTAAAATGCACAGTTTTAAACGTGGAAAAATATATATCAAATTAACTTCAATAGAACTGAAATAAATAACAGGCTTGCTAAATATATCAGCTGCTCATCTACCGTAAGATTTCCCATGGGATTATAAAGATATGGCAAAATTTCAACCCATTTATCCCGTATCTCCTGAATAGGCGCAAGTTCTTCCTTCAGTTCTGGTATCTTTGTCGTTAAGTCTTACAACCCGTGGATATAGCAGGAAATTTTTTCAAAGACAGTAGCTTTGAATATATGGCGTCCAGTTGAAGAATTCCACAGGCTTCGAGTTGACTCGTTGCGAGACCTATACTTACCAGCCAAATAATAAAATACCGGTAAGGCAATAGGAAGGTTAATTTTATCAAATTAATTGGACATAAAATTACAACACCAGGCACCTTTTTAAAAATTTAAGTCATCTAACGAAGTTTAGCATTTTAGTCCTAATCACTAATAATAATTAATTAAATACTATTTTAGATAAAGAATGGTTTAATCTAATGGCAAGTCGTTCGAATGGTATCACTCACTTTTATAATTACAGCTGATAGGGAAATATAATTTAATAAAAATCATCCCCATCTAAAGATATAGGCCAATATCAGCGAAATTGTTATTGTAATAAGATGGACCGTAACTGTCAAAATTTAAAATTCAGAGGAAAGCTCTTAAACTATTGGTATAAACAGAACCAGAGATACAGCGACAAAATACAACGCCTGTCAAATTAAAATACACATAAACTATAGGATGCTAACGCAACCAATGTCGCTCTCGACAACGACATTGTCGCTGAATTGTTTTTAGAATCTATTCTAATTTTGTCATCGGCGCAGTACTACCAATATAAGTTTCAGATTATTATGTTGGTCATCATTTTTTAGAACTATTTTTAAATGAATTTCAACTAAATGCGAATGTTTTAATTAAAAAAAATTAAATAGCGTCGATAAAAATATAAATTAACTATTTTAGGATTAATTTGTTCTTATTTTTCTTGTTTCGTCGCTCCAACGCTGACGTGCTTGTTGTGTTTACCAAAGCGACGTCGCCAGTAGACAAATGTATTTTGCCGATGTATCTTGTCGCTGTATCTCTGGTTCTGTTTATACCTTATAGGTAAATTCTAAAAATAGTTCAAAGAAAAACTGATATTTTTTAGGTTTTGGAGAGAAAACAAATAGGGGTGCATACAGCAAGGCTACTCGATTCGTATATTGAAAAAATAATTTATTTAGATGTTCCATACAGGGAGAGTAATAAATTTAAACACAACAAAAAAGTATTTAGATATGACCTAAAGTTTTTTGAGTAACTATGATCTGACTAATCTGACAAGACTGAGAGCAAGTGAGGTGAACAGTTCCGTTGAAACATAAATCTATTTGTTTATTTTTTTAATTTTATAATTGTCTCTTACAGTTTTTCCATGTACACTGTGATTCACTGGATTTGGTGCCTTGCATTTCTACATGAAAATGTCAATAATATTGACATCGCTTTCGCCAAAATTGTCTCCTATTTTGATACTATTTCTAAGACAAACAGATTAAAATAGAAAGCAATTGATGAAAATCTTAAAAATAATAACTGAATAGAAGAAAATAAAAATAAAAGATTTTCGCGGAATCGATGCCATTATTTAGGAGTCTTTCATTTAGGTATAGCGGCCCACGATACTTAAAGTGGAGTGAATGAATTAGTACCATTGAAAGTTTTGTCCAGGCTGTCTCAATTTTGGCAACCATTTCTTCCACTGTTTTGATCTATTTGCCTCCTTCATACAATAAATTTTCCGAACTTTACATTACAGCAGGCTCAAACACGTTTAAGTACGTTTATGTGTTCTGGATTGGTGGTACATTTTGTGTTGAAAATCCAATAAACCAAATTATATAATTTAAGAAGTTTGAAATAAATCTATATTAATGTTTATTTAAAGTTTTTTTCCGTTATTTTTAGGTCATCTACTTACAAAAAGTGGACAATTAACTCTCTCCGCATTTTAACCTCCAGGGTCACTTTGTAAAAATACACACAACCCTTACAAAAATGAGAACCGCCACAAGTTCTTTCTTGGCAGTTTGGATAAAAAGTTGGTCTAGTCATCAGGCTGCAACGACTAAACTACAAAAATTCAAATCTTGCTTTGTACCTATAGTATAACACAAGCACATATCGATTTGGCGAATTATATGATGATCAACCTTTTGTCAGTGTCCTTTTACACAGCGACAATGGGGGTTATAAATGAGGAGAGTTAATTTTCTACTTTTTGTGGCAGATGACTTGAATAGTCGTAAACATTGTGAATGTCATTGTAAATAATATTGTCTATAAAAAGCCGAAAAAAACTTTAAATCCAAATTATATTACTTCCAGACTTTCAAGAAAAACTAATTACAACAATTTCGTACAGGCGAGTGGATGCGCTAGTTATTTTGACGGAAATGCAATGTAAAAAAATTGTACGTGCAATTTGAAAGTTATTAATTGATAATTAATTGAAAAAGATTGTTTATCGGGCCAGACAACCACCATTATAATTTTCTTGGCCTTTGAAAACTGAAGGCCTTGCAGCAGATCATGAAGCAAGAGTAGGAATTGTCGAGAGCTCTTCCTAGGACACGACTGGTAACCAAAATAAAACTTTGTTGAACTCCATTTTTCACGAAATTCATGAACTTTTGGTTGACTTTAAAAGATTTTCGACAAGTAGTTGCGTCAAAACATAATTACTACAATTACATATTTACCGGTTTTGACTATACCATTGATCATGGTTATACCTTATAATAGGCTCTTTCGCATAGATTTATCTAAAGATCAGATCGAACCCAATGAGGAGCTTATTGACGAAATTGGGGTTGGATGAATAGAAATTTCATAGATTTATTTGACAAACATTTATGATTCACTAAAAGACTGAATTTTTTAAGCAAATATAATATAATTTATGTTGTAAGTTTTCTAATATTTTAACGATGCGTTACAGAACCGAAAAAATCGCTAAAATGTGAACTTCTTCCCAAAAATCTGAATATATTACTTTGATGAAAAATCGCAGCATATTTACATTTTAAAAAGATTAAAGTGCTCTGGTTACAAAATGATTTTTTAAATAATGTAATTTTTGGTAATTGGAGCTTCGTTATTGAAAGTACAATTTCTCCAAATTGCATCAAAATATGATTTTGTCTAACATTAAACATGGAGAAAATCAAAACATTTAGGCTTTTTATATGTTTGATGTACCAAAACCTTGTATTTTTTGAAATTGTATGTGAAAACTGGATCAAAATTATTTGTGAAAACTGGACCAATAGTTAGAAATTTTCGATTTGATTCAACAGTTCAAACCATTTTGTCTAACTTACTGAATTTAATTTTCTTTTATTTTGAAAAATTCTAGAAGTGTCAATTTTGGCCAAATCAAATCAAATTTTTAAATTTTTATTTTGTATATTTCTTAGTATTCAACAATTATTTATGAAAAAATGTGTGTAGTGCTTTCCTCAAGCTACTCAATGCACATGCAAGAGCTGTACTAGCTCACACCATTCAACAAAGTTTTTTATAGAGGCAACTGCTCATATCTTTTAAACAAGATCATCTTAATCAGTCTCGTGGTTTGCTTTTTGAGACTTTTATTGGCAGCCCCATGGCAGTTATGGTTATTGTAATTGATGCGTTTTAATTTACATTTTATCTGAAAGCGCTAAGCGCGGAAATTGTTTGCACAGATATCTCAGCTTGCTAGGGCCCGCTGTTGTTCTAGACCGGTTTAACATAAATCTCGAATACACCACACTTGAGGTGTTCTAAGGCGAAAAAACAACTTATCAGACTTTTGGTAAAACTGTCTTGTTTAATCAAAAAACATTAAACAGCCTAAATTTTGAGAAAACAACAAGGTAAACCGTTGTTGGTGGAAAATTTAATTTTTAAATTTATTTATAAGTTTTTTGTAAATGCTCCCATTATAGCTGCCACTTTCGGTACACAGATTTCCACCAAATTTCGCAAGTATCTCCCCAATTAATGCACAAAGTTTTAGAATGTAAGAAATTTCGGGCTGTACAGGGCCGGGTTTTTGCTGAAAAACAGTTTATTGCCAAAAATTGTCATTTCCACTTAAATTTTGTACAACTGATGAGTGCCGGTATTGTTAAATGATACTTTTAAAAATCAGCAAACAGCAAAAAAAAACGAAAAAGCTTCAACAGAAGCTGCCACTTTCGGTAGAAACCGATTTCGTACAAAATTCATTGGAATCACTCAATTTATGAGAAAAAGTATGAAGCTCATCATTAACAGTTTTTTTCAAAAAGCCATTCCCTCTTAAATTTTGGAAAACTGATCTGAACCAGTATTATTGCAAAATTTAATTTAAAATGTTTAAGCTTTTTCGTTTTTTGTAAATATTTTGATAAGTATGTCTAATGCTCAAAATATGTGTAATACTTTTCAAAACATTTGTAAACAACGAAAAAGCTCCTATAGAGGGTGCCACTTCCGGTAAACCGATTTCAGGTAAAAGTCATTGGGATCGTGCAATTTATGAGAAAAGCTTAGGTGTGTAGTTTCAAACTGATCAGTCAATTTATCTGGGCACACACGTACACATCTTTTAAAAACTACTCTTCTTGACTTCGGCAGTATAGCGAAATGGTAAATCGAGAAGGTCTACTTTTTCATGATTACTATAATTACTTTTACCACGTAAAATAACACAAAATACCATTGCTAATCTAGGCTACCGAGTAAAGCTTATTTAAATACAAAGATAAAATATTTGAAAGGCTTGTGGTTTTGAGCACGGTTCAATTTTGGTTGTGTAATGCAACTGTAAGGCTGTAAGGCTTAATTAAAATCGAACGTTTTGATGGACCATATGTATCCTAACCTAAACATAAGAAACAATTTTCTCTTAATCCGCTAATTACACTGAGAGTTTATTTAATTCGTCTCATTAAATCCGCTGCAATTTTTTATATTTTTTGTGGTAGTTTGGTGAGCAAACACTTCGTGGAATCGCTCCACAGAACAAATGTTCCTAATGTGATTTGGGTTACCATAAAGAAAACAAGTTGAAAGCTGTTGGATGGTTGAGATAAATTAGATTGTATATGGATCAATGTAGGTGCAGCTATTTTTCAATCTAGAATACGTTCAAGTTTATTCAAAATCGTAAATTACTAAAATACCACGAATTTAAGAATACCAATTCTGATGCTAATCACACTGAAATCGAAAATTTATTCCGAATGCTTTAGACAAGATTTTTAAAATAACTGAAAAATCATGATCAGGTACTTAAGTCGTAGTCCAATGTTTTCAGCAGGTTTTAAAATACTTTTAAAATACAAAATAAAAATTTGTTTTCTGCATACTTTTCATTTTTCCAAGTGGATTCGAATCTTTTACACCAACATTCGAGAATTTTTTGACGAGCGCAGTCTAGAAGAAATTATCGTTATATGTCAGTAAGGTTATATCAATTAAATATTTCAAGTTCGGTCTAGAGCCTGAGCGAATAAAAAGCATTGAACTACCTTACTTAAAAACACAGTTGAGTGAGTGGTTAAATGTAAAAGATATTTTTAATATTTTAGAAGCAAAGAATGCAAGTTATGTAAATTTTATAAAGGTAAAGAAAATTAGAAAATATCTTAAAATATTGTATTTGTATATGTAAATTAAAATCAATTGTTAGATAATTTAATTGACTTTTAGTTATCTACACATAAAGAAAACACGTTTTGTCCATAAAAAACTCTAGATACAAAACTCAAAATATGAATCTGGGATAGAATTTATAAAACTATTCGATTGCAATTCGGCTCCTTTTTAATAGAGCAGTTGCTTCTCGACAGATACTCAATTAAAATTTACAGTGTCTATTTTCCGTGTAACAACAATAATTTGCAAATTTAATAAGAGATGGTGCAATGACGATACAAATTATATGTTTCATACATTTTTTACATTATGTAAAGCAAAATTAAGGTTATGTAAACTATATGTCGTTAACGTGTAAGAGCTATTTAAAATACATCTATCTTAATCGTGAAGGAAACTCCGAACAGAAACGAAAGGTTGATTACCATTCAGCAAAATTTCCAAAGTCAGACTTGGAGGAATGGAGGCTCTCGTCAGTTTTATTTGGCACACCAAAAAATACTTAACTACTTCCGTTGATCCACAAAAACAACGAAAATGAAGTGTTATAGCAAAAAAATTGTAAGAAAAACTAAAATGTAAAATGATTTGCGATAATCACATTTAGTTGAACTATTACATTCGCTCACCAACAAACAAATAGCAGTTTTGAAAGAAGTGCGTAAACTCGTTCTTTACATGCGTAACACAAAGCTTGTTTAGCGGCGGGATCGACCTTGGCAAACATTCAAGATGCAACAAAATTTCAAATGCAACATGTAAAATGTTTTAAAAAATTTTTTCGAAAGAAGTCACCTCTAATAAGAATTTCTTCTGTTTGGAACATTCCAACCATTTTGGAATATTTTCAAAAATCTGGTACTTGACGAGAAATCCAATTTACAACAGAAATGCAAGGCTTTAAATTTTAGAAAAAATTTATTCGATACATTTGGGATATTTATCGCTAAACGTACAAATAAATAAAAATTGAAACATTTATAATTGACTTGCTAAAAATATGGTTAAAATTTGTTTATTTAAATATCTGTTTTATTGAGGTGAGGATGGCACGTAAGGCCATCAAACACAAAATATGTTTCCCTAAAACATTTACATTTTTCAAATCGCACTTTGCATGAACAGCTTCTATTTATATTTAATGCTAACTATAAGGGAGAATAATGCTTCATGAAACCTGACCTTAAGAAACGAAATCTATAAATCTTGTTTACGTTTACGTTGCGGTTCAACACAAATTCTAAATTTCAATTAACCTTATTGATGATCTACCCTTATAAATATAAATAAACTCATATAGCTTTAAGAAACCCACACACCAAAAAATTTTTACATTATCTGCTCGATACTCGTAAATGGAATTCGTATTAAATTAATATTTTCTCCCACTCTTCATATCTCTCGACCTAGACACTACCCAAAAATTGACATCAAAGACCATCCTAACAATAGGAAAAACTATTAAAATCCATTAAAAACTCATTCAATTCAATTCGTCATGTATGACATTTTAGCCTATACATATGTGTGTTTGTATGTTGTGTTGCTATTTCCTTTTTCGGTCCTTCGAATACGTTTTTTTTGTCATAACAATAGAACCATTGAAAAATCGTTAGAGGAAAAACTTAAGGGGTCATGACAATTTTGAAACACTCATTTACCATTTTTTTCCTTTATTCTAAATGGAAATGGAAAAAAATCTATAGCCGTCTCTATGAAGGGTCAAATTTAGGTATTTTTGTGTGTGTGTGTATATTGCATGTTTCACCCCCAAGGGTCACGTTTAAATTTTTCATTTAAGAGAAAACAAACTACTCGTCCATGATATGAGACTGATTATTGTATTATTAAAAGTGAGGCAACCAACTAAAAAAAAATTGTTATATCCTTACCTTGCTTCATAACAACACGAAATTAGAAAAATCCAAATTAAGGGTATATACATATGTATGTACGATGTGTGTGGAATGAGTCGCAAAATACGTATAAATGTATAATTTTTATTTTTTTTCCTAGTCTTAATTGAAATTTATGATAAATAACTTGAGGGATTTTTTAGAAGCGCACACCAACAAACAGGAAAAAAAATTTTGTCATCCGAAAAAATGTACACCGGGTTGAAACGTGCACAGAGTATTATATATAGAGTGGAGGAAAATGGTTTTACATTTTCCGCGCGAGACTCACAAAAAATAAATGTAATTTTTTGTATAAATCAAATTTATGTTTTTTAGTGGAAATGTGTATGTATGCACGAACCCGGTAAACAAAAATATAAAACAAGAAACCTTCTGAAAAGTACAAGTTCAAATTGGAGGAATATATGGTTAGGTTATATACTCGTGTGCACACATACGGAGTTCAGTAAATTTTTTAACCGTATATCCAGCAGGAAAAATCACATGCAAAAAATATGTGTCACTACCATTTTTTTGTTATTTGGAGTATGTTTTTTTCGATTCCACAGTTACGTGTGTTTGAACCGATTTTTTTGTTTTGTATTTCCATTCGGCAATAAATATCAATCAGAGAGTGAAAATATAAACTCGAACATAGGATAGATTTTATTTTTGTAGTCGAAATATGTTTTCATTTTAAATAATTCATTTTTCACACTTTTCATTGGACTTGTAATGTCGAGCGCGTGCGATATGTACGGTGTGAACCCTGCATATATATATATATATATATATATATATATATATATATATATATATATATATATATATATATATATATATATATATATATAGGAAAATTTTATGTATTGAATTAGTATAAGTTTGCACTAGTAGTATAGATGATGATTATTTTATATCCGGAAGATTCGAAATAAATAGATCTTGCACCGAAAATGAGCATACATATACACATTTCGAGTTCCAAAAAAAAAACAAAGACAATATTTATATCTACTGTGCAATATATCTCACTTATCGTTACCGTCTGAATCGTAATTTAGATTCATTCATCTTGATTTCTATGTTATATTTCTTATATGTGCATTGAACCACAAAACTCTCATAAATTGAAAATCCAATAAACTTTTACTCTTTATCACATATACGTATAGTTCTTTGGTACGAATATCCTCATCAAGAAAGAATATACAGCACATACTACAATTCGAACCAAGTTTTATGTAATCAGTGTTAAAATCTTATACATACATACAACTAATTGTCTCTTCCTGGTTTTACCTAACATATATCCTTTTTCCATTATTTTTCTTAAAAAAAAAATGAAAATATATAAAATTTTCAGGAGGTAAACTATTCATAAGTGTATGAGAAACAAAAACAAGAGTGTAATTTAATCAGACAAGAGTTTTTCCTTTTTATGTTCATGTCTATTGTTGTTGGTGTGTTTGTTGGTCTAAGTTGTTAATTAAATTTGTTAGTTTAACGAAGTGTAAGGACTGATTAAAACGAAAATGAAGCAAACTATCTAAAACCTGGAATATTACAGTTTTGTATTTTTGTAAAACATTTATATTTTTGAATTTTAATATTTCATTTACAGAGACAGAGGCTCGTAGATCCGTTAACCTCTCTGTATTCAAGTGGTACTCCATCCTCCTACGATGATACTACTGTATCTAGGGTCGACAAGTCAACAATGGATCCAGGAGTTTTCAACATGATATCAAAATTTTTAACAGTCATTCACGGAAACATTAATATTGACAATATTAGACATAACGTGACAAAATTGAAACGAACGGACTACCGGTTGTATGCAAATCGCGACGACTAGTCCAGCCAACTACACTTTGTACCCAAAAAGAATGGAACTTGGGGACCGTATACATACATCCACGATGAAATAAAAAATCATGCCGCCAAACACGAAATAAGACTCCAGGAACATGGGAATCCTTATATTCGCCATATGATAGATAACCCTGCCGTTGAAAGAAGACTTCAAAGAACGAGGCCACTTGACCTAGTAAACGTACTAAACTAAAATTAGTATTTTAAATAGGTTTAATTAATTTTGGGACTAACCATTCACCCCAACAAATCAGAATTGTTTAAGAAATGTAAAATTTGTAAAATTTGAAAGATAAATTGCTAGATGAGCATTTTTAGTTTATAATAACCGCTACCACTGATTCCGAATTAACACAAAGGACGCCGTTGGAAAGTGTGTGAAGTTATCCCAGTTATTAAATAAAAATGTTCATCAGATAACACTAATTTCATCCCATCCCAGGATTTTTAAAATCATCCCATCTCAGGATTTTTAAATTACACTAAGGAATGTTAAACTTGTTAACGAAAGCTAAAAGTGTAGCTTACCACTACACTGAAAAAAATAATTTTTGTTCTAGGTTTATTTATTTGATAAAAAATATATACGCGAGAATAGTTATCTGTAAGAAAACAGTTAATATAACGGGTGTTTTTTTAGGAGGTTTGTTTTTCCGATAGATGTCGTTTTATTTTATGACAGTTGTTTTGACAGCTCAAAGTGGCATTTCTACTCAGTATTGTTTGGCAAATCATTATGAATAGGTTAACTCCAGAACAACGTTTTCAAATCGTGGAAATTTATTTTCAAAATCAGTGTTCAATTAAAAATGTTTATAGAGCACTTCGTGAATTTTATGGTGCACATAATCGTCCGTCAGAGACCACCATAAAGAACGTAATTACCAAATTTCGGTCTACATTCACTCTTTTGGATGCCAAGCCACCGACAAGAATGAGAAGAGTTCGTACAGAAGAAAATATTGCTGTCGTTGAGGCCAGTGTCGAAGAAAACGACAATTTATCGATTCGTCGTCGTGCTCAGCAAATTGGACTTTGTCCATCGACTTTATGGAAAATTTTACGTAAAGATTTGGGTTTGGTGCCATACAAAATTCAATTGGTGCAAGAATTAAAGCCACACGACCATCGTTTGCGCCGTGAATTCAGTGATTGGTCGTTAAATCAATTGAACGAAGATCCATTTTTTTACCGTAAAATTCTCTTCAGTGATGAGGCGCATTTTTGGTTAAATGGATACGTCAACAAACAAAATTGTCGCATTTGGAGCAAAGATAATCCACACGCCGTTCTAGAATTACCAATGCATCCTGATAAATGTACTGTTTGGTGCGGTCTATGGGCTGGTGGGATCATCGGTCCATATTTCTTTAAAAATGAGGAAGGACGACGCGTTACCGTGAATGGAAATCGATACAGAACCATGTTAAATGAGTTTTTGTTGTCAAATCTTGAAGATATGGATATGAATGAAATGTGGTTTCAACAAGATGGTGCCACTTGCCATACAGCACGTGAAACAATCGACTTATTGAAAGAAACTTTCAACGACAACATTATTTCGAGAAATGGTCCGGTGAATTGGCCTCCGCGTTCGTGCGATTTGACGCCACTCGATTACTTTTTGTGGGGATACGTGAAGTCATTGGTTTATGTGGATAAACCTCAATCGATTGACGCTTTGGAAACCAATATTCAACGTGTCATTGCTGACATACGCCCTCAAATGCTTGAAAAAGTGCTGGAAAATTGGACCTCCAGAATGACATTTGTGAAAAATAGTCGTGGTAGCCATATGCCAGAAATTGTGTTTAAATGTTAAATGCCAAAAAATTATCTACCAAATAAAAAAAAATTTTGGTCATTTCATAATTTTATATGTGTTTTATTCAAAAAAAAAATCGGCAACCTCTTAAAAAAACACCCTTTATAAAAAGAGTTATAGTTTTGGTAAAGTAGTTACCAAAATAAAACTTAATTTTTAAAATTTAACAATTGATGTAGCTTGAATAATATATATAAAAAGTTTTCTTATAGTCTGAAAATTGGTTTTTAGCTTTGATATATTCATTTATCAGCTATTTAAATTTATTATATATTTTGAGATTTACACAAACTGTAATAAAATTATATTTGTTGAAAGAATAAGTTCTAAAGCACAAAATTCCCAATCCGTTTACGTATCAAACAACTTAAGAAATTCAAAATCAAATTTAGTTGAAATGGATTCTTGATTCAAAATAGAAATTCCTATCTCTGTATATTGTATTAATGTACCATTTTTTTAAAAAAACATTTTCACTTTTTATGATTTAATTGTTTAGAACATAAAATATCTGAAATGAGGCGGCTAAATGCGTTAAAAAGTTGTATCTAACCACTTCATCAAACATTCAAATTTAGTCAAACGTTTAAGTCAACCGCCTAGTATTTCATCGGGTCGTGAAAATTCAAAACGATATATTAAAGAACTAAACATTTGTCAAGCCGCAAACAAATTCATATCCTTTTTAATTGAATTAAATTCGTAGATGACTGAACATTTTAACACTTGGACCTACAGCTGCCTAGCATAACTATGACATAACCATCCAGTTAATGCGAATTTTAGTTAATAGCGGTTACTTTGAAAATTTTTTACTAGTAAGGGTAATGATACTTTAATGCTATATAGTTAAGGATAGTAGTAATAATCAGAATACTTTGTGTTATACCAAATGATTCTTTTAATTGCGAAGGTTACGGTTAATAATATTTGATCAAACTACGAATAATGTCGTCTAATATTAAACCACAATCTCGTTACATTTCGATGCTGATATGCCAAGTCAAAATATGTTCGTAAGCCAAACCCAAAATACCTCGCAGAAATTATAGGCCTTAACCAATACAGCAAATTTTCCAAATACCAGCTAAGTTTAGGGGGCGGGTTGTTGCAATTGTGTACAGAAAATGTTCCTTATTGTGCCAGCGGTAAATTTTCAATAAGTTGACGAAGAAATGATGGTTGAAGCTTGTCCAAAGAGTAATGCGCTTTCATATCAAATTTTAAGTAATAATAAAAGTTTTTGTTTTACGATGGTGACTATGTGTTTCCATTGTTGGCATATGATGTAGTTTACAATAGATTTTAGATTCGTAAATATTTAGACCCGTTGCATGTTTTAACTAAGCTTGGGATACGTGATGCGGGCCATATTTCTGTAATATTAAAAATATATGTGGGTGCAATGCTCTTAAATATCGAGTCCCCTATTAATATAATATATATTAATTTTGATATGGCCGGTGTTAACTTTGCTTATTTGAACTCAATAATACTCGTTCATAATTCACACTTGAACATAAATAATATTTTCATTTCGGAAAAGATTAACAAAGTATTAAAAATTTCTGTTTTAATCAAAGATCGAAACATGTATAAGTCAACTAGTGCCAGCTATATTTTAGTCTAACAAATTGTTTCCTACTGTAACGAGAAAATGAAATACATCAGGCACATTAACTATTGTGACATCGAAGTTATTGATGTTCTCGGCGTCATTCATAAAAAATTCTGCAATTTTCCAAATGTATAAAAATATTTTTATATTATTTATAATCTGTTTATATAATGTAAACACTCATCCTTTATTTTATTAAAGAGGATTGTAGCTGTTACAAGTGTATATAATTTTTTGATTGTTTCATAAATCAAGTGTTTAATTTTACGTACAAATTTTATGATTCGATACAAATTATTATAAATTTTGGTTTTTAAAAGTTAATTTATCATATACAATCACTATTTATAAAATATACAAAGAAAATTAACTGTTTTACGTGTCACATTTTTATTTCATTCTGGAACAAGTGACGATATAAATTGGTCGCAGAATTTTAAAGTATTGTTCAATTATAATTTAATTGTGATAACAGTGATTAAGTGTAATTAAAAAGTGAATATTACTTGTTAATAAATAGTTATTAATACAATTAAAGAAATAAGTGTTCATAAATATAAAAAGATGTTATTTGGTGTGTAAATTGTGTAAATTATACTTAGGTTATAGTTTAAACGTTTAATAAATTTGTGGCTGTTTTGAGTAGTTGTGAGAGTTATACATATAGTGACTCGTTTACTTGCCTTGATAAATATCACTGGATTAACATCACTGGAATCTATTATAAAAGGGCTAAAATCCTTGTATTTTATCACTAGAGACGAAGTGAGAGCTGTAGTAACTCATTGGCTGTAAATTTGATTCCCATTTAATAATATGTTCCTTTCAAGATGTGAATATTTCAAGCAGGTAGGTATGCTATGTATTTTATTTACAACAATAATGGAGATTCGGCCTGTCATCTATTTTGATTTGTAAATATGTTGATAGAATGAATTTGAATGCTAATTTGAATGATATCTATATGTGACAAATAAAGCGTTTAGTTTTATTTCCTTAGGGAACTTTATGGAATTCTTCCTTAAATGTACAAGTCGCCGAGCATGTCGAAATGTGCTCAACATACGATTGAAAATAACACTTTCTTAACTAAATTTTTCGCGGTTGTAACGTCTTAAGTTATTATAATCAACACAAGTTTATTATCGAAATTCACCGAAAATATTTGAGACAGCATTTATAGATACGTAATAGACGAACATTTAAATGGTCAATGCCGTTAGCGGAGCCACTTTCGGAACAAATTGTGGAACTATTTCCAACAGAAATTAAGGTAAGCGACTTTTTAAATTTGTTACAAATACACACTTACTTATGTTAAATATTTCTTTTGCAGGAGGTATACTATACTTCAACAAAACGAATAAAAAACTTGGCGGTATTTTATAATTTTTTATTATAAGAAGTGTAACTATTCCAAACTCTGCAGAACAAATCCGAAAAAAGAATCATAGTTTGTTAAATAATGTAGATGAAGCCAAAGATTCATGTAAAATTACATGAATCTTGAGCTTCATCTGCCCATCATTATTATGCTATTTTTAATTTAAAAAACACTGACACCTTTTATAAAATTTAATTTTATAAAAGATTTCATTCCAACTCTCAAAATGAATTAAAAATAAGTCGAAGACCTGTTTCGGAGTACATTCATTTCTTTCCGCGCTGTTAATTTAGACTAAATAAAGGAATGTAACTAGTCGAAACGATAGAAACTCAGAACAAGAAAAATTTTATCACATAAAATTATCAGAATAAGTGTCAATCGAACTTTTCAAACTGTTCGATTGAAATCTATTCTATTATATTTTATCGAAATGTTTGTGTTAAACAAATTCAAAATAATAATATAAAGTAGAAATTAATTCGTACAAATTTGTTATTTCAAATTCTGTAAATGCTGATGCGGATTTGAAGAACACCTAAACGTGTTTAATGGGGCAGCGCCGTATAGTTGGGCAGAAATTGAAAATCACCGGCAAGCAACGGGCGCAACACGGACTACGCAGTTTAAAAAGACAAACACAGAAAACACTTTTTTTAAATGGCCACAATATAAGGATAAGGATAGCTGGGATTCAAATTGGTAAATATATTCTTAATATTTATGAGATTAAAAAATGTTTAAGCTTTTGTAATCACTTCAGATTGATATAAATTTTAAACAAATGTATCCAAATGCAACAACCTTCGCTATGAATGCAACAACCTTGGCTCAAAATGACTTAAGGGAAATTTGCACTACAAAGATGATGCTAGCAACAAATTATTTAAATAGCTGCCGGCAAACTGGGACCAAACAAATTTAAGTAAATATCACAATTGTATTCGTATAATCTAATACTCATATTTCTTCCATAGTCTGCATGCAATCAACTTTAATTTTCTTATCAGTTATTAGTTGTAGTGAATTATTATATACACATAGGGCCACTAAACAGGTGCTTCAGGCTTATCCATTCATTCTGGGACACCCTGTATAAGCTTTCCCAGAATAAGGAGTTATAAACCACATTTTAGTTCCGCTATAATTTTTGGTCATTTGTTTCTTGTGTTTAATACCCGTATGTACTCAAAAATTGTTTAATCATCATGTATGAATCAAACATTTTGAATTCAATTTTCTTTTGCTATGATTGGGAACGATTTGATTGGAAAGTTTACCAAAAATAATTTTATTGGTTATAATTTAAAAGGATTGTGGCCGTTTAGGTTTATTTAGTTAAGAGCTAGATAGTTTTGTGCTAATTGTGAACTTAGTTTACACTTCTTTCCTGGTTATAAAACCAATGTCTACCTAACAGGATGATATCATTCATTTAGATTTTTCATTTAATAATGTAAATTAATTTTATTTTATTTTTATTTTTATTACAGACAATAAACCCTGAATAATGTTTTACCTATTGGCAATTATAATAATTCCAACAACAAGAAAGTTTCCAAGGACCAATCTGGTGAACAATGATAAAAAAACGATTAAAGATTCAAAAAAATGCCTCGTGACAGTTATTTAAAGCATAACTGGAATCGAATCTCACATCCAGCTGAAATAAGATGCAAAAAACTGATTCAGCCGCTAATCATAATTAAAGATTTATTTTGCGTAAGCAGCGCAATAACATTTATAGATAATGTGAAGTTTAGACATGAACAATTTTTAAAAGCTATTTTTCAAGCTTTCAATATTAAATATCATGACGAGACTGAGGTATTATGAAATTTTGTACAGAATTTCTTTTGGCCTTAATTTTTTAAATTTAATTTACAAAAGTTTAATATTTTGTTTTGAAATGACATATGTAATTTAATTAGAATTTAAATAATTTAAATATCATAATGTTAAAATCTACAGTGAATATTCACATTTTATATAATAAATTTATTAAAATATAAAAGCTCGTTTTTTATTGTATAATTTTTTAGTGTGTTAATTATATATATATATATATATATATATATATATATATATATATATATATATATATATATATATATATATATATATATATATATATATATATATATATATATATATATATATATATATATATAAAGGGTGTTTTTTTAGGAGGTTTGTTTTTCCGATAGATGTCGTTTTATTTTATGACAGTTGTTTTGACAGCTCAAAGTGGCATTTCTACTCAGTATTGTTTGGCAAATCATTATGAATAGGTTAACTCCAGAACAACGTTTTCAAATCGTGGAAATTTATTTTCAAAATCAGTGTTCAATTAAAAATGTTTATAGAGCACTTCGTGAATTTTATGGTGCACATAATCGTCCGTCAGAGACCACCATAAAGAACGTAATTACCAAATTTCGGTCTACATTCACTCTTTTGGATGCCAAGCCACCGACAAGAATGAGAAGAGTTCGTACAGAAGAAAATATTGCTGTCGTTGAGGCCAGTGTCGAAGAAAACGACAATTTATCGATTCGTCGTAGTGCTCAGCAAATTGGACTTTGTCCATCGACTTTATGGAAAATTTTACGTAAAGATTTGGGTTTGGTGCCATACAAAATTCAATTGGTGCAAGAATTAAAGCCACACGACCATCGTTTGCGCCGTGAATTCAGTGATTGGTCGTTAAATCAATTGAACGAAGATCCATTTTTTTACCGTAAAATTCTCTTCAGTGGTGAGGCGCATTTTTGGTTAAATGGATACGTCAACAAACAAAATTGTCGCATTTGGAGCAAAGATAATCCACACGCCGTTCAAGAATTACCAATGCATCCTGATAAATGTACTGTTTGGTGCGGTCTATGGGCTGGTGGGATCATCGGTCCATATTTCTTTAAAAATGAGGAAGGACGACGCGTTACCGTGAATGGAAATCGATATAGAACCATGTTAAATGAGTTTTTGTTGTCAAATCTTGAAGATATGGATATGGATGAAATGTGGTTTCAACAAGATGGTGCCACTTGCCATACAGCACGTGAAACAATCGACTTATTGAAAGAAACTTTCAACGACAACATTATTTCGAGAAATGGTCCGGTGAATTGGCCTCCGCGTTCGTGCGATTTGACGCCACTCGATTACTTTTTGTGGGGATACGTGAAGTCATTGGTTTATGTGGATAAACCTCAATCGATTGACGCTTTGGAAACCAATATTCAACGTGTCATTGCTGACATACGCCCTCAAATGCTTGAAAAAGTGCTGGAAAATTGGACCTCCAGAATGACATTTGTGAAAAATAGTCGTGGTAGCCATATGCCAGAAATTGTGTTTAAATGTTAAATGCCAAAAAATTATCTACCAAATAAAAAAAAATTTTGGTCATTTCATAATTTTATATGTGTTTTATTCAAAAAAAAAATCGGCAACCTCTTAAAAAAACACCCTTTATATATATATACATATATATATATATATATATATATATATATATATATATATATAT
The DNA here is from genome assembly GCA_963691935.1 of Nephrotoma guestfalica. Taxonomy (NCBI): domain Eukaryota; kingdom Metazoa; phylum Arthropoda; class Insecta; order Diptera; family Tipulidae; genus Nephrotoma; species Nephrotoma guestfalica. The sequence goes on from OY829915.1 coordinate 165,906,942, forward strand.
ATATATATATATATATATATATATATATATATATATATATATATATATATATATATATATATATATATATATATATATATATATATATAGGGTGTTTCAACAGGTGCGCTTCAACTTTTTTCAGATAGGGACGGCGAACGACGCCATATTTTTTATTAATCTTTTGTCATTTGGAAACTTCATTAGTATACATTTCATCATGGAACGCTACACACGTGAACAGCGATTGGAAATCGTGCAAATTTTTTATCAAAATAATCGTTCTGTCGATTCTGTCGAATAATCGAAAAATCATCTTCAGCGATGAGGCTCACTTTTGGCTAAATGGATTTGTCAACAAGCAAAATATGCATTACTGGGCAGGAAGCAACCCACACGTGATTCATGAGGCACCGTTGCATCCCGAAAAAGTCACTGTTTGGTGCAGATTACATGCCGGCGGCGTCATTGGGCCATATTTTTTCATCGACGATAACGATCGCCACGTTACTGTTAATGGAAATCAATACCGCAATATGATAAACGATTTTTTTTGGCCGCAATTGAATGGAATGAACTTGGACGACATGTGGTTTCAACAGGACGGGGGACATGCCACACAGCACACGATACAATCGCGTTATTGAAGACTAAGTTCGATGAGCGTGTTATTTCGCGAAATGGGCCCGTCCAGTGGCCGCCGCGCTCGTGTGATTTGACACCTCTAGATTATTTTCTTTGGGGTTATGTGAAGTCATTGGTCTATGCCAATAAGCCGGCGACGTTGCAAGAGCTCAGAGCCAATATAGATCGTGAAATTGCTGGAATTTCGGCCGATTTATGCGAAAGAGTGGTCGAAAATTGGGTTCAAAGATTGGACTTCGTTAAACGTGCACGCGGTGGTCATGCAAAAGAAATCGAGTTTCATACTTAAATGTATATGTTCAAATTCGTTAATACAAAAAAAGTTAGTTCAAAAGTCGAACAGTTTGTGTGTTATTCAAAAAAAAAGTTGAAGTGCTCTTATTGAAAAACCCATTATTTATATATATATATATATATATATATATATATATATATATATATATATATATATATATATATATATATATATATATATATATATATATGTGTATATATATATATATATATATATATATATATATATATATATATATATATATATATATATATATATCAACAGTTCAAAAATTGGATCAACATAACACAAGAACCTTAAAATTTAATAATTTAATGGTTTGATCTCATAAATTATATCGATACCTTACATTGGTATATCTTAATGTTTAATAAAGGGTGTTTTTTTAGGAGGTTTGTTTTTCCGATAGATGTCGTTTTATTTTATGACAGTTGTTTTGACAGCTCAAAGTGGCATTTCTACTCAGTATTGTTTGGCAAATCATTATGAATAGGTTAACTCCAGAACAACGTTTTCAAATCGTGGAAATTTATTTTCAAAATCAGTGTTCAATTAAAAATGTTTATAGAGCACTTCGTGAATTTTATGGTGCACATAATCGTCCGTCAGAGACCACCATAAAGAACGTAATTACCAAATTTCGGTCTACATTCACTCTTTTGGATGCCAAGCCACCGACAAGAATGAGAAGAGTTCGTACAGAAGAAAATATTGCTGTCGTTGAGGCCAGTGTCGAAGAAAACGACAATTTATCGATTCGTCGTCGTGCTCAGCAAATTGGACTTTGTCCATCGACTTTATGGAAAATTTTACGTAAAGATTTGGGTTTGGTGCCATACAAAATTCAATTGGTGCAAGAATTAAAGCCACACGACCATCGTTTGCGCCGTGAATTCAGTGATTGGTCGTTAAATCAATTGAACGAAGATCTATTTTTTTACCGTAAAATTCTCTTCAGTGGTGAGGCGCATTTTTGGTTAAATGGATACGTCAACAAACAAAATTGTCGCATTTGGAGCAAAGATAATCCACACGCCGTTCAAGAATTACCAATGCATCCTGATAAATGTACTGTTTGGTGCGGTCTATGGGCTGGTGGGATCATCGGTCCATATTTCTTTAAAAATGAGGAAGGACGACGCGTTACCGTGAATGGAAATCGATACAGAACCATGTTAAATGAGTTTTTGTTGTCAAATCTTGAAGATATGGATATGGATGAAATGTGGTTTCAACAAGATGGTGCCACTTGCCATACAGCACGTGAAACAATCGACTTATTGAAAGAAACTTTCAACGACAACATTATTTCGAGAAATGGTCCGGTGAATTGGCCTCCGCGTTCGTGCGATTTGACGCCACTCGATTACTTTTTGTGGGGATACGTGAAGTCATTGGTTTATGTGGATAAACCTCAATCGATTGACGCTTTGGAAACCAATATTCAACGTGTCATTGCTGACATACGCCCTCAAATGCTTGAAAAAGTGCTGGAAAATTGGACCTCCAGAATGACATTTGTGAAAAATAGTCGTGGTAGCCATATGCCAGAAATTGTGTTTAAATGTTAAATGCCAAAAAATTATCTACCAAATAAAAAAAAATTTTGGTCATTTCATAATTTTATATGTGTTTTATTCAAAAAAAAAATCGGCAACCTCTTAAAAAAACACCCTTTATAAAATTCCCCTACAGTTGATAAAAAATGTTATGAAAAATCTCAATTTTATTTATGGGATCAGTTTTTTATCTAAATTAGTAATATTATATCAATACTACTAAGTTTTTTTTTCTGTGTATGCAGACCCCCAAAATTAAAATAAATCACAATTACATAGATGAGTTTAAACTGTAATAAATGAAATTTTAAGAAAATACTCAATAAAAAAATTAAAAATCGTCTCAAACATATAGAGTGGCTAAATATTTGACTTTTGATTTTGACTCGTCATGGTGTCCACTAACTCTGATAAACATTTGTATACCAGCCGTATGTTAGAATTTTCGATATATGCTCATTTGCATATGGCCACCACCAAATGAAGCCTATAGCGAAAATCCTAACATGCGGTTGATATCGAAATGTTTATCAGAGTTACTGGACATCATGACGAGTTAAAATCAAAAGTCAAATCTTTAGGCACTCTATAGGTTTGAGACGATCATTAATTTTTGTATTGAGTATTTCCTTCAAATTGCATATGGTGGTGGGCCATATGCAAATGAGCATATACCGAAAATCCTAAAATACGGCTGATATCCAAATGTTTACCAAAGTTAGTGGACATCATGACGAGTCAGAATTTAAAGTCAAATCTTTAGGCATTCTATAGGTTTGAGACGATCATTAATTTTTTTTATTGAGTATTTTCTTCAAATTTCATATGGTGGTGGGTCATATGCAAATGAGCATATAGCGAAAATCCGAACATACGGCTGATATCCAAATGTTTATCAGAGTTAGTGGACATCATGACGAGTGAAAATCAAAAGTCAAATCTTTAGGCACTCTATAGGTTTGAGACGATCATTAATTTTTGTATTGAGTATTTCCTTCAAATTGCATATGGTGGTGGGCCATATGCAAATGAGCATATACCGAAAATCCTAAAATACGGCTGATATCCAAATGTTTATCAGAGTTAGTGGACATCATGACGAGTGAAAATCAAAAGTCAAATCTTTAGGCACTCTATAGGTTTGAGACGATCATTAATTTTTGTATTGAGTATTTCCTTCAAATTTCATATTGTAGTGGGCCATATGCCAATGAGCATATAGCGAACAACCTGACATACGGCTGATATCCAGATGTTTACCAAAGTTAGTGGACATCATGACGAGTCAAAATCAAAAGTTAAATCTTTAGGCACTCTATAGGTTTGAGTGAATTATTAATTTATTTATTGAGTGTTTTCTTCAAATTGCATTTGGTGGTGGGCCATATGCAAATGAGTAGATAGCCAAAATTCTAACATACGGCTGATATCCAAATTTTTATCATAGTTAGTGGACATCATGACGAGTCAAAATCAAAAGTCAAAATCTTTAGGCACTCTATAGGTTTGAGACAATTATTAATTTATTTATTGAGTATTTTCTTCAAATTGCATATGATGGTGGGCCATATGCAAATGAGCATATACCGAAAATCCTAACATACGGCTGATATCCATATTTTTACCAAAGTTAGTGGACCTCATGATGAGTCAAAATCAAAAGTCAAATCTTAAGGCACTCTATAGGTTTGAGACAATTATTAATTTTTGTATTGAGTATTTTCTTCAAATTGCATATGGTGGTGGGCCATATGCAAATGAGCATATACCGAAAATCCTAACATACGGCTGATATCCAAATGTTTATCAGAGTTAGTGGACATCATGACGAGTGAAAATCAAAAGTCAAATCTTTAGGCACTCTATAGGTTTGAGACGATCATTAATTTTTGTATTGAGTATTTCCTTCAAATTTCATATTGTAGTGGGCCATATGCCAATGAGCATATGCGAAAATCCTAACATACGGCTGATATCCAAATTTGTATCAGAGTTAGTGGACATCATGACGAGTTAAAATCAAAAGTCAAATCTTTAGGCACTCTATAGGTTTGAGTGAATTATTAATTTTTTAATTGAGTATTTCCTTCAAATGTCATACGGTGGCGGACCATATGCAAATGAGCATATAGCGAAAATTCTAAAATACGGCTGATATCAAAATGTTTACCAAAATTAGTGGACATCATGACGAGTCAAAGTCAAAAGTCAAATCTTTAGGCACTCTATAGGTTTGAGACAATTATTAATTTATTTATTGAGTGTTTTCTTCAAATTGCATTTGGTGGTGGGCCATATGCAAATGAGTAGATAGCCAAAATTCTAACATACGGCTGATATCCAAATTTTTATCATAGTTAGTGGACATCATGACGAGTCAAAATCAAAAGTCAAAATCTTTAGGCACTCTATAGGTTTGAGACAATTATTAATTTATTTATTGAGTATTTTCTTCAAATTGCATATGGTGGTGGGCCATATGCAAATGAGCATATACCGAAAATCCTAACATACGGCTGATATCCATATTTTTACCAAAGTTAGTGGACCTCATGATGAGTCAAAATCAAAAGTCAAATCTTAAGGCACTCTATAGGTTTGAGACAATTATTAATTTTTGTATTGAGTATTTTCTTCAAATTTCATATGGTGGTGGGCCATATACAAATGACCATAATAGCGAAAATCCTAACATACGGCTGGTATCCATATTTCTACCAAAGTTAGTGGACATCATGACGAGTCAAAGTCAAAAGTCAAATCTTTAGGCACTCTACAGGTTTGAGGGAATAATTAATTTTTTAATTGAGTATTTCCTTCAAATGTCATACGGTGGCGGACCATATGCAAATGAGCATATAGCGAAAATTCTAAAATACGGCTGATATCAAAATGTTTACCAAAATTAGTGGACATCATGACGAGTCAAAGTCAAAAGTCAAACCTTTAGGCACTCTATAGGTTTGAGACAATTATTAATTTATTTATTGAGTGTTTTCTTCAAATTGCATTTGGTGGTGGGCCATATGCAAATGAGTAGATAGCCAAAATTCTAACATACGGCTGATATCCAAATTTTTATCATAGTTAGTGGACATCATGACGAGTCAAAATCAAAAGTCAAAATCTTTAGGCACTCTATAGGTTTGAGACAATTATTAATTTATTTATTGAGTATTTTCTTCAAATTGCATATGGTGGTGGGCCATATGCAAATGAGCATATACCGAAAATCCTAACATACGGCTGATATCCATATTTTTACCAAAGTTAGTGGACCTCATGATGAGTCAAAATCAAAAGTCAAATCTTAAGGCACTCTATAGGTTTGAGACAATTATTAATTTTTGTATTGAGTATTTTCTTCAAATTTCATATGGTGGTGGGCCATATACAAATGACCATAATAGCGAAAATCCTAACATACGGCTGGTATCCATATTTCTACCAAAGTTAGTGGACATCATGACGAGTCAAAGTCAAAAGTCAAATCTTTAGGCACTCTACAGGTTTGAGGGAATAATTAATTTTTTAATTGAGTATTTCCTTCAAATGTCATACGGTGGCGGACCATATGCAAATGAGCATATAGCGAAAATTCTAAAATACGGCTGATATCAAAATGTTTACCAAAATTAGTGGACATCATGACGAGTCAAAGTCAAAAGTCAAACCTTTAGGCACTCTATAGGTTTGAGACAATTATTAATTTATTTATTGAGTGTTTTCTTCAAATTGCATTTGGTGGTGGGCCATATGCAAATGAGTAGATAGCCAAAATTCTAACATACGGCTGATATCCAAATTTTTATCATAGTTAGTGGACATCATGACGAGTCAAAATCAAAAGTCAAAATCTTTAGGCACTCTATAGGTTTGAGACAATTATTAATTTATTTATTGAGTATTTTCTTCAAATTGCATATGGTGGTGGGCCATATGCAAATGAGCATATACCGAAAATCCTAACATACGGCTGATATCCATATTTTTACCAAAGTTAGTGGACCTCATGATGAGTCAAAATCAAAAGTCAAATCTTAAGGCACTCTATAGGTTTGAGACAATTATTAATTTTTGTATTGAGTATTTTCTTCAAATTTCATATGGTGGTGGGCCATATACAAATGACCATAATAGCGAAAATCCTAAAATACGGCTGGTATCCATATTTCTACCAAAGTTAGTGGACATCATGACGAGTCAAAGTCAAAAGTCAAATCTTTAGGCACTCTACAGGTTTGAGGGAATAATTATTTTTTTTATTGAGTATTTTCTTCAAATTTCATTTAATACAGTTTAAACTCATATATGTAATTTTGATTTATTTTAATTTTAGGGGTCTGCTTTCGTTAACAAGTTTAACATTCCTTAAATTGTGTAATTTAAAAATCCTGGGATGGGATGATTTAAAAAATCCTGGGATGGGATGAAATTAGTGTTACCTGATGAACAATTTTATTCTTGCTGGGATGAAAAACTGGGATAACTTCACACATTCGATGTATAAACAACGTCGAACAGAACAACACAGTCGGTCATCGTGTGTGGCGCCCTGTTGCAAACTAAATTATTTGGAGTGCTATCGTAGTAATCTTTAGCATGTATAGTCCCACTACCAAAATACCCACAAATTTAAGATACAACTTAGAAAAAATATGAATAGCTTACAAAAAAAAATTCAACTTGCGCAGGTTTATTAAAAAAAAATCTAGAATTTTCGAAAACAAATATTAAAATTCAAAAGTACTCTTAATCTGTATATAAGAAATTTTGTTATTTGCGTAAATTATTCATTGAACGCGCACGAATTGAACAAAAAACGAAAACATTCCACAGAATCAATAAATCCCCCACGAGAATATATATTGAGGCTTTAATCAAAAATAACAAAACTGTTGGTGTTTATGCTTATTATACTTTGAAGGTAAATTCTAAAACCACCCCCAAACAGTACACGAAAAATACACACACGTCTGTCTCTATATATATTATGTATAACATATTCATTTTAAAAATTTATTTATTCCGCATCGCTACTATAAAATATATATATTTTGTTGGATCACATCCCATCGCTTAAGAAGTCAACAGAATCACTAATCATAAATAAAAACAAGGGGTAGTTTTGTTATTGTTCCGGGTGGTTATTTTATCGTATGCAGTAGTAGTATAATAACTACTTCGAGGGTTCAATATTATATGATGCCAATATACAAAGAATATATTAAAGAAGTCTCGATATATGTACGTTCGGTTCCAATTCATTGAATTAAAATATGTTACACGCTCGATTTGTCTTTGAAACCATAAACTATTTACACGAGACGATATTATATCGTCTTATAAAATAAAATTAATTTTAATTTTAATTTTACGAAATGATTTTTGAATTAATTTTATATATGTATACATTTTTGTTATGTACAGAACGTATCGTTAAAATAGCAACAAAAAATATAAAATCCCGAATTAGGGTGCCATATGTTTGGTGATATTAATTTAATGTTTACAATCATTGAGAATGTTGATAGAATTTTAATTACCTATTTTGGATATGAATTTCATGTTTTCCATAAATAATTTTTGTTTCCCATATAAGCATGGAAAATTAATGGTTAATTAATGCCATACATATAGGAATGGGAGGCTTCATTAGCTTAGCACTTATTTTGCATGAGCTGAATTAATTAGGCAAAATGTGAAGTGACAATATATCTAGTTTTAGTATCACCATATATTATAAGAGACATTTCCGAAATATTAAATTCAAACTAGCATACTGAATCATTTAAAATATCTATATACTCATACAAAAACTAGAGACAATCTCTCGAATAATAATAAAAAATTACGAGATGCCATTAAATCTATTGAATATTTTAACGGTTGATCTATCTCAGAAATACCAAAAAAAAAATTATATAAGGTGATGGTTAATATAGAAATAATTTATATCAATTCAACCATAAAAATTTTCTATTATTCATAAGAAAACGAACGAAAAAAGTTTTTTTCTGTATAACATTTCCATTCAACCACCTCATTCACCCACACCACGTTTTACTCGCCCGATTCAACCCGTCTCACAAAAAAAACGAACGAAGAAAATATGATCTCATCCCTATCCAGGAATATGTTGTAGTACGGAATATACTGACTAGTTTCAATATTGATTTCTACTTTGATAACATCAATATCTTTTAGTATATATAGTGTCTATATACTGGTACATAAGGAGTAGCTATACTGTATAAAATATAATATGTTGTATTCCATGTTGAATTAATACATTATATTCGTACATCAATTTGATTTCTTGACTTGAAAAATGAACAATTATTCGATTTAAGATAAAATAAACGAAATTGATTGGAAATTTTAACAATGTTCTACTTTGTTTTGTGTGTAAGATGGTATCAAGATGTTTTGTTTCTAGTTTTTCTCAGCTCATCTAGGAAATTTAATTTTAAGTTTTTAGAAACTGTAATTTAACTACTTTTTATTAGAGGTGTCGAACATGTTATATATCATTTCATTCAGCTAACCGCCAAGCAAATAGAATCAAGCATCTCGAATCTGTTGACCTTGCATTCAATTAGCATCTGTATTTTGGGATTATGTAGCAAACTGCAAATTTTAAATTAAAATGTTAAACAAACAAGAAAATACAATGATCTTTGCGCAGTTTTAATTTGCAAAACCCTCGGTTTTCAGAAGCAGTTAGGCTAAAATAACGTCTAGCAATATTCTATATCGTCAGTTTATAGCAAGTTAACTCAGTGTGACACAATTTTAAATGCTTCCATATTTACCGGTGTGAAGAACTTAACAAAATTTGTTATTTAAAAATTTACGCGAGTATGCATTCAATATTTTAACAAAGACTTGAACAGAAATGATTGAAAATCGCATTAAAATAGTTAAAAGGAAACTCATTCAATTTTTTGTGTTGTTCAATATATTTTACACCCGATTATAGATCGTCCCACGCTAAAATATTACATACAGTAAATAGTTTACCTAATAGGCTTTCAAAATACAATGTTAAGAGTAAGGACGACGACTCATTCAAATTTTTGTGTTAGCACCGGCTTGCTGTTTGTTATAAGAGGCTAATCCTAGAGATTTCCACGCGGTTTCATTATATACGTTAAATCACCCATCTTATAGGCTTTCAAACATCATGATAATATAATCAAGTCTATAATGAAACCGCGTGGAAACCTCTAGGATCGGCCCCGTATATCGAAACACACAACGGTGCAAACACAAAAAATTGAATGAGTTAAGATTTCCCATTGCAAGCTTATTAATTCATATTGCATCTCACTAGCCCTAAAGCTTACCATGATATTTTGAAAGCCGATTAGTTGGATGATTTAACATATATAATGAAACCGCGTGGAAATCACTAGGATCGGCCCCGTATATCGAAACACACAACGATGCCAACACAAAAAATTGAATGAGTTAATATTTCCCATTGAAAGCTTGTTAATTCATATTGCATCTCACTAGCCCTAAAGCTTACCATGATATTTTGAAAGCCTATTAGTTGGGTGATTTAACGTATATAATGAAACCGCGTGGAAATCTCTAGGATCGGCCTCGTATATCGAAACACACAACGATGCCAACACAAAAAATTGAATGAGTTAATATTTCCCATTGAAAGCTTGTTAATTCATATTGCATCTCACTAGCCCTAAATCTTACCATGATATTTTGAAAGCCTGTTACTTGAGTGATTTAACATATATAATGAAACCGCGTGGAAATCTCTAGGATCGGCCTCGTATATCGAAACACACAACGGTGCCAACACAAAAAATTGAATGAATTAATATTTCCCATTGAAAGCTTGTTAATTCATATTGCATCTCACTAGCCCTAAATCGTACCATGATATTTTGAAAGCCTATTAGTTGGGTGATTTAACGTATATAATGAAATCGCGTGGAAATCTCTAGGATCGGCCCCGTATATCGAAACACACAACGGTGCCAACACAAATAAATGAATGAATTAATATTTCCCATTGAAAGCTTGTTAATTCATATTGCATCTCACTAGCCCTAAAGCTTACCATGATATTTTGAAAGCCTATTAGTTGGGTGATTTAACATATCTAATGAAACCGCGTGAAAATCTCTAGGATCGGCCTCGTATATCGAAACACACAACGGTGCCAACACAAAAAATTGAATGAGTTAATATTTGCCATTGAAAGCTTGTTAATTCATATTGCATCTCACTAGCCCTAAAGCTTACCATGATATTTTGAAAGCCTATTAGTTAGGTTATTTAACGTATATAATGAAACCGCGTGGAAATCTCTAGGATCGGCCTCGTATATCGAAACACACAACGGTGCCAACACAGAAAATTGAATGAGTCGTCCCCCTTACTCTTAACATTGTATTTTGAAAGCCTATTTGGTAAACTATTCAATGTATGTAATATAAATGCATGGGACGATGTAAATTCGGGCTCGTAAAATATATTGAACAACACAAAATATTGAATGAGTTTACTTTTAACTATTATAATACGATTTTCAATCATTTCTGTTCAAGTGTTTGTTGAACTATACTGCTAAAATATTGAATGTTGAATGCACACTCGCGTTAATTTTAAAATAACAAATTTTGTTAAGTTCTTCACACCGGTTTCATATTTTACATTATGTGATTCAGATTCAAGCTGATACATCAAAATAATTGCTAAATTACTAATACGAGGGCTGCCGTAAAAGTTTTTAGAAATAGTAATAAAAAAACAAAAAAAATCATCAAAAATTGCTTTATTGCTTTTCGAAATATTCGCCTTTAAGATCTATACACGTTTGTATTGTTGGGAACAGGAAGAAGTCAATCCGATCGTTTGGGTGCTCAAATACTCGCTTGTTTGATGTGATGTGTATGGGCTCGCATTATAATGATGCAAAATGATTCCCCGTTTTGGGTTATTTTCTCTCAATTTGTTGAAAACCTCGGGCAAAAATGATCGTATACCAAGCGACTTGACTGTCTTTTGATTTTCAAGAGCCACAGTAGCCACATGGGTTGACGGTCGTTTAATCGTAAACAATTTGTAGTATTTCAATTTAACGTGAAAATTTTACCGTAGAACAGTTTATCTTGGACACCATTTACCGTGGACACAATTTATCGTGTGGACAATTTATCGTATGCCAGTTTATCGTAGTTTGTAAAATTGACCGTATCACAAAATTATGTGTAAATAAACAATTTAAATGTCTTCGGTTTATAAAATTATATTGAATTCGGCCTTTATTAGTCGATTAAAATGTGATTGAATTTGTTGGGTGGAAGAAGCTCTAAAATAAGGCCACATGGGACGGAACTCGATCATTTCTTAACCGATATTGATGGGATTTTGAATTTTGAATGGCAATGGGATTCTAAAACGGATTTGGAGGAAGTTCTGGAATGTGGCCATCTGGGTCGCAACTCCCAATTTATTAGCCGATTATGATGGGATTGGGTATGATGGATGAAAATGTAATTCTTAAATGATTTTTGGAAGAAGTTCTGGAATATGACCACATGGGAAGGAACTTCGTAATTTCTTAACCGATTATGATGATATTGGGTATGTTGGATGGCAATAGGATTTTAGAATGTTTTTTAGGATAAGTTCTGGAATATGGGGGTCAGTGGTAACCCCTACATGATTATGAATTGCTTCAATAATCTAACGGACAGTTTGATCGTACATGATGATGAAAGGGTTATTGTACGTTGTATATATGTAGATGATAGACGTTTTTCGCAACTACTTGGCACAGTGCGTGAATGCGTGTATATAAGAAATATGTGCCTGCAATCAACGGACTGTAGAACATCTAGAAAAATAGTCCATGCTCCTTTGTTGTTTAAACACAGAAGGTACGGAGTTCGAACTGATAGTGCCGCGATATACCTCGTAACCGCCTCTGATATTAACGTTTAAATCATAAAGTAATATTTTGACGCGGTATTGTAGTATTTTTCTCACGATTCCATGATGTTGTTTGTAGAAAGCATGCTTAATTTAATCAAGTTTATCTTCACTTGGGGGCGTGCATTTTGACAAACGAAATGATAAGTGACGTCTAAGAAACCTGAGAACGAAAATATGATGGCCAATAGGTATGAAGTTAATTACGAATTGATGAATTCCAAATTCGGGCTTGTTCGATATTGCTTCCGCAATGTGCGTTCCGTGTGTTTCCGGTTATAATCGACGAAGCTATTGCATCACATCACCTCTTACATCACAGTATTTTCGTTCCCCACCCATTCCTTTCGTTTCTACCCTGATCGTGTCGGTTTGGTTCACTGATTTGCGTATCCGGGTTATTTGTATACAGTTCCATTTCGATAGAAAAATTAAATTCAGTAAGTGTTAATATATCAAGTACCATGATGGACGATCCGGAAATCTCACTTCTATCCACTTCAGCAGTTAATACAGCCATGTTGTCATCATCAGACATTGAGCATCCGATTCAAGAACAGGTTGGTTGAATGCTACAAAATTCATCAAATACATCGACACCGGAAGCCTCAACTAGTTCATCACAGACGCAATGTGGAAACGTAGCATCCCTCACATTCAAATTAACCCCATTGGTAGCTCAAGATTCAAACGTGTGGTTCCATATCGTCGAATCTCAGTTAGCCTTTGGAAAAATAACTTCGGAGACAACTCGCTACAATCATCTTCTCGGTGCTCTGAATGATCGAGTCATTGCTGACGTAAGTGACATCATAATTGGACCCAAAAGTGCTATACCATATACAGATTTAAAAAACACCATTCTGTAGAGACTAGGGATTCTAAGCAGACACAAATCTACCGACCATTGCAAGAATTGGAGCTTGGAGATATTAAACGATCGCAACTTCTTCGAAGGATGAAAACCAATGGTGGACCAACGTCGATGACGAATTCGTTAAGATGATTTGGTTGAAGAGGTTACCTCCAAGGGCGCAGGAGATTTTAACGCCAACCGCAGAGGCGTTAAACACGACAAGACTTGCCGAGTTAGCCGATCGATTGATGGAAACTATGTCACAAAATCATGGCATGCCTTTGCCCACAATCGATCAAAAAACTAACATTGAGTCGTCAATCTTAACCCAAATTAACGAAATCACGCGTCGATTAGATCAAATGAAACATTTTAGGCCACGGAATGTTTCTCGTAGTTCCACTCGTCAAAAATCGCGTTCACCTAGAAGATTCGACAAACGACAGAATTCCACAACACCAAAAGATACCGATTCTACTGAGTGTTATTTTCATAGACGTTTTAATGACGAGTCTAGAAATTGTAAGCCAAGTTGCTCACGTTGGGGCGAATTCAAGGCAAAAAAACTAAATCCAACCCCACAAATGGCGACGTGTGAGGGAAAATTTATTAATTATCGTCTTAAAATTATTGATCCTTCATCACATGTTACCTATTTAATCGATGCTGATGTTTCTGTCATTCCCGCGAATAATAACGAAAAGATGAACATAAATGAATCTTGAAATGTTTGCGGCCAACGGAGCATCAGTCAAACCATTTGGTACCCGCCGATTAGAGTTAAACCTCGGTCTTCGAAGACATTTCGTTTGGACCTTTATTTTGGCGGTTGTTACGATGTCAATTTTCTTAAATATTCAGGTTTGTTCAGGTCCAGAAGAGTCGTCTGGTCAATCCATTTACTTCTCTGCAAGTACGAGCAATAGCTATCACATCCGATTCTCTTACACTAAGAGTTATTGACACTAATACGATTGACGTTGGAGTGTTACCTCTTCTAGAGCAATTTATCGAGAACACGCGAGGAATCCAGGGAAATTCATCCACTAAACATCAAGTAACACATCACATTACACCCGGGGTCCACCGATTGCCTGCAAAACCCGTCGGTTAAGTTTCGAAAATTTGGCAATCACAAAGAAAGAATTCGAGTATGTGGTAACTCAAGGTATCTGTAGGTCATCCAAGAGTCCTTGGTCTAGTCCACTACATTTGGTTGCCACAAAGAATGGTGAATGGAGGCCGTGCAGTGACTATGGTGCACTTAACAACATCCGACAGATACCCGATACCGTATATACAGGATTTCACACATCAATTGCACGGATGTACCATCTTTTCAACTATTGATTTAGTTCGTGCATAACACCAAATACCAATCGAGGAAGCAAATATTCCCAAAACGGCTATTTCCACACTAAGATTGTGTTTCTCGTATCTAGCTGATTTATTAATCGCTTCCCGATCGTTCGAAGAACATTTACATCGTTTGGAAATAATCTTTACGAAATTAAAAGAAGCAGGTTTAGTGATCACTGTAACAAAATGCAATAAATTTTATTTTTGGGACATGAAATTACTTCCGCAGGAATTCTTCCATCAACCGAACGTGTAAACGATATACTAAATTTAACAAACCAGAGAAATTAAGCAATTAAGACGATACCTGGGTATGTTAAATTTTTACAGAACGTGTTTATCCCTAATGCTGGTGGTAATCAAGCCATCCTCTACGACTATTTAAAATAAAATAAAAAGAAAGATTCACGAATTATTGACGAAGCTGTAGATGCATTTGAGCTCAGCAAAAAAACAACTCGGCGAAGATGCTATGTTGGCCCATCCATTACCGAATGCTAGACTTGCAATGATGGTAGATGCATCGGACAAAGCCATTGAAACAGTTATCCAACAGCAGATCAAGGACGTTTGGCAACCTTTGCATGCAATGCAAATAATTAATTTTTCGTTTTGATTCGTTTGTATGGAAAATTATCTACGATAATTTAACCATTTGGTCAAGCACGGGTTGCAAATATGCTCTCTGGAAGCGTGGCAATCAACACAATAAAATAAATTAAATATGTTGCTTTTATGCAAATGACTTACATTCCCAGTGTACGTTTATTTATATGCAGAAACTTGTTGACTTTGCGTAATAAATCAGGTTTCTAATACACACTATATTGATTGAAGCTTTAATATAATTTTCATTCAATATACTTTGTTATTATTTTGAATATTATTCTTTAAGCTTTTATTTTTTGTATCTATGTACGTAATGTACTCATCAAATGTATACATACATAGATAGAATATGTAAGAAAAGCAAACCTCTTCTAAGTAAATATAATATTCTAATAACATTATAATTTTTCTTTTGCGTTCTTATCGTTATCAAATACACTTTTTTTGTGTTCGACTTCGTTATGTTTAAGATATCAAAACATCTTTAACCTTTTTACTACTTGTGTCTACATACAACACATAAAAAAGCTTCTTTTAACATAATATTTTTATGTTTCATAACCCTACAACCAAAAAGCAACAACACCAAAAAAAAACATCATATAAATTTATGTATATACACATCTTAAGCAGATAACAGAAAAAAAGCGAAGAAAAATATGTTTTCTCAACCCTTTACATGCCATTTTATCGATCAAATCAGCTGCGATTTAACATCGTAGAGCGGTTTCGTGCTAGGGTTGAACAAAAATAAATAAATAGAAACGGGTTTTGTGCTACGGTCTCTTCTACATGTGAGACACACAGCAAAAAAAAAAAATGGAAAATCAGCAAACTGAAATCTTTCCTAAAATCGATCTAATTTGGATGTAATGTTATGTTTCTTAGCTGCTCTTCTCTCTGGATATACATAAAAATATTTGAATAATAAAGATTTTATGAGATTTGATGAAAAACATTTTCCATTTTTCCCGATTTTTTTTAGTGTTATCTTGTTTTAAACAGTGAAGAAGAAATTGAGTGGAAAATTGGTTAGTTTAAAGATTTATTGATATTTCATGAATTTGAATTTTTTTCTTGGTTTATAACACATCCCTACATAGCACACAAAATATAATAATAATAAAAATAATATTTTATGCTCAAATAAATTCTTGAAAAAAGCAAAAAATACATGTATAATATTGAAAAGTATCTATATAAACGAACGTTGAAGAGCTTTTTGTTTGGAAAGCTTAAAACGTTTTACAAGTCATAGAAAGTCATCCCTTTTTAAGGATATTCATGTATACGTACCAAACTACATTACCTAATGAAAATTCCGAAATCACAGTAAATGTTGATTAAAAAATATACTTCATTAGTGGCTACGGGTAGAAATGTGTATTGATCCGACTAATTAAGGTAAATCAATAAGCTTTATAATGAAAATATCCCAAAAAAGCGACCGAAAATTAAACAAACCATCTAATTATTTTCAATGCTCGTATTTCAATTATCCATTTTTCCTTTTATCCAAACTTCTGTCTTAATATCCTCTCATATATACGTATGGGATAATACAAATTTCCTAGCTTTCAAACGATTCTGATGAGAATATTAATTTTATACCTCCATCTCAAGAGCAACAACAACAATAAGACAAAATTCGATATATTTATCTTCTCGTATATACCTACGATTTCCTTATGTTTGTGTGGAAAAATGGAAAAATTAAAAGCAGAGGAATTTTATTTTTATACATTTTGTATTTTGTTTTTCTTGTTCCTTATCCACAAAGCACAACAGTAAACGTAAATAAATGACTTAGGAAAATGTCGTAATTTTTATTTGCCTCAATAATTTAGATTTTTTGTTTAGAAATTTGTTATTTTAATCGTAAGTTATACAAATTATTCGTACAGAAAATGGAAAATTTTTATGATTATGTATGTGTACGAGTATATGCATCTCTTAACATATATAATTTATTTTATGAAACAAATAAAATGAAGTGTAATATAAATTAAATGTGTTTGCAATAAAATTTGTGTTCTGATTTTATCGGAAATCGAAATATATACCGTAATGTTGTGATAAATAAGATGTACGGTTTGTAAACAAATTTAAATTCCGGATTTGCAATCTAGGCCAGTGTCGTACTAAATTAATCTTAACAGTGTAAGTTATCACTTTCATCGTATCTACCCAATTTGCCTTGATTTTTGAAGCGGTCTATAAACTCGGTTTTTAAACTGGACGGAGTTGTTTAAAGAAAATGTCAGACATAAACCGAACCTGTATCCGTACGTCCTCGTTAATAAAATTGGACTAATTTATGATTTTTTGTGTCAAATTTTTAAAATATTTTGTTAATGCCAGACAAAATAAAATTGAAGACCCTACGTTCACACTCCTTTCAATAATCGACCATAGAATCAGCGTTTTTCAAAATAACCACTTACCTATCTTGCACTAAGTGAAATGTAATTCGGCAGCAGATTTTAAAAGAATCCTATAAACCCATTACTCCACAGATACAAATAGAGCGATAGTTTCAAACACGGTCACAATGTTCCTTCAACAGGATCAAAAAATGGAGGCGTGAGTCCGAACAATCGTGTCCTGAAGTTCTAATGAGTTCCACTTCCTCAAATTCGGGGGTTGATTGCATTTGAATATTCACTTGACTTTGAGTAAAACTAATGACAGATTTGTGTTTTTACATAAATAGCCCCCTAGTGTGGTATTATAACGATAATATTTATGACTTTTTCACGCACGCAGTAATGACACGTTAAAAATATCCGTAACCTTTTGCTGACCACCGAGAATAGAGAACCGGAGAGACCCGATTTTCAGAGAAGCCCGAGGACAACAAAACAGTATGCATGCTTGTACACTTGTAGAATTACCGAAAAATCATATTCACAAGTTTGTCGATCGGTGAAAATTTTAAAATTGGATTTCCATAGAATATATATTAAAGGGAAATGTTGAGATTGACAAAAATGTTAGTTTATGTATACAAGCTTTACTAGAATTTGAATCGGATTAGCGTTAAGGTACACATGTGAAAGTACAAAAAATACGGGTGACAAATTTGCTGATCGGTGAAAATTCGGAAAACTTTTCAATACATTTGAATAATAAATTAGGTTAATCCGATTAAATCAATACACACCTATTAAATTTTGTTGTTGTTGGTTTAGGATTAACTTAGTACAAAATTCAATTGGGTGATTTAGTACCAATCTAGTACCCAGCTGAAATCGGAAAATGATTTTCCAGAAAAAATCTGGTGTATTTGTTCTGATGGTTCTGTTTGTTTGTGATTTCTCTGCAACCCTGGCGGATTGAATCACGAAGTGAAACGTCAGATTTAAGCTTTTTGCATGAATTTAAGCCCCGTTTGAGGTTTTTTGGTAATATTTTGGGAAGTATGTGATTTATAATAAAAACTAGAGAAACAAGACAATTCTGAAATAAATTTTTAAAAGGAAGTGCAATTGAGCTAGCTTAATTTAAAAGTTGCTGTAGAATAAACAGCTCATAGAGATCCTAGGTAAACATAATGGGGCCAGAGAAACTTTGCGTCTTAATTACGTGTCCTTTCCGGAACAGAAATAAACCAGAACTTACATCTAATTTAAGTAAAAAAGGGTCCCTTCAATATTAGCCGGGTTCCATTGGCATTAATAAAACTCGCAGAAGTATTGTTAGCTACTCATATTAGTTACCTAAAGGATCCAAAGAGAGGACAACTTACACTCTTACGTATTCGTTAGTTGAGGTTTAAAAAACCTGCGTTTTATTGTACAATTACTCACAGATACCTGCAAGTTATTGCTAATGCCAAAATAACCCGGCTACTATTTCAATATTACCGCTCGCTGAGTGTAAGCAAGTATTCCAGAACGAAGCTACGAGATAAGCGAATGACAACTGATATCAACTTCATGTGATGTAAGTAAGCGGCTCTGACCAAAGGGTTCATCAAATTGTGGATTTTATCCTTCTTTTTTAAGTTTTTAGAGGTGTTGAAATCGCAGGTTGTACCACTGAGTAGGAAGCGAAATTCGGAATTTCATCGAAAGCCAGAAACCTAAAATCACAAATAGCAAAGAGACACAAAGCCGAGTAAATGAAATTAATGAAATAAAGAAAAATGTAAAAACTAAACACAAAATCTCGAAACACGAAATATTGAACTCTAGTCGTTAGTATATTAAATAAAATTACACTGAAAATTTTGTAAAAATTTATTACAAAAAATGTTTATATCGAATTGTAATTCATTTGTCCAGTTTAAACGTTTAATACTCCGGTAATAATCCCAGGTCGAACTCTTTAAAACATGTCGTTCTTTACATTCTCGCATACTTATATTATTTCAGATTTTGTTTAAAATGTTTAAATCGGTCAAATTGTGATGGATCGTGGTGTCCCATCTTGACATTAATGACGCAAACGAAGTGTTTCGGCAAATGTGAATCATAGCATGAGCGAGTATTGGTATCGTTCATGACAAACAGAACATGTGGTTCTAACATGTTCTTAATGCCAACGTGAGCCAATGAGCACAACAATGGATTCCAACATGTCGCGGTAACGATTGCCAGTAGCATGAAACAGTATTATCTCTAGCTTCCTGAATGAAAAATTACCCAATAAGACGCTAGCCCAAATAGACTCTACATACAGTCACTATGGGGGTGTAAAGTTGATATAATTTGGAGGTTTCGAGTATTTCGATTTAACGATATTTGTAATAAACCTTTAAAAGATTATGTTCTCAGCCGTGCAAATTGTCCATATTTCACATATAACATATGTAGCTACTATATTGCTTTCAACTATTGAATTCATATGGTATGGCTAAGAGCCAGCTTGAGACCATGCTAAAAATTTGATAAATATTTTTCAGGGTTTGCTTTGAAAAGATACCTGGATCGTTACAAGATTGGTACCGACATTTAACAGTATTTGACAAACAAAAATTTCTGACGAAGCTTAGTGCACAAACTATCGACTCGTACATGGTATCGTCCTTCTGTAATCAGAGCTGTCCTAAATCCATATCATTGCTGTTGCTTCTTTACTTAGCGGAGATGTTTTCAGTGAAATTGACGACCATTTCCACACGTTCTGAAGCTGGACAAGCAAAGGTGATCACTATGCATAATTTTCTGTTGGACAATATTCAGTTGCTTATATACACTGCGCGTCATCTGAATAGATATTTGCAACTGATTCAAAAAATAAGAATTAAAACACTTGCTGTTGTTTTTATAGTCCTTTGTTTACAGTAGGAGGATAAATATGCATGTTTAACTGTGTTATCATAAAAGGGCCAGTTGTAGTTATTGCGTTATAGTGACAAGATTTTACAGAGTTTTAGTCATTTTTAAAACTATCAATTATTAATCAAATTATTTAAATTTAATAACAAAAAATGGCAGAGGAAAATTATTATCTGTAGCTGAAAAAGCAAAAATTGAGGCATTTATGTCCGGAAGGACATAGCTGTCATATTACAGCTGCAAAAATTGGAAGGAGTAAATCAGTGGTGAACAGTTTTTTGATAGATCGAAGGCTATATAGGCATTCAATATTGCGAACGGCTTTCAATGCAAGTAAACCTTCAGGTTAAATCAAAGCAGAAATCGGGCTTCCAGCAAGTGTATCATCAATACGACGTATCAATAAGTAATCCGGGCACTTTAAACAAAGAAAACTCTACAGAGAAAAACAAAATGGCAAGAACTTGGTAAGAATACAATGTCGTGGACTAAGAAGTGAAAAATGTCGTGTTTGGATGGTTTTAACTACTATTTTCATGACTTAAGGAAAGAAGAAAGATTTCTGAATATACATCACAGTAGTTGACGGCATGATGGAATTATAGAATTAAGTTTTGAGACATGCAAAATGACCTCGTAGTAATACAAAAATATTCTGCGGAAGGGCTTTCCCACAATGCCATAATTGTTTGGGGTCGAAAACGTAGACTTTTTATCATGGCCACTGTGTTCGGTCTTAAACGTAATGGAGAATATCTGGGGATGGTTGGTGAGAAAAGTGTACGAGAACGGCGACCAGTTTAATGACAAACAATTACTTAGTAAGGTAATTAAAGCAGCGTGGGTTACAGTTTTATTAAATTATTTACAATCATTTTATGAGTCACTGCCTAACCAGATTTTTGAAGTGATTTCCAATAAAGGAGCTCATCACTAAAATACCCGATTGAAGGAAACATTTTTTTGTATTTTTGATTACAGTTCACTAAGTGGATCTATACTGTTGGCACAGTTAAATATGAATATTTATCCCCCTACTGGAACAAAGGACCATAAAAACAACGGCAATTGTTCAATTCAATTATATTTTCTCTTTTACTCATTTTGAGAGAAAAAATTATGAATCACAACAGTAAAGTCTGCTAAGAACCAACATCAAACAAAACATTTATGGCTCTATTCAGATGACGCGCAGTGTATCTGTGACGGGTTAAGGTTCGCGGGAGTATGACGGCAGAAATATCTACGAAAGGTTATGCTGTCCGAGCATGAGGATAAATCGATTTACTACTTAGTGTTTATTTTGTAAAATTTTGTCCTAGAGCCTTTTTCAGTGCAATATTTCGAACAAAAATCTTTTCGTAAGGCAAAATTAATTAATAATTTGAAGGTTGGAGAGCATTTCAATGAAAATGAGCCAACCGAATCTGATCGTTTTCTTAGTAGGTTATCAGTTTATATAAACCATCTAACTGAATCGATGGGGTTGAAAATTTATGCTTAAACCTTTTACGTGAATTGGTTGGCAGGTCTAAGAACTTTTCGGTAAAAAATTATAGACCAGAAGAAATGGTTTATTTATTTCCGGTTCACAGTTAATACATTTTTCGAAAAAAAAACTTTGCTTAATACCTGCCAATATGAAATCAGGTAAAAACTATTTGTATAAGCCTGCAGTCTTGTAGTCTATGCAAGTTTCTACATTTTTGCATATCATTTAATTTTATAATCTATTCAGTTTCGGAAAGTAAATTCTTGTTTAAGATTTTTGAAAGATGAAGAATTTTTTAAGTAAACGACTAATGGATTATTAGTTTTTAAACTAATTTCAAATTAAGCTAGTCTGTTTGTTTTATAAAATTATTGAATCAAATATTGATTGATTTATTGATTGATTTTAAATGTACGACCAAGTTCTTACACTTGAGTTCCCGGATGACGCCGGGTCCACCGTACACCCTTTTTACACATAACAAAACCGAAGGATTGGATAGGTTAGTTAAGTGGGACAGAATCGGCCCGGTTAATCTACTAGAGGAAGGATAAAGGCTTAATAGGTTAATGGATAACGATGATATTGGTCTTCAACAATTGCTTCTTTAAAACGGCAACCTAAGAAAAAATATTATTATTTCACATGCATCTGAAAATATCCTGAAATTTAATTCTAAATTAATACTTTCCCGCTTTCTGATCAAAATTGAATAGTTAAATCGGCTCGGTTACAGACACCTAGGTAAAGTCAATAGTTAGTGACACGCAATAACAACACAATTCTAGTCTACACAATCAGCAATTACTGTTACAAAAAACCTTATTTATTAGGAATCTGTAGATTTCCTGAAATTTAATTCTTAATTAATATTTTCCAGCTTCCTAAATAATATGAAAATTTATTAATTTAATCCCCCTGCAGCTCCACTACAATAAAATTTCCTGAAACCATAATTAGTTGAATTATATTCAAATATATAGAAAAAATATGTTGCCAAAGGCAATGGTTCCCGGAAAACTATCAATGTTATTCAATACCGGATTGGATATTTCAAATAAATTTAGCTTATTTCGCAAAAATTTCAAATGTTTTATTAATTTTGGCCACCAAAGAATATTCATTTAATTCCCAAATATAATTACACAACACAGGACATATAATGGAACTTTATGGTACCAATGATGGTATGGAGGATAAATTGACACTCTGACGTAATCCTCAATGGAACTAGACCATCTCTCAACAAATGATGGTTAAATTCGGTGTGCAAAGCTGAATTTAACGAAATTTTGGAATTCTACTATAATAAATGGAATTGTTCTAACCGAAAATTATCCATTCTGGATTTATTTGGGAGAGCTGGGCTAGGATTGTAATAAACTAACTCAACTTGCATTTTCACTCGCATTGTCAACTGGAATTTTGACTTTAACATGCCTTTTTGATGAAGTTATAAAAAAAAAAAAAATCAATTTGGACGGGCACGATGGTATAACGATTATTTCCATGATCTCCGCAAAGAAGAGCTAGTTCTTAATTGGCATCACAGCAGAAAAGGAGGGGTTATGGTCTAGAGAGCTATTCCATTCTATCCTGGGATTGAGTTAGCTCTTCAAAATCAAAAGATGACAGAAAATTCGTGTTTGTCTGTTTTGGATTCAGCATTTCCAAAGTTCCAACATTTGTTAGGACCACTGAAATTTATTTATCAGCAAGATGACGCCCCATACGGCAAGGATTGTAAAAGTCTGGATTTCCAAGAAGAACGTCGCTTATTGAAGCCATCAAAGCTGCTTCCGCCAACATTTCTCTTAAAAAAAAATATAATTTCCTAAAAATATTCGTGTGTAACAATAAAAACGAACTTTTTTACTACATTTTAATGAAAAATACAAAAAGGAACATTTCCAAAGCCAACTAGAAAAAAAAATTATCATTTGATTAATGATGAAACTATCACCTTATAGAAAGAAAAAAAATAGCGATAGAATTCAAAAGAGATGGATATCGGGAATTCCCTTTTTATTTAGTGGATTTAATCTGATGTAACGAAGTGTAATAAAATTATTGAATCAAATATGTCAATAAAAAGCATTTTTCAGCAGAATGTGTCAACTATAACTTCCCCATTTCGGCAACTTCTGCCCTTTATATAATTAATGTTTGGCAAGTTAACTATTTAGTGGTAAGATATTGTTTTGTTACAGTTTGTACTCTGTTCAAATTGTGACTTACGTAAGCCCTGCCCTCAAATTTTTCGTAAATTTTCCACATTGATTCGATACTAACTTAGTTACTATAAAAACAGCTGAACCTATTGGTTACCTGTGATAATTTTAAGTCATTATTATCTAATTTGTGAAACGTTCATGTCCTGACTCAGCATGTCCATATGCTACAAATATTCATCTTATAACCCGGATTTGATCATTAGCTTAAGATTAGACGGGTTGTCGACAGTACAAAACTTTCTAGAACATAAATATCAGAACTAGTACACAGATGGGCAGAGTAGTTGCCAAGGCCAACGTTCGCAACTTTGACCAAAATTCACGTTAAAACTCCAATTAATATCTAAGGATCAAAATTAAAAATAATAAAAAGGTAAAGAATAAGCGAGTGTTATATAAGGACAGAATCATGATGACAATTCAATCCTACGAACTAAATATCATTATCATTGGGTACGAAATGACCGAGTAACGTCAAGCATGGCCACATTCCGGAATTGTGTTCAAAATTGTGTTTGAATCCCAATCAATTTCAATCTTAAAAATAAAACTTTAGAAAAATAAATGAAGAAATGGCGGAACTCCGTTTAACATTTGGAAGCACTTGTTTTCTCCAAGAGGCTGAGTTTCTTTACCTCGACAGCTAACTATAGTACGGCAATTTACGAAATACTTCTGATATTTAACTCTGCTGGAGAGCAAAGAACATTCTGCAATGAATTAAACCAAACGAAAATTGGTAGAGAAAAAAATACCACCAGAAATTGTATTTTTGCAATAATGTTGCCTTTATTGCGTGAGTATACAGTAAGCTACTATTTTCTCTAGTAATTTTTTATTGTTATAATTTTACCCCAAAAACGTAAATCTTTAGTACAGCGGAGAAACAAGTATAATTTCAACAATGTTAACAAACAATACAAACCCTGATGGGACACTTATTATATGAAGGCTGGGGGTTGCTTGCATTTCAATCCCAGAGCTAAAATTTTGCTTTAAAATTAAAATCCCGACATGAATTTTACCCTCCTTACTTCCCGGATTCTTAAACGTTTTAAATAATTAGCGTAGTTGAATCGTTCCAATAAATTTTATAGCAATTTTAATCATTAAATATTCATTTTCTAAATAGTAAAATGGCATAAAATGAAATTTACTTTTCCTAACAGAGAACCGAATAATGACTATAAATTGTTTTATTAGATAGCATAGCATCCAAAGTCATTTTTGAACTTGTAGGTTTAACTCCGTTTTCTGCCTGCTTAATTGTAAATTCCTGATAGTTAAATTCTTAATAGGGAGTGTAGTGACCTTAAGAGTGCGAAGCAACCGGGGGTAAACCGACCCGATACAAATTTTGTTCCTCTGGACTCATGGGAACTACATAAAAATAATAATACAATGCTAGGAGCGGAAACCTCTAATCATTACTTCGATTCTAACGTTGATAAACCCGGAAACATTACCGGATATTTGGGAACAATGAAAATTCACGAGGCAGAAATGTTCCTAAATCTCTCCTAAATTTAAACATTTTTTAATGAATTTGTAGGACAGTTCGATATTGAAACAAAAAAAATTGAAATCATCAAGGACCAATTAAGTTGAATCGATATCATCAATTCAAGTTGAATAAAATTCAATATTTCCATTCTATAAACCACTTTAGATCATTCTTGCTTGGTCCATTCAAGATGCAAGCGCAGTGTGATGAAATTGTCTTTGCATTAACAGGGTTAAATGATATAAAAAAAACCTAGGATGTACGTTGAATGTCCAAAATGGCCAACATTTCCGTTCCAAAAATCAATATAGGCTCTTGGCCACAAATGAGACTAATACTTTTAGATTACGCTTGGTTCAATCAAGAGAATTTCTTTAAACTGTGTGTGTACATCTTGAATGAACCAAGTATGATTTAAAAAAATTGGTCTCGCCTTTGGTCCAAAGATTGTAACGCTTTCAATGCAAGAGAGAGCCATCATCATCTTTAGACTCATCTATGGTCAAGATCCCATAGTCTGCCGCGAAAATATTAAAAATTTGTCTTTGAATGTATGACTTGGGTGATTTTGTGCTTATAAGACAGCAGAAATTAAAAGATTACGCTACTCGCCACAAGTGGCAACACAATTCAAAACAGACTTTTCAACGGAAAATGTTTATTCATTTTACTCTTTTCACAAAATAAAATATTCCAGCGGAATAAAATCTTAAAAGTGTTCCTTAAATTGACAAATTTATTTATTGACCTCTGTTGTAAAGAAACTCGGTATACGAAATTTTGAAGTATTAGAATGTTCCAAATTTCTCCGCAATTTCTTAATGAATTATTATGAAATTTGGTTGGTGGTATTATTGGTAGGGGATTTACATTTTAAACATGGAGACAAATAATGAAAAAAATCGATATATTTTACAATTTTATTACGACAAACATAAAAACGCGGCTCAGGCTTGCGAAAAAATTTGTGCTGTTTATGGAAAAGGTGCTTTATCAAAAATTGGCAGCAAAGAAATGGTGTAAGCGCTTTCGTTCTGGAAATATAGATGTCAAAGATGCACCTCGCTCTGGTCGACCAAGCACTGGAAAAGTCCATGAAATCATGCAGAAAATTGAAGAAGACCGGCATATAAGCAGTCAGGAAATTGGTAAAGAACTAAATAATTGATCACAAAACAGTTTTAAACCAATTAAAAATAGCTGGATACAAAAAAAGCTTCACGATTGGGTTAAGCTTTTTTGCGACATGAATTAACAGTTACACATTTAATGAACCGAATTTCAATTTGCGAAACGGTGCTGAAACGGAACGAAATCGATCCATTTTTAAAGCGAATGATTACTGGTGATGAAAAGTGGACAAGATACGACAACGTTGTACGAAAAAGATTTGGACGAAATGAGGTGAAGCTTGCCGAACGGTATCAAAGCCAGGATTGACGCCAAGAAAGGTAATGCTGTGTGTTTAGTGGGATTGAAAAGGAATTGTGCATTATCACGTGCTGCCACCGGGCCAAACGATTGATTTTAATCTTTACTGTCAGCAACTAACACGTTTAAGGCAAGCAATTCAGTTAAAACGGACAAAATTTGTCAGCAGGAAGGGTGTTGTGTTCCATCATGATAACGCTAGACCACACACATCATTGATGACCCGGCAGAAATTGAGAGAGCTTGGCTGGGAAGTTTTGATGCACCCATCATACAGTCCTGACTTTGGACTATCAGACTACCATTTGTCCCGGTCCATGTAGAACCATCTTAATGATTTTGCATTAAATTCAAAAGAGGCCTGCGAAAATGAGTTGTCTCGATTTTTCGCCTCTAAACCAAAGAAGTTCTACAGTGATGGGATCATGGCTCTACCAGAAAAATGGCAAAAGGTCATCGATCAAAATGACACATATTTGGTTTAATAAAGTTCATTTGAAATAAGAAAATTCTATGTTGCAATGTCACCCAAAAAAGGCCGCGAACTTTTTCCCTAACCCTTCAATTAACTTTATTATTCTCGTTGACAGTAGTTGAAGTCTGTAGTAGTTTTTTATTTTTGGTTGGCACGAGTTTATTACATTTCGTTATCACAACAGTTTAATCTTTAATCTAGTACAACATATATGAACTTGTTGGGCTTGCAGTTTCCTTCAAATACTCCTGAAAGCCCATAAATACGTTATGACGTGTAAGCCCAGTGAATTATCAGTCTGTGCATAAGTGTATCGAAATAAATTGTTTACAATTTGCAAAGGAATCGTAGATTTCAGTTACGTGTTTTTGTTATCTGTGTACTCTTATTGTTCTTGAGAAATTGATGGTAATTTCTGTCGCTACCAGACACACTCCCCTCCAAATAAAATTAAAGTTTTTATTTTAATTAATCGTGTTCCTTCGGTTTTGTTATATATAAAAAGAGTGTACAGTGGGGCCGGCGTCACCTGGGAGCTCCTGTGTAAGAACTTGGCCGTACATTCAGAATCAATCAATCAGAATCAATATTATGTAGGACGCCGAAAAATATTAATTTAGAATTTAGTTTCAGGAAATCTACAGATGCTTGTGAAATAATATTTCTTTGAAATATTAATTGTTGATTGTGTAGATTAGAATTGTGTTGTCATTGTGTTACTAACTATCGACTTTATCTAGGTGTCTGTAACCGGGCCGATTCACGGAAGCCGGTTTAGGAAGCCGGAAATTATTAATGCAGAATTAAATTTCAGGAAATTTCCAGATGTACGTGAAATGATAATATTTTGTTCTCAGGTTGCTGATTTACAGATGCAATTGTTGAAGACCAATACCATCGTTATCCATTAAATCTATTAAGCCTTTATCCTTCCTCTAGGTAATTAGAAGTAGATTAGAATTGTGTTGTGCCGTACGATCGCTAGGTGTCTGAAACCGGATCGTTCTGTCCGAAAAAAATAGAAAACCTTTCCTATCCTTCCTTTTGTTATGTGTAAACAGGCTGTATGAATAGGCTCGGCGTTATCCGGGACACTTGTCCAGTACTTGGTCCTATAGTCCAATCAATCAATCAATCTGGACTCGTGGGGCCCATGGGGAAATGGTGTTATGGATGATTTATGTAGATAAAATGCAAGCAAAATTTTCTTTTATTTAGTATGTTAGATAAAAAGCAAAAATGTATTGCAAATTGAAAGAAAATAGCACTTTAAACATAATTATGACCCGCAAATATTAAGCCTTGTTGTACGCATGTGAACCTACTACCGATAGCAGACTATCATTAGGCATACAACAAACCGTACATTTAATTAGCAGCCGTGTTTACTAAGTTCCCGATTATAATGAAATATTATATAAGGTTGTGTGTTCGTTGGATGTAGCCATTTGACAATGGCTGAAAATGACGCATATCATGAAATCTTACATTATACTCACTCTATATCCTATACAATTTAATCCCAATTTCCCTTTACATAATTACCACTGGCAGAATCGTATATCATATAAAAGTTGTATCACATCATCCCATTTGCTTCAATATTTAATAAAAAAAAAGTTAAATGAATTGAGCCCACTACAAATAACTACATTGATTTTCAATTTGTAATTTTTTGTTTTCTTGTGAAGGAAAATATGCAATCTCATCCCGAACACTGCACAAAAAAACAGAAACTTTCAAAACATATTTTAGGGGAAAATCCCTTCCGCCCAAAAGTTATTATTGTATTTTCCTTTTAAATTGTTTTCCTCCTCATCTCAACAAAACTAATTTGTTTATTCAATTGTAAAAATAGCCAAACAACCAAATTTAATTTTCCAAAAATTAAATCAAAGATTGGAATTTATTATTATTATTGCAATTGTTACTTTATAATATAAAAATATAGGGGATTTGGACAGTTAAGGTTTTACTCGACAACGAAATTTTATTGTTACACATATGCCGTCTTCGAATGACTAAAACTATTAGTTTTGTTTGAATGACATAAAAAATATAAAAGTTCGCATAAATAAAATTTACATGTTAGCCTAATGGAGTTTCGATATAAATTATCATACATATGACAGATTTTAATTGAATTTGAGAGACAAATAAAAAAAAAATTTGTATGTATGACGTGTACGATTTGTCCCCATTTGTCACGAATTTTATGTTCCTCTCGTATATATATATATATATATATATATATGTATGGTGTACGTACACTTCAAATTCAAAATTACAATATTCAGGATTCAAAGGATTCAAAAACATTTTACACAAAAAAAAAATACGGGAGATGGAAACAAAATGTAAAAACAATACATGGACCAGCAAAGTTGATCGATTTCACTTAATTGTATTTTCTTTTATTCTCCCTTCATCATGTTTGAATAATTTTCCGTTCGGTTCTCTCTTTTGTATTCGAAGCACAAGTTTAGGGTATTACGTGACTCGAATATTTTGTTAGTTTTTCCAGTAAGTAACTTTTCTCGTTTTTTATACATCCAACAATTTTTTTTTATTTAACTGTTCTATGTTGTAAGTCGACATTAATGTTGCGCTCATGACGATGTCGATGATGATGATGATAATTTTTGATCAGTCAACAGGGAAAAAATACTATATTAAAGTGTAACCAAGAAAAATTTATATATTAAAATTGGAAAATTGAATTTTTTGCGTATATCTGATGAAAATTTGAATTCTTTTCTTTGTATTCTCAAATTTCGATTAGATATATGTATATACGTACATACATATACATACACATTTCACATCATCCAAGCAGAACCATAATAAAAAGCCAAATATGAAATAAATAAGACATAAACAGATCAACTTAACCATCCAGGGACGTAACGATGACGGTGAATATTGGTATAACGATGATGATGGCGGTGTACCTACAATCACACCATCAACGAATATAAAAATTCAAGACTTATAATAAACTAAAGTTAAATTTTCCACGGAAATAAAATTATATACGTAATATAATAATCGCGAAAAGTGTATCATATAAATTTATTAGAGGTCATTAAATTTAATGGCAGACATTTTCTTGACTTTCAATAATAATTTAGTTGTAATATACATGATATGAAAATGATTTTGCTCTTTCTCTTTCCCTCGGTATAGTCTGTGCGGTTTTTCCGCGCGCGAATATCATTTTACATTTGTAAAATTATTATTATATTTTTCGGTTATTATCAAAATTTATGATTCAAAAGAAAATGGTACGAAACGAAATGGCTTTTATTGGCTTAATTTGTTACAGGTAAATGACGATGATGCTTCTTCTGTTTCATTCATTTCTTGGCTTCGTTTGATTAAGATTTATGAAAATTTCATTTCTGCGCGTACAGAGAAATTTAATGATGGGAATTAAATTTGTGCTTTGGCACTTCAAATAACAGTATATATGATACTTAACGAGAATTAAACCAAGTGCACAGTATAGAGTATATACAATTTTCTGTATACATATGTTCTCGTTTACGTTTTCATGAATTTTTCATTTTACCCCGCGGAGTCACATTTTATTGTATTCCCGCTTTCCCAATTTCTATTGAACTATGTATGTAGATATAAATTATATAGAATTCATTTTTATGGATAAATCAATCAATAATTATTATTAAATTTAAATAACAAAAAAAAACATTTAAATAATTTTTATTTAATAATTCATACGAATTTTCCAACGCGCGTTTTTTTATATAAATAATTGTTGTTGTAAAATACGAATAAAAAAAATCAGTCCCAGTAGAGATATCGAAATTGAAAAATATGAATTGAATACGTGAATTTTCTGATGATATTGTTGTGGAAATCGAACACAACTATTTTAATTTAGTATATAATACAGTCATGGCATTATAACTAGAGATATCCGCATACAGTTAAGGATCGAACCATTCAAATTTAATTCGCGATGATATCAAGACATCATAAAAGCTTTCCTGTTGCTCCTGCTTACTCGTATTTAATAAATTCCCCGATTGTAACAAATTGAAATATAAAAATCAGTAAATTCAATAAATCAGTAACAGACATTTCGGTAAGAAAATTTTATTATTACAGATTTTTTTTTTTTTAATAAAATAAAAACATAAATTTTCGAGGGGTTGAATGATTTTCTTCATTGTTACTTTTCCTATATATAACATGTTACTGATGTTATGTTTCTGTGTTTGTTCTCATGGAACAATGCGTTTATGAATCTCAGAGGACGCATAAATTATTTCCTTATGTGTATATTTTGTTGTAGATTTCCTAGATATTCGATAAGGAAAATGCAGGAATAAAAATACTTTATGAGTTTTTATCTATCTTAATCGTATGTCTGTCTCCTTGTTGTGTTGACTATATACCTATGTATATATACGAGTTTTAACTATATTTGTTTAATTTTCTTATTTGAGTAGTTTATATGATTTTATTTATCCCCAAAACATTTTCATTTTATTGCAAGAACAACATGGACAATATCTAATAAACCACAATGATTTAATCGTTCACTTTAAAAGAAACCATGAGACTAATTTATTAAATATTAATTCAATCGGGGAAATAACCCTCCTGTTTATCCATCAGCATTATAACAAAATTATATCACAACAATTTCTGAATAAACTACTTGTAATTATAATTTACACGACAGTGTTATAATTAATAATTAAATTTTACAGAAACATACATTCCATAACACTTATACCGACAACAACACTATGCAGAAAAGTGTGGAAAACTTCATAATACAAAAACGTTGACAACAACACCACCTCGAACGGAACTTGCTCATTTTCATCATAATAATAATATGCCATGGTACAAACAAAAAATGTTTATTTTCCTACCACGATGACATCGTCGTTAACAGAAGAGACCTTCTATAATAATAATTTTATGTTTTTGTAATTTCCTCAAGAAAAACTAAAACAAATGATACACACAAAAGAAAATATTCTAAGTCATTATTATCATTATTATTACGTTAAAAAAATTCGCTTTTCTGTGTATTATCATTACTGTTTTTCATATCAAATTTCCAATTAATAATATAACACAAAAATGAAAATGCGAAAACTTATGTCTCATAATATAATACAATACGAACATGTACTCGTAACTATTAAATAACATAGCCGAAGTCTTAATCACCACTAATTATAATTATATTATCTTCTTGGTGTTTCGTTGTTGTTGTTGTGATTCTAATTAATTATAATAACATTCCATAGATTTTTCACGATATGTTATAGTGAATGTGTTCCACTACAGTAAAAATGCCATATATAGTCAATAAAAAAACAGAGACCCTCACACCTGTTGGGTGTACAACATGACAAACATAAAGTTTTCCCTTATTTTTCATCTCAAACGTCGCAATAATTTAGTTTTTCCTTATACACATACACACTAATTTTATTCATTAATTATATCACTGATTAATGTTGATTGTCTTTAGATGTTCTCCTTTATACAGTATGTTATAAACTTAGTTATGTACGAGAAGAGACCGAAAATAAAAAGGTAAATTAGAGAAAATTCCTCCTTCAAAGTTTAGTAAAAAGTTTTAAATTATAATTATATCGATACAGAGGAAACAATTTTTGCAAAGTTGAAAATAATTTTCTTTCATGTGGTGGTATAGAAAAAAAGTTAATATTGTGCATGTTTGGTTTAGCATTGAGCAAAGATGTATATATGTTAGAAAGTATCCTGAATGAAAAATCCAATCATGGGTGATGGCTTTGTTCATTAAAGACGAATAGTTTTTTATTTTGAAATTCAATTTTCAAATGTTCAATTGCCTTCTTCTTGAGGGCATTTTTAAATGCTACTGAAGTTAGCCGAAAATTTCAGCCGAAAAAAAATCTGCATTATCGACATATCTCGTACCAGGTAGTAGTACAAAATTCTGTTGATATTAGCCAAACATTACATGTTACTGAAGTCAACAGTAAATTTTCACCGAAAAAAATTTGAAAAATCTATATCACATAATACGAATGTTTAAAGGTCATATGAACTGGGTGGTTAGACAGACTCGTAAATAGCTGGATCCCATATTTATAATTTATCGTGTTAGGGGCCAATGAATTTGAGTTGTGGCACTAACAGTGAACCCTTGTGCCAAAAACCAGGCCATATTTTATAAATGTCGGTATGTAATGTATTTTTATGAACTTAATCGATTTTGTCATAACGCTGTACGAGGCTAAATTCGGCTATGGTTTAAAATAAATTCTCTGTGCCAATAAAATTCGCTGTATATCATGAACTTGAGCAACGTAGTCGTTACTACCAATAGTTCTAGTAGAAAAGAGTTTTTTGATTGTGTGATAATTTCTTCGATAGATTGAGATGTAGCATTATAAAATCAAAATTCATGGCCTCAGGGAAGTGAAATGGTAAAACAGTACAAAGTAAACACAATCGAAGGAAATCTCCTCTGGACGCGATGATACATGTATTAACAACAGCTAAACCAAAGAAGGCACTAATGGGATGGAACCCAGTTAAAAGACAAATAATATTAGCAAGAGTTCGTTCAAAAATACGAAACACATACCATAATTCAGTGATATGCCCCAACAGAAGACGCAGATGAAACAACCATAGATGAGTTCTATGAGCACAATTGATGGCAGAACAAGAAACCAAACAGATCACGTAATGATTAACAAGAAATTTCTCACGCCATTACAAGATGTCGAGAAAATAAGAGGTGCAGACATTTACAATGACCATTTACTGGTAATATCACAATTCAAAATTAAGTCTGTAAAATGCATGAATTCAAATCGGATAAAATTTAACATTGGCAGATTAAAAGGCGTCGATACAAGAAATATATTCTGTGAAGCGCTCCAGCTCAGCTTCCAAACCAATGAAGAAGTAACTACCAACACACTCGGGTATATAGCAAGAATACAAACGAAAACTCTGGATCAGTGATAAAACTTGGAAGAAATTTAAATTAATACGTTAAGTTGCAAATGTGCCAACAAAATACGTCGGAGCTGAAACGCCAATACGAAGATTATTGCACGAGAAATCAAGAAATGAAGTGAAATCAAGAACCCGAACCATCAAGAACCACTACATAAACGTGTACGATGAGCAAGTGGAAAATTTGCCAATATCCTACCTATAAGGGATGCATCTGGTCAAATCTTTACAACAGAGTCCAAATATTCAAAGCAGACAAAACGAAAACTGCAACGAGTCTAACATGTTATTGTTACTGCTGCAGCAGTAATAACAGAAGTAAGGACTTATGGTAGAATAGCGCGAAAATGGAAGATAGGCTTGACTATAACGATTACTAAAAAAGGTAACCTGAGAGAATACAAAAATTTGCGGGGTATTTTCCTCCTCAACACAACCATAAAGATATTAGCAATTTTCATCTTAGATAGACTTTCAGGGACAATCAACTCGGAAATAAAAAAAGTACAAGCCGCCTCCAGACGAGGGCGAAGCTCAGATGATATATGCCTGCTAACACACAAACACGCCGGAATGCAACAAAAAGTACAGAAGCTATCAGATCTAGCTAAAGTAATTCGCTTCAAAATAAATATCATGAAAACCAAGACGATTAGGCTAAACGGTCAATTAATTTGTATACCTTGGTTGTATGTACTCTAGCGCAAACAAGTGAATCAGATGAAGAATTAAAGACACGAATAAATAAAGGCAGAACAACATTCATCATTCATTCATGTTACGCAAACTGTGGAACACAACTGCCCTATCCCGCAACATCAAGCTAACATGCTTCTGGACCAACAATATAATAAATGTTGAACTCGTTATATGCGAAATAGTCAATCAATCGTTGGCATCGAAATACGAAAGCACAAGTAAAGATGGATTGGCTATACAAAGAAGAAGTCCCAGAATGGCATAACAAGAAAGTCTTTTGAATGGAAAGACGGACGACCAGCTGTAACATTAAAACGAACAATGCTAGAAAGAGCAAAACAACTCTAAAAGTCATGGCTGGAAACCAAAGCAATAGCACCCAACAAAGTTAGATGGTCTAGCCTAGTAGGGAAAAAAATATTGCTTGAAATATCCAGTAAATAACCCTTCGGTCTTATTTTGGCATTTATTAGATTAAAATATTTAAAAATTTGATATTAGATTTTATTTAATAAAGACAATCTAGTGATATTGTGCGAGCTTAGCTCTCTGAATCTCAACATTGAAAAGTGAAAATCTCTATCATTTCACCGAAAAGCCTACTCTGTAAGGGGACTGTGAAACTGTAAGATAAAAGGTGAATTTCTTCAGGTATAGTACTTGAAGCAAAAGACCTAGGGGTTAATTCCGCTTTACAAGCTCCGATGCGATGCATCGGTAGAGCGAACTCCATGCTCGGGTTTATCAAACATTGGACGGGTGACATGGTCTATCGTACCACGTAAACATACAGCAACAACCACAATGTCTTATTGGATGTAAGACTTAGAACTTGGTAACGCTAGAAAAAATTCACTTTTATTAGTAATCTCCTGCTGGGCCTAATCGACTCACCGGAAGTACTTATAGATTAATTAAAATAAACGTTCCTAGTAGACTACTAATTACTTGTTAATTTTCAAATCCAAAGCGGATTTATGTTATTTTGACAATAATTACTGTAATGCCACACACTTATCGTGGAAATTCATACGCGTAGCAATGCACTGACACTTTGCATTTCGAAATACATGCACGCGAAATAAAAGTGACTTCACATTACTTTCCAAGCCGAATTTGTAAACCAACATAACTGTCAGACACGCGGAAAGTTGATGAACCTCCTTTCTACCATTTAAT
The DNA here is from genome assembly GCA_963691935.1 of Nephrotoma guestfalica. NCBI lineage: Eukaryota > Metazoa > Arthropoda > Insecta > Diptera > Tipulidae > Nephrotoma > Nephrotoma guestfalica. The sequence goes on from OY829915.1 coordinate 165,943,511, forward strand.
CCTCTCAAGGTGACTAAACTATATTACGCGTATTTAAGTGAAGAGAGTCAGTAAACTTTACGGTAGCATAGATCCCATTTACGATCAATTTTTAATCGTTTAACGATTTAACGAATTCGCTCTTTAACCTGTAACATATACACTCTCAAGAAAGTAAACGGAATTGGTAATTTAAAAAGCCCGCTGTAATATTTGATTTTGTCGGTAAGTTGGCACAAATTTCTTCTATCTTGACGTGAAGTTTGAGCGCGACCTGCCAGTTAGTTTGTTTACAGTGCTCTATTTTGTCAGTTCATCTCAATCGAACAAAAAAAGAGATAGAGGAAAAGCCGGACCCATATCAGAAGAAACCGGTGGTTATTCGATGATATTTGTTGAGTTTTTGGCCAGAAATTCGTTCACAAAGATAGTCTTGTGAGATGGTGCTTTGTCGTGGTGCAACATGCAAGAGTTGTATTTCCACAAACTTTAAGCGCCCATTAAGCGATTGAGTTTGGGAAGAAAATTCAGGAACTGGTCTAGCCACAACTAGTTTTATGCGCAAAAAATCGTGTACAATGGTAAGAATTGATCGCGAGACACAGAAAGTTCGGAGGCTATATCTCTCAAATCTAAATGACGACGCCAAAGAAATGGTGACGTTTCTTTGATTATATTAATGTTACTTCAGTAACGGCCGACCAGATCGGCAAATCCCCCAGTACATCTCAACCGCTTTTGAATGCACTGTATCAATTGTATGCTCGTCCTTTTGATAAAGTCGATTCACCGCAAGCCTGATGTAACATTTTCAGCGATTCGGCACACGAAATTCTATTTGCAATACAAAATTTGAAACAAATTCTTTGATCGATATTTTTATTCATGTTAAAAATCGGGTACAGACTTGAGATGAACTGACAAAATAGAGCACTAAGAGGACAGTTGTGCCAACTTAGCGACAAAAAAATTTTACAAACCATTTAAGCGGGCTTTTTAAATGACCAATTCTTGTTATTTTCTTGGCAGAGTATACATAAATTTGGTTCATTACCAAAAAAATCTCGGGTTCAAGTTTTTATTTTGTTGTCCATATTGAAACGGTCCCATTAAAAAAATCATAGAATTTTGATGATTGCTAAGATAAATAATAATTTTCGACATTGTCTATATTCTCTACATTGACGACGCCATCCTTTAAATTTTCTACATACATTGTCTACACGTGTAGAATATCAATAATATACGCAGTGTCTACAATAACCAATAAATATAATGATCACAGATGGCGCCTATGGACTTAATCTTTCAAATTATATCGCGACATTCCCAAACGGATTGACGTCAGAAGATTTTTGAGTATAACATATTCAGTGCACCCATGGAGTCTGACTGGAACTTTTTTAACGGCCAATAACAAGACATCACCGAGTTTGTACTAAACTGCCACTATTATTGGATAATTTCTATAGGCTTAACCTTTCAAACGAGATAGGTTTGATTTTCAAACGGATTGGTAGCAAGAGATTTTTTTGGTTAAAACTAATCATTGAACTCGTGTCGTGGCACTCTTTAAATGGGAATCAAACCAATATCAGTAAAATCATTTGAAAGGTTAGGCTTATAGGAATCATCCTTTGAATGTTTTGTTATTGGCCATTAAAAGTGTTCCACTCAGACCTCATGAGTGCACTGAATCCATCCATTTTGGAATGCCATTGATGTAATTTGAAAGGCTAAGTCCATAGGTGTCATCTGTATATAATGTAAATTTGGTACAAACTGTTATTGGTCATTCAACGTGTGCCACTCAACGAATTTAATGAACGAGTTTTATTCAATAAAATCTATCGAGGCCAATCCGTTTAGAAATCAAACCTATTTCATTTGCAAGGTTAAACCTATAAGAATCATCCGGGTGATTTGGTATTTTGGTACAAACTCGGCGATGTCTTCTTATTGACCGTTAAAAGTATTCCACTCATACTCTATGCGTACACGAAATAAGATCTACTAACAAATCATCTGGTATCAATCCGTTTGGTATACAGTTTACGATGTCCTGTTATTGGAACTTCATAGTGTGCCATTTATTTTTTAAATAAACGAGTTTTTATTTTAGCATAACCTTACATTACTAGGGGCATCCCGTTAGATATTAGAACTTTCGAAAATAAGGGCCACCCTACGTGGGCACACTTGATTACATATTAAATTGACAGAGAAGAGATCCAAAATTAATAAATGGATCATAAATGAAAAACATAAATTTATGGCGTCTCTAGAAACCTGGCATTCCAAGGTCAACACATTTAAAATTCCCATTTTTGAAAATGTCGCTTTTTAGTCAACTGTCTGTCATTTAATATACAGTCGATTCCGCTTACTCGGGACACATCGGGATTGTCTCGATTAAGCGGCTGGCCCAATTATCCGAAGTTCCACAAATATTTTTATTTTTTATTATTTTTTGTTCTTTTAGTCGATTTTTTGTCTATTGCTGTGGATTACTGTCCCCGATTAAACGAAATATTGCCTCGAAAAATGAAAGTAAATTTGTATTACATATTTGCGTCGTTTTGTTTCCGTTCTTTATGATTATGATGACGGCTGTCCCGATTAACCGATCGACTGTATTTTGGGGTCAAACTCCTCTAATTCATCATCATAATATTGCGTTGAAACAGCGCAACTAGCGTGAAATTTGATTTTCCATCAATGTCAAAGTAATTCCTACATCGTCTAACGTTGGTATCCCTCGTTCACCGCAACCGTCGATATATTCGCATTTTGAATGTAGTTCGCCTAAAGGATTTTTGAATGGCAATAACTTTTCAATATTTATTACTTTATGTATTCGATACTGTTGGATCGAATCATAAATCATAATGTAATTTATTCCCATAAAGAAGTTTTATCATATTTACGCATAACCCGGTGGAATCTGTCGGTCAATTCGGAGAGTTCAGAATACAATTTTAAATGTTAGGTTCTAAAATATCAACTTAACCATTATAAGTACTCAACGGCTTGATAGACTTCACCTCCAACTGAGTCTTAGCGGCGTTAACAAAGACTTGACTGGTAACACTAACTTAGACAGTAGATTGCCGAAGCCAAATAATATCTCAAACCAGATCAACTGTATTAGAAAAAATAAAAAAAAATTTGTCGCTAAGTTGGCACAACAGTCCCCTACCTTAACGTGAAGTTTGCGCGCGATCTGTCATTTAGTATGTTTACAGTGATCTATTTGGTTAATTCTCTTCAAGTGAGTTTTGTGAATTTTTTAATAAATAAAAATATCGAACAAAAAATTTGGCTCAAATTTTGTATTGCAAATGTAATTTCGTGCGCCGAATTTCTGAAAATGTTACAGAAGGCTTACGGTGAATCGACTTTATCAAAAGCACGTGCATATGAGTGGTTGGAAGATTTGCGTCGCTCTGGTCGGACATAAACGTCGTCAACTGAAGTTAACATCAATAAAGTGAAGGAAATATGCTGACGGAAATTCGTAATTTTGGTTTGAGAGAGACGGCCGCTAAGCTTCTGTGCCAAGAATCAATTCGTCATCAAAACCATTGTCCACGATTGTTTGGGCATGGAACGCGTTGCCGCTCGACTAGTTTCGAAAGATTTGAATTTTCTTCAAAAACTCAATCGCGTAAGGCTCGCTGAAGACATGCTAAAACGAGTCAATTCCGACCCCACATTCTTAAAATGCATTATAACTGGTGATGAGACACGGTATATGCAGAATATTATCTGGACATTATGTGGCGTTTAACAGAAAAAAATTGTTGAAAAAGTTCAGGTTTGTGGAGATAAACTCATGGATTTTGCACCACGATAACAAGGCTATCATCTCACAAGGCTATCATTGTGAACAAATTGCTGCTCAAAAACTTAAGAAACATCATCGAACAACCACTGTATTCACCTGAAATGGCTCCGGCTGATTTTTTTCTTTTTCCAAAACTCAAATTACCACTTTGAGGCACTGGTTCTCAGTCGACAGAAGACTTAAAAGATAATTCGCGGCGAGAACTGAGGTCGACTTCGGGAAATTAGTTTGAAAAAGGTTTTGATGATTGGCTTATTCGTTGGTATAAATTAATAAATAAACACAATAAATACAACTACCATAAAAATGTGTGTTTAAAAATAATTAAAAATAGTAAAAATAATTTATAAATCAAATAGTTAGAAATGCCTTTGCAGCATTTAGGTGGTCATTTTGTGTGATTTACTAATTCCTTCTGTGTTTTACCTTTACCTCCTCCTTCGCATAATTATCTAATTTAATTTCATTTTATAATTATGCATTTGTTATTAAAAATTATAGTTGCTTCAAGAATCCGTTATACATACCGAAGATCGCCATTATGGTTGGCCTGTACGTCTCATATCAAATCAAAATTTTTTTATTGAAATTGGAATTAAAATGGAAAACCTCCTATGGAAACAGCGTAAATCTTCAAGAATCGAGGCCAATTTTTTTTATTACTATGCAGGAAACCCTCGAAAAGCACAATTAATTGGTTCCGTATTCCTTGAAACCGTGTTGTTCGAGACTACAAAAAACGTGAGGTGTGAAAAAAAACGTTACATTATAATTTTTTTTGGTCATAAATAAAAGAGAATTAACCATAATCGTGTAGTTTGAAAGCGTGTAATTCGAGGGAAGGTATCCGTGTTCTTGGAGGGTTACCTGAATTTTATTTTACTCCGTGAAAGAATTCAAAGCAAAATCTCTCGATTAAGACCACATTCAAACAAAGTAAGATAATTTTCACACGTGACTTGTAACTCAACTTAATTTTATTAGATTTAGGTAAAAGTTATAATTTTGCTAGTCGCACTAGTCGAACTTGGGACTTTTAAGTTTATGCACTTGAATAATATTAGTTAACTCACCGGGGAATAAAAAACCATAACAGAAACATTACGCTGGGAGAGTTAGCCTCATTGAAACTACCGAATTGCATCAGTCAAATTTTGATTTTGTTTATACAACCCTACTAAAAATGGGGCCGATTCTGATTTAAATATTTACATTTATTGTGCTTTTTGTGTTTTGTATTTCACATCAAGTATATTTATTATTTTTATTAATTATTATTAAGTTGGCGCTACATCCCATTGAGAGATTTGGGGTTGCCTTACAGGTTACATAATTAATTTTACTTCGGATTAAAGGAATGATTGCTCCAATGAATCAAACCTACCAAGCGGTCATCCAAATGTGTACTAATGAAAGTAACAGTTACTTTACGTTGTTGGTGAATTTGTTGTTGCATTGTCCCTCTCTGCTACTCGCCCCCATAATTTATTTTGACTGTGTTATATCCGCTGAAGGGTTTTAGTAATAGTTGTCAATATTGACCCCACATTGGATTAAATGATTAAAAACGTTTTCCAAATAAGATGAGTATTTTATCTTTTCTGTTAAAGCGCTGTGATCTCCTTAATAAGGAAATTGATTGTATCAAATGATTAACTTATTTGCAATGAAAGAAAGCGAACATTTGTTTGTTAAATTATATCTCTTAATATCTTAACAACTATAAAGTAAGATGAAAATTAAGTAGTTCGATGGTTATGTTATTAATTGAGATGCTAGTTAAATATATCGAATAAATTTAATCGAGTTAATCGATTTTGCTATCAAGTTTGAGTGCACATAACCCCAACAACTTCCATTTTTAAATTACAATCTGAGTCAAACCTATATAGACATATAAAAGCTATGTAAGTAATTTTCAAAGTACAGCGCAACAAATATCAAAAACCATTTTGTTACGGAAAATCTATATAAATGTTCCCCAAAAACATTTTCATTATATCACTGATATATCCTTTGCTTAAATTTTATATCCTATTATACCGATCTTATCCCTTTTATATTTTTCCGGAAAAAACATCTCATATACACATATACATACACACACATACAATATTTCTTATGCTGCTTACACGATTATATCACAAACTTTTATTTAAGACCTTTATATAGACTCCGTATTATATGCCTTTTTCATCGTGTACTTTTCATACAGCGTTTTCCAGTTATATTTTCTACGAATAAGAAAATTCGTTTTTCCTGTATTATTGTTATTTTTTATACTCGTACGTTTCTTAAATATTATGGGTTTTCTTTTAATTATGTAAATAAGTTTTAATTTAATTTGATAATTAAATATTCATGACAAAAAAAAATTAGACACATAAAATTGAAATTTATTTTTCCCAAAAAAAAAAACGAAAATTTTCAGATGTAATAATAATTACCAGAGATTGAATTTATGGAGAAACAACAAAAGAATTTTCGACGTTACAATAGCATTAAGCGTGTATAAAATTTCCTCCATGATATAATCGAGTAAGCGACGAATAAATAAAAAGGGTTGGAAAGGAAATTTACGTTTTATTTCGCTTTGTCCTTTGTTTTTATTTTTTGTTGCTTTACCTTTAGAAAATTACGAAACGTAAAACGCTATATAGGATAAGTTACGTACACGTAAATATTCGGGTACTTGGAAATTAAATTTATGTTTAGACGAAGAAAATTTGTTGTCTTTTTTTTAAGTCAACGAATTGTTTTATTATTATTTTTTTCTAGGAAAATTTCTGAAAAGATAGGAAAATAATTTAATTTTTTTTTGGATTTTGTTATTTTCTGTTTAGAAAATATATTAATGGATAAGCCTTGAAGGCAATATTTAGATTAGACAGTATTAAAATTGTTTATTTTGTTTATAATTGATTCTCGAAAAAAATGGAAGAAGGCAGTGCTTGGCATACCTATACGGGGTATAAAATATAGATTAGAATTGCTTGTATATACGAGTACAAAACATTTTGTTTTTTATTATATTTTACAACCCGAACTGATAGCGGTGAATTGATTTTTAATAAGACTTAAATTAAATTGTTTGCCTAGGTGTATCGTACAACAATATTAATGTTAATGATATGATAAATGCACAAACCAAAATAACACAATCACAAAATACATGAAACACTACCGCCGGTGAAATAAAAATTATTCCCGAAAATGTTTCCCACTTGTTTTATATAAAATACAAAATTTTTCAATTTTTTTTTAATTCCACTAATTACACGAACCGCGTTAAAATAAAAATAATTTCAAAACAGTTTTTCATTTGAAATGTATCACATTAAAACATAAAATTTCTAAAAATTAAACAGTTCCAATTAAAATTTTATTTTAAAATTACAAATTTTATGCCACAAGCAAAATAGGGAAAATTTATTATATTATATGTATTGTATTGTAAAATTATACAGAATATATATTTTTGACAGAACGCTTAAAGAAGAATTATGTGTATTTGAGTAGAAATTTTTTTTGTAGTATAAAGAATTAAAATATTCCAACCAATTGCATCTACTGTGCGGTTTTATCAACCTAACATTATATTTAAATTTCATCAAAATGAAAATTCATTATGTTTTGTGTGTGGAAAATCAATTAAAACCATAGAAACTACACTCGAGTACTTAACGATAGTGTATTGCAACATTATAAAATTTAATAACACAAGTACACGTGTTAAAACCTTTGATAATCCTTTTAAATCCTTTTTATGTCGCATTTATTTACTTTGATCATGTTGCGGGGATTTAAGCACATATATGTACACACACACATATTAAACATACTTCGATCACTGTATATGTAGAGACATTATCACAAGCCAGCAATTTTCTTTGTAACAAAACAAAAAATCTTGAATTCAAATTAATTTCTTTCATCAAGATAAAAAGAGAAATTGTTGTTTAGTTAAAAAAAACTATAAATAGAAAAGACTTTGAAAAGTATGTGTTAATAGAAAAGTCCTGAGGTAGAAAACATAACATACACGAGAACAACACACCTGAAATGTTTCCCATATACAATGTATCTAAGTATAAGTTTGTATGTTACAATTCACACAAAAATAATTTTCATTTCCCATACAGCATAATACCTTCATATAATTTTCCAATCGAAATTAAATTTAAGCCTATTTTAGTTATGAAATCATAATGATAATGTGACAAAAGGATACAAAAAATGTAATCTTTAGATATTTTCTCTAATAACAGCGACGATTAATATCCGTAAATAGGGGTAAACTATTTTATAGTTTTTACAAAGATTTATCTTAATCAGGAAAATGGTTTAATTATATTGAAAGTAGATCAAAATATAAAGACCTAATTGAAACAAAAAGGAAATATTTTATCCTTTGCTGTAGGAGTAAAGCTCAATATTTATAAAATCAACATTCAAAATTAAAAATCCGCTCGTTATAAATCCTCCCGTCAACAAAATATATATATTTTTGTGTACATAAGTAAACATTGTAAACGTACTGTATACGAGTATGATATTTCCGTGTAAGGGCGAAAGGACAAATTTTTATATTTCCTATTAAAATATAAAAAAAAAATCAAAGCTTTATGATCCTTACATATTTTTTTACTTATTTATTTCGTGCATTGGAATAAATTCGTAGATACAAGTAGGAAAATTTGTATACATGTAAACTGTATAATATGCTATAATATAAGATCCTGCTGAAAGTGTTGAATTTTTATGTTGCTTTTTTCTCAACTAAACAGGATTCATTTTCTGCAAAAAGCAAAAAAAAAACAAATATGATAAAACGAAGAAAAATAATGTTGACATAATTTTCTTGAAAAAAAAATCCATTTATTTTTTCACTACAACATATAAGTAAACATTTAAAATATCATTCAATATTTGCATTGCCTGTAAAAAAAATAACGACAGAAAAACAGAAAATAATTTAAAAACCTGAATTTTCTTGTTTTTCATATTTATTTTTCCATTTTTTTGTTTGTTGAATTGGTAAATGTTTACTCAGTGAAAATGTCTTGAACTCTATATTCTTAATGATTAAACGTAAAGGAACTATAAAATGATTTGAATTTGTATAGTGAACGAAATAAATATGTGCACAATCATTATAAATTCCATAACATTATACTAATTATTTCAAATAATATTAAATAATAATTTATTAATTTTTAAAAAACGAATGAAACGGTAGCTAGAAAAAATTGTTAAACAATTCTTAAAGCTTTTATCATACGATTGTGTTCACAAATTCACTCAGTTTTACGATGCATGCATGATTCATCGCCAGGACCAGTACTATCACAAAATAGAATTTCTCTGAAATAAGACACAAAATTTATATATTGTTTCGGCCAGATTACTACCACTCAGAAATTGTAAACTAGTGTTTTCCATGTCAATATGAGATATTTTCAATTTCAAGGGTTAGGAAAGCTTTCGTGAAGGGTACTCAAATGACTATTCGTATAGAAAAATGATATTTTCGGGATGATAAATTATCACATAAAATGTAATTCATTTGACAATTTGAATATTAATAACTATAGCAAATATGTTTTAGCTCATTCAGAAAAGAATTGTCGAGAAATTATATAAAATAATAAAAAATAATACCTTGTCCAAGCATTTTCATTATTTTTACATTTTTGAACTTTAATCGCGCTGCCAGATTATAATTTTTTCACATAAAAAACTTCTGAAATATTGATGCTGTATAACTTTTGCGAAATGTTTGAGTTCGGTATTCGATTGTATTTAAAAAATGATTACAGCCCAGAAGAAAATGTCAATCACGGAACCCACATATTACTTTCAAATTGTTTTAGGATAATTATTCAAATCGTAAATGATCCCATACATAATTCGCGAGCGTTACTTGTTTTTTATTTGTGATTTAGTATCTCTCTCCTCCATTTTACCATAAATCAAAATTACTGCCCTCTTCGGAGAATCCGATCGGTTTTAACGACAAACTATTGTTTTCGGGCTCATATTGATATCGTCGATTTACTACATATTTTAGAAGAAGTAACTTTCTAGTATGTGCAGTTGTTTCTGTCGGACTTTCGGATTTTCTCTTTTCTTCCAATTTAATCTATTGCCTTTTGTTTTTCTTGTCATTGACGTTGAGCTTCTCCGAATCAATTATGCTCTCGACTTTATTGTCTCCCGGTTCTTCATCAACCTCCATCCATTGAGACATCGAATTAGTTTTGCAAATAATTATTCAGATTGGAAGGATAGCATGACATACAAAAATGGTAAAACATATTGTGGAGCGACGAACAATATGTCCGAAAACCAGAAAATAAAGAATTTTGCCCAAAAACGGTGAAGCATAATGGAGGCAACATTAAATTATGGGGTTACTTGTCATATCATGGTATTGTGCCTATTTATTGGATTAAGGGTAACATGGATTAAAACATCTATGTTGATAATATCATACAAAACGTCATGTAGCCATATGCTGAATATAACATGCCTGTACGGTGGGTTTATGCTGGATAGCGACCTGAAACACACCTCAAGAAAGGCTAATCAGTTTTTTGTGGATAAAAAATATCAATGTTACGGCTTGGCCGCACATTCTCCCGATCACAATCCAATTAAGCAATTATGGAAAGATCTCAAAGTTGTTGTAGCCTAAAAAAACAAAAAGCGCGAACTGTGGTTGGCAGTTAAGGAACTGTGGAAAATGGTCCCACTTCAACTATGTTGAGCCTTAATCGACACTATTCCACGTAAATGCCAGAATGGACATGCTACGAAGTATTAAAGATGTCATAATGAATTTTGCTCTAAATAAGTTGTAGATTGTCTTTATTTTAAACATAATTGGATTGTTCCTAATTACAACATTACTTATTTTTTTGTAACAAAACGCTAAAGTGCTAATGAAAGTTGTATGCGAAATTAAATATTAATATTAGGTATAGGTTAAAATATCTTTTTTCCTTTTTTTTCGTTGTCCCTAATTTTCTGACCACGACTGTATATCCGAAAACTTAAATTCTGTTCCAACTGCTTCAGTTATGGACACATCAAAAAACAATTGCCATTGCTAAATTAAAAAATGTGCTAAATGTGCAAAACCGGTAACAATGGATCAGTCACACGAATGCAGAATATTCGGATGGCTGATTTTGTGAAGGTGTAGAGCATGGAAATTACATAAACTTAAGACACTGTCCAGAAAAGAAAAACAAAATAAAATCAAAATCTCTAAGATCAAAACCAAAACACCTTATAAGGAAACAATATCTACACTCTCTCCAAGACAATAAAATGCACAAAGAACAAGGACTACAAAATTTCCCACCAACCAACAAAAATACAGAAGACAACATCCCAAACATCTGGATGGAGTACGAGCAAATAGACATGAATAAAAGAACAGCGAGAGAAAATAGACTCTTTGAAAACAAATTCATTCAAATAAGTAACAAAGCATATAAAACATCAGAATCAGATTTACTAACCATAGATCTGAAAGATCTAGTATGAAATCTAAAGCTAACATAATATTACCAGCCAACGTAAAAAACTACAATAAACATCAGAAGCTTAAGAAGCAATATAGAGCTAATACAAACATTTGTACACGCTCAAGAAATATATATTGCAATTCTTAACGAAACATAGACCCACCAAAAAAAATCAACCACCCATAAAAAACTACAAACTAATTTCAAAAAATCGAAATGCTGGATATGGTTTAGCGGAATTCTTAATCAAAAATAATAAAGACTGAAGTAATAGACTGAATATTAATTTAATCCTAATTGAAGCCTTAGCAATTCAAATCAAATATGGAAGCGAAACCCTATTTATATTATCTTGTACAGTCTCTCAAATGAAAATATAACAGAAAAAACAAAATTCCGGAAACTAGTCGAAATACCCGAAAACAACAAAGTCGATGGAAGCAGAATCGCAAGGAAGACAGAATAGGAAAAATTATCACGCAAATAAGAATATTCAAATCCTAAACAACAAAAACACACCAGACAAAATATAAGCAGCCACACATTGACAATCGTCGCCTCGATGTTCCATTGGGACGTTTCCAGTCTCGTTCCATTGCACACTCGAGGTTAATTGATGTTACCCAACATGACGATGACTGAGCCTACTTTCAATTGCAAATAGTGAGGTTGTAATCCGGGTAATTCCATCGAATTCAAGAATTCTGTGGGATAGTTGACTACTTCATCCTTATTGATGTACTGTATCAACCGATTTGAATGAAAACACCTGTTCCAGAATAAAATTTTGAATGGCCGCGGTTAGATCATCAACATCTTAGTTTTTCAGTGCCAATATGGGCATGGCTCGTTTGCTCAGCTAATTATTGATTTTTAAGTTTTGCACTATGTGGTCTGAGCGGCCATATTGTCTAACATACGATATCGTATCTTGCAAGTACTTGAGCATGGGGCAAGGGCTTCCGATGTAAATGGCCGGCAAAATGGTCATTCTTCCCACGTTGTTTGCATCACCGTTGGCATTAATCGCACTGCGGAGATAAATGTATTCCTTAGATCAGAGTCTAGTCGTTCAGTCTTCCCCTTTGCCAAAAGATCAATGAATATTGTAGCGCATCGTAACTCTTGTGTGTTGCGGAAACGCGTTTAAATTCATTGTTCCGACGATGAAGCCACTTCATCGATTGTCAGCAAACTTATTCTTCTTGCGTGCTCACTCGCCGACATTTTGTCAGCCCTGATGACGAATGGCGTCCGATCCAACACAATTTTGAACAATTTGATTAATTTGTTGTTCTGATGAGGAAGTGTTTGCAATTCTCCGACAATAACTCGCTTTATTTGTTTTTTGGATGTTGGCCAGTAAATGGGTAGGATCATTTCCTGTTCCAGAAACCAATGAGCGTAATGGCTTTGGTGGCAATACCAATTGTAGCAGTTTCACTTTCACACCCTGCGCAACACAATCCAGGACTTTCGCCGCGGAATTTCAACGCCTTACAACGGGGACAAACGACTGATATTTCTCCAATCGTTACTGACCTGTCCACACTATAATCGATTTCCGAATCGTAATGGGATGCCGCTCATTCATGTTCATTATGTTGTGCTCGCTGGCGTTGTGTTTGATGTGCACGAACTTGTTGCATTCTGAATCTATTTGCTTGTCGTTCATCTACAGTCGCTCTCGAACATAATTGGGATATGCCAATACGACTATTTTCATTATTCGTTGCGCGCCGGTCATCGCACGTGAAGTAGATCGCCGCGCATTTGACTGACTGAGACGACCTATGTATGTTAGCTTTAGACATTGAACAAATTATCTTGTTATTCTTCACTGAGAGCTTTACAATATTGAAATTTTCGTGTTTCAAAATTAATCGAGCCTCTCTAAAAGACATTAGAATGAATTTGTGGTTATGTATATTACCTTAATAGAATACCTGATCTAAATGATTGTTCGCAAAATGAAATTAAATTTGCTTTAATCAAATCTGTTATAAAAATCCACTACCTTCTTTTACGAAAAACGATCAATTTTAAATCTATTAGATTCACAAATTTTCTATTGCTTAAATGTTTGAGCACAACCGCACGGTCTGAATAACCGAATCACAAATATGTAATTCATGGCGCAGCTGTCAAACGATACGCCCGCCACCAACGCTATCTATTGAAAATAATCCAACGTGACTATATAAATGAATGCTGATCCTCGAAATACAATGCTCATTGGTGATGTGCATTCCTATTCAAAATTCGCTTACAAAACGCCAATTTCGATTTTCCGGTTTTTCCGAATTATCTTGAACCACCCCAGTACTGAGATGAAGAAAACAAAAAAAGAATCATCCAAATAGGTCGAGCCGTTCTCGAGTTTCTGCGAGACTAACGGAGGGCAATTGATTTTTATAAATCAATCGGCGCGTGAACCGACAAAATGTTTTGGCAGATTGGGGGAGTCATTTGGAAGCTTTCATTTCATGGAACCGATGTCCTAAGTATCACGGTTGATTTTTATTGGATTACCCAATATCTCGCGTTAAAATGACCATACCTTTTTGTGTGTGCCTCATTGAATTCCAGTTCGAGTATTGAAGGATTTTGCCAGTGATTTGGTTCCAATATTGACTAAAATGTTTGCTCTTTCCTGCAATAGCTAGTTAAGTCGCATGAATCTCATTTGAAAACTTGTACGAGTATCATACGGCTTGGATTCAATCGGAAAGAACAATGTAGTATTAAACGGTAGATCATCAGCGACACACTCCCCAAATTCCGGAGTACTTCAGGGATTAGTTTTTCAGCTACCTTGTTGTTGTTATACATCAATGATATGCTGAATAGCACTGTTAACCCTATCCATCGCTTTGTTGTGAAGCGCACTCTTTTATTTCATTCGAAGTAGAACCTACTCCTTCAAATCTAAACTATAATCGGCTAGAAGTTGTCACTTCGCTTAATTCTGATTTGAGTACAATATTTGAGTGAGGTGAAAGAAATCAGGTCAAGTTTAACGAGAAAAAACATAATTGCACATTCTTGCGTGAAAGAAATCACAACGAATTGCCTTGTGTGGTGAAAAAACACTTACTTGTAGGTTGTGACTCATTGTTGCACATTTTTGCATTGGTCAAGTCAACATCACTAAAATTCCGTCTAAAACTCCTCAATAGACGCTTCTAGATTCTTTAAATAGCATCAGGTTTTCCAGATGTATAAGACCTTCATTAGACCACGTATAGGGTATTGCTGTTAATTTATGGTTGGATCATATGGTATTGCTCTCCAGTTACAAAATATCTAGACAGCCTACAAAACCGTAGAGATGCTGCAAAACTTTGTGAGTTCTACAGATTAATGCATGGTAAATGAACTGCAGAACGAAAGGAGAAAATACCAAAATTATTTTCGCCAAGAAGGGGGTAATAAGGGAAACGGTCAATGAACACAGGTTTACGGTGAAGCTGCCGAAATCTCGAACTCCGTTGGGAACTCTGACAATTGCTAGGAGCTAGGATAGTCTAAAAGTCAGCTCTGCACCCAATTAAAACTAAGCGTGAAAAATGATTAAATGTCTGTTTTCTCTCTATAGCCCAGACGATTTAACGAATGATTTTTGGTGATTTGGCCAACCAGAAGTGGCAGCTTCCGTATAGGAACTTTTCGTTTTTTGTAAATAATTTCAAAAGAGAAAATTTTGGACAACTAAAATTTTCTCTATGAGAAATACGACTATTAACTAAAATATTCTAAACTAAATTTGCAACAATATCGGTCCAAATCAGTTATCAAAGATTTGTGCGGAAAATATGATTTTTGATCGAACGGCTTTTCAACAAAAATTCAGCCACTGTACAATCCCTATTCGTCTGGACTGATGGGGATGAAACTTCAAAATTAACCTTTAAGCATAAATTGGGAAGTACTAGCGATGTACGCCGGCAGTGGCAGCTTCAATACAAGTTTTTCGCTTGCTGTAAATATTTTGAAAAGCATATAGAATTTATGAAAAAGCGGTTCTGACAAATAGATTGGAAATTAAATTTCAAACAAAATTAGTTCAGATCATTTAGGTTTCATAAGAAAACTTTATTTTACCAAAATTCGGCATCTTTACAATCCAGGCAACTTAATTATTTGGGGTTAAATTTCAAGCTAAAGCTTTTACGATTAATTGTAAGATTGATGCGAAATGAACTGGGCAACTGGGTATTGGAGGTGGTCAGCTCCTGCAGGAGTTTTTTCTATTTTTCCAATAATGTTGATCAAAAATCAAAACATTTAATTATATGCGATAGTTTTTATCAACACTCCGATAGATTTAATTTTTCGCTTTAGGTCGCTTTATTAAAACGTCCTATTACAACATAATTTTAAGACGTTATGACTTATGACTCAATCTGGCTTCCTAAAACATAAAAAAAAATAAAGATGGAAATAAACTCATCGCCAAGAATAAAACAGATTCACCGATGTGAAAACATTCCTTATAGCCAAAACCATTTTATGATAAAAAACGAAATATAAATTGCATTCATCATCTCAAAACTCATATTTTTCTTCACAAAATACAATAAATCATATCTCTGCCATACAGTAGCCCAAAAAAAAATTGACAATAAATTTATTGTTTTTAAAAGAAAATGCCCCAGGGAAAAGAACTAAGTTTTCCAAAATTGATGTCATTGTTTTTTTTTTCAACAAAATATTAAACCAATAAAGAATTTTATTTTCACAAACTTTCATTGTGGTCGATGCTTACAAAAAAAATAAATCGAGAAACAGAAGTTTCGTGTACAGTATGTAACGGAAATTGCAATAAATTTAACTATCTTCTTTATATGAAAGATTTAAAACTTGTTTATAGTTGATAGTTTTACTTACATAGCGCCAACATATAGTAGATCACGCGATTCATCTAAATAAAATGTACGATAGTATGATTTTCCACAACTAAATTCCCGAACATGATCTGAAAATATAAAAAAGGAAAAATATTTGAATTAGTATGTGTACGAGTATAATCTATAATATTTCACACCTCCATATAAATAAAGATTAAAAATTCTATACAGTTTTAGGTATATTCTATTCTCGCAGAAGAACGCCTCCTCTATCTTTATTTGCCGTAAGCTATTCACATTTTTCGTTTTTCTTGCGTTTCTAAACTCTTAATATTCTCATTTTTCGTGTAAAATAATCAAACGAACGTCTACACAGGACTTAAAATCGCGGAAAATCCGAACTTGAAATTATCGAGGCGAATCAATTTAACTATCTCTTATTGAATTTCAGTTCAAAGTAACAAAATAATATTTTCTTAGTATAACACTGGCATGTAAGTATTACGATAAACAAGTGACCTCTGGATAGACTTTGAACCAAATACGGATTGATGAATTCTGCGAAACTGATAATTATAAAGTTGAATAGAAATGGTGATATAAATTCTTGGAAAATCTCTCAACTCGAAATTTATTTATTTGTTATGTAGGTCGCATACACATGAAATCTTGATAAGTTGTATAGAACTACCTAACCTATAAAACGTTGACAAATGGGTTTAATGAAAATAAATTTAATTTCCTTTCAACCAATTTTGACCATCACAACATACTCGTGTACATATATACAATATAAAACACTTTAATTCAATTACTCTAAAAGATAATACTATCATTCTGTAACATAAATATTAACACTATCAAACCACCATATATATGAAAAAAAAAACTGTAACTTGTAACTTCCTTTCGAAATCCTTTTCTTCCTTTATATAAATATCTAGCCTTTATTTTATATTTATTATATTTTATTTTTTGTTCCTAGAAAAAGTCTTAGTGTATAACAAATTGAAAAATCGCCTTGGATAAATCCATAAGATTTTCTTTTCTCATCTTTAACGAGAACGAAAAATTTCGGAAAAGACAAAAGCACACACCAAAATACACTAACAACAACCATTATCATTTTCCTTTCAACACTTTTTTTGTCGTTGTTGCTCAATGTATGTGTGTGTGTGCTATAAGAACATTGTTATGAGCTTTTAAGGATTTTCTCTCCGCTTTTCACACATCTTCAGCATAAAACTGTATAATATATCTATTGACCCTTATTTGTATTTAAAACAAAACCATACCGAAAAAAACGTTGATTGATTTTCTATTTTGTGCTTTATGTGCACAAGAAAACACACAGTTAAGCCGCTTTTCTTTTTAGGACCACTTAACCAAAAAAAAAACGTAAAATAAAAAATTGGCAACCGAATTTTCCTTTTAAAGTTGTATACTATATACAGGCTCTGTATATTCGATAAATTGATTTATATCGTAATTGTCACATTAAAATGGCTGGCACCAATTTTCTTTTAAGTAAAAACAGCTAAATTAGCATTAAACAAAAAAAATCCTGTATTCGACCCAACCCAAATAATAAAAAACCACTTTTCATGAAAAACGTAACGAAAATTCGAAAAATATATTTTATCTAACCATATATATATTTACAATACACAGCAGGGGATGGTGTAACTCTAACACCAAAAAAAAAAAAATAATATTAACAACCGGATAAAAGATAGGTGTGGGGTGTGTTAAAACATACATAATACTAACATGATATTTAGAAGCAATTTTCTTAACACCAATAAAATAAGATATAAGAAAATGATAGGAACATTGTAATGATTATTCTCTATATGTGATCAGCTTTAGCCGAAAAAAAAAATCAAAATAACCATTTTTTATAGAGTTTTTGTTGGTTTTATTTGTCTTAAGGGTGGGTGGTGTATATAATATGGACATTGATGATTATCTTGCCTGTAAGGATATCTTAAAACGATTTGTACATTTATTTTATTACTTCGTAATCTCAAAGTAGTGTTTTTCAAGTGATTTTCGATTGATTTTTATTGATGATTCATGATTATGATCACAACGAGTGTTTATATCATCTCCAAATACCACAGTGTTTATTTAATCACTGTTAAAGTATCTGGGTATATAAATTATTAGTGGAAGGTGGTTAATATTTTTATAAAAAAAATCGAGTATTACTTGTGTATGTATATGGGTTGTTAAAATTGATTTCATATGTGCCTAGAAATGGGTGTGGATTAGCCAAAAAGTTCAGTCTAAAACTTAACGATACGTAATTTTTATAAAACGTGTAGAAAATCCACCATTCAACGCCCAAACAAGATCCAACGTTAAATTCGAAATAAACCAACGGATTATAACGTTTTGCATGTCAAACGATTAAACTTTTTAAAGAAATATTGTCATTTAACATGCGGAAAACAGTAAGAAAAACTTCTTAGACTATTTGTTGGGTGTATTAAAATATCAGCAAGACTAGTCGATGTATGTACTTGCTAAATTTAATTAAAATAATTAAAATATTTAATTAATTAAATTATTTTTAGGAAATTGGTTAGTCTATAAAAATATTATTATTATTAATAATATTTCCAACATTTGGAACAACATTTGGTCGTAGAATGGGGGATCTAAACTTTATTTATCGATGGCCTCATTTAGGCCTCATGTAATCATATTCGAAACCTTTTTTCGAATCCTATTTCTAACAAATAGATTACCATTCTAAAAATTTCAGAATAAGGAATGGTTTGCTCAATACAATTGTCCATCAATCATTCTTTACATTCCTACTTTTATGAAACAGTTGATAACATTCGTCTAAAAAATGATTTGTTCCTTTTAATAAATATTTCCTTCGTCGAAAACTTTTGTTCAAGAAATAAATTTAAAAAATGGAAACGGGCGCCTTTTCTGGAGCACAACCTAAACGGAGTTTGACGAAACTAGTTGTCATCGTAATTACTTGCTGGTAATCGAAATTTCCCTGCCCTCAGTAAATGTTTCAAATTCATTCAAATCGAAAAACCCCGGAGGGCTAGTAAATGAACTGTTCCGTATAATTTTAAGAAAAATTCACAACAACCTGCAACATGACGCAACACGGTGCAACATCATACAACTCAAGCAACACGGTACAGCAAAATCAAGTAAAATCAACAACCTGAATAAAAATATTTAAAAAATAACAAAAAATTAAATTTATACAACAGTCGTTCAAGTGCAACATCACGAAACAATGTGTAAGATCACGCAACACGTTGCAATATATAACGAAAATAAAAAACAAGAACAAATTATTAACAAAAACAATAGAATAGATCGAAAATTGTTCAATATGGCCTTAGCGCTTTCTTTATCAATTTTTATAGAAATTTCTGGTCTCCAGTCGAAAAAGTTCATAAAGAAAATCGGACCTCACCGAAGGATAGTTTAAACAAATGTTTGTAGAAAACAGACTTCATTCAATTGATCGTTGGGAACATCTTCATTTATCCAAATCGCACAAGTCTATTGCGCAATCCTTGATACAAAGAAACGCGAAATTCATGGTGGAACACCGGTTTCAGGAGTCAATAGTGCTATGTCACGCAACAAGCTGTAATATTCAACATATAAAAAAAATAATTTATCCGAAAAACAAAACGTTTGAACGTGGAGCAACATGACGCAAAATAACGTATCAAGATTGC
This sequence comes from Nephrotoma guestfalica, assembly GCA_963691935.1. NCBI lineage: Eukaryota > Metazoa > Arthropoda > Insecta > Diptera > Tipulidae > Nephrotoma > Nephrotoma guestfalica. Next base: position 165,963,447 of record OY829915.1, read on the forward strand.
ATCATCGGAGCATTCTCACAGTACTAATTTTTAACAAAAATTTTCGAAAAAAAATTTTTTTTATTAATGAACGCAAAATGATTAGCCGGAAGGCCTCTAAATAATTTCCCGGGAACTAAAAATCGTTGCTTCTTGGCACTTAAAAAGCAGTCTCATCAATTTTTATTCTTTCAGCTGAAAAAAGAGTCTAAGTAAGCCACACCTCTTAACGGATTTTGCTGAAACACGACTCATTGCAATCACTTCGTGGCATTCGAGAACCTTGTTGCAGGACCCAAACGAATTTCTTTGTAATCCGAGTGCGTTCGGATCGATTCCTTGTAAACGAACTCACTTTCCTCTCACCAATTTTGCTAACAACTATTCTGATTTTTAAAAAATGTAAAAATACATACCTAACTCATCCACCAGAAGGCCATTTTGACAAACTTTCCTTAAATACAGGACTCATTTTAATCGATTTTGGTCCTCGAAAAACCCTCACTTAAAGTATTCGAAAACAAAGATGTAAAGCTTTGTAATTTTATCTTTGTTTACGAGATTAGACTACTCGTAGGTTTCAGTAGTAACTCGAGTTTGAGCAAATGAGTTTGGAACAGAACCATTGCGAACATTCGGGATGCAGCTAGCGTATTCACCATGGTTTACAAAAATACAGGCACGATGAACGAACTGGTTGATCATACAGGAGAATCGGTACGTCATAAATTAAAAACCAACGGGAATAGTGCGAACAATTATTAGTGATGATCGAAGTGAAATAAATTGTGAGATTTATTGTATTATTTCAATTGTTAAGTGGTTATTTGGAAATTAGTGTGACATTATTTCAGACAATGACTAGAAAACGAATTTTGAAATTTGTGAAAATTATTGTTATCAACCGTAAAATGTATAGTATTCATAATCCATTGATAAGCCCGCTTAGTACTTTACATAAGTAGTAACTTCTTTTAGAAATGGTACATGTAATTTTTAAATAATTTTGAGGAAACCCTGAGAAAATAGACGCGTTTATTATTGGAACAAGTTCTGAAGATATGATCAGAAGTTTATAGTCATCTACGTTGTGTAGGTACCTTATTTCTGGAAATAACGTTTACAAAATTAGAGCCTATTTGGCTGTTATTTAACCATTAAATACCGGACAAATGTACACATTCTAGGATCAAAATCTAATTTTTATCTATTTTTAATCCGGAGAATTCAAAGCTTTTGCTACCGGTACATCAAGGGATTGGGTACTTGCGAAACGAAAGCACTCCACCCAATACCGCGATGTGACATTCCCATTGTGTAGTACAACGTTTGGAAGGGTTTATCGTATATCGTTTGGAAGGTCTTGATCCCAGCAAGAATTCTGTCATTAGCTGTTTAGTTGAAAAATATACCGTTTTGGCATTAATGACAAATTATTAAATTGGCGCTGGAGGCAAATACATTTTGGCTTATTCTGATATTAGCATAAGGCATATCTAGTGTTCAAACTAAGGCACTGGATGTGGTTGCATTTTCCACAGGCCAATGAATTATTAAATTGGCGCTGGAGGCAAATACATTTTGGCTTATTCTGATATTAGCATAAGGCACATCTAGTGTTCAAACTAAGGCACTGGATGTGGTTGCATTTTCCACAGGCCAATGATTAATTATATTACAGCATAAGTGTACTATTCGTATATTATTCAAATGCCGCCCAGTTAGCTAAAGTTAGTACTTAAAACTACCGTTATGGCATTGCACGCATAAACAGATCAACCACTGATTAAAGAAACTTCTCTGTGTGAGCTAACAATGTTTATAATTGTAGTGGATGGGGCAGCATCTGACCCCTTTGAAATAACAACTGCAGGTCGATTCTGGTTTTCCTTAGGAATAAGAAAATATTTTTTTTTTACATTTTTCTAGCAGATTTGTGTTTTTTTCCTAAATGTTTATTCTGGCAAAATGGAGCAGAAATTATATTTTTCCTATTTACAGCAGTTTTGACATTCGATGGGATTAAATCACTCATCGAAAGATTTTAACGAATTAATATTTGAATGAGTAATGTTAAGATTTAAATAATGATGAGATTTTATTTTTAATAAAATTATTTAATCAATTAAAATCATTACGATAAAATATGTAAATATTTGAAAATTAAAATATAAAACTTGAAGTTTGATAAAATATTATTAAGTAGAACCCTTATGTTCTACAAATATTTTCCCCGAGTTAAAAATGTAACCATAAGTAATATTTTGCTGATCTTCGTCTATAACGATTCTATCAATAGCTTTATTGCTGTCACTGTCGTTGTCATTAGTCTATTGTTTGCTGTTGGTTGTTTCTACACATATAATGTAACGTGTAACATTTTTCTTCTATTAACTGTTATTAGCGCCTTGCCGTAGATTACTAACACTTAAAATAAAAATTCCAATAAATTTAGTTTTAATTATGCCAGAATAAACCATAGGAAAAATTGTAAAGTAAAAAAAAAATCAATATTTGATCCCCCTATATAGGAATAAAATTCCGAATTGCTATGGTACCAAGAATCGACCTGCTGGTGTGAGACAGGGAATTAACTCGCCCATGTGTTGTTTAATCTGGCGCTCGAGTATCTAATAATGAAAAATTGTATTGAAACTTCAGATTGCTAAACCTAAGATACAAATGTACCTTTATTCGTTTTATAAAGAAAATGCACTAAAATAGATTAGTAAACCTACGAATAAATAATCCAAAATATCGGTGATTATTAGATTACCATTTTAGTAATAAAGGATTCTTATATGTATGTAATTGGAAATTCATGGACAACTGTTTCCGCTTTGCCCTTAGCACGTTTGTTGTTGTCGTGCCAATTAACAATGGTTGGAACCTTGCAACAAAAAACACTTGCATCCCAGGCAGTTTTAAAATATCCGTATAAGTCTGAATATTCCAGCATGTTCGGATTCGGTAGTGGTGGAAAAGTGAGCATTTGTTTGTACAGGCCCAAGAAAAATCGTATCATCACATTATTAACACGGACGGCGGTATCAGTAACAAACCAGAAATGATTCATTACTATACTAAGAGCAAAGGCGGCGTAGATAATATAGACCAAATAGTAACACATTATACAACAAAGCAAAAGACGCTTCGGTTGCATCAGGCCATGTTTTATAATATTATCGATATCGCTGCTCGCTCGAAGCCCAGAGGCTGGGATGAGGTACCATCACTTTTTTCGCCTTTCGACTTAGTTTATGTCCCAATTTTTCTAAATCCATCAATATTCTATCTCGCGTAGACAATTATGTGTTTTATATCGCGATTTCAACCTCTTGATATAATTTTGAGCTTTCTCTCTGTAAAATCTGTTTCTCTCTGTATCAAAATGTAGAATTTGATAAACGTATCACGAAAAAATTAGTTGGTGATAAATAGAGTCGATTAATCTAGTAGTCTTAAAAATCGTAGAAAAGAAATAGAATGATGTCTTATCCGAGCAAGCTGGGAATACACTAGAAAATGCGTAATTTTGAAAGTGAAATAGACTGCCATTTTACTCGTAAAAAAGAAGCATAAATTAAATCTATAGTCGAAAATAGTGATGATACTAGATCCCAGCCGGTTACTACAAAATCAACAAAATGCGACGCACGTTCCTACAGGTATAGATAAACAATTAGCGAAGCTTCTATTGAGGATCGTGTGAGTTACCCAAAAGTGATGGCCCAATTTTCATCTTAATCTGGGATACAATGTATGATAGGCCGGCCGGTTATTGCTGTCGATCAAGCAGCCACATCAACAGCTCAAAATGTACGTAGGTCGTTAATATTCTTCCATGGAAAAACACGAGAAAGTTGTTCGATTTGCAAGCGACCAATTTGCAATGAAACGATTATGCTGAAAACAGATGTGTAGATTTCGCGCATGCAGCGCTGCTTACAGCTGTTGTGTGATTTGTTGACACTTGTGTGCGGATTTTTGTTTTAAGTTAGAGGAAGCTATCAGAGTGTTGTGATTTTTTCCGTTAGTTAATAAATCTGTCAAACAAGTGTATGTGTGGCATGAAGTTAGCGAACATTTTTAGTTTTTTTTAAATGATGTCAACAACGACGAATGCAAATACAAATTGGAAATAGAGACCACATGCATAATTCTGCATGACATGCGTAGTGTATTCTAATTTTGATGCATGCGGAATTCTGCACATGTGTTTCCAGTATTACTAAATGTAATGAATGTACATAAACTTCAAATTTGAAATAATAAATATTTTTGAACTAAAGAAAAGAATTTGTTTTACTTTGGCTGCTTTAGGATATTTTTCCCGTTTTATTTCACTGTAAACATAACATTGTATAGGTGTACAAATGTACCACTGCCGCCCGGTTTAGGGGTATTTTGATTTTATCGTTGTTTCTTCTTGTTTTTCTTCCACAAGATTTCAAAAAAAGCCAAATTCTGATAAAGGAAAGCCCCAAGAAGGCTAAACATAAGTTTCAGATTTGTAGCACGTTGAACGAAATCTATCACAACGAGTGATAAAACCCCGTTCCATCAACAACAAGCCGGCAAATGTCGTATCAATAGGGGTAGCTTGGACTACACTGGCCCGACGACGTCGAGTAAGATCTTCGAATAATTTGATGTCGAAACTAAAGGGAGCGTGAGATGAACCGAGACAATTCGAGCAGTTAGTAATAAAAACTACCACTATGGCGCTGCAGGTAAACACATTTATAAATTTCGATATAATCGTGTGTCATATCGTTTGAAAAGTTGTGAACCACGCAAAATTTTGTTATCACAATTTTAATTCACAATTCTAACTTTTACAAAATCAATGTAAGATGATCTTCATATTTTCGGAGTCGTTTGGAAAATTTTCGATTTTCCTGTATTTCATGTGGATTTAGGGTTGCGAGAGTTTCAACCTCTACCATTTCCATTTTGAATTGTTCAACTAACGATGCAAGGAGAATAATTGTGTTTCACGATGAATGTTTTATACGTTGTAACAAAATTGAAGGCTAACCCAAAATTCAATTTTTCAAATATTAAGAAATATCTAAAATTTCATAGACCATTTCACTCAATGAGGAGATATTATTACTCCGGAAAATTACTCTGTGCTTAATTACAGAAGTACATTTGTAACCATGACGCCTGCCAATGCCTTGACTTGTTGACGATGTGGAAAATGCACTGGTATATTTACTTTTGTGTTGAAATTTCCTTTCCAGTGGCACTAAGGCCTTTTACTTCCAATATTCTATTAAAATTTTAGTGTTTGTTTCGAAACTAGTTATGCTAATTTGATTATATCCGTAGTACAGAAAACATTAGTTTACAAATCCGCCTTCCACAGACATCGATAGGCTCGGGATTAATGGGCAAGAACATATGTGAAGCATTTTCGAATAGTTTATGGTCGTACTGCTAGTGTCATAAACTTTGTATTAACTTTGACATTTTAATGCACCAAATTTGCCGAATGGGATACCTGATTAAAATTCCGGAATCATTAGGCGTGTACCCCTGGATTAATTAATTAAACTGCATGATTTATTAACAGTAACATTAATATACGAGTATATATAACTTGACTTTTATCAATAGTCGGCACTTAAGGTCGTGAAGGAATAACAACGTTGCTCGTAACAATTGCTCATTTTACTATTAAAATGCGAATGCAAACAAATCAAACGGAATTTTTAGCTATACGGCTTTTCTGACTATAAGAAATCGCGGTAAGAATACAAACAGTATACCTAAAAATTGAATTTATTCAATAAATATTATGAATGAACAATGCGTTCCAAATAAAATCAATTTATTCTTTTCTTCTTCAGATAGTGAAAAACTGTAACATTCGTGGAATACATAAATTCAATTAAAATTGTTTAAGATTGCCTGAATTTATTAAGAAAAATATTTGATCTAAACACAATTGGTAAACTTATTTAATACTTAAATTGTTGAATGCTAAACAAATTAACTTGAAATTAGAATAGCATTGAATAAAAATAAGTTTGTGTCTTAATTCTAATTTGAATTGTACCATTGTTATAATTAGCCCGTATCAAAGTTAATTTTGAATGAAAAATGACGAAATGATAATTGAATTTTTTGATATTTGTCATTTTGTTTTTATCGATAAATTAAATTGTGGAATTGGGTTATCAAAATTGAAATAAAATTTTATTTCCATAAATCGTTCGGTTAATAAATATAAAATGTTTGAAAGACTTAACGTACTTTTAGGCAGCCACATCTCATCCCGAGAAAAAATATGACATACGATGATTTATAATCTTATTAGATCACATTTTCTTGTGTAATTCCTGTTCTAATTTTGTAGATTAAGGGCAAAAAATAAAACTGTAAAAACACAGGGAAACTAATAAAAATTACTTTGTGTAAAATATATCCATTCACCACAAATAAAATAACAAACAGACAAAAACTAACTATACATTTTGAGGAAAACCCTAAAATTGAAAATGGAGAAATTTCTACCAGCACATAGTAGGTTGTATATACAACAGCAAAAGCAACACAAACATCAGTAAAGTTTAATTTTTATGGATAAAGTTTGTCGTCAGAACAAAAAACTTCTGTTCGGAAAATTTTCACAAAAAAAGAAAGCAAAAATAAATAAATAAAAAAGTAAGAGTTTTCCATTTTTCCATGGATCAAAAAGTTACACTCATTTCATTTTTTTTTTCTTTATATTCAAGTCAAACTTGAAATTGAAATTCACATTCGGATTTAAAAAAAAAATGTAAAAGTGCAAATGGAATGTAAAGATAAATTTAATTTTCCCTATTTTCATCATCCAGAAGCACACACACACACACACATTTACTCGAACCGTAACCAAACAAGCGCAAATAAGAATAGACATGTTTTATTCTCACTTTTAATGTAAACAATTTTCAGTGTTTCGGTAACTTTATGATTTCCATTCACGTAAAATCGCAACATTATGTGTATGTGTGCAGAATTAGGGGAACGGAATAAATGATTTTCACTTTTTAAATTTTCCATTTTTTTAGATTGTTAATACAAAGTGATTTTTTTTTTGTTGGTTGGTTGTGACATTAAACTAAAAAAATGCCTTTCATCTTTTTTATTTTAATTTTAAGTAAATTTAATTCGGTTGCGGGAAAAATTTAAGCATTACCTTCCCGAAACGAAAACGGAATATTGTATCTCTTTATTAACCTTTAAATTTATAATCCACAATAGAAAATTCTTTTAGTATTTAAAAAACCATTTCTTATGTGTTTTATTTGCTTGAATTTCGTTTGGGAAATTTACGGAATTTTTCTTCTTTCCATTCTCTTAAAGTATTATCCCGTGGTATTTTATATAAGCACTACAGCTTTATATAAGTTGTGTTGACCGCTGAGGGCAAATTTTTATTTCACCATAAAAATCTGAATATTTAATATAAAATAGATGATGTAGTTTTGTATAAATTGTTGTTGTAGTCACGCCGCACACGTTTTCTTTCATTTTGTAAATGGATGCGCGTGATCTAAAATTCACTTTAAAAGATTTTTAGAAAATTAGAAAAATACAATTTTAAGGCTGATTTTATATTCCCCTTCTTTGTGTTCATATTTAATTTACTCAACCCGGATTTTTTCAGAATTTTTGTTTCGAAGAATAAAACGTAAAATGGTTTAGGAGAATGAATTTTTTCTGGAAAGATAATGTTGTTGTTGTTATTATTGGATTTAAAGTGATTATTATTTACTTTTCTTCTTATATTTTTCCTTGATTTTAATTGATTTTGAAATTAAGAAGATAAAAATATATTCCTGTGGGAAATTTTGTGTTCCTTGCATTCACCCCATTTGGTTTAGGTTGACTGATAATAGGTTTTTGGTATTTTGCTTTATACGAGTATATTACGTTAATGCATGATTAATGTTTGGTAATTTAGAAAATTTATATTAATTATAGCATTTAGCGATAATAATGAACTCGTCTGTATAACAATGGAAGTTTAACTGTATGGCATATACGCGGCTCTTGAGAAGAGCTAATCTGCGTAGTGGAAACAATATTTTTTAAATGTTACGAACAGTCTCCAGATTTCCAAAAAAAAAAATTTTGCTAAAATATTTGTGAAAAGGGAGATAAATTTTTACTGAGAATATTAAAAAGCTGCTTATATGTAACAGAGCATCGGCCACATATAGTAAGTTAGACAATAATGTATTTAGAACTTATTAACGGTGATACCCATAGGAAACACATGGTAATTAGAATTAGCACAACCATCAAAAAAAGATTGTTCACATAAGTGGTCTGGGCCGCTAATAAAGTTGTACGGCCTTCTTTATTGTTTAAACTTGATTTTCATTGCTAAGAAAAATTTTAAATTGTTTGCACGCTTTAATATATTATGGTGTGAATCTTGTGTAAAGAGACCAATAATGGTAAACGAACGATATGTCATCACGAAACCAAAATTAAATTTAGAGAATAAAACCACTGTCTAAAATTATTTTTCTACATAACTCGTCGGGTTAAAAATTTAATAGATTATTGTATTTCACAAAATAACGGCTTCGGATTTGGACGTTATAATCCGGTGGACCTTCATTTCCGTTCAAAGGGTTAAATAAATTGTAACGTAGTTGTTTGAATCAAGAGAATTTTCTGCAGTTGACAAATGATCGGATATAAAAAATCCCGAAAAAATAAATCAAAAAACTTTGAAATTCTGAAATTAAAAATAAATAATAAAAAGATCTTTAAAAAATTAGAAAAACTGAAAAGTATTATAACCGATTTTACGTTTCAAATTGTAACATTATTTTAATTGGTTATGATCTGTAACACATAAAAACAGCTTATCACATTATCTTTTCTGAGTCTATCTCTGCCAAGATTAAAAATTTACACCAGAAAAAATTTGATATATTTGAATTGCAATTCGATTAAACTAAATATGAATTCATGTGGAATTCTTGGGACTAACGGCTTAGGTAGCTCTCACGGACACACGGGTAGTCGCTGTAACAAGCCCCCCCCCCCCCCTCCACCCCCGCTTAAATTCGGAGGGAATAATATTTTAATTTCGGAGGGCGTTGGAGTGGGATCTAAAAACTAGACGGGAATTACAAAAGACGCCAAAATCACTAACTGAAAAGATTCAGTTAATTTAAATAAAATTACATTAAAAAACAACGAGCTATTGTAAAGGAATTTAAGTATTTTAAATTTCGAGACTTTTCTATTCCTAATTTTTTGTTTCAATATTTTGTAAAATATTTTTTTCATGTTTTTTAGATGTTTCTTTTTCGAGAAAAATTAAAGCGAAAAATTTATGATAATAAAATAACTTTTGCTGTTTGAATTTATTATTACAAATAAGTTAAATTCCGCCTTTTAATGAAATAACCAAAAGGTTGTATAAAAGAGTAGTGAATTGTCATTTTCGATGGATTATTTTTCCGATGAATCAATGTTTTCAATGAATTGTCGTTGTCAATGAATTGTTTTTTTGCAATTGTGATTTTTTACAATTGTTTTTTCGGCGAATTGTCGTTTCCGGTTAATTGTCTTTCTCTAAAAATCGTCTTTTGCGGTGAATTGTCTTTTTCGATTAATTGATGCTTTCGGTGAATTGTCGTTCGAGCTGATTTGGTGTTTTCGGTAAACTGTAATTTTCAGTTAATTGTTATTTTGGTAATTTCTTCTTCCCGAAAAGCTACCATTGGGCTACCGATTTTTTGTTTCATTATTCCAATCCGAGCTAGGTCGCAGGGCCGCTGAGTTAAGCATATTGGTATGCCGAGGAAGGGGAGATAATTAGTCTACATGTATTGCGAGAAATGCTTCTTAATCTAGCGTTACTATATGAAACTCGAATATTGCTTAACTGATCGTTTTACAAATTCATTTGTAAAACGAAATTATTAGTTATTTTGTATATTATTCTACCACTTCTACCACAGAATCGATCAATATTGACTTAGTGGTCAAATTCCGTTCGTATAAGACGTATATTTCTTTACATGACGTACTGAAATCTGAAGATGCCAGGTCATTCAGCCAACCGATTATACTTAAAAGTATTATACAGGGGTTATAGCTAGGAATCATGATACAAACGTGGATATTGAACGAAGTCTGAAATTCATAACCACAATTAAATTAGGAAAGAAACACGATGGAGTGCCAAAGATAAATAAAATTAAGTTATTTATAACATGAATGTTCAATGATGTACTGGAATACGGATTATAAGGCGAAACTTTAATTATAAATTTCAAACGGGCCTAAAAATTAGTCATGCTTACTGAAATTTGAACATTAGCATCGAGCATCATTAAATTTGATTCTAACGAAAATTTGAAAACAGAATTACAATTCTAACATAAATAATATATACTTAATGCATATACGCTCTTATAAGCTAGTATGTCAGACGAATGTCAGACGTAAGCAGTATATTTAGGTTGATCTTCCTGCCGAAATGTTTACTCAAACTATTATTTAATGTACTTTGTAATTTTTCATGATTTTCTAAAAACAAATAAAACGGTTAAACTAAATATATGACTTACAGCACATTTACCACAAATTTGGAACCGTGGTGACGCTCGAGGATGAGAATATTCAAGAACTTAGTCTAAACTTACTTAAGAATCCAATTTTAAGCAATATAAATTTTTCGATCCAATCCAGTTGACCAAATTCTAGAATTTAGTTTAAACATCAATAATAATCCTATTCGTCAAAAATAAGAATATCCAACCAGTTATGGCTTAAGTTTTTTTTGCCTCAGTTTGCCGTAATTCAAAATGTATAGGGTAAGAATTAAAGGTGAACTATAATTCAAAGATTGTTATCTGGATTTCGACCACAAACATGCTTGGTATCTACTGCATCAGATCACTTAAGAGACCAATTTCCGTCAAATTTAATCGCCAGCTAAAAATAATCCAAAACTTGCCGCGGTCCCAATAGTACTACTCACTTTTCCAGAACTTCTTCCAAAAATGTTTTATAATTCTATCCCCGAATTAAATCGAATAAGAATTAGCCTACTTCTTATGGCCTTATTCATTATACCAAAATTTTCCCGTTTTGTTTTACAATCGGTAAGAACAATTCGAAATATTTGGATTATTTGATTGAATACTCAATTGAATGCTAGATAGGTCGCAGGGCTGCTGAATTAGGCATATTGGAATGCCGGAGAGAAGGAGATTATCTCTGTCCCTTCCATTTTGTCACCCATATTTGTGATGATTAACGTTTATGGTGAAGTTTTGGATTATTTCAGACTTCCACACGAAACCAAATCGAAATACTCAATGAATAAATTTTTGTTTTAAGTATTCAAAACGAGGTTACACTTCCATTAAATTAAATAATCTTCAACTCACTAAATTTCGCGTTTTACGTTTAAGGAATATTGTTGAATGCAGGAGTATCTTAAAACAGTGAAACCAGGGTCCGCCGAAATTGTGCATGAATTCCCAATTCTGTTACAGCTTCAGATAAATATTCACGAAAATGAAAGATCAATTTAAGTAGCCCTTTATTAAGCATCTTATATTTACCACCAAAAATAAATAATTTTCTATCGGAATATATCAGCGTACATTTTATTTGCACAAAAACTGTATTTCACAGAAAATCACTCGTTCAAGTAACGATACTTAAAAAAAGCGTTAAGTAGATCAAACAAACTATACATTTTAATAATAAAAAGGTAATACACCCTAGTACACACCCAGGGACTAGATCCTGATCAAATGACAATTTTTGTGATTTTTTAAATAGTTTAAAATGTAGATAATTTAAAGGCTCATACTTTGTTGTGACAATATATAAAAATAACCCAGGTATATCCTTCTTATATCGCATAACTAAATGTTCTATGGACAGAACTAAAACTGTTTACAAGCTGTTGTACAATTATAATTTGTCATTGTCACTTGATCAGGATCTACCTCCACACCATTATCAACTGTATAAAATATAAGTCGTTGCTCAGTAAGTTAATTGATTTTTTTTAACACTGTTAGTAGAAGTTTTCCGGGCGAGGATAGCGGTGTATCCACTAGTAATAGGATTCATCAATGGAACATAAAATTATGACTTTGAACAGCTCGATACTTGAATTATTATGTAGCAAAAATTTCAATAAATATATTTAGACTAGCATTGGAATTGTGAAGGTTCGAGTTTTGTGTAGATAAGTCATTAGTTAATATTTCGATGACCAAAGATTTAGTTGAACTAAATTCCATCAATTTCGATATTGAAATTTTTTAATAAAGATAAGTGAAAATACAGTATTAACAACGTTAAAGCAATTTGGATGCTCGGATACTCAGAAAGATATTGGTCACACAAATCGCGAGTCACTTCCAAAAAAAATTAATAGACATTTTGGCTAATAGATGTCACTGGCATAATGGCTACATAAATGTACACCAATAGATGTCACTAAGCCCTATGAGGAGATGTTGTTGAAACTTAAATTTTGTTGCACGACTATGATGCACATAAAGATTTCAAAATTGCGAACGCCAGACTTAAAAATACAAAATTCAGAAGAAATTTGGTAAAAGAAAACAGTTTTTAATCAAACATTGTCATTACCGTGGACATTTGGGAAACCCAACAGAAACACTTATCTGTTGCAAATTTAATTTAGAATTTTTGTTGAAAATCGCTTTCTAGTAAATGTTATATTTTTAAAATATTTGCAAACAAAGATTGGGGATAATTTGGAAATATTTTATTTCAATTTGAGACATTTGGGATCGATTTGGAACAATTTTATGTAAATTTAGGGCTTGAGATGATTTGGGACCATTTAATAAATCGGATTGATTTAATGTAAGATTATTTTAACATGATTTGGAACGATTTTATTACAATATGCGACCTATCTAGGGTTATAGAACAACCAACATACCACTTAATTCGGGAATATAAGCTTAAGATTAAATCATTACAAGTAGGTTATTTGAATTAAATAATTAAAATGAAATATAGACGAAATGACATATGAAGATGTAACTAGTCAAAAAGCATTCGCTTACTTACACCTGACGTTTTAAATAGTTCATAATTTTGGATTTAAAAAGTCGCAGACATTTAGATCGTCTTATCTAAAGACAGTGTTTTAAACTTTTTTAAACCACGATATAAAACATTAATAATTCAGGCGGAGCCTCACATAAATTGTATTTGATAATGCAACTGACGTCTTGTGTTATAATTGTACACAAGTGCTAAACTGGCACTAACACTTAAGTTATGTTTTATTAAGTTATTTATTTCTTTATAAATTATTATTAATAATTGCCGCAATCGGGTCAAATTATTTGAATAACTTTTGAGTTGGGTATCTCACATCAACACGTAGAATATATTTCAAATCTCTTTTCTGCACAATTTGTAGCTCATTTCGTTTGTACATCTACTCCAAATGGGAGGCGAAGTACATTAACAGTAAAAATTTCTTGAGGAGTATATGTTTCATTCGATTCATAGCATAGATATATGGCAAGATCGAAGTTTGTGTCTATCATTAACCCCAGTAGTTATACTTTCTAACTCTTTCAATTACGAAGGTGCCATAAGTAATTGCCATAAGTGGTGCCATAAGTTATATAGGACGAATACTATCATGATTTAATACTAAATGATTCAAATCCGACAAGCAATATTGAATTTTTATAGATCAGGGTTCATCCGAGAGAGCAGAACAGTTAACGTATCTGATGAGAATATAATTGCCTAGTCATCCGCAAATATTTTAATCTTCCCGCGTAAATTAATAGAGATGGGATCATTAATATATACAATAGACAAGAGTGGTCATAATACGAACCCTTGTGGAACAGCTCTAGTGAAATTTATCAATATGCTACAACTCTCACCAATCTTAACAATTTGCATCAGTTGATAACTGAAGTTTTTGTGGTTTAAACATTATTATACCTGGATGAACAGAATCAAATGCCTTACCGAATATCTAAGAAAAGACATCCAGCTGCCATACTTGACTTCGGTGTAAATTCAAATTGGTAATCTGATATGATGTACATATAGTGATAGTGAGTCGATTTGCAAGATTTTTTAAAAAATTTACGAAATGCATGATGAGATGGAAATCGGTCGACAATTAGCCAATATTATCTGACTGTCAGATTTGTATACTGGAAGCACTCTTTCATGCTTCAAGGAATCAGGCAATACACCAGAGCTGAATCCTTCAATAATAAAATTTGAAATTAAAGATAAGACATAATATGAAGTGTATTTTAAAAATTTAATCGATATTTTATCTTCCCCTGTAGAAGTGTTTTTTTTAAATCTAGTAGAGTATTTTAAATTTTATCTTGATTAGTTTCGCTCAACCAAAAGGGAACAGTGATGTCATATGAGAGGTTGCCAAAATGTTCAATTTTAAGACACGGCAACTAGTTTTTGATATATATGATGACTTTAACAAAATATTGATTAAATAGTTCTGCAACTTCAAGTTGATCAGTTATTAATTGCGTATCATTATGTAGCAACATTTTTGCTGAATTAGTCTGGGACTTGTTGAAGTTTATTTCTTTGAAATATTCACAAGATCCAATTTGGATCAATTTAATTGTTTTCACTACTAAATCATTAATTCATTTATGTCTCTTTGCTAACTAATATTCATGGTGATACCTCCGCCTCAGTTTAAAAAAAATCTATAAAGCGCTTTCGACACTCTTTTGAAAAATGTGGTGCATCTTTTAATAGTCTCGGTGTTTCGGGATATTACACCAGACAGCTCGTTAACTAAATTAGTTAAGCGGTTACGGTTCAGTAATTACGCCCCAGCCGGATCCAAAAAAAATTGTAATTTAAGAATGTACGATAGAATACTTTCGACAGCCTTAGAATTCGCGATGACCTCATTTCTAGCGAAATCAATTTATTATCAGGCAGGAAGGTATCAGCAAGGTATAGCAATAAATCATTGAAATGGTAAATTATTTTTCCAATCGAATTCCTAGAACGGGTTGCATATTTAATTTCTAACAAATTGAGAAAACTATCAACTGAGTCAGCTAACTGGCTCTAAATACCTGGACACATTTTTATCCCAATTGACGTTACAAAGATCATCTAACGTGTGCGAATAGTTCGTGATGTATTAATTTTTTGGCAATCTATAAAATGAAATCAAATTTGAACCTATATCAATTAGTTTGACGCCAATTAATTAGCAATAACCAATGTTAACAGAGCACATGTTTAGAGCAGCAATATTAGATTTTACAAATATACCTTTTCCACCGCAGCCATCCATCAGAGCGGTTGCGAAAAAGAGTTAAATATACTTATATTACAGAATTTATTTTCCTTTTCTTTCTACCAGCCATCTTTCAGGAAGCTCCCATGATTATCCAACCCTGCAGCACAGCCGAAAGATTACAAAATAATTTGAAATGCAAGTGTCCAGCAAAGAAACCCGGACTCACTGAAAAATGCGGAAAAAACTTCTTATTTGGGCTAAACTTCATAAGCACTGGACAATAGATGACTGGAAGAAGGTAAATCGAATGTGTAAGCACTCATTATATATTTTCAAAAATTAAATTAAAAAAATCCGAAATTAAAGAGTTTTTTTAAATTTATATGTTATATTTAGTGACGAATGCAGGCTAGAGGCCATTACAGAATCGGTCCAATTCGTCAGAGGAGGCCAGGAAAGAGGTTTAGAGATAACTGCGTAGTCAGGAACATAAAACATCAGGACCAATACTCTGGCACTTTTATGCAAGATGGAGTGCCTTGCCAAACCGCAAAATTAATAAAGAATGTCCGCCTTAACCAAAATATTGCCATTCTCTCTTGCTGGCAATTCTCCGGATTTAAACCCTATCGAGAATTATTGGGCCTTACTTCCAACGTATCTAAAAGCCCCAATCCTACAGTATCCACCCTAAAAAAATATGGAGAAATAATGATCAAATTCGCAACATGATCAATACTTGTATATGTAGCATGCCTGAAAGAATAAAAGCTGGGATTAAAATAAAGGTAGTTTGACCAAATTTTAATTGTTTTCCAATTTATGTATAAACAAAATTATTTAATTTTAAAGAAGTAAAACATTTAAAAAATCTTGTTTTTATGTAAATTTTGATTAAATGGATTCGTCACGGCTTTGTGAAGCGTGGGTTTTGTTGAATGGTGGTGTTAGCCGGAGGGTCGCTTGGTGGATGGTAGTGGTTTCGTGATGGGTTGATTCATGCCGTCTGTTGGGATTGTTTCGGAGATAATTTTAGGTGTTGCAGTTTAAGTGGTTTTTTGTTGTAGAGGAGCGAGTATCGTGTGCTCCTGGGTGGGCATTGCACAATTCTCTTGGTACATTTTACTACGATTGTTTGTAAAGGTGGTTTCTTCCACGGTTTGATTTCGGAGATTTTCGGAGAGAGCTATTTTGGTGATGTTCCTTCATCTAATTATGCAGCGTTTGTGTAATAAATGGTTATATTTTTATTTAGGTTTGATTAGCGTTTTTGAGTTGTCGGTGTCTCACGTATTTCTTAGCAATTGGGCTAATTTATTTGGTTGATGATTTTTGATTAAAGGGGATCTTTGAAGCCGTAATCCTTTCTAATTGAAAATAGAATTTTGTTTTAAAGTCAGAGCTGCTCGTTGCTTGTGGATTTGTTGTTCAGCGGACCTTTTGAAGTTGTGGATGTCTTGGATGCTGCAGAGTGGATTTGGAGTGCAGTTGAATGTTGTTGTGTTTAGATAGCTTTTCGGGGATCGTGACGTTTCTTTGATTAAATTGTTTTGTGGGTTGTTCGGAAGAGAGACTGTGGATTGGTGGAGGTAGAGGTTGGTTTGTTCTGGGTTGGATGGGTGATTGTGCTGGTTGTTCATTTTATGATTTATTATTTATTTACACTGTTGTAAATTTGTTTATATGTACAATGGTTGATTGTTTTCGAATGTCTTATTTTGATGTTTACTTAATCATTTATTTTGTACTCCAGGCGTTGAACAGTCGATTGAATTGTTTGGTTGTCGGGATCCTGCGGGTATGCTGGCTGCTTATTGTTGTGTTCTGTCATCTTGATGATTCCTGATTGCTTAGATATAGTTTTGTTTAATTCTGGCTCAGTTTGTTTGGGTGTTGGGATTCTGGAACTGTGTCAGGCATCCATTATTGATGTATTACCTAGCTGATTTCAGATTGTTGGAACCAGATTTCATTAGAACATTTTTTTTAATTTAACTATTTTTATAAATGGATCCGTTAATTAAATAAATAAAATAAGATTGCATTTGTTTTGTTCAAGTAGAATTTGACTCATGGTAGTGATGTTTTGTTTCAGGAAATTTGCTGCAACTTATTTGGTTATAAATGTTTAATCATAATTTTAAATTTTTTGGGATGCTGTTTGTTGAATATTTATATCCAGAAAGAATCAAATAATTGTACTGACTTGTGCTAACCTTCTTACATTATATTTTCGACTAACAATTTACTAACTGTTGACTACTTAGGTGTCTGTAACCGGGTTGATTCGGTCATATTTAACATGCCTATCTTATCCTTTCATCTTGTTGAGTGTAATGGGGTGTATGGTGGGCCCGTTGTCATCCGGGAGCCTCGCTAAATTCATTGTAATCAATCAATTATGTGTTTATATGTATATGTGTTTGTGTATGTGTGTAATAATATGTATGTGTATGTATGTTTGTATGCGTGCACTTATTTATACTATTCAATTAACCATGGTTTCAGGAAATTCTATTGTAAGTTGTGGATTTGCAGGAGGAGAGAATTAAATTAATAAATTTTTATGTGATTTAGATAGCAGGAACATATTACTTTAGTATTAGGTATCAGGAAACCTGCAGCTGCTAGTGAAATAATATTTCTTTGTATTTTTAATTGCTGATTGTATAGATTAGAATTATATTATCATTGTGTTACTAACTGTTGACTTTATCTAGGTGTATATACCGGGCCGATTCAATCAATCAATTTTGTTTAGGAAGCCGAAAATATTAATATAAAATAAAATCTCAAATAAGTTGCTGAATTTAAAAAGCAATTATTGATGACCAATACCATCGTTAACCATTTAACCTATTAAACCTTTATCCTTCCTCTAGTAGTTTAGTTTTGTGTTGTTTTTGTGTTACTAACTATCGGCTATACCTAGGTGTCTGTAACCGGGTCGATTCTGTCCCAACTAATTAACCTATCCAATACTTCGGTTTTGTTATATGTAAAAAACAGTGTAAGGTGGGATCGGCGTCATCCGGGAGCTCCTGTGTAAGAACTTAGTCGTACATTCAGATTCAATCAATTAATAGTGTTCATAATTCAATGAACAGAGAGTGTAGATGTAAGACGATTTGGAACGATTTTATATTATGAATTTGAGACGATTTTAGGTTATTGAAGCGATTTGAGACAACTAGACGATTTAGTTCGATTTGAGACGATTTAGTTCGATTTAATTGCAATTTGAGTCGATTTGAGATGATTTGGAACGATTTTTTTACAATTTGAGATGTTTTGAAACCGATTTAGAACAATTTCATGTAGATTTATGACAATTTGACATGATTCGAATGATTTAGTTACCAATTTGGGACAATTAGGATCAATTTGTAACGATTTTCTTTAATTTTCAGAATATTTGGGATGATTTGGAACGATTTTATTAAATTAAAGTTGGACCGATTTGAAACGATTTTGAGTGAATTTTAGATAATTTGAGTCGGTTTGAATCGATTCAATTTCAATTTGAGATGATTTAGAACGGTTTAGGTCGATTTGAAACGATCAACTTAATTTAAGACAATTTGTGTCGATTTAAGATTTAATTACAATTTCAGACTTCTGGTGAAGTCTGAAGGGATACCAGATTTTAGAGAAAAAATAATACTGCATTTATTTATAATTAATAGGTTACTCTTAGTGTTCCAACGACTGGACTCTTAAGATTTCTATGGTTAGAGCATTTTAATAAACCAACAGGAAATGAACTTTAAAAAAAAATTTAACGTTTTATTTTTACTATGCACACAATAATTTCCCTTTAAAATTCCGAAGCCAAAGTGTCACCATCAAAATATATTACTCGATAAAATTCAAATTAAAATAGCAAATAAAAACTATAAATGGGGTTACTGATGAATTGACGATGATTCATTATATCGTTTCGTGCATTAATGTTATTAAGAAATCCTATAGGATTATACGTTCCCACAATTCATGCGACATAAAAACCAGCACATAAAAAAAACAAATCCATTTCGAAACACTCTGGTGATAAATAAATACATCTTCTTAATCTTAAGTAAATTCTAATGCCACAAACGTGTAATAAAACTATTTAACACCAGCCATATCCAATTCTTAAGCATATCGTAAAAAAATGCAACCATCTAAATCTAAACTATGTATATGTATGTAAGTAAAAAGGTACACCATAAAATACAAAGTGATACTGCACTTGAGTATATAAAACATACAACAACAATAAGATTACAATTACTTTCGAATGTATTTCAATTGAAAACCTAAACCATGGAAATAAGATTAGATTGATAAAAATGTGTTAATTCTATTTTCACAATTTTTTTTTTTTGAATACCACAAAATACCCTAAAACTATATTGTGTTGTTATAATACATATAATACCAATACGATCACATACGGAGAGAAAATTTTTTCGATTCGATGAAAATATGTACACACAATTGAAATAAAAATAATTTTCAATTAAAATTAAACCGAAAAAGAGTTTTTATTCCTGTACACTACAATATACGTACATGGATTTTTGTTGTTTCTAATTCTAATTAAATAATAACATATCCATATGTAGGATGCCCTCAAACAATAGATTTAAACAAAGTATTTGATTTGATATAGAAAATTTTCTATTTTTATTTAATTAATTTAGATTTTTCCTCTGTACTCTGTATTTGAGCGTGTACACAAATATAAAATAATTATTGAAAATAAGTATTAACGTATGTGTGTGTGTATATACAAATACAATTATGTGTACAAAAAAGGGTTAAGGTATTATGTTTTTCAAAATGACCAAAATAATTGTGCATGTGTATAGGGGTTTTTCTCATTTTAGGTAAATATTAAATCCATTAGTTAAAATCTAATGGCAACCTAATATTATTATTTGTCTACTCTAATTGGAATAAATTTAGAATCGTGCGTAAGTTTTGTTAGACGTGATTAACGTATCGCAAAATATTATATACATCTAATCACAAACTAATATATTATGTTGAGGGTTGTGTATTATTTCTCTCAACTATATTCTGTCATTAACACGCTTTAAGAGTTTTAGTCGAAATCGATGGTACTTAAAAAAATTATGTTCACACAAAGCTAAGCTTTTTTTAATTTTCACAATTTAAATACGAAAAAAAATGTGAACGCTTTCCTATAAATTATTTTCCATTCAACTTGGTTTTATTTTTTGTGTTCAATTTTCCATTAATTTATGGTAACAAGTACTAGAGGAATATAAATTTTCATACACAAAGGGAAAATATGTTTTCACTCATGCCAAATTTTATTCCAATTTATTTTGTTTTGGAAGAAACCCAAAGCGCATAGAATATACATATATAATATAATTGAGACATTTTTAAGTGCCAATTTTCTTCATTTTTATTATTACGACAAAAATTATTTTTCGATTATAACAATTACATCTAATAATCCAACCCTTCACAAAAATAAAACTACAGTAACTACACAGAAAACGTGAAACCAAAAAAAAACTAAAATGAAAATAATTTTCTTTTAATAAATAAATAATTTCCCTAGAGCCGAGAGAGAGAGAAAGAGAGTATAAAGTTTTAAGTTATTTTTTTGGATTTCGAGTAAAATATGTGCACGAACGAAGCGAAAGTACTAAAGGGCGACATTACTTAGTTTTCCATTTTTATTGTCGATATCGAACTTTTGATTTGTAAATTAGAAAAGTTTTTAGTTATTTATAAATCGAATTATGCAGGGGAAAACCCGGATTGAAATAAGCCACCAACGAAATGTCTAATTGAATGATAGCCGTTACGTCTCATTAATCTTTAAAGACTAAAAACTATATATAATTTCTTTTGTATCATACGAATAGATTTTCTTTATGTTTTCCTTCATGTTACGTATGTATTTATATAAATACATGGATAAAGGAAAAATGGAAAATACATAATTTATTGTTATAAAATATTTACGATTCGTGGGCTGTCTATGTATTATATTTATTGAAAGAGTAAAAAAGACGAAAATGGGAATTTTTTTTCTCGTTTATAGCTTTTTCAAGTAACATAAAAATGTATACGAATTGTTCTATATATCCACAAATACATACATGTATGTATATATTTAGCTATATAATAATAGAGAGAAGCCATGTCCAGTATTTTATTTCCTGTATACCGACCGACATGGTGTTTTGGTTTGTCTATCTATGTCCGGGCAGAGTAGGCAAAGATGGCAAAAAATATTGGATTATCGAATTGAATTTTTCGTCTTACGTTATGCTGTTATTACATGAAATATTAAATTAACCGAAAAAAAAAATAAAATAAAATCAAATTAAATTTATTTTTGATGGACGAAATATACCGTAAAAATAAGGATTCGTAAATTTAAGGTGATGGCTTAATTGTATCTATATATACATAGACTATACCCAAATGCTTCAATATCAAATGAATCGAAAAAGGTCGATCAATTCATCTTTATCTGTTTCGGATTTTTTTTAGAATTTATATGTGTATGTGTGTGTAAATAAATCAATTTACCTTAAATTGCGATAGATGAGTAACGAATAATTTAAGATTAGAAAAAATTTAAGTTTTTCTTGCTTTTTGTACAATATGATATTTTATTACTACGAAAGTTTGGCAATTTTATTAATACGTATTGTACTATTCAAATATTACATCTTCCGCCCTCAAATTATAGGGTTTATCTCCAACGCGCAATGAGCGTCACAATTTGGCCCAATTTTGATCAATACTTATCAAAAACCTATCAAAAACCTTTCTATTCAGAATAAGCAAATTCCAAAACAGTTGCTAGAACAGTTGCCCTAGGTTGTTATTACCTTTATTTACAAAGTAAAATTTTCGAGTGGTATTCGTACAATGACTCTCATGGAAAGTAATCCTTCGAAACAATGTAAGAGTATCGAAATTATTAAATTATGTGTTCTCAATAATAAGAAATATATTTCAATAAAATTTCCAGCTTTTATGTTTATGTGGTTAATTTGGCAATAAAATCAAAATAAATTTTAGAAAAATATATTTTATTATATTATGCTTCGCACTCGGACACGATTTTTGTTTCACTCCCACATTTCCTTATCTGTTGCCACTGAAAATATCCTATTGCAAATTATCTCTTTTATTACACTCTTACTAGCCATTTTAGACCATGATCAGAATTTTCACGTAAGCTATAAACATTGAAGATACGAATGGCATTTTATATATTTAATATCGTTTTTCTTACATAAAAAATATCATGATTTGCGGTAACCCTCAATAATAAAATTTTTCGTAAAAGCTTAATTGTAACAGCCTCATAATCGACGATTAGCGGGCTGTACAAAAATCGCAGTGTAAAACAATTGTTCGCCAGCGTAGTCTACTTTAAACCAACTCGCAAATATCTGCTTTGAGTAAGAAAGATTGAGATAGAAAGCTTCTTTACCGTAGACCGTAACACCCGCCATATAGCTTTGCGCACAGTTCCTGTCTTTAATGCTAAGTATGCTGGCACATTTTATCGACGTCCTTTAAGCTAGCATAACCCATACATCAGAAAATTACAAGATATTATGAATAATTATAGGCTAATAATATGCTAATTAAATGCTATATTAAACAATTTTGGGCTCCATCCCTTCCAACTAAAACGATGGGTTCTGCTAGCTTTAGAAAAAGTTAGCAGAACCCATATCAAAAAATAATTTAAAAGTAATTGGAAAATTAAAGGTTAATTTTAGGCTAATTAAATTCCATATTTAAATTTTTTAATATGCTTATTATAGAAAAATCATAAGGCTTTATCACTTCAAAGCTAGCAGAACGAAAATCGAAAATCGGACCAAAAACGAAATTAGTACGCAAAACAAGATCAATTGGCATACAAATAATTTTACGCCCATCATGGCCTAACCAAATGCCTCATTAAAAAATTTAGGGCTCCCTCGTTCTTGGCCAAAATTTCAGGTCATCTAATCTATAGCTAGCAGAACCCAAATCGAAATCGGACCAAAATCGAAATTAGAACGAAAAATTTGATCTACTGACAAGCATATAATTTTAAACTCATTATGACCTAGTCAAATACCCCATTAAAAAATGTTGGGCTCCACTCGTTCTTGACAAAACTTCAGGCCATTGGGCCAAAAACGAAATTAGAACAAAAAACTTGAACTAGTGACAAACAAATAATTTTAGGCTCGAGTGAAGCCCAAAATTTTTAATGAGGTATTTAATTAGGCCATAAAAAGCCTAAAATTATTTGTTTGTCAATTGGTCTTGTTTTTCGTTCTAATTTCGGTTTTAGTCCGATTTTCGATTTGAGTTCTGCTAGCTTTAGAATAAATGAACTAAAGTTTGGCCAAAAACGAGTGGAGCGCACAATTTTTTAATGGGGAATTTGATTAAGTCATAATGAGTCTAAAATTATTTGTTTGTCAGTAGATCAAGTTTGTCGTTCTAATTTCGTTTTTGGTCCGATTTTCGGTTTACGTTCTGTTAGCTTTGGAGTGATAAAGCCCTATGACTTTTCTAAAATGAGCAGAATAAAAAAATTTAAAGAGGACGTTTAATTGGCCTATAATTATTCATACTATTTTGTAATGTTCTGCTGTATGGGTTCTCCTAATTTAAGGGACATTTTTATCTCGATTGCTTAATGATACAGGCCATTTATTTTGAATAAATATTATATATATTTTATTAAAACTAATAATTTGGTAGATATTTTAATATTATTTTGATATCTAGTAGCCACTCCTGATTCTGCCAGTATGCTGGCTTATATTTAACTTTATAGTTGTACCTGAATTGTTATGAAATAACATGACGTTGTTTACTAGTATTGAGCAGCGAAACTACGGTTAGGAATCCGTATATATTAGAATCATTTGTACTGATAAATTCTGATGATATTTTATAGTTTCAAATAATAATGGTGCCAAGAAAAAATTAAGAAAAGCTACAAAAGGTCTAATACAAAGTAGTATTTCCAGTAAGCGATACCACCCAGATCGAAATTATACCGAAGTATTCAGCAATTCTACCCCAATAAATAAATGCCACAAAAGTGAAATGAAAAAATTGAAATTATACCCCACAAAATAAATGAAAAAATGCACAAAACTAATGCAAAAATTCAACAAATATGAACATCACTGCAAAATCAGCACATACTTTGAAGTCGTGTATGACCAAAAAATAGCACATGTTTTATGGAAAAAACGAAAAATCTTTAAGTTCATATCTCGAGAAATAAATGATTTCGAAACTGTGTTTAAAGGCTATGCATATGAGTAAAAAATTTGACCATCCACTAAAAATGCCAAACCCACTCTCTAACTCATCTAATAAGCCACGCCTATGTTCAAAATCAACTACGCCACGCCTTTTGCATTGCGTTCATCGCCACAATACCTATATTTTCTTGACACATACATTTTATACCCAGAAATTATTTTATAAAATACAAAACCTTAGGCGAACACTTAGGGGATCGTAGGGTCCAGTCCATATAATCAGGTTTTGGCATTATTCGACAGGGAAAAGTTACTTGACAGGGTTTCATCGTAGCGTATCGCATGTGATGCGATACCGTTCTATTGGAGCCACAGGTTCTGCAAACCAAATGAATCCAATTCGAACCAAAAAAGTGTTTCAACATACTACGATACCGATCACCAGGTACTGCTACATTACATAACAAGAATAACAAGAATATTCACAGCATTGAAAATAGGTAATAAAACTTTAAAACCGATATGTATTTTCATTTATTCACATTTCATAGTTAAATTGTCAACTCTAAATTATAACCAACAATATTAAGTTCATAAAATTTGAAAAGCTCGTCGGATGCTTTTCACAATTGATAATACAAATGTAATTAAAATATTCGTGGTTTCAAATTAAAGGTTCTGTCTTTTTTGAGGTAAATATTTATCGCTTTTAATTTTCTTAGACATCATTTACGACAAAATTAGCTCCTTAAGCTGAATTCCAATTTTATGTAAATATGAAAACCTATATTTAAAATAACTTTTAATAAAATTTAGTTTAATATTTTGCTTTTGGGAAATTTTTATTTTGTAGTAATGATTATAGTGATTATATTATTCTGAAAATTCAAAACCCAACTCCAAATCAGCTTTAATTCGCCAATTCGTGCTTTAGTTTTCTATTTTCAGATTTTCACGTGTCAGAATCTCGTTTGTAGCTATTTTATTTTTCCGCATTTAGTTTCTTGGGATTATGTATTCCAGATTTGAATTACGAGATTACATCGGCCTACTAATAACAAACCCCCCAATAAACTAAATAAGACATTTTTTCACTTATGATATTGGGATATTTTGCATCTATCGTTTCTGTATTAAAAAATAATGAAACAACGACCCAATTATTGGGACATTTCCTTTATGCATAAATACCAACCCATACATAATTTTGGGACTTTTTTGTAATTTCAGGATTTTTGGAACGTAGAACAGAACCACCATAGAAACCACCAAAGGTGGCGTAGCATTATTACAGATTTTTGAAAAAAAAAAATTAGAAAAATCGTATTGTTGATAACCACACTTCCGATTTCTATTTGTGCAATTTTTTACATAATTTGCCGCTTTGATATCATATTCGGTAAGTCGCGAATAAAAATTTCGTGAAATTGTTACTTACCAAAAATGTAGCTAGTAATATCGTCGTTGAAAATAATTTCGCAGAAGATTATTACAAAGAGTCGGAGACTCCTGAGAATCTGGTTTCCCCGGTTATTTTCAAATGAATCTATTATGCAAATTTGTAGAATAACGAAATTGGCTTTTAAATTTTTGCCACCTGTGCACTACAGAGCCGACTAATGCTGAAAACACATGTGCAGAGTTCTGCATGCATCAAAATTAGGATACACTAGTGTATATGGATTAAAATACATGTATGACGCAAGTCATGCAGAATTCCGCACGTTGTCTCTAATTCTAATTTGACCGTGCATCGCTCAGTGTTGACACCGCACAAAAAGAAAAAATGAAAATTTTCGCTAACTTCACATGAGACTATTTGTTGTTTTCTACATTTTGGACAGCTACAAACAATTACAATTTTTAAGATGGAGGAAAAACTTATTGAGTTCGTGAAGAAACACGAATTTTTATATAA
The DNA here is from genome assembly GCA_963691935.1 of Nephrotoma guestfalica. Classification (NCBI taxonomy): domain Eukaryota; kingdom Metazoa; phylum Arthropoda; class Insecta; order Diptera; family Tipulidae; genus Nephrotoma; species Nephrotoma guestfalica. The sequence goes on from OY829915.1 coordinate 165,989,911, forward strand.
TAAAAAACATTATAATTATAAAAATATCTACATGAGAGATAAAAAATTCAATGAACTATCACAGCAATTAAAAATTCCAACTAAGTTATAATATTTCAACATATATATTTTTATTTATTTTATTTTACGATAATCTAAATTTTAATGAATGTACATCTTTGTATTTATAGTGGAATAAGTAAAATCCCGATGGCGCACACTGAGAGATAAATTCCAAAAGGAAATTAAAACTTTAAAAGGAAGTACCATAGGCAGTGGAGCGCTCAGTCCCTGTAAGAAATGGAAGTGGATGGAAAGCTTGATGTTCCTCAAAGATGTCGAAACTTCAAATGACAGGTAATAGTTTTAAATTACATATTAATTTATTTATATTTTGTTTTTCGATACAATAATTATTTATGTTAATTTTTTTTATAGAACAACTGGGAACTACGGAAAAAATGTTGACCAGGAACACTCAGTAAATGCAGCAAATGAGTTCCATGGAATGGCTGATTCTAACAACGCAGCGGATATCAATTATTTGTATGTGGAAAGCGAAACAACTAATTCTACTTTGGAAACAGACTTCAGCTACAGCGAACCATCCCCATCCGTTTCTACGCCGCCTACAAAACGAAAAAATAAATCTGATGCGTTGTTAGAATCAGCCAATAATGAAATGAAGCAGCTAATAGAACTAGCAAAAACCTCATTTAGTCAGCCGATTGAGAGTCCAAAAACGCCTGTAAGTTTTTTTTAATGGAATAATAAGACAGATTGAAGACGCGCGGATTTCACCAGAAGATTTTTTAAATCTGCAAATGGACATCCTGAAAGTGGTGAATGATCATTTATTCAAGAAAATGTGATTTTTTGTTTTTAATAAATTTTATTTAGTTTCATATACAATATTTAAAAATTGTTTTAAATTATCGCGGATTGAAAATGCCTCTCTACTTGAATTATACTTCGTGAACATCCTGTATTGCGGCAAAGGGTTTACTTCTTGTCGCCAAGTACCTTGAACCATTTCATTTTCCTCATTTAAATGGTCAACGAAGTTATTTGACACATAAATTAAGGGATCGTGTAGTTTTATAAAATTGTGCAGGACCAAAGTGGCTTTGACAATTTTAACTGCATTTTCTGGCAACATATTTAATGAGTTAGTCAACACTCGAAATTTAGCAGTCAAAATACCAAAAGTACTTTCTATTTTGACGCGAGCCCCTGATAATTTTTTGTTGAATAGCTCCTTGTCTTTTGGGAGCAGACGTCCGGGATATGGCCTCATCAAATTTGTTCGCAACGGAAATGCGGAATCACCAATGAAAAAACAGGGGAATTCCTCATTTGTTTGTGGTAATTTTTTATTTTTTGATATATTGATACTCCCGTTTAGTATACGCTGCCCAAAACCACTCTGTTTTAATATTCCACCATCGCTCTGGCTCCCATATGCACCAACATCTACGGCAGAAAACATGTAGTTGCTATCACATACAGCTAACAAAACAATGCTATGGTATTTTTTATAGTTATAATATTGAGAGCCACAATGCGGTGGGCATTTTATGCGAATATGTTTGCCATCGACTGCTCCTACTACATTTGGCATACCAGTATTTTTATAATAATCTTCGATGATATTATTCCATTCAATTTCGGTAGGCGGTGAGAGGTAAATGCCACTTAACTCATCCCAAATAATTTGGCATACGTCTAGTATGATTTCACGGACTGTAGACACTCCGATGCGGAATGACCATGACAAAATTTGCCAGGCTGCTCCATGTGCCAAATAACTGAAATTAATAATTTATACAATTAGTATTATATCAGATTAATATAAAGCAGTTTACTTACACTAGTGTCAAAACTAATCTAAATTCTGGATCAATTGAATTTCGTATAAAGTCTTGTTTTTTTAATTTATTTTTCAATAACCTATTTAGGATCTCGAATTCTTTTACTCCCATTCTCGTGGCTTTTCTAAATTGATCCTCGTCCTTTTCTTTAATTTTTAAAAATAATTTAGAAAAAAATCCATGTAATTCACGTTCATGTTCTGTGAATATTTCTCGCGTCCACATACGCCGAGCTTTACAATTATTCTGCGACTCATAAATTTTAATGAATTTTAAGTACGATAAATAACATAAATAAACTAAAATTAGTTTATTGAAATGGTCATACTTAATTATTTTCATTACATATTTAAAAAGCACAAATTAGAAAAGAAATCACAACAATCTGACAGCCTACTTGAAATAAATAAAAAATTGCTCATAAAATGATGCTCATGTATTTTACGTTCAAATCTGCATGCGGCGCTGCATGCGGAAAATCTGCACATCTGCTTTCAGCATAAGTGAAGAGGTATCTAAGTTATTTAATGACAGACCTACAGGCATGCTAGATCAAATGGTATACAAATTTGCCCACTAAAATTAGCAGCTGTTTACAAGGAGATTTTCTAACGACCAATAAAAATAAACTAATTTTCAAATTTTTATTGTTTTGGTTTGCCCAACTCACACTCACTGTTTTTATTTTCAAAATGAACAAAAGTTAATCGAAAACAAATAGTTCTCTCGCTTTTTTGTGGATTTTTCATTCCACGATTTAACTAGGCTGCTTTTAGCTTCCGTAATTAAAATTAAATTTTATTTCTAGCCAACCGAAATTGGTAATATGTTTAAACTAATTTATTTATTAAAATTTCATAATTATTTTAACGTTTAAGTTTTTCTAAATCTTTAAGTCAATTTACGAGTTTTATTTTAGTATTCTAAATTACCACAAATGACAAGAAACATTCAATGTTCACTGAATGTTAATTATTGCTTTCAAAATTCGTTTTTAAGAGATAAATTTATTCGCGGTACTTTATATTGACGGTTAAAAAAACGTTTGCGATCTTACAGAAAGCTTGATAAGGAAGTATACTCGAGGCCAGAATTATAATATTAGCAAACTTGTTTAGGGGTGAAATAAACATTTTCTATCCGCATTTAAAATAAACAAAACATTAAGCGAAATTTGAAACTTCAATTTTTTTTATTAAAATCATAGTTTTACCTAAAAATAAATTAAAACAATTTCTTGCTATTATAAAAACTCACTTCTCCGAACAATTGTTTGTTAACTTTGTGAGATTTTTTTGCCGTCGTTGTGGAGAGGCGGCTGACGTTGACCTCTCCTTGCCGACCTGGGTTGGCGTCATCGGCAAGGGGTGGATGTTGTCGCAGGTCGAGATCGCGCAAAATGAATATTGTACATATAAAGGAATGTATATTTTTGGCGATTGGGAGGGGGTTATACTTTTTCTCTGTGGTGCGAAAACTGGATTAGATTTTGACGAGTGGTGTATGTGTGTGATTGGTTTACACAGGATGTGCGGCGAGGATGTGCTGCAGCTGTAGTGCAGTGAATCATTTTTGATATTTGGAGTGATTTGAATGGGTTTCGTTCATGGTGAGTAAAGGCTCGGTGTCTGCGGTTTGTGGTGGTTGTTCGTTGAACGTTGTGTTTCTCAACTTGCGGAGAGTTGTGTTCATGTGTGTTCTGTCGTTACCTGTATTTATAAGGTATTTTTGGCTGTTCTGAGTTGTTTTGTTTAGGACTTGAGGTAGTTCTCATTTGTTAGTGTATGAGGGCGGATTTGCAGTTTTGTATTGAATCATTGCCTGAATGTTGGATTTGTATGTCCAAATTGGTTTCTTTGCTGAATGCTTCAGGTGTTTTTGTTGGAGTTTGCCGTCGATTTGGCGGGGGCTGAATCATTTTGGGAGTTTTGGTATGATCGGTCGTACGCTGAAGTTTTTGGGCTGTAGGGTTGCCATGGTTCGTTTGTGATCTGTCATGGATTCGTCACGGCTTTGTGAAGCGTGGTTTTTGTTGAATGGTGGTGTTGGCAGGAGGTCGCTTGGTGGATGGTAGTGGTTTCATGGTGGGAAGATTTATGCCGTCTGTTGGGATCGTTTCGAGGTAATTTTAGCTCCTGGATGGACATTGCATAATTCTCTTGGTACATTTTACTACGATTGTTTGTAGAGGTGGTTTCTTCCACGCTTTGATTTCGGAGATTTTCGGAGAGAGCTATTTTGGTGATGTTCCTTCATCCTATTATTCAGCGTTTGTGAAATAAATTGTTATATTTTGATTTTGGTTTGATTAGCGATAGAATTTTCCGTTTCCGTATTTCTTCTGTGCATTGAGAATATAGTGTAGGTAATTTATGATTAGCTGTTTTCTATATTGTGTTTCCTTTATAATCCATCATTTTTGCAAGATTAATTGCAACTATGTTGGAGTTGGTAACGAATCCTATTATTTACCGCAAAATTGCCTTTTTGTGACAAGCAATGGGTTACTAGTATTTTCTCACAGCTTATTAGCGATATTTTTGCTTTATAAAAAGAAATATTATTTGCATTGGATTTGGGATTTTAACAATCTTAACATAAAGAATTGTTTATCGGCAACTTCGTTATATCTATGTAACTGAAAAGCTAGAAATATTTGATATAATTAATATAATTATTCAAAAGAAAGATAAGGTTTGTATACTTCAATACACCAACGACTGGGTGTTTGTCATAAAATGCAACGTTGCCAATCTTGACTGTTTTAGTACAAGAATTATAATTATTAATTCCCAATTTCAAATCAACCCTAAATATTAATTTACATGTACAGTGCCGAGCTATTATATTAAAATTATTCGGTTCTCAGGAAATCTCATTCAAATATATTTAATATACGAGTACATATTATCCCTCTTTTAAGGTACGATTTATATTTAATTATAAAAATTATAAAATAAACTTATTTATCATTCATTTTAGAATAATTTTTTCAAATTTTATCTAGTTGCCTTTACTTAAATATTACCTCCCAGCAGGAAAGCCATTGACGACACACTAATTACTAATTTACGTTTGTTACCAGTCTGAGATGAATCGTTTATGACAAGTCTAATACGAGGTGACAAGTCATAGACGAGTCGCATGTGTCATGTCTGAGATTAATTGTATGTGATATATCCCCAGCAAACGTAGAAGTTTTTTTTTTTTGCTATTTCGTGTTCGCCCAATTCAATGGTTAAATACTAATGAATTTTAGAGTTATTTTGAATATAGTTCAAATAACTTTGGTTTCAGGAAATTCTACTGTAAGTTGCGGAGTTGCAGAATGATTAAATTAATAAATGTTTCAATTATTTAGGAAGCCGGAAAATATGAATTTAGAATTAAATTTCAGGAAATTTACAGATGCTTGTGAATTAATGCTTCATTGTAATTGCTGATTGTGTAGTTTAGAATTGTGTTGTCATTTTATTACTAACGACTTTACATAGGTGTCTGTAACGGGTCGAGTCAACCAATTTTGGTTAGGAAGCCGAAAAGTATTAATAGAATTAAATTTCAGGAAAATTCCAGATGCATGTGAAATAATAATATTTTTTCTTAGGTTGCCGTTTTAAAGAAGCAATTGTTGAAGACCAATACCATCGTTATCCATTAACATATTAAGCCTTTATCCTTCATCTAGTAGATTAGAATTGTGTTGTCTTTGTGTTACTAACTATCGGCTATACCTAGGTGTCTGTAACCGGGCCGATTCTGTCCCACTTAACTAACCTATCCAATCCTTCGGTTTTGTTATGTGTAAAAAAGGGTGTACGGTGGACCCGGCGTCATCCGGGAACTCAAGCCTAAGAACTTGGTCGTACATTCAAAATCAATCAATCAATCAATCAATTATAAAAACTCACTTCTCCGAACAATTGTGAAGTGAAATTTATAAAATTTTAAGTAAAAAATTTAAGTTTTCACGTATAAGTTTTATTAACCAAAAAAAAATGTTTTCCTACCTCGGTCCACTAGTTCGTAATTAAAACTGATTAATTATAGAGTTCTTCAAATTGTTTGAGAGCGCTCAGTGCCTTGAGCTAGTTGTGATTGAATATAATACTTTCAAAAGGATTAATTTGTCCTTTTTGTAAATTAATTTGTTTTTTACTCTTTTACTCAACAGTAATTGGCAAGTTGCCCTATAGTGGCCATGGCACGTTGTTTTCAAGATAAGCGTGGAGTTCTAGATAAAGCAAGATAACGGAATATTATCAATACTGCAATATTTGCCCTGTTCAATATTCTAAAAGACAAAACAAATTATAGAATGAAAAATGAACAGTTCTGTAAAAAACCAATTTTACTAAATTGGATCCTGTTGAAGGGATTGACTCATTCAACAGTTTTTCTTGTTAATGGGCATACTGAGGGATGAAGTTAGATATAAACAAATTAGTTACGTCAAAACACAAAGTTCCCTTACCATTATCCAATAAAATAATAAATTAAATTTAAATAATGAAAATATTGAATTGACAATTTAATTTTTTTATTGAAAGCTATAATTAAAATATTATAATAGTTTAAAATTATTTTGGCCATTACTGATCATAGTCGAGCCGGTCATTTACATCCCAATGCTTACCAGTAGATTGTAAGTAAACGTACAATCAGGCTTTCAAGTATGTATTAACTAGAATACTTTATATGTATTTGAAGACCAAAGTCTTAAGTGGCATCGAGCGACTTGAACATCCAATAGTGAATATTCTGAATCGAATTTATCCACTATAGCACGCACAGCCTGTCTGGAGGAACGATTATTATGACCGAAAATTGGAGTTGCGACCACCGACTCAGAATTGCGGTAGTAATTTTTAATAATTTTCAAACATTGCTCGTTCGTGAACTTCGCGGGTGTTCGTATTAAAATATTAAAATACAAGATTCGTATGTCCCTATTGGAAAACCCGTTACAATATAGGCCTCTCCGACTACTTATTCGATACTTATTGGATTATTAGCCGCCATCTTAAATAAGTATATAAAACCATATGAATTGATGTTGCCTACTGAGTTACTATGAAAGGTCATAACACTAAGAATCGATTTGTTTTGTATGAAAACAAATATTTTTGCCACATTAGCTGTTTGCTAATAGATCCATAACAAAAATTGTCGAATATTTGTGTGTGAACTACTTATTCAAATAAGTGACTTCGCGAACATACTTATTTGAACAAGCAAGTCCACAAACTCGTTTCGGAAGAGGTTTTACTATATTTTTTAGTGCAATTAAGTTCTAACTGGTAGCGACAGTTAGTGGCTAATGCAATCAATATTACATCAACAAAAAAAACTAACGATATGTCTTTCAGAATACTGATCTATTAATTTAACTGACTTAATTTTATTTTTGTAATGATAGTCATTGTTGCTAGATTTGAGACTGAGGTCAAATTCATGATACTTATTGTGTGGAGACAGACCTATTTGAAAACCCACAAAAAGTATTCTCTTAAGTAGTCGTAATGTTGACTTATTTGACTTATTACGATAGGTAATTAATTTGGGAGGAATCTTTCCAAACAAGTCAAAAAAGTCTCCAAAAGGCTACTTAGAAAGAGAATTATTGGAGATTTTCTAATAAATAAGTTTTCACAAAGAAATATTGAATTTAACGCAGTCTAAGTACAACTCGTGACGACTTAATTCGTCAATGACTTTGCTTTAAAATTCATCCGAAACCAACTTATTTTTGGAAACTTACATATTCAAATAACCCCTCACCCGGAGTCGGATACTTGAATAAGTTGACCCCACAAACAAAAAATTGGAAATTTATAACGTGAACCTAGTGGCATACGACGTATGTGCCATAAAAAAAGAATGTCACAGTTTTCACGTTTTACATTAAATAATCAACGAAATCGTTTTGGACAGTCTTATATATACTTTAGAATCGGTTTCAATAAAAGCTTAATTTCCCAAAATGATTGATTTTAAATATCGGTGAAAGTAATAGTAAACATGTTGGTAGAGACTTACTATTTTTTAAATCAGTTTGTTTAACTGTGGCTTGCAAACTTTCCTAATTAAAAAAGTTAACTTTTCTTAATTAAAAAAGTTAGTATAACTTTTAACTTATAAAAAGTTAAGACGACCAAAAAAAAATCGTTAAATTACATTTGTCACCTAATTCAAATTATTAGAGCGAAATTTTGCGTTCAAAGTTGTCATAGAACATTCACTTAACAATTTTACAATGAGTGTGGCAGGAATGTAAAAAAAGAGTTTCGACAAAAGTTTAAACTTTCTATAATTTTAAATTTATTCATAATTAGTATATGATTGTCCTTCCGTCTCCACAAAATATATTAGGCACGTATTTAATTTAAAGGTATTTTGATTTTTAAAATCTAAAAATTTGCCATCGACAACTAGATAAGCTACAAATAACCCTTGGTTATAACCCCTCGGAGCCTGGTTTATTTGAATAAGGAAGATTTCACAAACAAGTATGAGTCCCTAATATAACCTAAAATAATTAAATAAGATAATTAAAAATTCTTAACTTATCGTAAAGGTAAATAAAAATATTTTTTTGTTGCTACAATTTGGGGCACCGGATATAACCGGTTTGCTCACGTGTCTAATTATGAAAGTAACTGATTGTGCAAATACAAATTATTCGATTTCATCGAAACATAAGTTTGGCCAAAGCGAACAAGATTTACCATATACACCGATATTGTTAAATAAACACAAATAATTAGTTCTTCACCTCTCTAAAATGATGCCTAAAATTTGAAAATTATTGCAATTCCATCCCAATGATAGTTTAAAATTAACCAAATGGATGCATAATTTTCCGCACATTTTGTCCAATTTTCTAGTTATTGTGTAAAAAATTAGCTTTCCACATTGCTCTAATTTTGATTGCTTGTTTAAAGCGATCAGGCAAATTACTATGAATTAGGTATTAGCAAAAGTTACAACAATACAATAAGTGACTAAGAACTTAGTTAATCCTCACATCTCGTTGATATTTTTGAACAATTAAATCGATGAAAATGTCTGGCTTAGTGTACGAATCTTAACATTTTTATTCGGTTAATTAAATAACAAAAATGTATTAGTATATCAACAAGTAAATTAACAAATTTTCCGATTAAAAAAATTCAACAAAAAAAAAATTTCATGGTAATGACATGCAAATTAGACGGCATGGAGAAAATGCCGATAATCACAAAACAGGAAATTTAGTTGATGTTTTTGTTAAATTACTTTATGAATGACAACTAATTATTGTAAAAGATTTTTTTTTTGTGGGTGTGTGCTTCGTTCCTTCCAAAACAATGATAAAATAATGTTTGTCTTCGCGAGTTTGTTTACTTGTGTATTTCAACCCTTTATCCAACCGCTCGATTCTTTTGCAATACGTACGCTTTTTCTAGACTATAAAACCATAAAGGAATTTTACAAGTTTTTTTTGTAAATTTTTATCTTAAAGAAGATAAATATGTTGAAGTATTTTTTTGTTTCTGAAACCAATTTTTATAATTTACCCGGTACGATATTTGTATGTGCACTAGCATAGTTTAAAACATTACATAAACGACGGGAAAGATGAAAAACAATAATTTTCTTATTGTTTTTAATGTCTGGAAACATCAGACGATGGAATAACATAACGAGAAGATATTATGTCTTAAAAATAAAAATTTACTTTCTCAATATCCTTATTTATTATTTAAAGAATAATAAATATAGCGTTAAAGTGGTTTCGGTACACTATTTATAAATGTCTATGTAGTTTTGTGAAAAAGAGAGCATGTTCAGATGCACACAACTAATCAGATACTTAGGTCTTGCTATAAATTAAAAATGGCGTTTAGTAATGCGTGCTTTGTCGAAAAGCTCGCATTGAAACTTTTGTATTATTTATAACATTTATACCACCACATCCATTAAATCAATCATAAAATCGAAAAATAGGACTATTTTTCGATATAAAACAACTTTTAATGGCCATTAAATTTTATGAACTTCATTTTAAATTTATTAGGAATATAAAAAAGCACACAAAACATAGAACTTTAATTTCATAAAAGCTTGGTAATAATTCATGTATCATATTGTAACAATCACAAATTATTGTATGTGAGATCAATGCTGGTAAACACTGGGAAAAATTATTCAACTATTTTTTTAACGTTTAGTTTTTCATATAGTTTTTCCGTAATGTACTATGACTTTTCTATAGTTTTTGTGATTGGAAACATCAAATATTTAAATGTATTCCCCATTAAAATAAATATACAATTTTTATACATTTCAAATATGATTTATTTTTCTATTAAAATAAAAAATAATAAATATGAATTTTCCAGATCAAAGTGGAACTAAATAATAATATAAAATGGAAATCCAGTATCGTTGGAAAAAAAATTATTGAATAAATAACCTAAAGGCATATTCCTACTTTTATATATATCTACATAAGTACGAAAAATAGCAGATTCGATGCAACAAGAACTCCAGAAAAAAAACAACCCGCAATGACAAAGGGAATATACATTTATATATAAACCTAACTTTTCCGATTTTCCAATTTTATTTTCCCCGAAATCAAGAAAGTTTCGTTTTTGCTTTTTTATTTTCTTAAAATTACCATCAAAGTTTGTTTTATTTTCAAAACATAAAAATATCTGATTGATATTCTATCGAAGGGGAGAAGATATCGCCCGAAATAGAATACATCGAAAGAAGCAAAAAAAAAAAAAATTGGATAACTTTTCAAATTTAAGTCGAACTTTCTTTGCAGTCAAGCAACAACAATAACTCCCAAAAAAAATGAAATCGTATTGAGAAATAGGGGAACCAAACGAATTATTTGATGAAAAACTATACTCGAAAAAAAGGGAATTTTATTTCATCAAATGAAGAATATATATAATCATAATAAAATAAAAACACCATTTAGATTTTAACTTTTTGATAAGAGAATCGAAAATGGAAAACCCTATAATACCTCACCTGAAATTTGGGTTCCACCCTCCTGTAAACCAACTTTCTTTATATATACACATAAATTAAATAGGAAAACAAAAGATTTATTTTTATATATGATTACATTAACTTTGATGTAACGGCCGCGCGGAAAACCAGACACACAATGATTATCGGAAAGCTAATCTGGAAATCGTTAGTACCTCCACTACGTAAATATTTTATAATACCAAACATAATACCTAACGCCATTATTCATGTTTTTCTATTTAATTGTCGATTAAAAATAAGGAAAACCTATTTTAGGACCACGTCGTAATAGAACGGGAAGTGTGTGGTAGAAATTAAAACTAAAATGTTAATTATAATTAAAGTTTCGATGTTTTATGTACACACATATACATTACACAATAATAATAGGAACAATTTGAAATTAAATGAAAACTATGGCGAGCTATAAAGTGATTGATGGATATGGGCATTACTTTTGTTTATTTAGTTTTTTATTTCAATTTTTACTTTTTAATCAATAAGTCTTTTAACTAACTTAGATGATTTAAGGACGTAATTAAATTAAGTTTTAAGAGTTATAGTTATAACTAATAAACTAAGTACTAAATGGATTACGAATTAATTATTATTCAACTAAGGGAGTTAGGGAGATCGTGACGGGTTGCTCAATAAAAACTATAATAAAAACTTCTAGGTCATTGTTCTTATATACAGTTTTCATGAAAATACTAAACTTTATAATCAAATATTCATTGTGGAACATAATGGCCGAGTCCTAGGTAAAGTAACAAACCACTATTAAACTAAATTTTTGGTTGTTCGTTAGAAAGTTTAATTATGCCCAAATCTACTTATATAAATAATAGAACTTGATTAAAACAGTTTCGGTAAAACCAATTCTAGCCAGGCCAGATACCTAAAGCCTATCCTTAATAAATTAAGAGTTTGTTCGAGTACGAGTCTTCTATTAAATATTTTTCATAAAAAATCTACAAATTACTTGAAGTTTTCTTAAAATTATTTGGCGTATTAGCAAACAACACTTCTTTCATAAATGAACAGTGTATATTTCTCCGATATATTTCAACGTCAAAATAAAAATACCACCGTGTGTGAGAAATGTTATTTTAAAGTGCTGGGAAGAATATTAGGAATCAAAATTATTAAAACGGTGAAAACGAACTAAATATATACCACAAGACTTGCTGCAAGTAGAACTTTTTCGGTATTTTTAAAGCCGTTTCAGTAAAAACCAGGCCATGTGTCATCGACCGGCGCAAGTGGTAGTCAGAAGGAGCAATGTCTGGTGAATACGGCGGGTGGGGTAGGACATCCCATTGAAGCGCCTCCAAAGTTTCCTTGACTCTTGCATATTGTGGTCGAGCGTTGTCATGCTGAGAGATCATTTTGTCGGCGCTTCAGCTTGGCTGGAGTAGCTCATAATAGGTCACTCCGAAGTGATCGATGAATATTCGGTTTGACGGTTGAAGTTGATGCATGACCGAGCTTACCCCACGCTTCTGCGCTTTGGTTTGTCGTAGTAGATCCACTTTTTGCCCTCCTCCCCCCGTTACGATTGGATGCAAAAACCCCTTCCAATTTCGTCTTTGGAGCCCGTATTCGCACGTTGAGTCCATACAGAACCCCATTTCCTTGGAATGGAATCGCATGTTGAGTCACTTCCAAATTTTCAGCGAACTCCTCTTGTGTTTGCCATGAATCTTGGTCCAATAACGCCTCCAACTCAGCATGTTCAAACTTTACTGGTTTCCCTTCGCGTTCTTTGTCATTGTGTCAAAATCACCACTTTTAAAACGGCGGAACCAGTGCTCGCATGTTTTATTGATCGAGCATATTCCCCATATGCTTAACAGTAATCGATGTCCAACAGCTGCAATTTTCTTCAAATTAAAACAAAAAAGAAGCGCTTCCCGCAAACTGTGTTTTGTTGGCACAAAGGTTGACATGGTTAGAGCACAAATAGTGATTTGTTTAGGCACATGGCCTGGTTTTACCGTATGTGATGAAGCATTGTCATGAAAAATGACTTTGTCTTGCCTCTTACGGAATTCGGGCCTTTTTTCAAATCGTTCAATTGTTGTTGGTAACGTTTAGTATTAACCGTTTCCCCAGATTTTAAAAGCTCACAAACACAAAGAATCGTCTTTCCGCCAAAGCTATGTGGATAATGCGTCTGGTTCCGTTCACCCATGATTTTTTGCACTTGGGAATCTCACAATAAATCTTATTTTTATCACCATGTAAAAACAACTCCCTTTCTACCGAGCGAGCCAAATATCACATATGTTTTGGATTGGTATTAGCTCCTTGACTAACGCCCAACTGCTCGGCGAGCTGTTTTTGTGTTTGCGAATCATCTTCGTACACGTTCCTTATGTATAACATCGAAGTCACCACTTTTGAAATGCCGAAACCATCGTTCATTCGTATCTTGCGATGGAGTATGTTCACCATAAGCTTCTCAAAGTAATCGGTATGCTATAGAAATATTTTCTTCTAGGCTTTTTTTGATATTCAATAGCTATTATGGAAAACACATGCTTACTTTTCTATTTTTCTCGAAATTTTCGGTTTATATTTTGTTATTAGCGCTCAAACTTTGAGCAAGCTCGATCAGAATATACAACAACAAACAATAAACTCAAATTTTTTAGACACACAATACAATACACATCTATAATAGACTCAAACCCAATGATTTCACACCTTTGTGCGTTATTCTCTCTTATATTGACACTAGAACACCAACCACTTTCAACCTTCAACCGGTGTATCCAACAACAAATCGGGATAATTAGAACACCGCATTACATTGTTTTAATTCGGTGGCTTTTTTAAGACAATTGGCACCAGTTAAAATATCAGCCAGTTATATATCGATTTGAGGAACTAAACTTGGTTCATTAGATTGGTTTCCTAAAGCCAATTGTATTTAGTACGCAGCGTGTAATTAAGAACTTTCCTGCTGGTACCATAAGTACAACGTCAGTAAAGATAACTTGCTGCCACAAAGTCTATATATCCAAAAGGCCTTTCGGCATCGCTTTCGATCGACTTTTTAAAGACCGCAATCTCGTTAAATCGATTCGAGTTATTGTGAACGTATTTGTCAAATGATTCAATTTACATTCACAATCATAGATTTTTTACTTCTTGTGGTGTATGATACTCTATTAATCTTAAATTGAACACACTTTATGTTGAAGAAACTTTTTGATAAGATCCAATTCATAAAACCGCCTCTTTTATATAAAGAAATTGTTCTCAAACTAACCGTTTAATTAATATAAAGAGTGTTCCAATTTGAGTTCATTTTAAAATTTTGAGGGAACATTAATTGTCCGCATAAGTGATACACGCTCAGAGATACACGCGCCAAACTTTAGCTTTAGCCGAATTGAAAACACGCTAAAACAAATTAGCGCCGGGCTGGAACAGCTAGAGAGAAATTCACCCACTCAGCAACAAGCTCCGCGTTCTCAATCACCTTGGAGACGAACGCCGTCTCCAGTTAGAAATCAAACACCGCAATCGCTAGAAGGATCTCATATTCCCACGCAACTGTTGTTGGTATCACGCAAGATTTAGTGACACTGCAGAGAAATGCACTTTTGCTACACAGTAAACGGAATCCGCAAATACCGCATCCCCATACAAGTAAGTCTTAAGGTCGTAGTGACACACCTAAGACAACCGCAGCGCAGCCGCCCCTTTCTGCGGGATTCGATGAATCAAATCACATTTCTGATTGACACCGGCGATGATCTAAGCTTAATTTCATACCGCAAATATTGCTGCTTCGGAGCAAATCTAAATCACGATCTGGTTCTGGCAGCAGCTAATGGTATCACAATAAATACTTATGGTACCAAATTACCCGACATTGACATTGGATTAAGGTGTTCCATCAAACACGCCTTCTCGCTAATGCCAACCACCCCATCATCGGCGCGGATTTCCAAAAGAAATTCGGTCTTTTAGTGGATCTGAAAACTCACAAATTGATTCATCCAACCACTAAACTTCCAATCAGCGCGTTCATACACCATCACCATTGCATTTTACAATTAACAATGACTATGGAGCACTGTTAAAGAAATTCCCTTCTTTAACAGCTCCACCAAACTACAACTCTCCGGTAATACTACAGGACATTTACCATTCTCAAGGCCAAGAAGACTTGATCAAATTCGCCATAAAGCAGTTTTCTTAGAATTCCAACACACGGTGGAACTAGGAATCTGCCGGCCTTCTTCATCAGCAATATCTTGTCCATTGCACATGGCGAAGAAGGAGGACAACGGCTGGAGACCATGTGGGAACTACAGAAGGCTTAACGCAGTCACAATACATGACCGTTATCCTATCCCTCACATACAAAATTTCTCCATGCAATTACATAGCTGCATAGTTTTCTCGAAAATCGATCTCGTCAGAACATACCATCTATTTCAATTGCTCCTAACAACATTCACAAAACTGCTATTACCACTCCATTTGGCTTATTCGAATTCACCTGAATGCTATTTGGACTCAGTAATGCAGCACAAACATTCCAGCGTTTCATCAACGAAATCGTAAAAGATCTCGATTGTGTCTTTGTATATATTGACATTCACGTAGCCTCAAAAGAGGAGCAACAACACTTACAACATTTGGGACAACTTTTCCAAAAATTATCAAGTTACGGTGTCAACATTAACACCGCAAAATATGTGTTTGGGACGAATAGACTTTTTTAGTCACAAGATTACACCTAATGCCATTCTGCCGTCCGAAGGACGAATTAATGCAATTAGAGAATTCCCAGTACCTCAAAACGTGAAACAAATCCAACAATTCGTCGGCATGCTAAACTACTACCATCGATTTATACATTTGCCAAGTCTTCTCAAAAAGTCAAAAACGCCTCAAAATTTTTGTAGAACTGAAGAATGTCAAAACGCATTCATTCAGCTCAAGAACAGCTTGGAAAATATTGCTCTTTTAGCTCATTCACTAAATGAAATGAAATATAGCATCACTACTGATGCATCCAACACAGCAATAGGCGCGGTACAACTAAATAATAAGACCTGAGAACCTCTTGCATTTTTCTCCAAGAAATTATCAGATGCAGAAAGAAAATATTCCGCATTTGATCGCAAATTGCTTGCAATTTTCCAACGAATTAAACATTTTCGTTACTTTGCCGAAGGTCGGGAATTCACTACCTCTAAAGCGGAACGAAATCCAAGATAAGCACGCCATTTAAATTATGTCTCTCAATTTACAACAGACATACAACACATTCATGACAAAGACAATGTGGTCGCCGATACACTATCTCGGGCTTCTGACCACGAAATTGCGTCGACAGCTATACTCGCTACGACATCACAACGATTGCAAAAGCACAAGCTTGCGATCAAGAACTACAAGACTTATTTTCTAATTCTACAAATTGGCGCACTTTGAAATGGAAATTAGATAAATTTTCATTAGCCGATTTGACAATTTACTATGAAATATCTACAGATAACAATCGCCCGTACATCCAAAGTCATTACGCCGAACAATTTTCGACACTCTGCATAATATTTCACATCCAAGTGTACGAGCAACTCGCAAACTCATCACTTTAAGATATTTTTGGCTCAGTATGAACAACGATGACTTTGGGCGAAATCTTGTTTATCCTGTTAAAAATGCAAAGTACAAGGACTTACCAAATCACCTCACGGTAATTTTCAAATTTCACCAGGTAGATTTGAACATATCCATTTAGATATTGTTGGACCACTTCCACCATCTAATGGATTTACATATATCTTAACCTGCGTTGATTGTTTTACGCGTTGGCCAGAAGCCGGCCAGAAAAGACATCTCCGCACAACAATCGATAAAACGCTCGTCGAAAACTACATTTCTAGATTCGGCGTCCCGGCTGAATGTATGGCCGCATTATCTTGCTGGAATACCCAACATTGACATATTGACTAAGCGTATTATCCCCAAAACCAACTAAAACGTCTTCCAACAGATTTACATACTTGGCACCATTGATTTTAGTTGATACAAAACAAATTTGAGCACGTTCTGTGTAACAAAATGCTCCCCATACCATCAGCGAGCGACCCATAAAATTTCGGGATTGAGGAGTAAGCCTGTTCTGACGAGTATCCTCCGAATACCTTTGCAAACCATCAGGGCCGTCAAGAGACAATTTTTTCTCATTGTTAAATATAACATTATGCCAGTTTTCATCCCAAAATTGGTAAACCTCAGCAAATCTCAATCGAACGATTTTATGCCTTGGTAAAGGTCGCGGCCGAGCATCTCGTTTCATGTATTTCAGATGTTCCGATTCATTTAAAATGTGCCGAATACGCCTTTTTTAAATTGGAAGTTGAAGATACTGCCCTGTCTGTGCAAGAGACATTGAATCTTTAACTGCAAGTCTTTTAATCTCCCGTTTGTCACGATCAGTTATCGTTGATTTACGACCACAACGCTTTTTAATGCCATAATTATCTCGTAATGTTACGTAATTATGCACAAGGGTTTTACTTTTACATATTCTACCAGCAATTTCGCGTAATGTCACGCCACTTTCATAAAAAACATCAATTTTGCCGCGCTCCACCAAGGTTAATTGTTTTCCTCGTGGCATTTTGTAATTATAACCTACAAAAAATATATTAGCCATTTATAAAAATTTCGACCTAATTTGCAAAATAATATTACGAAACTTTTCATTTTTACCTCAAAATTATAACAAATTGTGTTAAATTTCACTTTAGTCCTTATAATTTTTGCCTTTTAACGTTTGTTTTCAAATCAAAATTTATAAATGAACTGCACTAGATTGTTCTCTGTTACGCATATTTGATATAAAATACTAAAACACAAATAACTGTAAATTTAAACAAGTATACAGTGGTGGATTTAGGTGAAATTTTTAATTACAATTCGTCCCTATATACGAGTATTGCCTCCGCTGTACCTTGTACAAATTTAAATTTTTTTGCGTGAAAGGAGACACAGCTAATACAGCTAAACATTACCAACCAAACGGCACAGTGGTTAAAGCTCTAGTTTTGATCGGGAGGTACCGGGTTCGAATCCCGTGAAGAAAAGGACCAAAACTATGACCTATCGGAGTGCAAAACTCATGGGCCGACCTATCTTCCCTGGCAGTGCTATAGACACAGGAAACTGTGAACCGGCACAGATGATAAAAAAAGCCAAACATTGAATCGTGTTTTAAATTTATCACAATTTAAAAATTTAGAGGTTGATGGCTAAACACGGATTAACCTATAAACTCACCAAAATGTTCGGGTACATATTTAGTAGTTAAGGCAATCATAACGGGTAACATTTAGGCAGAAGAAAGCTTTCTTTGCCATTTAGGACATACCTACGTACGTACATACATTCAAATCTAATATTCCATACCATCTACGAATCATAAAATATTCATTAATGAATTATAAGTTTCAATAGTTTTGAATCCAATTTACCTAGCTATATTATTGTTTACCTATAATTAAATAACAATTTATTAAATATTTAATAAACAGAAACGAAAATAAAAAACAAAATTTAAATTTATTGATGTGGCTTTTTGGGTTTATAGCTGTGTGGTTTTTCTCGTATACCTAGGATCAAATACACACGTATTAAAAATATTAATTAAAATCAACCGCAATGTCATACAAGCTTTTCTTTATAAAAACTATTATATAAGGAAAAATCACTATGCTAATTTAATATTTATAAATTTATTAACAAAACACACACACACACACAACTTTCTCCTACATATATCTATATAATTATACCAGAGTAAAGTACTATATTAATAATTATTTTAATATAAAAAAATCAAATTAATTTTCACCAAAAAAAAAGTTTTAATTACAAAATTTATGTTTTACACAGAGACATAGAGAATTAAATTCTTGTACCAAGAAGGAGTAGGAAGAAAAGCTTAAAAATAAATAAATAAAAAAGTTTATTTTTCTTTATGTTTTAATTGAAAATTAAATTAAATATTTACATAACCCGATTTAATTAAAATTAGTCCTATGATAACTTTTCTGTGTCTATTTGTGTTTGTACGTAGTACATATTTGCCGTCGTGTATGTAAAAAGTTGTTTGTAAGAAAATAAAAACTAAAACAAAAAGCGCAATTAGAATTTTTGTATTAAAGTAGCATTACACACGTTAGATTTCACAAGAAATGGTACATGGAGTTTTACGATTTTGTGACTTTAAATTATGTGACATAGAGAAGGCCTAGACGAGTGGATTTAAAATTGTTGCCACTCATCCCTTTTATGAAATGGAAACTATAGAACAACTAAACTAAGATCACTGGACATATACCATTCGCGGGTTGATAGATAAATTAATGTAGTTTTTGTTATCGCGGTGTTATATTTGTTTGCAGCTTACCAGCACAGAAAAAACATAATTTTGATTAACGCTTCAGTATATCGATTTTGTCCCGTGAGTTACTCATTTAAAATGAGTGAAGCAAAAAAAAAATCGAATACATATACAGTGTATAATACACAATTATGTTTTTGTATTTGTATTTTTCTTTTGTTCGTATTTGTGACATTTTTATAATAGACAGTGCCAACATAACGCGATCCGGGTAAATCGTTTTAATTGTTATGGTGCTTATTTCCGTTTCTCAACACATTACGTCTGCTCTCGAGCTGTGGAATGTCATTATTTAATATGGCAATATGTCTTATATTTATTATATTTTTTTATCATAAATTAACTTATATGTTTTTATAAAGTTTTATTAATAAATTTATTTTAAATTTGTAAAAATTAATTTTTAATTTACTAAATATAAAAAAATACATAAACACACAAACAATTTAAAAAGTAACACTGTCTTGTAAACAACACAAAAATTGGGCGTTTACAATGGTTAATATTTATAAACAAAAACAATGACACGTGAAATGCATGTGCAGAACACTAACACAAATATTCCAACTATATCTTTCCGATTACACTCATTTTGTTTCACACATTTTGGGACAAAATCGATATACGTCTTAGTGAACGAAATACACTGGAATAGTTAGTATCTATTTATTTTAATTAAATATTTCACTCATTAATATAACACAAATTTATTTTTTTTTTATAAAAAGACATTTTACTAAATTTTCGAGTTCAAGTAAATCATAAACTGGTTAAATTCCTTTCAAATATTCAAATAGTTAAAATATTTACAATAAAACTCCCAGAAGCACCAAAAAGTCGGCTACTAGTAATTAGAGGTGATCTATAACAAATTAAATAATTGCCGTTGAGAACACCGTTATAATCGTAGTCAACATTACTGGAATAAATGTGCATCCATTCCTATACCTAGGTTTAACCTTAAACTAGGAATTATTTTAAATGTATATCAATTTACATAGCCAATTACGTATTGTTACATCAACTAGCATTGTTAACCGATACCAGTGCCTTGTACATTTAGCCGTGTACAATTAAGAAATTCTGACGTTCCCATCCCTAGCCGCGTGAAGACATTTACAATTCGGAATTCTAGTCAACTACATCGCACTATTTCGTTTACTTAAGATATTAATCAGTTCAGCACAGTGCTGCCGGCACTTATTTTGGAAGAACTTCATCGCTAAATAATGATGGCAGTGCTAGTTCATTTGTGTTCATTGTGTTGTCCCAGCAACTTTTATTTTAGTGATACCACGGTCGCCTCGTTACATTCGAGAAGTAGGTGCTTAACGTCTTCTACTTCAGATCTTGAAACTTTGTAGGTAGTCTTTAAACTTATCATGTCCAGAGATTACTTAGTTCATCGAGGTCGTTAGAGGAATTTTTAGTTTGTCTTTCTTTGATGCCAGAGGTGAAGTCAATTGTATGCCTACCAATGACCGATTCACTCCACCACCTTTGCCAAAGATCGCTATTGCCTCTATTTCCATTTTGTTTCTATATTGGTTATGTGCATTATCTGCAACATGTACATGTTTTGATTAGAATATCTGCTTGGAGTACAACGGCCAGAACCACAATGGCATATTTAGACATTGTTTGGTAAGCCTTTGTTACTCATAGTAGGATATTCCTTTGAGCACTTCCTCAGCCGCAGCATACGTGAATAGCGCCTCTGCTACATCTTTGTAAATTATTACTACTGTTTTGTGATTCAGTCCTCATCCCTCTCTTGACACTAAGTTTTTTAGCGTTTCCACATACTCTTAGAACGTGAGAAGTTAGTCCCATATGATCATCAAGGTCAACTCTAAGATATCTTACTGTCTTGATTCTTTTTTAAGTTTCGACCGTTTAACGATATTATTGGAGATCGACGAGAGTCGTACTTGAATTTTAGCAGCAACATCACAGTTTCTTCTGATGATGGTGACATATTATATGCTATGTGCCATTCGTGCTTGTATCGTGTTAAACACGATATTCCAGTACACAGGACTTACACTATTGTATAATATTGGCTATATTAATAGAGTCTTGAAGATATCTTGTGGTGATTTGTTTAGCAACAGAATCATACATGTTTCTTATTACTGCGGGTCGACTGTTCAAGCAGAGAGGGGAGGGTGGGAGATTTTACGGAGATTATATACTAATAAACTTGCGATGACACTAGGCCACTAAGTTTATGAAATGGCCCGGCGATGACTAGCAATATACCCATTACATATTTTGAACTTTGGGTGTTGACAATGTTAATTGGTCGGACTATCGCATCTTCAGTAGACATGCAACGCCGGAAACCGAATTGTTTTGCCGAGAACAGTCCGCCCTGTTTAATCCGAGGTCTATAAGATTGGAGAAAGCGGATCTTTATGACCAGGATTCCTGAGAATAATCAATTCACCCGATTCCCACACCTTAGATAAGTAACCAAATTTCAAGCAGTTGTTTAAAAATTTTATATTATGCTGGGCCCTATGTTAGGCCATGCAAGTTTTATTATATCGGCGTTCAAGTTATCAAGTCCTGGTGACTTGTTTCGTTTAAATCATTTTAGAGCACTGGTGACATCTTCCCACGTAAATCAGAGGTCTTCAGCAATCGTTAATGTCCAAATACTGTTGGGAGCGATCTCACGCATAGCTACATGTGACTCAGCTTCATCTGATCGTTCATCCAGTAGAAGTAAGTTAAGAAACTCCAAACGTGTGTCATGCTACGTATCTGTGACGACTCTGTTTGTCTTCCTCATGGTATTTAAACCTTCAGGAAGTCTTAATTGACCGGCGGTAAATTTGTATACAAGGCTCCATCGGTCTTTATTATCAGGTTCCGTGACGCGTCCCAGGAGCCAACCAAGTGTCTAGCAAGCAAATAGACCCCAGTCAGCTACCTTAACAAATCTCGTAATTTTGCTACATGCGGGCGGATCATTCTGTGACGGGTTTGATAACTCGATCCCATTAAACGAGAACGTCATTGGGTTTCCCTGCAAGTTCATTATCAAGAGGTCACTCCTAGGCACGAAGTCCTTTACTTTTCTTCCGTTTTCATCATGACCGTTTATCATGCCACATTTTACTTCTGGCATTGAAGTATCCGGTGATGAATTCTTTTTGGTGATGGACCGATAAAGAACCTAGGATTCTTTATCGGTCCATCACCAATTCTCATTTCGATTTTGCACAGATGGTACTCGGTTCACTGTATTGGACATATAATGAAAAAGGTGGAATGAACATACTTCTGATTAAACATTATGAATACTAATTGCAGTCTTGGGATTCTCAGAGCAGCCTATTGCTACTCTGGCTGTAGAAGGCATGCCGCTGATTTGACCATTGACCGAGTGTGGTTCTTGCAGACATAGGATATCTATGTCGTGGTTGGTGGTGCGTTCTCATATTTCTGATCCGACTATTTTAGCTACCTACTGTTGGAGGGCAAAAGGTAGGTTACCGTTAAATTTTAAATTTTGACTAATCTTTATGTTTAGTGTCAGATAACAGACATTGCAAAGCACTTTTGTACGCGTTACAGGTAGCACGACCTACTTGGTGATCATGAGGGTTTTGCATTTCCTTACAATTTGAATAACTTTATATGTTGCGCACAGTGAGAGCAGATCTATGTGCGCGCCCTGCAATTCTTTGCAATAAGACCGTATCGCTGGCACCTAAAGCACCTAGTTGTAATCACAAGCTTTCTCACACGGCATCTTAACCAATCCACGTACAGTCTTCCACACGTTAGCAACATGTTTTTTCCGGTGCAGTGAGCGGCGTCGTTATTTTTCGCATCAGTTTTATATACCTCGAACCTTAAAATCTGAGCGATTTTGATTATTAAGCAAGTTGTGACCATGTCGCCATCAAGCTCCGAGCTAACATCAAAGATCTTAGGTAATCTCTTTTCAGGCACTGGGTCGTAGCTACGCGACACACGCATCCCAACTCCACGTTTCTGTGAATATCTTTAAATCCGTGGAAGAGTCAACAGTAACCACAACACCATTTGGGCTAGCGTTTGTTACATAGTGGATCCTTATGTTTAATTCACTGGGACGTATGATTACATTGATTTTTTTGGTAATCTCATTTGTTGACAAGCTCAGATCATTATCTTCTGCTGAGATAGTTTTACTTGCCTTTATCCAATTTAGCCAAAGCTTTCTGTTTGAAGGTCTTTTGCGCTTTTTACCGACAGTGCGCCAGTTTTCCTCATTGTTTTCTGTTGGTTTCGTTGCAACTCCCCTTATTACATCCTCATTTTATTTTAATATAATTTGTTAACTGTCGAAACTTAGACTCAGTTAGTTTCGTACTCTTTGTTTGGTGTAGCATCGTTTGAAGAGAAATCCCATCAGAGATCCCCACGGGACCTGCCGCAAGTTTGTGCTACTTGACCGACCTTGCTTGGTGCAGTAATAACAACTTCAGCTGTATCCTGATCATCGCCAAGCGATAGCGTAAAAGCCAAGCTTTTAAGGTGCACGTTGACCGTCAGCTGCTTCCAAAGACTGACCTTGATCGCGTCTTGATCCCTTACCCATATCTCTGGCTAAATCGCTAATTAAAATTAGCAATTGCTTGTTGTTTAAATATTTATGCCTAGGTTTGAATTCCCCGTCCCTAACTACGTACGTTCCTGCACTATGCTTAGCCGTGCAGTCAATTTTTATTGTACCTTTTGGATGGACGCTTCCTTGCTTCCTTTCGACCTTGTAGATACAGGAGCAATTCCTGTTTTGTAGTTGAGTAGACCTATCTACTAAGAGTTGATAAAGACTTTGTATTTTTGTATGTATCTTTCCGTCCTTTTAATTTCACTTGTAATAATAGTTTGCTGTCTAATAATTTCGTTTAATAAGTTTTAAACGACTCTAATAATTTATCCTCGAGGGAACCGCTGAACACACCGAGCTTAACCTTTATTGCAGTCTGCGCAGAAGATTGGATATAAAAAGACTTTGACAAAACGCATGTGATTGCTTTTTTAAATTCGTCGGTAATAATTAATGATTCATGTTACCATATCAGTACAGAAAAGCAAAGACGAGAATGCATATAACGCCTAAAGGAAATACTCTAATCTGCTCTCCAAAATATAGAAAGTTAGAATTGGATACCAACAATATATTGAGGTGTAATGAAAGTATTTATTCCCCAGTACCACCTAGTGAGCAATTAGCTCAAAACCAATATCAGCGCTAAAATTACCTCACCACACTCACATTTATGCGGTGAAATGAATAAGTGCCGTAATAAATAAAAAACAATAAATTCTTAAAAAATTATGTCGCTCATATGCTCTACCTAAACTTGGATCAACAATATGATACACAGAAAACAACCCAAGAGAGCGGCAAGGCAGCTCTGATTTGCCACTACCAGAAAAGAGAAACCGACCAAATTGTAATAACGACGAGGGAATAGCTGTTCAAACTGAGTCTACAAGGTTTTGGCCAACGCATTATTATTATTGGCGACCAGGGTGAATTTTATTCACTTTAACAATCAATCGGAACACCCTCTCTGTATATTTGAAACGCCAATCGTAAAGCTAAAAAGAAAAAACAACTTTTGGATTTATCGAAATGACTCAAAGTAATCAAAAAGCATAAAACTTAATGCTTTAGGCAAACCAAATTTGTTGAATTCGTATTACAAATATTAAATTGGGAAATTTTGTAAAACTTGAAATTCAAATTAAATTTGAGCATCATTAATATTTAGTTGTTTCTGAAGAGGCCAAAATCATGAATGTTTTACTTTTTAAAACATGCAGAAGTAAATTTCTGGGTAACTGTAATTTCAGACCCAATCGTCATTTTCGTGCTGAACAAGCCGCGGGTTAGTTCTATGGGGTAATACAAGCCAAGCGAATCCGAACACAAGATCCTAAGATAATCACATTACGGCTACATATGACGCCTAAAGGAAATACTCTAATCTGCTCTCCAAAATATAGAAAGTTAGAATTGGATACCAACAATATATTGAGGTGTAATGAAAGTATTTATTCCCCAGTACCACCTAGTGAGCAATTAGCTCAAAAACAATATCAGCGCTAAAATTACCTCACCACACTCACATTTATGCGGTGAAATGAATAAGTGCCGTAATAAATAAAAAACAATAAATTCTTAAAAAATTATGTCGCTCATATGCTCTACCTAAACTTGGATCAACAATATGATACACAGAAAACAACCCAAGAGAGCGGCAAGGCAGCTCTGATTTGCCACTACCAGAAAAGAGAAACCGACCAAATTGTAATAACGACGAGGGAATAGCTGTTCAAACTGAGTCTACAAGGTTTTGGCCAACGCATTATTATTATTGGCGACCAGGGTGAATTTTATTCACTTTAACAATCAATCGGAACACCCTCTCTATTGCCCAAATACTTGTCAAACATTCATTGAATCGTCAACATCATTTTCCGGTGACATCATTTGTATTTTGAGATGTAAAATATCGTTTCCCAAGGAAAAAGTAGAATCAACAGCTCAATAGATAAGCTCTTAAACCAAAGACGTGAAAAACAAATATATGGTTACTATAAAGAAACAAACACTTGGAGAATTTATTGCAGAAAACACTAATTAATTTTTAATACGAGAAGGTAAACTAATTTAAATGTCTGTGATCGGTACTAACGGAGGATTTCAAAACTGACAAGTATACTTTGAATGTAATCGCCATAATCGTGGTGACTCCTTGTTCCGAACAGAACTATTTAGAAGAAAAACTGTTGAGGTGACAAAGATCCATTCATGAGATATGGCGACAACAGGAAGTTTTCACCATAAACATCAATATTCAAAATACAAAATTCACCCGAAACTACAGGTATTTAAAGGGCATTATTTAATTTTCGGAAATATTAAATTTTCAAGTGGGGAGCCCAGGAAAATTAATTTGAATATATGTATGTCGCACATGCAAAATTTTAAAATTTCGAAAAATTGAACATTTCGAGGAGTCACGATTTCACGAATGGAAAATGATTCAAATATAATAGGTTTGTGGAGAACCCAGTGAAACTAGTTTGAATAAACCACATACACAAATTTTTGGAAATCAAGTTTAAAGCCTAATGGATAGGAAAAAGTTGAAATAAAAGTACCCAATGACGGTTACCTCTGGAAAAATTTCGGGTTAATTTTTATGTGGAGACTCCACGAAAACTAATTTGAATCGTATCACATAAAAAATTTTGAAAATTTCTATAAATTGAAGGTTTAAAATCGAGATTATATAAAACGTAGTCACATTTAATGTCAAAATAGAGTATAATTTGTGTCGGTAAGGTTGTAAGGAAACCATTCCAACAAAACGTACCATCCTTAGATGGTACTTTTATCAATCAATCGTGTAATTGGGTAAAATACGATTCGGTTCAATGTTAAAGTGCTTCATCGTGCGTTAGGACAATTAGGGATGGATAGCCACTCCAGCCTTATAAATCCCGAAACTAAACATTTTGTCACAACCTTACGACCTTAGGCTCAGAACCAATAAGTTTTGGTTCTCGACAAGTTTTGGCCGGAAACTCGCCGATCACATTTCTTCGGATGTTATAGTGCGTATCGACAAAAAACTATATTTACACTTCCCGGCATCAAGTTTCGAATCGATTAAAGGGTTAGACAATGAGCGGAGCACGTCCTTGCAATTAGTGCATGAGATACGGTTCGATTTCAAAGCCTCGAGCTCGAAGACACATAAAATTTAGCCCGTGATCTCAAATTGAAATACCGTACTGTATCTATCGCAGACTACCCGGCCATTTACGGTTAATTATAGAATAGAAGATTGTAGATTACGTACCAAACACTGATTGTGAGCCCACTGAATAGAAAACAAGAGAAATATTCAATTTGTTCTTAAAATTTTGTGACAATCACAAAGACGGGCGAGAAATATTTATAGGACTCATATTCCAGAGCGAATTTATCATTATACATAACAATTTCCGGTATAGGCGGAATGTGGTCATTTGCAGATGGCCATTTGCACATACCAAAAGCTACGTGGAATTTCCAGAAAATAGCAGCACCTTTTTGTAGTTTGTGCTCCACGATAATTTAGAATCCAAAATAATTCCTAAATGTTTGTTACAATCTGATTATTTAATCCAAATCCGATTATCCAAAATAGTTGAAATGATAAAATACCACCTAAGTTTCTATTAATGATTAGTAAAAACCACTAAGTCAGTTTTAGATAGATTAATATGACGATTATTTTCAACATACCAAGCATCCACCTGCTGGTTGCCTGAAATAGTTACAAGGTCAGGATATCAGTATAGCCATGAGCGAGTTAAAAGATGTGAAATATAAATGAAGGTTCTTCCAATTTTACGTAATTACCAACACCATATTTCAAACATTAATACTTCTCAATATATGTACCAATTTAAGGTTATCATTAGATTGATAATTTTAACTTAAATTATAACACCCAAGAGAAAATTTGAGCAATTCATTTATAAAAATATGATGTGCTGTCAAATAAAACGATACAGCTACAAATTAAAGGCTGTCATTTTCCACTAAAATTTATGTGCAGAATATACTCGTATACAAGTTAGTACGTAATTTACAACGAATATATAAATTTGTAATAAAAACACTTAACATTCAAAAATTTCCATTTTTCTTTTAAAGTCAAACCGATTAACCCATATTCTGTTCACTCACACGCAGATAACTCAATCCCTCGCATCAAAAATAAAGGCCTTGTATATTGTGTACACATAAATCGTGCACCCGCGATCATAAATCCGTTACATTACAATATTTTTTTCTTTCTGTTTAGTCGTTTTTGTCAAAAAAACGCAAGGCAATATAAATTTTAATAATATCACACAAAGAATATAAAATTCAGTTTGGTTATTTTATTAATTCATAAAAAATATAAAATAAAATTATCTACATAATTTTATTTTGGTTTGCATAAATTCAGATTCAGAACCTAAAACGAAAACCATTTCTTTCTTGTTTTCAACTTCAAACGCACAAAAAATATAAAACAGAAAATTTGATTTCATTAAAACAAATAAAAAATAAATTTATATTTATAATTTTTCCAATGAAAAACCAGCCGCACACACAAAAGAATATATGGAAAATCTAAATTTTCGTGACATTATTTATTTGGTGACAAAAACAACAATAAGTGTATACATATTATATTTATGTACATAACCTCAAAAAAATAATATTTTCATGTTTTTGTTTTATTCAAATACAAATTTTAGAAAATTACCGAACATAAAATTTAATTTGTTGTACTGGACTCTCGCTTTAATTTGACACACTTACACACAGAAATTCGTAAGGAATTAAAATTAACTTAATTAAAAAGATTTTCGGGAGTGTTATATAACACGTAATCTTAAAATAAATGACAACAGTGGCAGCAATTTCCCGGAACACAAATTATAAAACATCAAATTTTCTTCCACACTAGCGAAGACACTGAATTTGATTCAACTCGTGTTCGTTTGGTGGAAAATTTAAAAAAAAAATTAATTTTACGGTTTAACGAAAAATGGTATAAGACATTATTATGTTACATATGTACAACAACATAATATATAATATTGCATCTATGCAGCAAAAATGCATTTATATTTATGACATTTGACGAATTACTTTTAATATAACTATGATTTTTCTCATTTCCCCAAATAAAAAAACTACTATGTATAGCGAAAATATGAAAAATCCATCAATACCAAATCACCAGATTGTGAAAATTGAACGAATGCTGTGCTGCTGCTGTTCTATACACATGATTTTCAATTTCATATATCACACAATTTAAAACCGATGAAGAAAAATATTAATAATTTTGTAAATTTAATAAAAACAAGATTAGTTTGGCGGGTTGACGTTTTTCGCAACATGTACACACGTATACACACGATATGTAATATAATGTTGAGGGAGGAGATTTTGTTTTCTGTTTTTGTATAATTTTGTAACAATCAATCATTCGAACATTTTTTTGGGGGGTTTATGATTTGTAACGGAAACAATTTGTTAGTTTGGAAAAAATTGCGAAAATTATAGTTTATATACCTAGAGTATAATTTTGAATTCTTTTGACCACGAACTAATTACCTACTGATTAAATTTAATTATTGGTTATTTCAAATTTTCAACAAGTAGGTTAATTTGAAATGTTTGTTGGTACTACACGCAGTTTAATTTTGTGTTTGTGAAGCGATTTTACTGGCCTGAATACTCTCTAATATGATACAGTTTATCAGTACTGCGTGCTGAAAAAGTTCCGAAATGGGATTGAGTTTTAAATATTAATGATATAATCAAACGATATTGGAGCAAAAGGCTATTCTATTCCGATTTGTGTCTAGCCTAATAACAATTAGTTTTCTCTAAATTTTTTTGGTTCCCGAACATCTTATTTGCCTTATTTATCTTACTTATCTTTTTGACCGGTGTTAAGTACTTAACGTTAATAAAAAGTGTAGCTTACCCATTTTAACGAAAAGTGTAGACTCAAAAAG
The DNA here is from genome assembly GCA_963691935.1 of Nephrotoma guestfalica. Lineage (NCBI taxonomy): Eukaryota > Metazoa > Arthropoda > Insecta > Diptera > Tipulidae > Nephrotoma > Nephrotoma guestfalica. The sequence goes on from OY829915.1 coordinate 166,019,824, forward strand.
TGTAATACACAAATTATCAAATGTGCAGCTACAAAACAAAAAAGTTTGGAATTCGAAATACGTGGTTTAATTAAAATTATTAAAAAATAAAAATTCACCAAATTCCACACTCGGCACTCATTGTTCCGATAATTTTTTCAATTATAAAAAAATTAAGTGAATTTGGCCCCAAATGCACTTCCACGTGTAGCGCCATATTGCCAATCACAACATGCAAATTGTCTTGAATTTCATTTTACAAATTTCAGATACCATGCCAAGTTGAGAACACCAACTTCCGTACTCGGCATTCATTGTTCCGATGATTTTTTGAATTCATAAACAATTAAGTGAATTTGGCCAAAGACGCTTGCACGTGTAGCGCCATATCGCCATATCGCCAATCACAACAAGCAAATTGTCTTGATTTTTTTTTTACAAATTTTACTATGCCAAGTTGAGAATACTAAATTCCACACTCGGTACTCATTGTTCCGATGATTTTTTGCATTATAAAAAAAAATTAAGTGAATTTGGCCCCAAAGGCACTTCCACGTGTAGCGCCATATCGCCAATCACAACATGCAAATTGTCTTGAAATTTATTGTACAAACTTTAGATACCATGCCAAGTTGAAGACACTGAATTCCACACTCGGCACTCATTGTTCTGATGATTTTTTGAATTCATAAAGAATTAAGTGAATTTGGCGAAAGACGCTTCCACACGTAGTGCGATATCGCCAATCACAACATGTAAATTGTCTTGAAATTTATTGTACAAATTTCAGATACCAAACCAAGTTGAGAACACTAAATTCCACACTCGGCACTCATGATTTCGAAGATTCTTTGAATGAAAAGAAGAATTAGCCGAATTTGGCCAAAGACGCTTTCACTTGTAGAGTCATATCGCCAATCACAACAAGCAAATTGTATTGAATTTTTTTTACAAACTCTAAACACCATCACAAGTGGAGGTTTTAATAATTTTAATTAAACCACGTATTTCGAATTCCAAACTTTTTTCTTTTGCAGCTACACTTTTTGATAATTTTTGTATCTACACTTTTTGAGTCTACACTGTTCGTTAAAATGTGTAGCTACACTTTTTATTAACGTTAAGTACTTCACACCGGTTATTTTTATTTCTTTACCACCAACAGAATTTACGTATCATTTAGGTTGCACTGTATTTAACATTATAATTTTTTTAGTATGCAATTTGATTTAGTATGGCACCTATGGTAAGAGAACATAAACAGTAACGAAAACAAAGATACATTTTTTCCGAGAAATGCCTTCGATTACGCCTTCTTACAATCAATAATTTTCTTGGTTCAGTCAGAGGGTTTATCGTTTTTGTTGGTTTCCTGTATAATTAAATTGGTGGTGTGGTGTATTAAGGAGTAGGAGCACGCAGGACGCAAAAGAATGAAGCTCTCATTAAGACGGAATAAAACTATAAAAAGGAAAACAAAAATCCATACGAATATGTACATAACAACAATTTTCTTTTGGAGTACATACGAACCCTGATTGGAAGATGCGAGTTGGTGCTACAACAAATCGTGTAGAATTTTCCACTGCCTGTCGGTCCCGTGATTCTCGATAAAATTTTGAAGGGTGGTAGATTTTCGTGTTTCGGTGAGTGAATTTAGAACAAAAAAATTTAACAAGATACATTTTCGCCATATTTCATTTTCCGACGCAGTACTAACCTACACCAGAGTGGATTGTTCTGAGGGCTGAGTCGGGAACCTATAAAGCGTGTGTTCGATATCATGGCATCCAACCAGAATCATAATTGTGCAGTTGACATTAAGTTGTGAAGAAGGAGAAATATATAAGTATATTGCTATTTGTTTTCTTTATGTTGTCATAGTTAGTTTTCTAGTTTGCTTTTCTTCGTAATTTTGTTTCGAAAAATTTGTTCAGTATCCAACTAAACGGGAAAACCCCCATTTTTTAGTATAGATAGTCTAATTTTTCTTGAGATTATAGACCCATTATCTGCCCATAATTATTGATATTTTGTTCTTGTCAATTAATAAAAGTTGAACAAGTTGAACATGTTTTGCAAAATGTATGTTTTTTTTATGCACGCTACAACCTTAGGATGACATTCGAATAATTTGTCACTTGAATATTCACGTAGTAAACCCTACTATTTATTCCGAAATCGTGTAGTTGAATTTAATAAATTCGCAATGACGAACCGATCAACAGATGTTTCGCAAAATGAACATAATTCGCTAAGTCATTGTGATTAACTTTAGTATAAGCTGAAAGTATTTATCCTTTAGTTCGGTCACTTGATTAACTATTCAAAATTTCATCAGTTTGAGACGTTACGAAACCGAAAATCTTTTGGTAAACTCACCTCTTTGTAAAAACCATTATCTTATTTTGGTCTGGATACTTAGGAATATCTTTTCATTGTGATCCTATTAGCGTAACTCGTATTAGAACAGTTATTAAAAAAAAGTTTGAGTTATTTGATTATGTGTAGGATGTTTCATGTACAATAAAACAAATTTACGATGTCCTGATGTTTGATAAATGTCATTTAGCAGTAAAAGCAACTTGTATGTTACATGAACGAATAATCGAAAAATTTAAAATAAATCGATATACGATAAAACTGAAATTTTTAAATTTAAGACCTACATGGATATATAGGATGCTTTTTACGTTCCAGGTCGATTTTGTTTAATCGCCATTTTGTTTTGGATGACATTTGTCAGTTCGCATCTGACGATCGGATAGAGTGGTCGTTAAAAATTTATTATGAAGCATCTAACGCCACAACAACGTATTGAAATTATTAAAACATTTTATTTTTGGCAAAAACGAAGCACATTTCGACTTGGCTGGCTTTGTTAATAAACAGAATAGTTGCTATTGTATCAATTCGGCCTACAGAATACGTGGCTACAACAAGACCCTCATCACATCCAGCGCTTCTTACGATGCAAATTTTGCATCGCTGTATCGGTGCATCGGTATCGGTGAAACCGACTGGCCCCCACGATCGCCTGATTTGATCTTTCCCGATTTCTTCCTATGCTGATACTTGAAGAGAAAGATGTGCATCAATAAACCAACTACAACCTCGATGTTTAAAGACAACAGTTGCAGAAATCCTACCAGAAGTCTGCGAAAATGTTATGAAAGAGTGCCGTGTCCATTGCGCCTTGTAAATCACAGGAACAGAACATTTCATTTTAAAGAGGAAAACGTTCATGCTCCCCGTATTTTTTTACTATAAGGACAAGTTATAATTTTGGACAGTACCTTAAAATTCGAAATCTAATAATTTCAAAATCAAATTTAATGACATTTAATTATCTTGGAGTGCGCTCGAAAATACTACTTGGCTGAAAATTGCTATAATAGTAGATTATGTACCAAGGGAGTAAAATAGGAAAATATTGCTCAAACTAAATGTTTGAATGTATCTCCGAAATCAACGTATTTTGTGTAATCTCCATGAAAATGTGGGAGTTTTACTCGTGATAGACGAATTTCAAATGGTTTTAATTTGTAGGGCTATATCTAAATGTTTTAGTGATAATACGATTCTGGCGATTCGTTGCTGTCGTAGTTTTGTTCTACGAAATATTTTAAATGTATCTCCTGTTCTTCAGAAGCTTCCAGGAAAATTTTTCATGATCTGCATCCTGCATAGCTTTCCCATACCGTCTGCCTATCCCTATAATATTGGCGCGTTGATTCAAGTTGTGTGTGATCAACGTAGTAGTGTACGCCTTTTTAAGAGAGAGCTATTTTGATCTCTAGATATTTTTTAGCCTTCCAAGCTTTAGTTGCAATATTTGGCCGTTGTTTTGGAAAACCAAGAACGTGTTAAAGCGAACGAGTGTTCGTAGTGCAACTATTTAGTTGTGGCTTTGCTCAGGCTAGTGTATTTGTCGGTTGTTTGGCTGGTTTTATAAGTGCCAATTCTTTTCGAAGGCTCGAAAAACCACTGTTTATTTAGTTTTACTAATCAAAAATACTTTGTATTTTCACAGTGATGCTTTGATGTACGAGTAGTAAGTATAGCTTTCGCAGTAGTCGTTTCAAGGACGTTCGATTCTAGGTCCGATTTACGTGAATCGTCTGTACATTGCATAGTGCCATGGAGGCCTATAGTTCTGGCCCATGAGTTCTGCACTCGACAGGGGATTATAGTTGTTTAATGTTTGTAGGCAAGTAGAAATGTTAGAATGTATTGTAGTAGTCAGAATTTCAGCATGAAGTGATTACATTTTCTGTAAAACCTAAAACATAAATTTTCCTCTAGACCATTAAAGTTCACAATTTGCAAAAGGGTTGATTTCCACCGTATAGAGTTTTAGTTGTTATTTGGAAATTTATAATATAAATTTAGTTTAAATAAATGCAACATGATACTTTAACTAAAACCTTTTAGACGACGACAAGTTTTTATATTAATTTCGAGTTTTCATTGAAAACTTGCCTTTTAAAAATAACAATTTTGTATGAAAATTTACCGAAACGGCTAAGGCGATTATGTTTTTAACTTTTCAGGAACTCGCCCACAAGCACTATAGTAATTTTAACGGGTTTAGTTGTTTTCCGTAATTTATCAATGCAAATTAAATTATAGTCACAAATTTCCCCAGTTTCGCCGCATTTGAAAATGTTAAAGTTTAAATGATTTCTGATTTTCACTAGAAGTCGTTGTTTATTTTTGTCTTTTTTAAGACGAAATTTGAATTCCTGTTTTCTTGGCCCCTGACTAGCACTAATTTTTCCCGTGACCACTAATTAGCACACATTAGGATTGAGCTTTATCAATAAGCAAAGCTTTATTTGGAAATCTGAAAGCTTCTCTGCTGCAGTTATCTGCATAATTAAAGCATTTTAGTGGCATCCATTCTATTGTTTTTAATAAAAATTATTCAAATTTTAATTTGACCTAGAATTTTTTTAAATGGTCTTAAAAATTTGGATCCCTTACAACCAAGTGCACAGTTATGACAAATTAAATTTTATGTGCCACATTTACCGAATAGAATTTCACAGATCATGCCATATATCATATAGTTAAATGATTACCTTGTGAATTGACTTAAAAGCAACCAATTATACCTATACGTTAGAATATTAATAACAAAGAATTTAACATTTAAGTTTCATTATGCAAACCTTATTTAATATGGCAATATGCTAGCTTGCTGCGACTTACCTGAAAATATAAATAAAATGCAAAATTAGTATTTTATGTAAATCGGTAGTCGACGTTAAAAATTTTTGACAAACGCTGGGAAGAAATATAAAACTTGAATTCCCGAAATAATATACTACACAGACTCACAGCAGTCGGAAAAACTTGGAACTCTCTGCCTAATAAACTGATAAAATTTTCTTTAACAAACATAGTAAATTCTACGCTAGAAGTATTTCTAGCTTCCATAAAAGCCGGAATTTAATGATTTTTAATCAGAATAACGAAAAACCAAATTACGAAAAACATTCTCTTATAAAAAAGCAGTGTTTTGTACCACAAGCTGCTCTATATGTAAACCAATCGAAATCATTACTAAAGTTAAATTGTTGACTTTTACATTTTTCGAATTTTAGACCGGTTTTTTCTCGTATGCAGCGCTGTAAGATGAACCCTTGAAAATGGTGTTAAAATGGCGGATGAAACCATTGTTCACTTGAGAACGTTAGATATTATGATTTTACACTGATTTTGAACGACCTTTGAAATCGCAACGTGATTTTAAACCAACTCACATTTTGTTAACTGTTTATGATTCTAAAGAAAACACAAAAATCACAATCGTCATTCTAGTGAAATCGATCTCGTGGAGCGCAGTGCAACCCGCTCTTATGCACACATTTATTTAAATGCTTTGTTTGAAACAGTAGGATATAAATATAGCTAGCATCTATTTCTAAGGCGAAAACAAAACTTTAAAATGTTATTGCTGCAAATATTGGGCTGTACGTGAGATTTATAAATAATGTTTCTGTTATATAAGTTTTGGAAACAAAAACTGTAAATGGGTCTATATCATAAGTTTCCACTAAGAGTGCTGGCTAATGCTATGGGGTAAAAATCAACGTTTACTTTGATCCAACGTAAATTCAATTATTTTTTTAAACTCTATGAAAAGCTAGTCGATAATTGTGTTCTAAAATGGACAATAATTAATTTATCTGCTCGCCCAATACATTTTTAAACAGAAAAACGAGAATTAAATTTTTTAAAACTCTAGAAAAATGTCTTCTAAAATTTAGTTTTACCAGAGTAATAATAATGATAATTCCTAGTGGTGATTCACCCTCCTTGCCCGCACGTGAAGAGCATGCATATATGTAAAGGGATATCACATCGCTTTGAACTGTGGCAAACATTGAAACATCATATGGCCTGACAAACATCACATCGCTTTGAACTATGGCAAACATTGAAATTAAGCTTGATTTGACCAAAATATTCAGATAAAAATCTATAAATAGCTAACAAGGAGTGTTCAGAATGAATGATACCTCCCTCCAATAAATACAACAAAAGGAACATAAAGGAAGTTAAAACCACTTAACGCAGCGGTAAAAAAGTTGAAGACGAAAATATGAAAAATGGAAAACATAAAAGCATTGCAAATAATAAACTAAAAATTAAGGAATTTAAAGGAAAAATAAGGACTTAAAGTAGACTTAAAGTACGTCGAACGAACGTTTCTAAAGTGTGTGCTTACTAATATTGTAGTCGAAAATGTCACCGTTTAAATTCACCTAAAGTAGCGTTCTTGTAATTGGTTAGTTATTATCATGTCGGTTCAATGAAGCACGGATTCAAGAGAATGTAGTTTAATCAGTTGCAGACGCTCAGTGTAGAGTCCACTCACGCAACCCATTCTTGTTTTATGAATCCCGGGTACCAAAATCCCGGACAAATGACACACCTAAACCTGGATTACCATTTATAAATCTCTCCATATTGTAACGGTTATGTGACGGTTATTCGTTGTTACCTATTGTCTTATGATGCTGGCTGGTGCTGTTAATGATCTCTATGTTTCGGTGCGAACGCAAATCGATGCGAGCAACAAAACAAAATCAATCATTAATTATTAGTTAACAGTTAGCACACGTCAAAACAAAATTAATAAGTGAAAGTGTGCCAAAATAAAGAAGAAAATTTAAATCAAATTATTATTACCAGTAAAATAGGCAACATACGTAGTGCTAGTAAGTACTGATTGCGGATTGCATTCAAATAGCGGCCTAACGTGATTTTTATTTTGTGGTTAGGTATTAAGTAAAGTATTCCATTAATTAAAAATCGGATACAACATTTACCAGTATCTAATTATTCGAAAGGCCGTTGGATCACGAGTACTTAAACTCGTCGGTGGGTACCAAGCCGGGCCGAACATCCATATCCAGGAGATAGGATTTATAATTTTATCAACGCGTGTTTGGGTGATCAACGGCCTTGAAAAAAAAAATATAATTCAGGTTACCGCAAACAAAATTAAAATTAACGTATCATATGGTCGAACATCTGATAAAATTATTTAGAAAATTTGTAAATTAAAAAAAACTAATTAAATGAAATAAAAATATAAAATTTAAATTAAAGGTTAGTTCATAGTTCATAATTTAATAGTTACAAAAAAAAATAATAAAAAGAAAAGAAATACTAATTGCTTAATAGTGCAAGAAGTATCTGTATAGTATGTAGTATACAAAAGAAAAAAATAATAAGTAAATTTCGTGTGTGTGTGTTACCATTATATAATTGAAAAGTTTTGAACCAATATTAATTACCAAAAATAACTAAATTAAATTTTTAGTAAATATAATTGAACTACATGTTAATTTTAACTTTTAAAATATTTTCCTACGTATGCTACTTTACTTATGCTATTATAATCTAGTTGTGTGCTATACTCGTATTTAAGCTATAAACTATATATGCAAAAAAAATATTTATTAACTTTCTATTTCATAATTAATAATTTTAAATTTATCTACTACACATCGATATAAATTCTTTCCTGTATAAATTTAATTAAATTTTAAATAATTATGTTCGTTTAAAAAGTGAAAAAATAAATTTTTTATTATGATGTGAAGTGGTTTTCTTGCTCAGTTGCTTCGGATTGTGCACATGCTAGGACATGAAAAAATATTGCAATGGAAGTTAGAATTAATTGAACCGCCCAACCGACTGTTTTCTTACCCAACAAAAATTTCATGTCCGCATACAAACAGATACAAATACTTCCATTACAATGTTGATTGAATTAGCTTGAGGGAATTAGTAATGGATTGGCATTTGCCCGAACGTTTACTTGAGACAATGAAAAAATTATAATTGATCCAGAATTAGTAGCGATCATATTAATTTACATTGCACTAAAATTCATATAACATGCGTATTTTGGTTTAATGTCAATTCAAATAACCTGTCCGAAAAATAAGTACTATCAGTTTCAACCATAGTAAATAATTTACCAAACTCTTCGGTCAAAGCCTAAAATATCCGGGTTTTATAAACCTTCAAACCTTGCTCATCAATTCCATCAATTCAAGATAATTTCTATGAAACATGACTGTTACAATCTCACCTATTGGTTTGATGGACAATCAATTCAGCGTGAGCGAGACATTCAGACATTCAGACAAAAATTCTCATTTCAGGTTTGGAGGTTTGGAGTATTGATCAATTTTTTTTGTGAGATTAGTGACATCTAGCTTCAAGTAGTAGTCATTATACTTGTTTTAGCCTAAAACAGAACCAAAAGCCCGCAAAAGATCTCAAATATTCACAGCGATATATAAATACAGGTGCAACGAACACAATAAGGAGTCAATCCGGAGATTCAGCAATGTGATTAAAAAATAATTGTAAATGGTGTTAAAAGTGACTTAATAAAAATTGTGAAAATAATTTTTTGTTGTGTTTTAGTGACTAGTGGGTTATAGGAAAATTCGCGTGGGAATATTTCAGGTATATACGGCAATTATCCAGTAGTGGTAAGTGTTAAGAAAATATTAGGAAATTATTCAAAGATTATCTCTGGTATTTTCGCAACCATGCTCAAATCGGTGTGAATTACGAGAACTGGTATTGTAACCGTCAAATTATTGTATATATAACGGTATTCACCATCTAACGAACTGGATTTGACAACGTAACAATACGATTTAGATTTTTCTAACGAACGCTTTTAACGAGGGTAAACTTTATTTGTGGAAAACTTTAAGTAAAGTGAAAGTTAAGTTAAATTTAAACAAATTATAATTCGCTGCAGGAGCTATAAAAAACTAGCATACGTCCTGCTGAATAATTGATGCAAACACAAATTTTTGGCTACATTAGAAAGTTAAATTTTTGAGCGTCCAGTTGTGGGGTATTTTTCTATCCAAATAATTCTGAGCAGATTGCTGCGTAAATATGTACAGACACATCGCCAAATAACTGTAAATTCTGTTTGGCAATAATTTTCCCATAAAATGAATCATTGGTACTAAGTTACAAATATATAGTTTCTAATACTGTTTTTAACAGTAACAAATAGAAAAGGAAGCCAAAGCACAATTTATAAGATAAAATCAAACAAGAATTTTAAATATATAAAAAAAATTATTTTCTAAATAATTTGGAAAATCCTATTAACACAAACTTTATTTTTTATAATATTTTCTTGTCGATGCTACTCATCATGCCATTCTTCAATCCCTAAACTAATTTTCATCGCAAAAGTATATTATTGTATTATTGTTTGGAAAAACATGTTTTGCATATTCGATGAGCTCATCGAATATTGTGTTGTATATACCCTATTATCGAGTTCAAATATGAGAGTTGATGAAGAGCATATTTTTCTTATCATTTTCATCGGAAAAGTCCGCCTGTTTTTTTTTTATTTTTTTTTATTTCAATAAAAATCAAATATAATATGTGTATACATAAATGTAGGAAGTGGGTGGACATTTTATATACATATACAGTTTTTTTATTGTCGCATTTATTTAGTCGTTGAAAAGTTATTTCTGGGGAAAAACAAAGTTTTCCGAAATTACTTGATATGTAAACATATCAACATATCAAATTGTTATCGCATATATCCCTTCGTTTAAAAATTGCTTGTAAATTTTTTTTAAATATAGAAGGTCCAGTCAAATAATCACTATTCTCTATAGCTTTAAAAAAGCTATCGCTTTTCTTTATTTTATTTGCACAACTTAATGGATGCCAAGAAGGAGTTTTTAGACATATAAATAATAAGATTTATATACTTACGAAAATATAATTTATTATGAAAAGGAATGGCAATATTTTTTGACATTAATGTAATTTATCTTGTCTTCTTCTTTATTATTATAAGAAGTTATTTAAATTATATTTTTTTAGTTTTGTTTATTAATTACAGTTTTCTGATAACTATTTTTGCTCTATTAAAGAAGCTTAATATAATAATAGTATAAATGTACAAGTATAAATAACTAATGATATATTTTTATAGGATTTTTATTAGAAAAGTTTTGTCAGTTTGTTTCTATTATATTGTTGTTTATGTTTCATTGCCTCAATTTAGACGAATGCGATTAAGTTTTTGGTGTAATTAATTTTATTTTATTGTTTCGAGATAACTCAATGGAATGTTAAATTATTTTCAGTTCTAAGAAATCATATATTTTGCGAAATTGTGAAACTCAGCCCATTTTTTCCTATTGTATGACACTTTTTTAAATTGTACTAAAAACACTTCTTCGTACTGCAAGTCGTAATGAACAGTGCCAGTGGGCTAAACCAGTTATCTGGGGAGCTGTTGTATATTTTGTCCTTCGAAGCTGTTCTAGAAATGTTCATGCGATTTCATTATATACTCGTACTTTAGGTACTCTAACAAAAAGCTTCCAAAAATGATGGTAACATTTACAGCTAGTGGGAAGCACTATACAATTAAAGCTATTAAAGGGGAAAATAAACTCATTCGATTTTTTTTTGTACTGAAACCGTCGAAATGCAACTAATATATTTCGCTATAATGAAATCGCGTGGAAATTTTAGCATCGGACTCATAAAAGAAATTAAAACTGATTGAAAGAAGGTTAATATATCTTAATACTTTTCATTAGGCTTTTAGTCTTAGATGTTCAAAGTTTATTAGTCCGACTATTCAATGTACTTAATAGAACCGCGTACACTTCTCTAGGTTTGGCTCAATATAACAAATTGCACAATAGTGGTGGAGATCTGCCATCACAAAAAAGTATGAGTTAACTTTTCTAAATTTGTTAATAAGTTCTACTCCATACTAGTTATAAAACTGACCACCATATTTGATTTACTTATTTACTTAAGAAGATAAAGATTTTGAACACCGAAAATTTTGCAATTGTGAAGGATATTCCCACTGAAGCATTGAAACTAAAATAAATCGAAGCTGCAACACCTTTGTATATATTTAAAAAATAAAGAGAATTACGTAAGGCACACGAACGAAAATACTTGTACAGCGAGAACGGGACGTCCAATTCAACTGGCCATCAATCTATGCCCTTAACAAAAGCGGTGAAAAATGATTAAAAAACCAGCTGAGCATCGAGAAATTCGTTTGCTATTTGTAAAAAAAGAGAAAACTTGGGTATGAGAAGTCGAGAAACGTAATTTCTATTAAATCAAAGAAGTTTAATTTTGAAGGCATGGACAGATTTAACTATCATTGATTTTAAAATAAGGGAATGAGTTTTATCGAAGAGATACAGTAAAATCGATGATGCCATGATATGGAGTCAATCTCTAATTATGGGACTATTAAATTAAATGTTTTAAAGAATATACACAATGAGAGCAAAATCGTACAAAACCATTTTAGAAAATTATAGTCCTAAGATCGATTCTTTTGGAATAGTATACGCTTATCGCAGCTGTAACCAGGATACGCTTATCGCAGCTGTAGAGGATGCGTAAAAAGGATTGTCCATAAATTAATTTGAAAAAATTGAGGTAACACTCACCACTAGGGTTTCTCATTTCACGCACATTTCAAGTTCCTGGGAAACCGGGATAAAAATAATTTGTTTCTGGAATCAGAGATTTCTCGGGATTTTTTAATTAGCTATTAAAATAAATAAATTAAATAATCAGGTCCAGTCTATTTAAATGCAAACATAGAATTACCTTAACCTTCACTCTGTACATTAAACTAAAAAAACTAAAGTAAAAACTACCCCAGACCTACAAAAATGTAAATAAAAGACGAATTACTAAAAATTATTGAAAATCCATTTAGATATACCTTCTTCAATTAGATATACATCAGATAAAAAAACCGAGTTATAATACATTTTTTATCATCAGAATGAAATTAAACGCATTTCTGTGTAGTGGGGTCAAAAATTACCCCATCCATTTATATATAAAAATCTGTACAAAACAACGCATACAAACTAAGTTTACTGATACCAACCGTCGGTCGATAGCCGATATTGTTATAGTATGTTGATTATTTTAGTGAATATTAGTGGCTAGTAACAAAATAAATCATTTTTGGTCTGCGTATTTGGACTGTGTTATAGTTTCCCCAAAAAGATTCCCCAGTTCCTTCAAAAGATCTAAACTTTCACATTTTAAAAGAAAAGGAGGGATTACCATCGGCCTCATTGGCCGAAAATCTAAATACACCACTAATGTGTTTCGAACGAGTTTTTCCAGAAACATTAGTAAATATTAGTGTATGTGAGGCAAACAGAAAAGCAAAAGTTATAACAGTATACATCAACAACTGAAGCAAAACGCCCGTCAATTTTGTACGATACGGACTCCGATGAAATATATGCGTTGATTGGAGTACTTATGTACGCCGGTTTACGTGAAAACTGGAACGAAAGATTAGATGAACTCTGGTAAACTGATAATCGCCCTTAAATTAGACAAGACCGACTGAAAGAGGACAAATTGGCAGCCTTGGAACATGTTTATAGATAGTTTAAGGCAACCATATAAGCCATCAGCTCACAAATGACGAGCAGCTAGTTGCAATACAAGGTCGATGTAATTTCCGACAATATAATGTCAGTAAACCTGGGAAATCCGGTACAAAAATATTCTGGGTGTGTGAATCTGAAAACGCTTATCCTCTGAAAGGAGAAATATATGTTGGACGTCAACTGAATGAAGTGCAAGTGTTAAACTTTGCTGTTAGTTTGGCTGTTTGCCTTTGCCGTACCTAAACAAAGGTAGAAATATCACAATGTATAACTTTTTTACAAGTTGCCAGCTAGCAGAACACATGATGGAGAAAAAAACATGGATTATTAGAAGCATAAAATCAAATAAACCTAATCTGTGTCTACCTAATTCACAAAAATCGATGAAATAAAAAAAGAGATATTGGGTCATGGTTTTCCTGGTTTGATGGAAACATCACACTAGTTATACCTATATATTTCCAAAGCGGGAAAAAACGTATTATTACTGTCTACGACTACGTTACACAACAACACCACAATCGATGAAATAGCTGGTAAACCGAACATCATAATCGATTAAAACCAAACTAAAGGTGATGTGGATACTTTTGATAAATCGGTTAAAACATATACCTGCAACCAAAAAATTAAAAGATGGCCAATGGTACTCTTCTTCAACATGTTAGACACGGCGGGTTTGAAAAAATTGACATTGTACCTGGTGGACAATAAAATCAAGAAGCGACTTGCCACTCCCAGGGTCTTAGAAAAAGCGTAAAAATCGCAATGAGTCAACCGCTCAAAACCAACAAATGTCAAAACACAAACGTGGGAAATTATGTCCACGGAGTGCTGACGTGAAAACAAACGTAACTTGCCATTTCTGCGATAAACCAGCATGCAAAAGGCATCATCAAACCGTGTGTGACGATTGCGTTAGTTTAGAAATATTTGATGATGAAACTGAACAACATGAAGAAGTTGATGAATATTTTTTTTAATAACTTTAATAATCAAAATTTAGTGAATTAATTATAAGTATCTTTTGTTATCTTGTACATTGAGTTTTTGTATTTTGAATAAATTAGAAGTAAAATTCTTATAAATTCTAAATAAGTAAAAATAATAATTTTTGTTATAGAAAATAATTTTTAAGTACAAAATACATTGGGTATTTTTTTACCCCATGCACAGATAAAGTTTCACTTTACTATATACAGAGAGAAGGTTAATATTACTGAAATTTTAAAACATTAATTCCCAATTTATTCAATCGATTCAGTGATAGGTCTAAGTCACGATTGAAAAATATAAATAACAGTTTTGATAAGATAATTTGTATAGATTTATAAATAGTAAGATGAAATAAGCTGAACTTGCGTATAGACTGCGATGCAAGGCTCGATTAAATATAACATTTCCACAAATAACACTGTATCACCATCCGACAAAGACAAAGTAATTAATCATCATCATCCTCAATAGCTAATAGACTGAATTATGGCAAAAATAAAGGAAATTATTACTTTCTTTTACGTAGTAAGAAAAAGTATACAGAGTGACTCTTAAATAAGTACAATAAATTCGGGGGTAATGAAGGAATTTGTAATCGTCATAGAGATAATCAAGGTTCTACTGTAAAATTAGTCACTTCGAATTTTACTCATAACTTAAAAACTACTAAGTACTCACAAATTTCTCAAATAAAAGTTTTCTTATCACAAATCGTGTTATGTTTATCGAGCACAGGGCCAATAATAAGATAAATTAATATGTACTTGCTATCAATTTACCTTATTATCACACTAAAAAAGGTGTAAAATCTTTAATTTTTCAATATTTCTTTGAAAAATGAATTTTTTTGCATATTTTAAAATATTTGGAAAATTTACTGTAATTTTGACCTATTTGATGACAAATGCAAGTATAACATCAATAGTTCAGCTTCAACACTTGTATACGTAGAATATAAGACATTTTTGAAAAGTATATCATTTACGAGAAAATGACTAAAAGATTCTAAATAAAATTTACAACAATACCGGCCCAAATCAATTATCCAAAATTAAAGCGGCAATGACGATTTTTTGACAAAAAAAACTGTTTTTCGACAAAATTCGACTCCTGTACCGCCAAGACGAATTGACTGATCGAGATGAAACTTCATACTAAAGCTTTTTCCATAAATTAAAAGATTCTAGTGATTTTTGGCCGAAATCGGTCGTAGCATTTTGTTGCAAATATTTTAAAAAGTATTTAGCCTTTACTAAAAAACGATTAAACAACTAAAAGACTGTAAATTAAATTTCAAACAAAATTAGTTCAGACCATTTTTTAACTTTTACCGGAAATGGTAGTTTTGGGAAAAAACTTTAAACTAAAATTTAGTATCTCTACAGTCCAGAAGGATTGACTATTCGAAAAGAAACTTCATAGTTCAACTTTTTTCATTAAAGCTGTAAGGTACTCAAATTGTCAAAAACGATGTGCACTAAAAATAAAATGATTACCGAAATAAAATATGCAGGTGGTCTATGGTTAGGTTTCAAAGCTTATTAAAAACGCAAAATAATTGTATCTAAGTGTTATGAAACTTAAAATCGAGGTATTAATACATGATTATCAAGATTAGTCTTGAGATGACGTAAGTATAAAATTTAGTTTAAAAATATTAAAAATTTCGATTCGAAGAAACAACGTCAAACGATAAGTTTTTGTTTTTACACCGCAATGACGACGTTAATTTGGTATTTTTTACTGTCCCTAATGGTAAATTACATAATAATTAATATGTCCACGATAAGTGGTCATTAATTTATGCAATGTTTAGTTCAAAAATAATGAAAATTTAATATTTATAAAATAAGTAAAGTTTAGTAATCAAATGACACCAAATGTTGGCCATTTATTAAAGAAACAAACCGTTTGCATACATTATAGGGGAATTTAAATATCGATACAGCCTTAATTTGGAGATCCTTGCGAAATTTAAAGAAAATCTGTGTAGAAGGCGTCTGGAGTGGTGGCTTCCAAAGATTAGCATTTACAAACATCACCAAAGGATAAAAGATTCAAATAAATTTAGAGGTTAAATTTTCTACAAGGGTCGCCTTGTTGGTTTCCTGTAATTTGCAAGAATATGATTTTTGATCATACAAGACAATTTTTATCACAAAACTGGTAGGATCAATTTTTCGCTTTAGAAATTAAGTGTGGTGTATTCGAGATCTATCTATACATTCGTGGTAAAAGAAAGTCAGCTGTTGGCCACAACATATTCACTCTTCATTTTTTGTGGTTTCGACGGAAGTATTATTTATACTGAAGTTCCTCGTTTTTGGACAACATAATGATCAGAATATTCTTTATTTCTAACTTCTTATATTCTTAACTGAAAATTTAGAAAATTTCTATGAACTGTAAATAAATATAGCCACATAATTTAAAGGCACCATAATTTACTAGCCATTTTTGATGTCACACCAAATACCATAATAACTTCTCCGAAAGACTCGACTAATCTATTTATAAGATAAAGAATTTTAAAAACAGCTTGAATCGACCACTACAAAATTTCTAAAATTGAACTATCAGTAAGTACAATAATGTGGCTTAATTTTATTAGCAGTTTAGTCAGATAGTACCACCATAGTTGACAGTTGTTGTCAAAATATAATCATCGCTGCTGTGCTAATAATCTATTTAACTATTACATTAAAACTCCTTCGGTAACTAAGACATTTTTCTTTCATAATTTTATTAAAAACTCTATGGTGGGTGGTTAGAGTAATTTTCTTATCGTTTAATCGATAGTTCATGCTGAAAATTACATTTCTAAAGTTACGTTTACTTAAGGATTTTTAATTTGTAAGATATTGATAAGCAGTATCCCTCTTTATAAATAGAAAAGTAATCTGCTTGAAATTATTTAATAGAAAATAAATGTCTCGCTATTTACTCGACATAAATAAATGATTTTCAGTAGGAAAATCGTAAACATGAGATTCCCGGGAAAATTAATTGATTTCCCTGGATAGTGGGAACTGATTTTATCACCAGGATCCCAGGAAAACGGGATACAAAGTTACCGTTTGAAAATTCCTACTCACTACTAAAACTAAAAATAATTGTTTCCTAAAATATAAACGACTTTTTTGTGTTATTTTCTGTGTGGAACTATTCTGTGACGCATTTTTCAATGCTAAATCTACTTTAAATGTAAAACATAAGTAGAAGAACAAAATCGTTAGTTGAATATTTTTAAACGATTTAGAAAAGATTCTGAGAATCAATGTAAGCGGTATTTTTAAAGCCTAATTATATTTAATGAAAATAAAATTTAAATAATCATATATTTATTGCCGTAGTGATATACATAAGAATGATTTTAATTTCTTTGTAACTATTTAATTCTCCTCCAAAAATAAATATAATAATATTAGTAATAAATACCTAAATTTAAAACATGCTAGGTTTAATTTTAGATAATTTACTAGAAAAAAAAACTTTAAATATTCCAGTCTACAAAAAAAACAACATTTTGAGCTTAAATTGGGAAAATTGGCTGAAATATTTAACAATGTTGGTCGAATTTTACAATAATTAATTTAAGAAATATAAAACAGTTTAAATAATTTTCAAAATGTCAGTACGTACCAAAAACACTAATTTCCTCATATAAGTAAATAGTAAATATAGATACGAGTAAGTAAAATCTTGCACCATTTAGCACTTGCGAAAAATTGTAAGAATAAAAATACATTTAGGCGAATAAAAATATAAATTTTAACTGAAACATTTTTTTGTGAACATACTTCATTGTGTTGAATATGCCCAATTGAAAATGAAATTTCAAAAATGTTTTAAGATAAAGTATGACAACGACCTTCAATAAAAAAATTTTTTTTTCGTGCTCCAACTGTTGCAGTTATTGCATAATATTCATAGGATCGAAGCCAGATGCCGATCATTTGGCATTTTTGTATTAAAGTACATGTCAAGGTCATCATAAAAACCATGGTGTATAGAGGATTTTCGACAAAAATGTTCATTGGTTCCGTGCAACAACTTCTACAGTTATTGCATTTTATGTATATGACAGAACCCAGGGTCTGACCATTTGTGATAATTATATTAAAGCCCAAGTCTCCTCACAATACCTTGAACATTATTATCATTTGCAATCATAGCATCGAAATGGTTAGTGTTTTTGTGAAGTGTGATCCAGGCTGCTTGAATGTATTCCGGTGGGCTGGGTTGTGAGCGAGATGTTTGCATTTGTTTTGCATCTGTTGCGAGCTTTGGCGAGGTGTTAGTTTTAGTTATGGGGGGTGTTGTGAATTTGTCGCAGCTCTCTGGGCCATGGATATATTTCAAAATTATAAATCTAAAGTTACATGAGGCTTGTCACTTGGTTTTAGGTTTGCCGTGGAATAGTTATTTCTTTGCGCGGGTAAGGATTTGTTGGTTGGTACACCGAGAAAAGTAATTTTTAACAAAATATAACTTATAGATTTAATCCAAAGTATTTTGTCTAATTTCTGCAGAGAGCAATTAATTTTCACATTTTTTAGAATTTGTTATTTTAAAATATTTAATTTAATTGAATTTAATAATAAAATAAATACAATGTTTTTGATTTTAAAAATTTTAAATACTTTAATTTTAAAAGATTTGAGCACTTTTGAGGAAGAAATTTTCATTTGAGCGCTTTTGAGGAATACATTTTCCAATTGTAAAAAACTTAACACATTATATCACTTGTTTATTATTTCGCAAAAACATTTTTTGAATATTTTAATTAAAAAAATTTGTTCAAAAAATTTAAAAATTACTCGATCGATTTCGACTTGTTAGGTCATCGTCAGTAGGAGTATCTACTAATTGGTAAAAAAAAAAATTTAGTTATATATAGTAGAAATAAGCAAAATAAAATAAAAGAAGGAGGGACAAAAAATAGGCAATAAAAATTAATCTATTAATCGTTCCAACCATCTGTTGTTTACACGGAAAAATTACTAATAAAAAAGGGGGTCGAATAGCAGGTAAGCGATTAGTCATCGGCTGAGTAACAAAATTCAAGGTATATTGAAGTGCATTTAATTACCCGACGTATTAGTCATATTATTAAGAACGTCAGAATAGACCAGGGCGAGATCCGTAATTGGTGAAAAACGGATTTCTCTCTGTTCGTTAAGGATATTTGGTTAAGAAATATGGATTTACGAATTTCGTAAGATTCTAAACGTCTGCTTTTGGGTTGTATATGTAATATGTCGAAATTGTTTAAGCTAGCTGTATGATTTTCTAAAGTTAAATGATTATGGAATGTTGATTGATTGCAACCAGATAAATTTTCTTTAGCTCTAACTCCAAAATTGCGCCCAGTCTGTCCATAATAGGAGAAACTACAATCATTGCAAATAATCCTATAAACACCAGACTTGGAAAGGCGATCAACTTTAAGTTTATTGTTAAAAACCATTTTCTTATTGTGTTATTATTATAAAAAGCAAAACTAATATTGGTATAATCGGACACGATGTTGCTAATCCGTTGGCTAGTTTTTCCTATATACTCTAAGCGACGCCAATTTTCCTGCGTTGGATTATCTGGTGGATAAATACCCGTTAGAGCTTTGCGCTTTAGCTTTATATTTAAAAACTTTAATATAGCCTTAGTTGCATATCCGTTATTCGTTGCTATTTGTAGAATTATATTAAGCTCTATGTCGTAATTTGAATTTGTCAAAGGGATGTTTATTAGTCTATCTATAAGTGAGTGGAAAGCTGACATTTTAATATTATGGGGATGGTTTGAAGAACTAGGGATAATAGCGTCTGTATACGTGGATTTCCGATAAATTAATTAAATAAAAATAATAATAAATCATAATTAATTAATTATTTTTTAAATTAATACATTTATTCTCTTCTTTTTCCAACGTAAAATCAATGGTGAGATATTGAGAATTTAACCAAGTAAGGAATGAGTTTAACAGTCTATCAACATATCTATACCAAAAGATTATATGACGAAAAGGATTGTTGTTTGATAAAATCATTTGTTCGAAGAAATTCATGAAAATTTCAGCTAACAAAGGTGACAGAGGGGAGTCCATGGGTAGACCATCAGCGAATTTGAAATATGTTTTATCAAAATAGAAATAGTTTTGTTTAATACAAGTCTCAAACTCCAACTTCAGTTCACGACGTAAGCCCTCATCTACAACATCCCTATCTAAGTAATTACAAACAATTTGAGATAAAGTTTTAATTGGAATAGAAATGAAAAGACTGGCAACGTCAAACGAAACTAAATTTGAATGTAGTGGAATGTCGACGTTTTAATTTGGCTAATCAATTCTACTAAGTTCTTAACCCAATAAGTCGAAAAGAAATTAGTATGATCATTGAAAAAGTTTATGAAACCCTTACATGTTTGTAGGCGGGAGTATTGCAATACGCGACTATTGGTCTAATCGGGATGCCCTCCTTATGGATGCCCTCCTTATGGTAAACCATAAAGAAGCGGCACAGATGGATTCATGACAGAGTACTTCCAACCAGTTCCATTAAACAACTTTTGGCATTAGTTGATACACTTACTGACAGAAATCTTAAAAGATCCCTACCAAGCACTATTGCTTTTCTGTAATAAAATCAGAAATTTTATTACAGTAATCGACTTTTGCGAGCACAGTAATTGTATTGCCTTTATCCGCTTTACATGCTATCAAGTCATGGTCATGTAGCTTTTTCTTTATCGCACTTATCACTTTGAGGTTAGTATTAGGAGACGACAGAAGCAGCAGAAGAAGAGTTAGAAGGAGAAGAAGAGTTATCAATACATGTCTTTATTTGTAGTGCACATACTGATTTTAGTTGGGTCGGCTGGTCAAATAAGGCAGTTTCAGCATCTACAGCAAGATTATCGAATGACTGAAGGCTGATTTTATTTGGCGTAGGAGCAAAATTAACTTCATTGCTCAGTATTTGAATCTCTGCGCTACTGAAACCGACTGAGGGCAAGTTCTTAAAATGTGGATGAAATTGGAAACCAGACGAACAACTATTACCTCTACGGTTAAATGGATAAGCCTTAACTTGCAGCACATCCAGCTTAGCTTTCTGTTTCACATACATATTGAATATGTGAAATTTCGGATAATTCTGTACCAAATTAAGTAGGTCGTTATTCCTCCAACTACAACGGGCTAGATTGATAGCTCATCTTCCCTCTAAAGATTTACTATTGCATTTAATGTTAGTATAGTTAGGAAGCAAATTTAATTTTTTACAACTACTATTAAACCATATTTGATTATTATTATAACTAATTCTTACCAACAAACGAAGCTTAATCACGGCGAGGGTGGCCAAATCTGCCAACTCAAGACTTTTAACGCTATGTGCCATAGGTACTTGGCGAAACACACTAACACTTATTAAACAAGTGATATATGTGTTTATTAAGTGTTATGTGTTTCGCCAAGTACCTACGGAGCATAGTGTTAAAATTGTAAACAAGGAATTAGCCCTACTACAAAAATAATTTTTTAATTTTGAACTACAGAAGAGAGAATTAGTTATAATAAAAATTGTTCAGTCTCGAGAGCGGCGTTTCGTGGTGATCTTGAATGACCTTAAAACTTATTAGATTTGGAGGTATTGACGAAAGTGACATCTTTTTTTAAATTAGAACCTACTCGTATATTTTTGAGAGGACTTTTTGATTAAATAGTTAAAACTTGAAACAATAAATTCCTTTTCTTCATAAATTTTTTTACGTTACACTTTAAGGTTTCATTGATATGAGCAATAATTGATCCGCATTAGAGCAAAGCAATTTTCTTTAACTTCTAACACTGTGTCGTCAATTCTATATTTAATTTATTAAGGCAAATTAAAACAAAAAATACTCTCCAATTTCATTAATTTTACTATGGCCTTGGTTTTACATTACAATTATCTCCGTAATTTCAAATTATAAATCAATAAAAAATATTCTCAAAAAGATGTTGTACAATAATGAAGAAGCACTCGATATGATTATGGTATGAGTTTCGGTAAAATGAACGGGAGGTTCATCGCCAACACTTTGAAAGAAGTTTATTCACTCGTTTAGACCCCGTGAGACTTAAGAGAAAATTGTTGTAAATGTGCTGGCTGCAATTTGACAGGCCCCACACAGACCAACTAGAAATATTGCACGAGGTAGAGGAACTTCTCAAACTACTAAAATCTCGCGTTTTGGGAGAACATAAGTTTGATACAGAAAACATATCAATGTTACCGGAATTATCAGCATATAATTTTATGAATAGAAAACAATTTAATTTATAATTTGTATTTGGTAATACAATGAAATAGTGTAGATTTTAGAGAATTATTTGTCGCTGAAACTATACACTTTACGAACAATTCTGTATGAAGAAACCAATTTATTTATTTAGTTTTAACTGCCTATTTAATCAAAAAGTGCACTCAAAAATATAGTTTCTGATTTAAAAAAACTAACTTTTGTGAATATCTCCAAAACTAACAACTTTCAAGGTCATTCAAGATCATCACGAAACGTCATCCCCGAGACTGCACCGTTTCCGACATAAAGGCCTCACATTTATTTAAAAAAACCACCCTGTATATTTCTGAAGTGAATTTTTCAATTTTTTAATTCTGACAAAATATATTGATGCAAAATTTGAATGCCAAGTCGGCCGGATCGGAAAAAGGTCAATGCAGACAATTTAAGTGGCTAAATATGAGTGTTTTTTTGTTTGAGTAGAAAAATGTAATTAAGATATCGGGTTTCATATAAAATAAATGTTGTAATAAAAGTGAAACATCGAGATAGATGTAAATAGAATTCAACCCGACAAACAATAAAGAGTAAACTAAGTGATTTGTTGAGCGAGTGTTTTTTTTTTTTTGATTTGTTGTGTGAGGCGAACAAGACGCCACCATTATTGTGATCCAACTAATTGAATATACCAGTCTGTGTTTGGCTTGTTGAAGCCTTAGTGAAGTGCTGGGTGAAAAGACACAACGAGAGGAATTGTTTGTGCAGTGTGCGTGAGTGAAACAACATAGAGCGCACGCTGGTGCCGTATAAACTGGGGCAACGGGGAATCGACGGGAGCGGTTTAGCGGTACCAAAGGTCAACGAGTGAGTCATCCTTCTCATAATTTATTATCTCCAGACGCACTTTTTTTTTATTTTCTCATGGGTGTTTTGTGTATTGAGCGAATTCGATTGCGAGTTGCTGCTGCGGAGTGTTAGTTGATCGTATTTTTTTGTATTGGGGTATTTTTATGGTATAACCTCGCCCGTGTCGCTCTGCTCGCATCTGAGCATAGCTGGGCTAAACGTGCAGGTAGACTGGCACCAACCAGTATTTGAATAACGGTAAGTTGAATTTTACGTCTACCCATACCTCGATAAAATTAACTGGGCAGCACGTTACGATTGATATTTTAATTAAAAAGCGTCTTTACAATTAAATATTTCTTCAAAATAAAACATTTAAAAAAACTTATTAAAATAACTAGAAGTAGGTGTGTTTATTCGTATGTGAAGTGCTGGTTGTGGCTGAATTGTCTTCCACATTTGGGAGCTTGGACCAATCAATCAATTACATTAATTTGCAGAGGTCTGTGTGGCCGTGCTTGACGCGGTCCGACTATTTCCGGAAAATTAAAATGATACGCCAACATATTCATTCTTGTTTGCTATTTTCATACACTTACATTGCTTTTCAAAATAAACCAAATTCAAATGTGGATATAGAAAATCATTCGCACAATAACGAGAAAAACAAAAAAATTTATAAAGCTCATACAACTAGAAATGGTACATTCTTACATGTAATCGCAATCCAAACATTCGAAAAAATAAAAACAAAAAAATAACGATGAAAATAAAATTTATCTCAATTTACGTGACATGAACATAAAATATATAGTCAGCATGGTATACAGCAGTTTCAGAGCATTTTTTGACAAAAGCATTGTATATACACAAAAATACAAGAGACCATGTAATTTAAATATATAGAGAAGAAAAATACTATATACGATTTGAAATTCTATCTTTACCTTTCGATCATTTTCAATTCATGTAAACATTTTTTTTTGTATATTTGTATATCCCGTCTCGGTATACATGCCGTACAAAAAGTCAAGAAAAACAGCATTCCATTCTCGAAAAAAGAGACTTTGAACAATAGGAAAATTTGAAAGCTTTATCCTTTTTTTGGGGGGATTTTATTGTATGTCTGTAGATTTGTTGTTGTTGTTGTTAGCCCTCCTCCCAATTTCACAACTGATATAATGTCGTGTGTGGGTATATTTTTTATATTTGGAATATATTTTGGAGGCGGCTGCATGAAGGAAAACAATAAAATATTTCGAATTGTAATTTTAGTTTCAATAAAAATAAATGGAATATTAAACAATGTCTTAAAGATGGTGGAAGGAATATACTCATCCTATTAACGTCCTACATCCTACTATAAACAAAGGGCGTTACACTGTGTGTGTGTGTATATATGTTATTTTATATTATATTTATGCGATTAATCATAACTAATAATATGTTGTTTGCCTTCTGTTTTTCTTTGCTTTGGCTTATTCCAGGGTATCTACCAAAAATAGACATTATTGAAAATTTGCCAAAGATAAAAGCATGCAATATACCAGAGTAGGATGTTAGACATAATTTTTACAATAAGAAAAAAATTGGCAATCTGTTATACAAGATACATATTTGATTCAATGTGTATAATAGGAACAAATCGAGCGATGAAAATATTATACACATACGCTGGAAAATTGAATATTTAGCTGTTCCACTGCGATTCCGCTGTTTTAATATTTTTTTCTTCTTTTCATATATTACATTTTTTATTGCTGCTTATGAGAGTTCAAATGGATGCATAAATTTGCTCGATATTTTTTTATGCTTTTATAATATGTTTTTTATGTTAAGTTAAATGGAAAAGATTAGTTCTATGAATCTCGTAATTCGTTGAATTTTTGCTGTTTTATTTGGTTTAAGGAGTTTAAATAGTAAAGAGGTGTTACAAAAATAAGCACAAATCCAACATTACGCATTAATAAAGAATCAATGTAAATAAATGTTTCCATTGCATCTCGTGATTTTTTTCACAAATTAATGAATGGGAATATATGACATCGACGTCGAATTGGCCCAGCTATCGGCTTTTATGGAAATGAATTCGAAATATTCTGCATGTTACAAAAGTGGAGTACGACGTAATTTTATTTATCATATTTTAGAAACAAAAAAACTTATTTTTTTATGCCCCTATTATGGTTCTCGCCTCACCATCGCTTCACCACTCTTTCGCCGTGATACTTAGATTCGTGTGAGCAATATTTTAGTATTATGGTTCTCACCTTTATTTTGGCGAGAGAGTATGTGTCGCCGCATTATTTTTGGTCGTTATTTGTTCTTGGTATTATGATTCTCGCCGTGAGAGCGATGTGAAAGAATGATGTGTAAAAAACGATCGCCTAAAATTTTTAGGTGATGAATGTGATGTAGTACGAATAAAGTTTTTGAAGGTTACAGGACAAATAAAAAATAATGGCTACCAGCGATAATGTAAGTTTTTTTTTCAATAATTTTTACGCATATAAATAATTTATAAGCTTATAAATAATTTATAATAATTTATTTATATATATATATATATATATATATATATATATATATATATATATATATATATATATATATATATATATATATATATATATATATATATATATATATATATATATATATTTATTTATATTTATATATATAATATATATATAAAATTGGTAAACAAATTATTTATAAGCGTAAAAATTATTGAAAAAAACTTACATTATCGCTGGTGCCATTATTTTTTATTTGTCCTGTAACCTTCAAAAACTTTATTCGTACTACATTACATTCATCACCTAAAAATTTTAGGCGATCGTTTTTTACACATCACTCTCTCACGGCGAGAATCATAATACCAAAATATAAATACGGCGACTCATCGTCGCCTAGTGACGCGTAGGCGAAAACCATAATAGGGGCATTAATTTCTCCAATTATTTCAAATAGAGCAAATAAAATCATGGAATTTTTTTGGATAGCGTTGAGAATAGGAATAATATGTGTTTTAAATTAACACGGTTAAATTAGTAATTGTCAGTAATAAAATATATTTTATTACACTAACAAATATTTTTTTAAGATCAACCACAGACGCATTCCAAAATCTTTCATAGTAATTTTGAGATAACTAGCAATTCTGGCGATAGAAAGTTGTTAAGTAGGATACTTAATTATTTGGTGTTCCACTTCTTTTACTCCTTCGCTTAGGTTTGAAAGACTTCGTTGCTAACAATATAATAAATCACGACCCCGATGTGAAATTTCGAATTTATTAGTAAACGACATTAGCATTCGCAGAAACTATTGCAAACAGCAAAACAGCAGTCCATATAAAAGTAGGTTGTGAAAAAGCAACACTCGAGTATATAAGCGCGCAAGTAAGTTGTGAGATGAAAAATTTAATGATCTAAGATTAGGCATTTAACTATACCCTGCAAAATAAATTTTTAACATCTTACAAATCTCGCAACCAACTCAAAAAAATTAATAATAGGAACGTATTGGTTCTAAGGCTGTTTAAGAAAAAAACAGTAATTTTAAGGAGAATCTAAATAGAATTGCCAATCAAAGACCACAAATAATATGATTGGAAGCAATAAATCCAAACTTATAAAAGTCAACCTAAACCACCCACCTATATATTATATTCGTCAAAACAAGAACAACACCCTCTCAATGCAATAATATCAGAACTATTGAACAAATAAATCCTGACACAGCCTTTTTTGAATACAAAGAATTTTTAAATAAGGATTTGCCACTCATTCCCCTTTTACAAGTCACTTCCACTGAATACTTTCGAAAAAACTTCTTACTACTAAAAAAATCTTAGAATTTTTGGTAAATGCTTGGCTCGAAAAATAAATATAAATGCTCGTGCCTAATAGATGGTATATTGATTTTGGATCTATAGCATTACAGAACTAAATTGTGGCAACTGTAGTTTTGATGTATACGAGTACATCAGAATTGTTGAATTCATATTCTTTAAACCAATCGTAGATTGTTAAACAGTTTATTTTAGATAAGCGAATCTTCTTCATTTGACGTTTAATTTAATCTAATTTAATTTTCTTTCATTTTAGCTATTTCGACGCAGTAAACCCGACCTGAGATGACCGGTCAACATTAACTTGACAATTTCATTGTTAACTTTAATTTGTCACCTATAAATTGTTAAGCTAAACTTAACAAATTTAATTTTTCAATTTTTAGTTTGTAAACTTAATTTGACTACCTCAAGTAATTATCTTTTTTCAAATTCTATACTTGTAAACAAATTGACATATTATTTTTATTGACAATTGACAAACATAATTGAAAATACACTTCTCGTACAACGCAACCTTAAAAAAATTACCTGGTAATACCTGGTCAAAAGTTGTGTTAATTCTTCTTGTCAAGTTTGCCTTTTAACTAAACTTGTCAACTGCTACTTTTCTATTTTAAATTCTCATATTTAACTTATCATCTTATAGTTCAACTTTAACTTGTCTAGATACCGACCAAATGGCATAGTGGTTAAAACTTTGGTGTTTGGATCGGAAGGTACCGGGTTCGAATCCCGATAGGGGCAGGATGCAAATGGAATTTTCATCAACAAATTACGATTTGTGATGAAAACGAACACATCTATGACCTCCTGTCGGAGTGAAAAACTCATGGGCCGACCCATCTTCCATGCCAGTATAGGCTGACATGGAGCTATGCAATGTGCAGATGGTGATAAAATCGGAATTATAATATTATATTTCTCTCCCGCGAAAGAGTTGGAAGAGCCTTGGCTCCAGAACAGACAGCAGGAAAAAAAACTTGTCTAGACACAAGTTAATTTATATATTAAAACACCTTATAAGCAGAATTACCACAAATTTGATATTAATTTATACATAAACAAATTCGAAATACACAAATATACTCGTAGATCTTCTCAGAAATGTTACTTGGGCCTTACGAAACACGCCATACAGTTAGATTTAAAGAACATACAAATCATATAAAATTCAACAGACCAACCTAAAATCAATTTGATATTACTTTCGGATGTTAAGCTTCCTATCGAGATTGGAACCCCAAAACTTCCGATTCAATCGTAAAGCATTAACCAATGTAGCGCTTGGTTGACATCAATATTTTTAAAACTTTTATTCTTAAATATTGTTAAGAATTTAGTTGAACTTAAGTTGGCAATTTTATTTATTTATACCGTTTACACTTCTTTTCAAACTCACTAATAAATGTAAATCAAAATCCCAGAAGTCAAAATCTCGGGAGACCAAATCTCAGTAAACAAAATCACGGAAAACAAAAAACAAAAAGATGTCGAAAACTTACAAAATTCCAGATTTCAAGATATCAATTCAACAAATGCTAGGGGATGAAACCTCAATTTAGGCCTGAAAATTCACAAACCGGGAAAATTCACGGGGAATAGGGAAATATCAGCAATATTCCAGTAAGCAAAATAAACTCAATAAACAGTCGGTATTCAGTTTGAAAAAGTTGGTATGCACAATATCATTGCACCAACCCGGAAAATTTACGAAACATAAAAATCAAGAATTTCCATTAATAAATTCGCCATAAACCGACTCAGAGGACCATAGGATTAATTTGACACCAGCGTTAAAATGGTGAATTTGTAAACTAAAGTTCTCGTATTAAAATTGTTGCTTGGTTAAGGACATTTCAAACGATACGCCACATGGTTATATTCTAAAGATTAAAATGTAAGTGATTACAGCGCCACAATGGTAATTTTGAGTAAAGGGTCCTTCATTTAAATTTGTGGCCGTTTTGTATCAAAAATAATAGATTGCTACAAATGCCAGCATGGTGAATTTGTGAAATAAATTGCTGATAACAAATGTTTGCTTCGTCTACAACGGAAGAGAAAAACGAAAAGAAACACAATTTATAATTTGGAATACTAAGATGTGTCATCGAAATATAAAAATTGTAACATTTTCTAGCGCGACAACGGTAATTTTGAGTACTAAGCTGCTTCATTAAAATTTACGACATTATACATAACCTTTTCAAAGATATGAACTAAAGTGGTAGCGTCAAAATTGTAGTTTGACGCTATAAAGTTATATCGTGGTGCTGGACGTTTTTTTGGGGTGATTTCCAATGGAAGAAAGGCACTCTACCTCCTAAAGTATAGATCCCAAAAACGTTTCAATCTTTGAAAAATAAATCGAATTGCATAAGCCGCGCTAGAGATATCATCGTTACAGACATCTAAACCGACAGGCAATTTTTTTGTTTTTATTTTTTGTATCAGTGACGTATGTTTGTATGATCTTGCAGTTAAAACTGATAACAAATTATGTCAAACTTTCTACAAAATTTTTTAACGTGGTTTTGAAATTTTGGTAGGCCGGTTGCGATTAAATTCAATGAGGGAATATAACATGAACTTTTTCTTATAATTATTAAGACAGAAAATTACAGAAATTTACATTTTTGTCATTAATTCTTGAATTTCGACAATTTTAATGAAACTTGGCAAAATCTTATCTAATTGAACGAACTGGACTGTATTTAAATAATCTCGACAAAGGACACTATTTGAATTATAATTGATTTGGATTTAATAACATGTTATGGTAGAATTTAGTTAACCCAAATGTTGGACGAAATTCTGGAATGATGTCATATTGAATGGAGTTCTGTCATTTTGTAACCAAAAATATCTATGTCTAAGATAGAATAAGGATTTTAACAAGAATTTATTTCGAGGAATTGGAATCCAAGAATTGAAACGTACTCAACTTACTCATTAAACTCGGTTAGTTCTAAATTGTTCAGTACTAAGATTTCTTCATTTGCACTCCCAAATATAATCTTACACGAAGCCCGCATTCTGATCGTAAAAAGAGAGTTTAACCCCAAATAGCCCATTTTCTAAAATTCATTTAAATAAGCTAATTTTTAGAACCATATTAGAAACTCATTTTGGGATCCCAATTTGGTCATTCAAACCGAGATCCACCCCAATCGGATAGAACAATTGGGCTTAATACGAGTCGCTTGAGAAGCGGGTTGATTTAATTCAAGAGAAATGGTTTATTTACATTCAAATGTGCAATTTTTCAGATCCGCTTTCTAAGCAATGGAAACCCATTTTTATTGTATAAAATGAATCCTATCCTAATTGGCCAGGAAATCGATCGAAAATAAGTGTTTGGAAGCTCATAAATTTGTTAAAATTCCGGATTTTGATTTCCAGGATTCTTTGTACTTCGTCTAGATTCAAAACGGCGACCGTTGAAATGATCGGTCACTAAGTGTTATATCTGTCTGTAGTAGAATTCGTCGCTATTCAATAATTTTTGACATTTATAAGGGATTTTAGCTCTTAATTTTTATAAATAAAAACTTATGCTATCTAACCGATTTACATTTCAATAATAACTTGGATTCCGTATATTCTTGCTGTATTTGCATACAAATATTTAGGTCAAGTAAATAAAACATACCCCAGTTATACATATGATTCTAATAAGAAATACAGCAAAGTGAGCGAATGTGAATTGTCGAGGACTCATTTGGTTCGGCGACATGGTATAATAACGTACTATTATGATTATCTCTCGTAAATTTAAAACTAAATTTAGAATGACTAAATTTATTGACACTACGTACATATTACTGATAATAGAAAATACAGGCAAGTTTAAAATCAAAGAATATAGCTGAATCATGTTTTAGGCTACACCATTTTTAAAAGAGTAATTTTCAGATCTTGATTATTTAATCATCGCAGTGAGATTGAAATTTTAATGGACACATAAGTTGTCTTCTATAAGTATGATCAATATTGTAAATATACCTAAACATGATGCTTTACTGATTTATACGGATAACCCACCATTATAAAATTTAATACATATATTTAGAATGTATTGTAGTACTTTATTCTCAATAAAACTTTACACGACCCTTTTAATCTCACCTTTAATATAACCTAAACCAATACACCAAAAAACAATATATTACACTACCTCTTACCTCCGCGTGTCAATAAATGTCAAACATTAAAAAACAGCCCAAATATTGAATATCAATACATATCATTAACAGGTCAAACAATAGACAACTACAACAGGAAAAACAAAATTAAAAACTTGATAAAACCTAAAAACACGCAATCACTATTATTTTCCGATTTTTCCTCATTTTCATTATTATTATTTTTTTAATTTAACTAAAAACACTATCGAACCCACAAACAACAAAAAAAAATGTGTATACAGATAAAAAAAATATGTTTTCTATTAATTGTTATAATGTTCGCGGAAAATCAATTTTTTCGGAAAAAATTTACATCATTGTTTTTAATCAAAATAATTTTTCGTATTGTCTTGCACAAGCTAGCATTTTGTTGTTTACGTATTTGCGAAATAACGAACATTTGTATTTATAAAGGGTGTTTTTTTAGGAGGTTTGTTTTTCCGATAGATGTCGTTTTATTTTATGACAGTTGTTTTGACAGCTCAAAGTGGCATTTCTACTCAGTATTGTTTGGCAAATCATTATGAATAGGTTAACTCCAGAACAACGTTTTCAAATCGTGGAAATTTATTTTCAAAATCAGTGTTCAATTAAAAATGTTTATAGAGCACTTCGTGAATTTTATGGTGCACATAATCGTCCGTCAGAGACCACCATAAAGAACGTAATTACCAAATTTCGGTCTACATTCACTCTTTTGGATGCCAAGCCACCGACAAGAATGAGAAGAGTTCGTACAGAAGAAAATATTGCTGTCGTTGAGGCCAGTGTCGAAGAAAACGACAATTTATCGATTCGTCGTCGTGCTCAGCAAATTGGACTTTGTCCATCGACTTTATGGAAAATTTTACGTAAAGATTTGGGTTTGGTGCCATACAAAATTCAATTGGTGCAAGAATTAAAGCCACACGACCATCGTTTGCGCCGTGAATTCAGTGATTGGTCGTTAAATCAATTGAACGAAGATCCATTTTTTTACCGTAAAATTCTCTTCAGTGGTGAGGCGCATTTTTGGTTAAATGGATACGTCAACAAACAAAATTGTCGCATTTGGAGCAAAGATAATCCACACGCCGTTCAAGAATTACCAATGCATCCTGATAAATGTACTGTTTGGTGCGGTCTATGGGCTGGTGGGATCATCGGTCCATATTTCTTTAAAAATGAGGAAGGACGACGCGTTACCGTGAATGGAAATCGATACAGAACCATGTTAAATGAGTTTTTGTTGTCAAATCTTGAAGATATGGATATGGATGAAATGTGGTTTCAACAAGATGGTGCCACTTGCCATACAGCACGTGAAACAATCGACTTATTGAAAGAAACTTTCAACGACAACATTATTTCGAGAAATGGTCCGGTGAATTGGCCTCCGCGTTCGTGCGATTTGACGCCACTCGATTACTTTTTGTGGGGATACGTGAAGTCATTGGTTTATGTGGATAAACCTCAATCGATTGACGCTTTGGAAACCAATATTCAACGTGTCATTGCTGACATACGCCCTCAAATGCTTGAAAAAGTGCTGGAAAATTGGACCTCCAGAATGACATTTGTGAAAAATAGTCGTGGTAGCCATATGCCAGAAATTGTGTTTAAATGTTAAATGCCAAAAAATTATCTACCAAATAAAAAAAAATTTTGGTCATTTCATAATTTTATATGTGTTTTATTCAAAAAAAAAATCGGCAACCTCTTAAAAAAACACCCTTTATTAGGGAGCACAATGTATATCGATACAAATATATCAGACTGATTGAATGCGCAATGGAGGTGGATCTCATGTGCCATTCGCATACTGCAACATCTGTCTATATCCAGTGAATACCTGCGTATTATTAAAAAGGAGACTGCAGTAAGAATCTGATCCTAGACACGTACATTATATTAAATTTTTTACCCATTATTTTACCTTCATCCACTATCCAATATACATTAATGTCGTTATACACGTCTATAATACTAAATGAAAAGTATAATTGAAAGTTAAATACTGTACACAAACAACTGAAAACGAGACAAATTGTTATTGACATTTTTTAGTTTCTGTTTTCTAATGGTGTTTTGTTGTTGTCGGGAAATATAATATTCAGAAAATTAATAAACAAAACGAAATGAAAATTGAAAAAATATTTAAATAAAAATAAAATAGAGAAAATAAATTAAAAATGATATTTTTATTAAAAATATAAATAAATCGAAGGAAAAGGGGTGAACAGTAAGTTTTCCTTTCATTTTTCATCAAATTTTTATTAGAAGTATATTTTTTTTTGTTTTGTTGATATAACATTTTTTTCCGTCGAAAATTAAATTTTATTGCGGGACGGAACTTTGAATGTCATGATTACCTACTATTGCGCGCTAAGTGAACTTTTATATGTATACGATAAACAATTAAAAGTTGGTTGTTGTATGAAAGAAAAGGGGGTGCCAACGAGTTTTTGAGATTTAACAAAGACGATAGTTTAAAGAATTTAATTACGTTTTGAATACTAATCTTTTTTATTATTTTTAGGGTAGGCATGTATAAATGTATATTGTTACTAAGAATTCAGTGTAGCAGAAATGAAATCAAGTTTATTTATCTTTTACGGAATACCTCATCGTGGATGTGCAACCCTTTATATGAAGATTACATTTTCTTTTTAAATTTGAAGTGAATTGTATTAAAGATTTCATAATTGATCATAATGATTCATAATATGATAAATAGATACATATAGTTTAGTGATGTAATTTCCATTCATTGACAAGGTTTGAAGATAGTTTAGACTGTTTAACCTTTTAAGAAAAGGAAATTTAATTTTTCGGAGAGCAACTCTTCAATCTATTAAAATTTCAAATTCAAGTAATCGTCTCCAAATTGTTTTCTAGGTTTCACGTTTTTTTCCAATATTTAAAATCAAGAAGAACTGGTCTCGACTAAATTTTGATTGACCTGAAGAAAAATCAGGTTTGGCTTGAATAAAATGATCTACATAGACATATCCAGTTGGAAATTTGTCAACATCCGTGTGAGCTTTACTAAATGTGTATGAAAAAGAAAAACACTTATTTTATGTTGTTTACTGAGGGCATGTTGACTAAATGACTAATTTATGACAAGTCATATTAGTATCCAAAATGACGCGTCCTATGACTGTCGACGATCCAAGGCTAGCGCGAGATATGGCATGTATACTTCTTCTTAATCTTAATGCCTGAAAATAGTCGTCTAGGACATGTCTTCAATGTTTCTAATATAATCACGATATTTTTAAAATGGCGTATGTAAACAATGTTTACAAATACACAAAAAATTATTCGTGTTTGTTCCGTCTCAATCGCAATAAATTTTTATTTATAATATCCTGTGTCAGTGTTGATGATTTTTATTTGTCACATATTTTTTATATATTGGATAAAAAGGCTTTGTTTCACCATTTGTAGCATCAACAGTATGAAGCACAGTATTTTAAGTCACAGCTTGATATTGAGAAAATTTTTGATTGTTTTAATAAATTGAGAATAATTTTTCATTTACATTAATGTTTTTATTAGAAATGTCCATATATATATATATATGCATTGACAGACATAACTTGTTTCAAACGATTCATCGTAGACATGTCACACATGAAAATTAGTCCCATTTGCTGATAAATTTCTTTATACGTGTCATACTTGGCTGTCGCTGATGAGTCAATAGTGTGTCGTCAATGGCTTTCCTGCTGGGTATTGTTTCAATAACACAATGCTGGGCTGATTGCCAAATTCGAGTTTTTGTAGCTAGTAATTTTGTTGATAAGCGAAGCGATCTTATAATTTTTAAATTTTATAACTTTATTTACTTCTGTTCTGCTACGAGAATATACGATTTCTGTTTAAGTGATAATTATATTTTATTAAACTAAAGTGCATGTTTCGCAAAAAATTTGGCTTGAAAAATGGTTACTTGATATGTTGTATAACAAAGCTTAAACCCCATAATAGTGAAAGATCGAGGTGTATCAATAAAAAATGCAATACTAAATAACCGATTTGTTCCATTTAGAAAAATAATTAGATAGGTTGTGGCCTGACTTAAAAATGAAAATCTGACAGCGTCTAGTGAGTCCTGTTTTTTTTTTGGTACTTTTGAATTATCAAGTATTGGTACTTATATGACCCTGGATCCTGCTAAACAATCGGAAACCCCCTAAAAACCGACACCTATATTTGGGAGCGCTGGATGGAACACAAGGTTTAAATATATTGGTAGAGGCTGGAGCGATTCAGCCATCATGACCTCACCATTTTAAAACTTTTAGATTGGGAAATCAACCTCTAAACTGACTACCCAGTTGAATCATAGTTTCTAGCAGGATTAATCGGTCCACCAAACTACAAGACCAAATTTCAGTTTATTGTTCAATTTTAAAATTTATAGATTTGAAAATAACACAATCAATCAATACATAACTTTAAACGTTTGATAATATTATCAACAAGCAAAGTATTTTTAGAGGTATTTGATCCCAGACTGTGACGGTAACAATATTTTTTCTGGATTTTTTGCACCGATTCGCTTTAGTAAGTTAGCATTTTTCAAGTCCTGTTTGCTTAATTTTGTCCGCAAGAAGGATCTTATCGAGCTTGTACGATTGGTTTTCAAAGTTTGCTTTGGTCATGTGTGAAATTGTTTTACGCTCTACTTGAAAACTCCTGCCATGCATGACGCATTTTGATTTTCAGATTTCGGTGAATTTCTACTAAAAATATTACTTTGTACTTCTTTTTATTCTTCAGCAACATTAATTATTTTACCCTAAAAATAAGAAATTTCTTTAAGTACATTGGTTTCTTCTGCGAACAAACGGTTCGCAGAAGAACCGTTAATGTTTGAAACTGAATCTACTTTAAGTGTGTAGAAAGTATTCAGCGAATTTCAGTTAGGATTCGGTGGCTCTCCTAACGAGCAATGATCGCTTATTTCGTTATTCCTGACATAATGAATTGTACTAAGTACTCCTTTAGTTGTATAGGGCATTATGTCTATTTAAAATAATCTGCAACATCTCTGCGGTAAGAAAACCTCTATTCAACAGAGCAATTTTTAAAACTGAAACCATTTTTATCAAAAAATAACATAGTATCAAAAATTTACTAGAGTTATCATAAGCAACCAATCTAAAGACTAATCAACCCCAAACAATTTATTTTCAAGATAGATAGAAATGTTTTCTGTTTCAATCAAATAATTATTTACAACAAAGGAATCTCTATCAAATGTATCAAGGCCAAATTATTACAATTAAAAGATCCGAGCCATGAATTTAATTCACCTAATTATCTGCAATTCCAGCATACGTCACGAAATAACTAAATGGGCTTTTATATTTTTAGTTTTTATGATTTGATTAATTTTTTAATATTAAAGCTCTCAAATTATCGTTAGTTTATTGTCAACGGGAATACGTCTATCTTTAAAATCGCATCTTACACATAAATGAAGTTAAATAACAGCTTTAAACAAACAACTTAAAAAGCATTCAAAAGCAAAAAAAATATTTAGAAGCGGCCTCCGCTCATATTTAATTTCACCGTATATGACAGGACTTGGTAAAAGGCAATTGGTAAAATGCATCGAAGCACAATTTTCAATTATACTCGCAATTTACAATTAGCTACTACAACACAAATAAATTATTTTCCAGTTTTAATTCACACATTTTAAATTGTAAATAAGCATGCCCGTGACCAGTACTGTAATTAGGTAAACGTAATAAATTAAATAGGGCGCAATTTTTCATCCACACAAAGCGTGTTCGTTTGTCTGAAAACGAACAATTCAACTTAAATTGATCAAATCAACAAAGGTCACCATATTTTACTTAACGAAACAAATCTGAATGTATAATTAATAAAGTTTGAAATTTTTCCTACTTCACGATATACAAACTTTTCCAGATAACGGCAAAAACTTTTATATACAGTATTTTTTTTTTAATTTCCTGTATTTAATTTTTATGTTATTCGTCGTTTTCTTTTAATGTAAATTAAATTCAAAATTTATCTTGACAAACTGAACACAAATAGCAATAAATAAATACTAATATTTTTCTACGGGTAGCTAGCTAGCTATATACAACAAACAGTTGTATACAACATAAATACGCGCGAATTCAAAATGATCCTTGGATTTGTAATCATGTAAAACATAATTAGAAAATTTCGTGTCTCAAATTAAGCACAACTTTTCTGTTTATTTCGGAATACGAATTAAATTAATTACACATTCAAACAGAATTAATAAAATAACATAAATTTAATTTACATTGATTCGTTACCAACAAGGTAATAATTTTTTTCCTCTATAGTTTACCATTTTTTGTGATTTAATTTATATAATTTATTATAGTTTTTCGTTTATAGTTGTTATAAGCTTCCTTTTTCCTAACTCTTAACAACATATTATAAAATAATGTATTGTGTGTATTATACACAAATTTCTCCAAAAAAAAAAAACATCTAAGAAAGAAGAAAGCACTGAAAGCCACCCACATATATAAATATTACGAAACGTTATTTTATAAATGTATAAAGGAAAACCACAAAACACTAATAATTCGTAATATCAATTAACATTAATATTTCGACTAATATTACAGTTATATTATTAGGATCATTATTCTAACAACTATACTGTTATTATTCCTAGTTTTACCATTTTATCATTTTAAATCAATTTTCCCATATACAAACATACCGACTTTGCACAAGGAAATATGGCTTGTTAGTGGAAATATGTATTGTGTTTGTATATTGAAGGAAAACTACAAAAGTGAATTTTCTATTAAAAGGGAAATAAATTTTAGGATTTTCCTCGAATAACAGGTAGTTTTCGTACTAATGATGAATCATTTATGCAAGTTCGCTATAGCGAATTCTTCTATGTAGCATCCTCATATATTTTATATGAATTTATCAATCTCTCACGATTTTTTATCGAGCATAACATTCCACATGCGATAAATCTACTAAATTGAAAATATAGCAAATTAGTATTTCCATTTTGTAAATTATTTCCATTTACAACAAAAATGAATAAGGAAAAATCATATAATAAATGAATGGGAAATGGAAAATTATTATTATTTTGATTTTATGTAAATAGAAATAAAATTTATTGGGTCTATTTCTGTTGTTGTTTTTGTTGAAATTATTATGGTTAGAGAATATAAATAAATAGCCTCTTACAAGTTGAATAAATCAAATTGTATAAAATATATGGGGAAGTATATAAAAGGTAAACTCGCTACTGAGTTTGGCTGTATGATGAGCGGAATTTATCACTTTAATTAAATTGCAGTAAAACTGGCAAGGTATTTAATGATATGTCATAGCAAATTCCTTATATACAGAATTTATGTTCTGAGGAATTAAAAACGTTAAAGCCTAAAATTGTGTGACACAACTTTTGACCACTTGTTTATTTTCGAATTTTGATCCCACTCCAAATTAATATTGAGATTCGCACTTTAAGGGAAACCCGTAATTTTCAAAAAGATTGTTATTGAACTGAAGCTTTTCTCAACATTAAATATTTTATTGATTTAACGCACGTTTTAAAAATAGGTGGAAGGATATATGACAGGTTCAAGCTCGCAAATTGAAATGGTGAGCATATCACAACACAATTATTTTCTAATTTTTAAAGAGTATACATTTGGAGCTGTAAGAATAATAAATACATTTTTAGTTAATGTCAATAGAAAAAATTACAAAAGCGACGTTTCCACTAAAGAAGGCCAAGCAAAATTCAGCAGGCCCCAACATTTAGTATCACGAACTAATTTTGAATTTAAGCTAAATCTTGAAAACAGCCAGCGACTATAAAAATATAAGCGGTGGAAAATTATGCATGGTATAATGATCTCGCATTCTAATTAGCAATTCCAGAAAAATGGACAACGATTGATAAATTCGTCACTTTAACTTGCAGATAGAAGACAACATTATAATTTAATTTTTTACAAGTGACATCAGCAAAGCGATTTCGGAGGGAGCCTTAAAACTGAAATATAATATTTATTTGGCTTATTTACATTTATTAATTTAAACAGTACCACACAAACAAGAAGAATAATACAAGACAGTTTTTAACCTCGAGGGCCATTTAAAAGGACTTGCTGTGTAGAATTTCAATTAAAAACGATACTCCAAAGCTATACAAACCATACTGTTGCAACAAGTCTCAATGAAAAATCTGTTCAACAATTGTTAAAACAAACAGTGATATGTTAGTTGGTTTTTTAGAATGCTCATATGCTCATGATGTTTTCTGTTACTGGTTTGTTGCAACGAGCTTCGGTGGTTGGTGGTTTGTTACCATGCCATACAAATCGAATAATTTCTAGAATCGCATAAGCAATTTCTGATCAATCCATAAAATTCGATTCGTTTTAATGATTTTTCGTACGTATCTTGAGGAGGAACTTAACAGTACCGTAGAGAGATCGCCATGAGCAATTCAACGTATTGCCAACAAAAACACATACCTAACGACAAATACAAGAATAACATCAATTATAAAAAAAACATCTCCCTTTAATAACATTTCCGACACGCACGGTCATCCGGTTGCTCCTGGCCTTAAAAACAGACTCTTGTCCAGAATTAGTCACCACGGACAATGACATTTTATTTCATTTTAAATTATTTCAACACACTATCCATGATAGACCCAACCTGATCAAATGCGGAAATATATCTCGATATTTCTTGAACTTCCTACAGTCCCTTGCTTCTTGGCGCATCTCAACATTTTGCAATAATTTGTAGACATTCGGAAATAATATTGCCTCTTTACCACCATAACGTGCGATTACGTACTAAAAGCCGCAATATAAAGAGACTTTGAAAAGTCGCACCTAGATGTTTTTTTTTAAAATAAGACATGAAAATACAGATTTTTCTGGTTTTTTATTTTTTGTAAAAATATGGCTTTTGACAATTATTTGTGAAAAAGGCATTATTTAAATGTCCACCACGAGCACGTCTACAGGCTTCTATATTAAAATTAAAATTTTTAAGAATTCGCTCACACATTGCCGCATTGAATTCATCAATTACGTTCCGAATGTTGTTTTTCGGCTGTACAATAGTTGTTGATTTATTCACATAAACTTTACTTCTCAAGAAACCCTAAAGAAGCTAATCTAATGAGTTAAATCGCATGATCTAGGTGGCCAGTTTATGTCACCATTACATGAAATTAATCGACCTGTGGCACTATTCTGGTAATTCCCCCGGGAATAGGGTACTGGGGAAAGAATTTATATTCAATTTTTATTTTAAAAAAAATTCTGGCATGTTACTTTTTTTGAAAACAAAATTAATTCGGGAATAATTTTTCCTGCCCATTTAAGTATGGAAAAATTATTCCCAATTTATATTTACATCAAACTTTTCTCCTCAGTAGGCCGGGAAAAAATATTTGAAAATAAATTATATATAAATTCTATCCGCAGTTCCCAATTCCTGGGGAATTACCAGAGTAGTGCCACTGGAAACTTATGCAAAATTCGTCAAACAGTCAATGGATGATTGCCTAATTCTTGAGTCGTCGCGACACTTTCGACCACAGCAGCAATGTTCTCACTATAGAACGTTCACTTTCTGGTATGCCACACCTTTATCGATCATCGACAGAATCAATCTCTTCAAATTTGTTCACTAATCTTTGAATTGTTGACTCATTTGGACGATTATTTACACCAAAAATATCAAAAATTTTACGATACGTATTTTTTAAGGATCGATGATTTTCATAATAAGTTTAAATAACTTTAATGCGTTCTTCTAGCGTGTAAGTATCCATCGTTAAAATTGTACACCTATCTGCTTCACAAATGCCAAAGATGACATAAAAAAAGTTTGCGTTTAGAAATTATTTACTACTGACGTCTAAGCGTGACTTTTGAAAGACCCTTTATTGTTGCAGTAACAAGAACACATTTTTAATGTATTTGCAATAACGGAGTGAATGACGACTTTAATAACAACGAATGTTACCAATTGGTTTAAAGTTTTTCGAAACAATGGTTCTGCTGATTCATTGTCAATTCCAACGAGTTTTATAGCGGTTCAAGTAAACTTTAACGGTTGGGGTCTGCATTACAGACAAAAAGATAATATTCCAATTATATGGCCAGCCACAGAATTACCTTTTGGTAATCGGCGCGTTCGACCTCCCTCATTTCATTGCCACCGATGAAAGGGCACGAAAAAAAAATATTAACTGCTAAGCCGACATTTATACTTTATACATTTATACTGTAAATGTCGTACCCACTTATCTATATAATATTTTGCTAAGAGTATTATAGTGGTTTCAGCGCCGATTGTGAGATTTCACGACGTTTAAGTTTTCGAAAAGCTGATTTTAGAACACTCAATAAACTGTTAACAAATGTTGATTTTGGTCCTATTTTACAGACCAATACTGAAAATGTTGGCTAACTGTCAATTTTTATTTAGCATTATACACTCCGCGACACTTGATTACCCTAACGAAACTTTGTTATCACCATTGTTTTTATCTTATCTAACTTTCCAATGACTAATCCTCATACTTGCATGCAACGCGAAGTGGAAACTCCCCATTTCTATTATTTTGCTTGATTGCACTCATCTGTGAATTAAGTAATAAACCCCGTTACGTTCTATTGTTTTGATATTTTTTCTTTATTTAATATTTAGTGTGCTCTCTATTTTTTTTTACAACATCATAAATTCTATTAGGCAAAGACCTATAAAGATTTTGTATAAATTCTATCGATACTTAGCATACAAAGCTGCCATGTCATTTCGGCATTCGTATTGTCTTCCATTCGAATAAATTTGTCTCGATAACCAACGACCCCCAAAGATTTTCAATAATATTAAAATCCGGAGACAAAGCCGGTCAATTGAAAACTGCCACGTTCTTTTCTTCAAACCACTGTTTCACTCGTGCAGCTGTGTGAATTGCTGCGTTATCCTGCTGGAAAAACCAGCGATGGCCT
Organism: Nephrotoma guestfalica; assembly: GCA_963691935.1. Lineage (NCBI taxonomy): Eukaryota > Metazoa > Arthropoda > Insecta > Diptera > Tipulidae > Nephrotoma > Nephrotoma guestfalica. Next base: position 166,061,996 of record OY829915.1, read on the forward strand.
TCAAACATAGGAGCTCGATGTTGTTTGCGATTTTTGTCGGCCTTCCAGGACAACCAAATCAATAGCACCATGAAAAGAAATTGCTGCCCACACCATGATAGAACCAACACTGGTGTCTCGCCTTTCAATGCGCAGATGTCCAAGGCAATATTCCAATCGAGCACTTCTATGTTGCTGGAGCAAACGTGGTTTTTTCATAAGTTTCTGTCGCCGGAGATGTGAACACTTTTTTATTATCCACTGAACAGTACGGACACTGGGTGAGACTCCAATTGTCTGCATTATTTTTTTGGAGATAGCATCGAATTTGAAGCTTAGCGCAAAATAATTCTAAGTTCCCGTTCTGTTGTCGCTCTTGCTGTGCGACTTCTTCGATTTTTAACATAGTTTTCTGGATCTTTGAGATAGTTGTTGATGGTCCAAGAATTGCAACCAATTTTTTTGGAAATCACACGATTAGAATAGTTTTCTTGTTTAAACGCAAGCATCTTTCCAATTTCTACCTTTGTTAGGTGTTTTCCTCGACCCATTTTCACCACTATTAACTGCAGCTGGTAATAAACTTAATAAATTGATCATAAACAATAAACTGAACACAACAAAATTTATTTACATGTAGCTTACGCCTTCTACGTCAAAAACAAAGTAATCAAGTGTCGCAGTTTAAATAAGCAAAATAATCGAAATGGGGCGTTTCCACTTCGCATTGCATGCCGGTGTGTGTATAAGTCATTGAAAAGTTAGTTAAGATAGAAACCAAGGTGATGAAAAAATTTTTGTAAAAGTTAATAAAAATATATCACAAGAAAGTCGTAGCATCACTACTTGAGCATTTATTAACGATTTTCCTGTTTTGTCAACAACTTTATTAGCATTGTGCAATCGGTTGTTACTGCGAACCCGAAACGATTTTGGCAGATACTAATTTTAAGCTGAAATCTGATGACTAGCTAACAACAATGAAATTCAATAATTCGACCATTAAGGAATTACTTAAATGTTTGCAGAATTTTTAAGTAGGGTAAAAGTCCCAATACTCGGGGCTTGACACAAACTACTTTAATTATTTTGAATTTTTGGGCCGAACCATTTCATGGCTTGGTCGACATCAATTTTGATATAATAGTTGAACAAATTAATAAACTTATCAGATCGTTAATTTATTTGAACCTGACGATTTAGATCCAATTGAGATAAACAAAAATGCATTAGCAGATTTGCCTAGACACAGCTCTTTTAAAAAAGCACTCGCTCTTGAAATTGTTTCATCAATATATAACTCATACATTGTTCCGATTCACAACAAGAGTTGCAAATCGGATGTATAGGTCAATAGCCCAACTGTTTTCGAATGTATTATATATGACTCTACTTTCAATGCCAAACAATTGTTACCCACAATTGAGAAGGGACATGAGGTGAATGTAAATACTACTGAATTCAGTACAAACTCTTGCTTTCCCATCTCATTTCATGCTATGGATGCGCTCTTACCTAAATGACCGAACATAACGGGCAATTTCTAGAACATTAGCAATGTCAATTAAAGAATCAAAAATTCAGGAGTATCTGTGTATACGTATGATATTAAAATTTCCAGAAATATTTTATTTTTTGTGGGAAACACTTTTTTGTGTGAAAAGACTCATCCCGAATTATACGTTGCCAAATTTCAGCCAATAACTTATTATAATAAGCGTTTAAATTCCCTAAATCTATCCGTAATTTAGGTTTAGTCCTCGTACCATTAAACCACAGCAACCTAATTCAGATAGTGCAACGTAAAATTAAACCTTACTGTTCTACCTAACCTGTCTAAATCTAATTGGATTTCAAACACGGTATTAAGACTGCGTGAGTATTGTGGCAAATATTGCTTTTATTCACCAATTATTGGACACCCCACAAATATATAAATAGCTTAAAATTTTGTATGCATCTCCTTACCTATACTAATTATTCAATGTCACAAAAAATTTACATTGCAGTCACTTGTGACACCGATTGATAATTAGTTCAATCCGAATTTTAATGTAAAAAGTGCTTAGTTTTTTAATATACCGAACAGATTGAGTAGAGTCTAGAAACTTCTAGAATATTCTCGACACGGGTACCTTGGGATAAAAAAGAGAAGAAATAAGCACTCACAGAGAACTACAGACACTTAGGGGGTTAGGGGTGTATTATGAAATTTTTTGATATCGAAAGAACGACGTGAATGTTTTGGAACGCATATCGTATCGAGAAAATCCAATTATAATAAAACTAAACAAAAAAAGTTTTTTTAGTCAAAGCAAACCTGTTCACTTTTCACGTCCTACCTTAGGCAATAACCAAATCGACGACGTAATTAGTCCAATTTATGTAGACCCGTCTGCACCTATAGTACTGACATCAAAGATTGGTCCGCATTAGAGTTCTGCACAGAGGGTCATAGTTGTGTTCATTTCCATTGCCGATCATAATAAGATGATGAAAAACCCGTTTTGCATTCCTCCCGATCCAAACCATCAGGGATTTTCGCAAAAAAATGGAAAACATTAATGAAATTCCGGTTCAAAATAATTACAGATAATGGGGATAATACGTTTAGCAAGAAACTATCGGTAGGTTGCATATGGAAAGCGCGGTTATTGAAAGTATCGTAGTTTGAAATTCGGTCACATTTTGTAATCGAACTTGGATTGCAAGCGAATAACACGACGTATTGCAACAACTTAAACACAGCTCTACTCAAAATTCCATCATCAATTTAAAATGACCGAATACACAGTAAGGATAACATCAGGGATTTTTGCAAAAAGCAAAGATCCAGTCTCCTCGAATGTTAAACACGAGGTAAATGAAGTGCCATGAAACTGCTGCTGATGAATTTTCTGAATTTAATTATCTTAAAACCCATAACATAGAACCGAACATCTCTAAATGGATAATGTTGTTGAGCAACTGACAGGTTAGTTACTCTCAGGCTAGTATTATGCGATATAATTCAGTTTCTTTGAATAATTTACTCACCCGCAATAATTTACTCAAATTTTTACTCAAAAGTTTTAGGTTTTAATTTAACTTTAATTTGTTGTGCGCTGTCTAAATAGATTTATGGGTGTCATCTGTTCTGTGTTGTTTACCGAAATGATTTGGTTTGTTTACGTAAGCAAACAAATTAGACTTTAACCAAAATCAATTGAGACATATACTCGTAAACTGCTTAGTGGCCTATAAATCAAACAAGATGATAAATGTATGTAAAATTCGATTTCCTCATTTGATTTTTAAGGGTTTGTATTCATCTTCAAAGATTTTTCTATTCTCTTAAGGTGGGTTTTGTATTCTCTAAAGTTGAAATTGTAAATCGAAATTCTTAGAATCAAAAGACTAGAGACAACAAATATCATACAAAATATTTAATGATTTCTAGTTGTTAAAAGTCTTGGCAATGTCGAGAAAGAATTATTATTATTTGGTTATTAAGGGTACAATATTTAAAAAAATTAGTTATTTAGGCCATCAAAAAAAGCAGTTTTAAATCATATGTTTTCCTAATTTATACTGTAATAAAAAGGTAAACACGACCACAGACTTGTAACTTTTAATATCGGTTAAATCGTATTAATCAAGAACGAGCCTCCAACAAAAACCAAATTATTTTCGACCAGTGCGGCTCCAGTCCAACAAAAATATCAACAAATAAATAAATAAGCACAACCAATAATTATAAAAAAAAATGTTGATTAATTTCCGGCATCAAATAAACCTATCGCAAAAAAATTACAATCATGACATTAACAATTATCAAAACAACAAATAAATGACAAATAATCCACTAAAACAAAAAGAAACAATTATCATTTTCCATTTCCCCGAATATTAATCAAATTATACTTGGTATATACCCCAAGTTGCTAAATTCTATTTACCTTCCTACTACGATGTAGTTTATATCATGAAAAAATCATTTTCCGTTTTCTGTTTTTGTTTGGTTTAGTCAATGTCAAAAATTCATTAATCATTTCAAAATTTGACAATGAAAATGATTTTTTGGTTATGTATATACAAATAACTTGTATAAAGTGTTCCCAACTTTTCTTTTTAATTAGAATTATTAGATAGATGATGTACTTGTATATTTAACCCTTTATTGTCATTTTATGTAAATATATGCGAACACAAATGTATGCATTTTTTGTATTAAGACAAAAGGAATAATTGTCTTTTTTTGTTTTGTTTGTCCATCATTCAATTTTCATATCTCATCTCGCTATTTTATCAGCATTTTCAATCTCTCATTCAAATAACCACTTTTTTATGTTTGTGCTATATAAATCTTAATGTAAATAGTGAGTGTACAATGAATAGTGTATATTTATAGTGAAAACACTATGAATAGAATAAACACTATTTGGAAAATGAATTTCCATTTGGAATATGTGTTTTTTGTTCAAATTTCTTATTCATATATGTGATAACAACAAAAGAGCAGAGCAAAAAATTATTTTCTATAAAATAGTGATAGGAAAACAGAAACAATAACTAACCAAGTTTCAGAGTCAATGGTGGAAATGTTCACGCTATTCAATTTACAGCAAAGTTATAATCAAAATAAAACAAACAAATATTATTCATGGTACGAGAGAAGGGGTGGTTGGTAAATACCAAAAAATGAAATTAGAATTTATTTTAGAATTCAATTACCATACTTGAAAGAAAAACATTCGTTAAAATACTCATACGAATTTTTCTGTTAAATGCTTCGAAATTTAGCCCGCTGTGAATGTCAGTGTGTTTTCCATATACGATTATTAAGGGACGGGATCGATTTTTATCGAAAATATGTTAATTGGGATTGATAAATTTGAATATTGCTTAGTTATGAGGTTGATATACAAAAATAATTATCACATACGTTTCCGGTTGATAAACTTTCGGCCCATTATACCTACATAAATATACGACATAACACATGAGTAATGGTCATTTTCACTAGACATGCGAAATTACTTGAAGGTTGCACACACATACGGAAGTTGATTTATATAAATCATTTAGGATTCTTAATTTTTGGTTTCTACTTAAATAGATTACACGACATTTTGTGTGCGGAAGTGAGTCACGAATTTTGATATCATCGGCGTATTGCTTATAACCACTTTGTCATCTATAATTTCGGGACCGTCACGTAATAAAATCGATGATGCATAAGGCTTATCAATTTTAGGTTATAAAACTAATCAACATTTTAAAGAAGAAATTTCCTGGCCCGGAAAAAAAGAAACTTTCCCATCTAACCCCTTTAAAACAAACCATTGTTATTATTCCATGCGCCTTATTTCGCACAAGAAAGAAAACGTTCCATTAAAACCTTCATTCGTATTTTTATTTCACTCCACCAGTATCAATTCCGCATATACACAACCATTCAAACTCAAATTTCATTAAAATGAAATATAAAAAGTAAAGAAAACGTGGAAAAGCAAAAAAAAAATACGAAGAAAATTGGAAAATTTATTTTCCACTCAGAATCTTAATTACAATCACCAACACTTCAGTATAATGTCGATTGAAAAAAATTCAATGCAAATTAATACACTTTTCTTTTACACTTTTAACACCCTTTTTATGTTTTATATACATTGTAGTATATATGAATATATATAGTATATATAGTGAAACAAAAAAAGGAAAATTTGATATAAACTTTTCACATTTCTTCTTGATTTTGTGCCGAAATTTCTTCTTTTTTCCTTATACTTTATACCCTAATTTTCTGGTCGGTTGAGTTTATTAAAAGAAAGCCAAGTTTCTTATAAATTTGAACGAGTAACGTAAAATAATATTGAGATGTTAGATGAGGAAAAGTGTTGTTATATAATTTGTTGTTGTTGGTTTATTTATTGACATAAACATTTTGTTTTAATACCAATAACCCTTCATAGTAATGAGACAAACTAAAAATTTTCGCTAGATATGCAGTCATACAGCTAAGGGTTAAATATTCATAAAGGAATAAAATGATGAAACGATTTTCTTATTATTGATGAATCTCGGAAATGTCTTGACTTTTCCTTTTATATATTTTGCCTATATGATTTTTGTATGTTACACATAACATATACATTGTCTTCATTTTATTTTGATTGATTTGAATAAAATATGTTTTTTTAAGCATAAAATTTCATCTTGATGTGTTTGATAAGATAAAAATATTTTATAAACACAAAAAATAAAGAATAATCTGTCTAATATTCTATATACAGCAACCCCTATGTATACAGTTTATAATAAATTCATATACTTATAGATTTATCTATTTAGGTTGTCAAATGTGTCATTAGCATTAAATGTTTTTTGCTGTGCATGTATGAAACGAATGTAATTTAATAATTTTACTGAACCCTCGAATGAATTAGTTAGTTAGAAAACACTTTAGAGGATCTGAATCATTTTTGATCATGTTTTGTGTAAAAACATTTGTCGAAAATTTGCTTCCAGGTTTCCTTAAATCCAATTTTTATTATTGTGCTTACTTAAATCAATAGCACATCGATAGATGAAATTTCAAAATTCATGCATGCAAAGTTAAATTTATATACCACTAGTCACTCACGACATCACAACGTTCTCTAGCGTACGTACCTGGAAAAAATAAGAAAATCAAAATTAGTTTAGTTGTTTAAACATGTTAATGAACATCGTTATAATAAGTAATGGCTATTTTATGTAAATGGTTAGTTCATAAAACAGCAGGAATAAAAAAGTTCGACGGAATCAGTTGTTACCTCAATATATGGTTAACAACGAAACAACCTTGAAGAACAAATCAAAAACAAATAAAGAATTTTATTAATTTTTGCATTAATTGTGCCGTAGTTCAATAAACATTTATAGTTGAAGAACCTGAAACACGTTTACTTCATACAATGCGAGCCCATGCTTAAATTTTATTGCATCGAGTAATTTTTGCTACACTGGTTTTTTTGGTAGAGTAACCTCTCTTTTCACGCGCCCCAACAACTGTATTGGCATTGTGCTGTCATTTTGGATTTGACGATTGACATTTGTGATTTTTTTGGTGTTAAGACATACTTGGTATTAAATTAAATAATTTTTTATTTAAAACTAGCTATTTAAAACATTATAAAAATTTTTATTTTGTGAAAAATGATCTTCGTCCGATAGTTCATCGTCTTCATCTTCCTCTTCAGATTTTGAGTTCCAGCAAAATTTATTTTGTTGAGAGAAAAGGTATCGTGTCAACAACTTCCTCTCCGATGTTGTTCATATATATTCAGATATTAAAGTAAGTTATAAAATTTAAATTTATTAATATGTACAAACTTAAATACACAATTAAATTTATCTTGTTACAGTTTCGTCAAAATTTCCGGGTTTCAAGACAAATCAGACATTTTATTCTTATTGAATTACTTAATCCTTCGTTAAATGCTTTCTGGAAATAAGGAGGCGTACCGTAGAGTGTCGAACATTTTTAACATGTTCATTTCAGCATCGGATTTATGGGATATCTAGAAAGCCCCGCCATACCTGTAGGAACAGAAGAACCAACCATTTTTTGAAAATCTAAGCTCCGAAGCGATTATCGTAAGGTTTGAGTAATGTAAATGGGTCTGCAAATGACATGACACATGTTAGTTTGAAATGTTTCCACCTCGCGGTAGATAATCACGGAAGAACATTAAGTTTTTTGATTTGTTTGATGGTTGCCCTGTTGGTCGCGGACTACTGAACAACTTCTTTCCATAATATAAAAGGTTTAGAATTAAAATAAACCAAGACTATTCTAGCTTTTATGGACCCCTTGTGCAATGTACAATGGATGGACCACTTGTGCAAAGAATATAAGGATATTGGATACAATTTTTTTCTTAATAGTGCCAAAACTCAACATACGGATCAACTTGGAATCTTTATAGTGATTTATTAATAGTCGATACCGCCTGGTTTGGTTTCAGAATCTCGGGGTTTCTATCATCGCATTAACTTTAGAATTTCATTCGGTTTTCCGAAAAACGGACGTTTCTCGCGAATTAAAATGCAAAGCCTATCCGAAAGTTGAGATTGGCGGTACAGGATTTCGAGTATAGACCCTGATCTGAATGGGCCAAGTACAGCTGATTTTAATTTATAGTTCCCAGGAACAACGAGTTCCGGAACCCGAACGAAACGATATCGACTTATAATGATGATCACTGATCACCATAAAAATCCCAAGACCATACTTTTATTGAGATTGAGGCTATACGGTTATGGAAATTATTAGGTTTTAAGTTTTCACTGCGATTGAATTAGTACGTATACTTAACATATTTATATTTATTATGATTATGTTATAATCATAAATTTTGTGTACTTTTTCGATTTTTTGGGAGAAGTATTATTAGGTATACACCTAAGTCTCCGTTTTTATCAAAAATTGGGCATTTATTGTGAAAGAACGGAAGGTTATGTTTTATTCAAAGTATTGCCATTACTTTTTCCCATCCCAGCTTCATCTTTTGAGGCTATCCATGAATCAACACAATTTTCGGTATTTCCATATGATTTGAAGTGCTGGTCAGACAGGCCATGCGTCATCGATCGACACAAGTGGTAGAGACGGGACAATGTCTGGTTAAAACGGCGGGTCGGGTAAATCTTCCCAATGAGTGTTTCCTAGTAGGTTTTGATCGGCACCGCAATACGTGGACGAGCATTATCATGCAGGAGAATAAATTTGTCGTGTCTGGAGTAGTAGTGGGCATGTTTTTCCTTGAATTCTCGGCTCAATCTCGTGAATTGTGTTCGGTACAGAGCCCCAGTAATGGTCTCGTTCGGATTTAGCAACAAATACACAACATGAGTTTTTTTACATGAACATTTGGCTTGGTTGTCGATGGCCAGGTGGTCCCTATAATTTCTTCTTGGGTTACCTTAGAGGATACATTTTCCATCACCGGTGACTATGTGATGCAAAAAACCATTTTGTGTCCGACAAGCAGCATTTCACATGAAAAGAATCGGCGTTCAACATCTCTCGGCTTTAGTTCATACGGAATACAACTTCCTGGCTTTTGAATTATTCCCAATGATTTTACGCGATGTGAAATTGCGTGTTGAGTCACTTCTAATATAAAAAGAAAAATCTTCATCAAATAATGCTTCCAACTCCACGTCTTCGTACACTTTTGGCCTTCCGCTAAGTCCTTTGTCTTTGACATCAAATTCATCGTTCTTAAACTTTTGAAACCATTCTCAACAATTTCTCTCAGATTTTTTCAAATTGAAGAAGTAAATCAAAAGTTCCCGCAAATGACGCTTATTCGACGTTTTCACAAAAAAAAAATATATATGATACTATACTAAATCGCTAATATTTTCAGGTTATGTAGTTGACAGATGATCAACCTTAGGATATGACGTTTTATATCGAGCAATTTTAACAATAACTTACTGGTGATCTTTTGTCGAACGACGGAGGCTTATTTTTATACCCAATAAAATTTTAATAAGTTTCGGATGAAGTAATTTACCATTTAAGAAAGAATATAAATCACAGGCTGGGATATGCAGTGTTGGGATAACATCCTGGGCTAAACTTCACAGGCATGAGGGGAAAATTTTTGATTCTTTTACTTTCAATTTTATTGTGCACATTGAAAGAACAAAACAACCTCACTCAAGTTGCGAAAAAAATTTGTTACAATCCTACCTTTTTATAATCGTGGCGAAGGGGTCCAATCGAGGAATGATAAAAAAATGATATTTATTATATTTATCGATAAAACCCGATAACTCAAAGGGATCTAAAAGTGAGTCAATTTTAGGAGCAACCTCCCCTTTGTCGTGAATCAGAAAGAAAAAATTGAATCAGATAGAATCAATATGTGATCTATTGTTTTTCTTTAAAGAAAGAGGATTTCAAATTAGAAGAACATTTGTTTTATATATATTTTAACTCAATTTTGGAAATCCTAGTGTTTTCGGATTATCGACCAACAGGATAAGGCAGTTGAGTTAGAAATTAGGGATTTTTGCAAAGAAGTTATGGTTTTATTATGTGGACAGCTAACACAGTAAGACATGCGATATCAAAAATAGAAACGTCGATATTAAAACATTGTAGCATTTAATATTGATAAGCTAATTTTCGAGCTAAATAGACGTAGGATCTTGGCCACAATACACATCAAATTACTTCATGCTGTCTATTCATCTATTTCTGCTCGATTTTATTGTAAACGTAAAAGGATTATTTTACTAATTATTCACGCAAACAATTGGAACAATTAATTTCAGTGTTCAAAAATATAATTTCCTTTCATTTGGACTTAGTCGGGAAGAACCGGAAAAAGTATGTTATATTAGTACTTATACACTTTAAATAAGTCATGTGGGAAGAAAAAATTTTAAAAAATGTATGGGGGATGTTTTTGGAGAATCTACATTTATATGTACATCCCGAATTGGCGGTTGTTACTATCCCAATTGGAGTTCATATAACAACTAAAGAAAACTTATGGATTTCAGGTGGAAAAATGTGTTTATTTTATAAATGTATGTCTTCACGTACAATTCTTCCGATGAAATTCAGCGAAACAATTTCTGTCTTTATTGAGGCATAAATGTACCATACATTTATCATACATAAAGTGAGAACGACCTTTACAATTCGTATTTTTTGCATCGACTGGCTTCCTTTTTTTATCGTATTTTGGCATGTGGTCGAACCTATCCAGCTGAATTTTTTTAAGAGGCATTTCCTAAAGTTTTGCTTCGTTGGCGGCATTGTATCAGATGAGCTTCCAGGCTCCACGTTTTCTGGACGGATGACCGTGCTGTTTAGCATCCGTTTTAGTTTTTACGAGGAATGGAGCTAAATAAATTTGAAAATGTAATAAATCTAAAATATTTGTTTGATTTATTTTGTTTTTAATGCAGTCCTGCTTGTAATCTTGCCAACAGAAATTAACCTTTTGGAAATAATGAATGTTCTGGCCCATATTTTGGCCTCATCCTGAGCACCAATTCCCACAAATATTGAAGCAACATGAACTAGTTTCGTATTCAACCATTTTACTTACAATCGTTATTTTGCCATCAGCACTCGTTAAGCTGTCCGAGTAAGTATCCTCGTTTTTTTATTCTTAAATTCGATACCTGTACGATAAAATTATAGGTGGGTTAGCAAATCTATTAACTCTAACGGTGCCTGCGTAGATTTTTTTATTTCTCTTAACTTCGAATAATTGGTATGAAGTGAAAAAATTATCGAAATAAGGGCACTGACCTGTTTTCTAAAGATGATTGGTCAAATACTAATACGATAGCAGCTCCGAATCCAAATTTATTGATAACATTTTTTGGTACGCCTGACTCAGTTCCTTGGTACAGGAAAAATCGCATGACATTCCTGATTTGCCACAAAGTACGTAGACTTTAATGCCCGAAGGATTTTGCTTTCCTTTTATATATTGTTTGATAGAGCCTATCTTTAAATGCATAATTTGCCCAGTTACGCATGCTGATAGTTCATTTATTTCTAACGATAATAAAGACGTTCGAATAGATTCAATGAAAGGACGAACATTAGAAAACCGATCTGCCCAATTTTTGCCATATCTAGAGTATTAGTTATATGAATATTATTTCGAAGCTGAAATAATTGGTTGCTCATCATAGTAGCTTTAAATAATTCAATCCCAAGAGCTTTATCAAAATACAACCGGTTTCTCGGAAGTTTGAAACACCCCATTACTATTTGTAATTTTGTTGGCTGTTTTATTTCTGATGTGTTGGTTTGTTTATAGTTGCTTATCATTTTTTGTTTTGCGCACAAGTTTGTGAAACAAGCGATTTCTTCAAAAATTTTGTCCGGCAAATAGTTTCTGAAATATTGCGAAATTAGTGGATTAAATTGTAACCGACTCCATTTGATATTTCCTTTTTTCGTGTATTGAAAGCTTTCTACGTTATCAATTATTTCAAACTGAACATTTTCATCTAGTATAACTTCATCCTCGTCCGTTCCAATAGCAATATCTTGGGCAGTCGAAACATCTTGGTCTGCAGAATCAAATGTCATCCTCGTTTTCCTCTCTTATCTCATTGGTTTTTTGAACCTTTTATATTTCATTTTCTTCTGTATCAACAAAACCTTCCAAATCTGAATCCCTCGTACTAAGAATATCAATTAGTTTTTAGTCTGTTCTATATTTACGATTCATGTCACGAAAGAAGTTACCAAAATTATAAATAGCTTTGATCTTTGTACGGATTGTACATTTTTATGTACCTCAAATTTCTTACCATAAAATCAATTACTAGACCAATATTTACACCTTTATGCTAAATATAACACTAACATTAAGAATTTTAAAACAATTTTAACTATCCTAAGTTAGGTTTAAAAATAAGAATACTTCCTAGGTTCAAATTGCACTTGAACTCTAGTTCATAAACCACTCGTATTTCAAGAAACGGTATTAAATTTAACAACAAACGCATGGAGAAACGAAAAAGAAACTAATCAGCGCTTGTCAATTTTAATACTATTATATTTCAGGGCAGCAAAGGGTTAAAATTTCTTTCAAATTATTGTAAATTCACAAACAAAACAGATGACATAAATTGAAATACTACGGAGAAAGAGCGAATATTGGAATCAATCAATGCAATCAATGCAATCATTTAGAATAGTAGAGGCTAATACAAACAAGTCGTGAACATGGAGACCCTTAACAACTGATTTTTAATCGTGAAAACGAATTTAAAATATAAAAATGTCCCATATTTACCAATTCCGCACTTTAACCAGATACGCATCTCAGCAACTTGACGCAATTTGCTGACGTTTAAATGCACTCCAGAAACAATAATTTGCTTATCACTACACAAAGATATTTTCGAACAACATTGTGGCAACTTTAAGCAACTACTGCTGAGACAAGAAAGAAAACAGCCCTGTCGATTCTGAACCACGTTCCAAATATTTCTTTTACAAGCATTTTTAAGACAACATTCCGCACAGTTGGATGTCTCAACAATATCTTTATACAGAATAAAGAATTCCGTCTTATGCCTGCTTCCTCTCAAGTAAGTTAAATTTTTTCATTCGGCCTATTTTCAAAAATTACTTGAATACTAATGATGAAAAATGACCAAAAATTATTGGTAGCTAACATACTAAAAATGGAACTGGAAAGCATTTCGTAAGATAAAATCTACTAATTAGCAAAGGATTCTATTTCCCACAAAATAACTGTCTGTGCATAAATTTTGAGTTATCTTAATTTGGTAACAATAAAATACACCATCGCATGTACAAACAAACGTATTAAATAAAATTATTCTTGATGGATGCTATCTCGAACACATAAACGTCTTTGTAATGGTTAAAGCACTTACAAAAAAATGAAATAAAGGTATTTAAACTTCCCAGCATAATTTTCTCATAAATTTTCTAATTGGAAAAAATGAAAATTTAATATTTTCTTCTCCGAGTGCAACAACAAAAGGAAAAAACAAAGTTCTACTTTGTCACTTTTTTCATGTCTTAAGATTTTTTTTGTTCTCATCCAGTTCAATTTAGATAATTTTTTTTATAAATCTTATCTTTTTCGCGATCTTATCTTCTTACGGTTATTTTTTATTATTTTTTTTTTATATTTAGCCTTGTCACAAAAAAACAATTTTCTCAAAAGATTTTCTTATCTTAAATGTGTATCAGAAACGCCGTTTTTTGTGTTTGTTGATAGCTCTTTTTTCGTGTAATTTCTTAAGGAAAAAAATTATTAAGTAAACCGCCAAAATTCATTACACCTTTATATACAATGTTTTAATTATTTTTAATCCTTTTCTGTAGCAGTTTGAAGTATAATTTTTTTATAACAATAAAAAAATAATAATAAGGAAATTAGTTTTTTTATGCGAATTATTTCTTTATAAGAAAAGGTAGAAACGTAAGATGAAGAAAAATTTTTATGATTCCTCTTCTTGAATTCTTCGTGTATAGAGGTATATTTACGTATATTGTATATATAAGAATAGAAGTTGCCATGGAAAAATTCGTACAAGAAGAATAAGATAATTGAATTTAATATATAATTTTATTATTTTTATTTCGCATTTAAACTTTTTTTTTCACTTTTAATTTACATTTTATTATTGAATTTTAAAACGCAAAACGTAACAAAAAAGTTTATGGATTTCACATTTTTTATGGTGAATAGATAAGATTAATATAATCAGTTAAAATAATTTTATTATCATTTAAAACAAAAAAAAAACAATGAAATTAAAATGTTACAGTAAGTGGAAGGATTATACACAGATATAAATTTAGCCACATTGAATGTGATTCCAATTTCCACACTCTCTGCGCGCGGTTTAAAAATTTAATTAAAACTGATTGGAAAATAAATGTTCGTAATTTAAATATAAAATCAAAACGTAATAATTTATAATTTAATTCAAATATTTAATTAAATATTATTCGTACGTATTTATATAAAAATTGGATGTAGTTATTTATTTTACTGTAAACACAATTAAAAAATTTATAACATTTTTTTTGGAATGTTTGGCAAATCCCGGAAAATCCATGTGAAATATTATTACAAAAAAATTAATTTTTTTGTTGTAAATTCTAGATAATAATAATAAAAAAAAACATTTTAAATATATTTAAAATTAAATTTATTATTTTTGTTGAGTTATTAATTTGATATTATTTATATTTGCAATGTTGCACAGCAATTGATTTGGTTTCTGTACGACGGGAATTAGAATTATTCAATAACTAAAACACTTAATAAAATTGTTTCACAGTTACTGTTGTTGCTACCAATTTTATCAACACGCCGCGACTTTACACTATCTCATTTTCATTTACAACTTTTTCTGTGTTTTTCTTGTGTTTATTTAACCTTAGCACGAACGGTACACAATAAGACTGGGTTGTGTTTTTCAGTTTTTGTTTTTTTGTTTAAGCTTCTTTTAGTTTTCTGTATTACGTATGTTAACCAATTATTGTAAAACATGCGACTTACATGTAATTTTTAAAGTTTTGTTTTTAGCGGTTTTATACTTTTTCATTTGTTTTGTTTTTGCCCGAAGTTATATAACACAATGTATGATTGTTTCATATTGTCAGACTCATCAAGGAAGGTTAAAGTTCTGTTTTGCCTTATGTTAAAGGGGATGCGTTCACAAAAGATTATGCTAAATCTAATCTGTAGAGAATAAAAATGGACCAAAAGCAATTTTCCCGAATAAAATAATGCTTGCGCCAAATGATAGATGATTTATCCTGATGCCACGGTCCAAAAAAACGAGCGGTGAACGGTTTTCGGCCGGGCTTGGTTTCGAGTGGCAATCCGTTGGTCTAAATTTTCAGTAGAAGGGCCAGGCAAGTAAACCCAGTCGTTGTGCTTGTTCACATATTGCTCAATAAGAAACGGTGACTCATCGGAGAAAATTAAATTAGGCAAATCGCCACTTTTGTGCAAGCGTAACAACTCTTTTGTTCTTTCCACTCTAACTTTTTTTGAGCATCGGTGAGACCATGCGTTTTATGGGATTTCAAGCCTTCACTTTCCGAATGATATCCGGCGAGGTTGCAGTGCGTTTCGGTCCGTTATAACGATCGAGAATCGTTATAACGATTTATGGTGCGATACACAAACATTTTATTCACATGCAGATGTTTTAACTGGTTAACAATCTGCGGCTGTAGTTTTCCAGCCAAATATAGAGCAATCACACTATTACGCTTGAATTCCATTGCGGATAACTTTTTTCTGAATATTTCCCACTAAAATGCTTTTGTACATTGTTTACAACAATGGAATTAACTGTCATTAGGATAAGTGTTAGCGCTATGTCATCACTGGTTTGACAGCAATGACAGTCTGAAGTAACACTTCGTGTCAGTCACCCGATAGGTCATGACGTGTGTTCACTTTAAAATTGCAGGCTCTGTGATTGAGAAATGACAATTTGATTTGATTACATTTCTTTCATAAAGTTTCCCGGGAAATAGTTCTGACCACATGAAAATAAAATTCATGAAAACTAGATCCAGACACTGTACCAGACAATTGTTATGAGTAATAGTAAAGAATGAATTTGAACTTCGACCACCTTCCAGGTAAATTTTCAATAAATTATTTCTAAACTAACGGATTTTTTATTATTTAAATTTTTTAATTTAAACAGACCAGGTTCTACTATTCCATAAACACTTGTTGCTCTATTAAGCACAATGTATATTAAGCAATTTTTCCATGAGGCAAGATGCGATATAGGAGTTGCTCTGTCCATCGATTATTTCATTGGATTGTTGTGGATTAAGTTTCGGCAAATACTACAGCGTGGGCCATCTGTTGGTTTGTTTTCAAATCATAGGCTATGGCAACACTTTTTGCACGATTTGCTTGAAATTTTGAAAGCTCACCAGCCTGATATTCCGTGCCACGAAACAATAATATCTTTTTGCTAGAGGAGCATTTCGAAATATTGAAAACTTATTTTGAGAAAGGCTTGCTATTGTATAACAGAAGTGGTTCTCGAGCTCCGATAGTGCACACGCCCGAGAATATTGCGGCTGTGGTCCAGTCCATAGTGTATGACAGAATCCATCGACCTCATTTCGATGCCGATCGCAGCAACTGGCCACTAGTCGCACCAGTCTGAGGAGAATACCGCACAAAGACCTCGGATTATTCGCGTACAAGGTCCGGGTGACTCAGCAGTTGAAAGCAAATGATCATCTGCTGCGGCCTTAGTTGTCAGCGTGGGCCATAGATCAGTTTCATAATGACGTCGATTTTGGTCAAAAAATCATATTTTCAGACGAATCGCATTTTCATCCCGGGGGCTATGTAAACAAGCGGAACTTCCGGATTTGGGGTTCGGAGCAGCCATACGTAATCGTAGAGAAACCAATGCATCCACCAAGAATGACTGTTTGGTGTGGATTTTGGAGTGGTGTCATACCTGGCTTTTTTCTTCGAAGACGCTGCTGTCCATCGGTCGATTGCACTAGCATGAACAATTTTTCCATTGTATTCCTGTGGATTAAGTTTAGAACAATACTACAGGGAGGGCTATCTATTGGTTTGTTTTTAAATAATAGGCTATGGACACACTTTTTGGACGATTTGCTGCAATCTTGAAAGCTCGCCAGTCTGATATTCCGTGCCACGAAACAATAATTTTTTCGCTAGAGGAACATTTCGAAATATTGAAAACTTATTTTGAGAAAGGCTTGCTATTGGATGACAGCTTGTCTCCAAGCTCCATCCATCGACCTCAACTCGACACCGATCTCAGTAACTGGCCATAAGTCGCACCAGTCTGAGGAGTATACCGCACAAAGAACTCGGATTATTCGCCTACAAGGTCCGGGTGACTCAGCAGTTGAAAGCAAATGACCATCTGCTGCGATATCAGTTGTCTGCGAGGGCCATAGACCAGCTTCATAATGACGTCGATTTTTGTCGAAAAATCATATTTTCAGACGAAGCGCATTTCCATCCCGGGGGCTATGTAAACAAGCGGAACTTCCGGATTTGGGGTTCGGAACAGCCATATGTAATCGTAGAGAAGCCAATTCATCCACTAAGAGAGACTTTTTGGTATGGATTTTGAAGTGGTGGTTTTTTTCTTCGAAAACGCTGCTTGAAACGCTGTTACCACAAATGGCAACCGTTACCACCTGTAATGGCCTCAAATCGGTGCTATAAATGTGGACCACCTTTGGTTTCAACCAGATGGAACCACATGCCATACAAACCAACAGACAATCGATCTCTCGTGCGCCAAATTTGACAACTGAATAATCAGCCGTTTTAAAGTTTTCGATTGGCCTGCACGGAGTGCGATTTGACGCTGTTGGACTTTTTTCTATAGGGTTTTGTTAAAGATAGATGTTATGCAGATAATCAAGAGACAATTCCAGATTTAAAATATAACAGTGCGACAATTATTCGTGAAAGAGGCGCCGAAAATCACCGAAACAGTTCTTAAAAACTGAACTCATAGAAGGCTTACTGTAAGGCCAGCAAAGAGAGCCACAAAAATGAAATTGTTTTACATTCTGAAATCGGAGACTCCAATCTACACAATAAAAAAATTGTTATAGGCCCACCCTATATTTTTACTACTTTATTTAATGCAATAAAATAAAGTGCTCTAAAGAAAGTTCACTAAAAATGCGAGTATAGAAAGCGATTGCGACGAGGTGACGTTTAGAGACTCTATTTAATTTTTGATGATTTTCTTTCTTGATTTGAAACTTTTGGGATTTCCAAAGAATACTAAAATTAATTTTATGCAGATATGGAACAAACTGAATATTTTCAGCGAAACAATCCTTCTCTACTTTGATTGTTTGTCCAATTTTTGACGTCTTTCAGCTCCAGAGGTGGGAGGCCGATATTTATTAAATTAATTTGGGGATCGTGTGAAATATCATTTACAAAGTATGTCGAGTGTGTACAACGGTATGTGGTTTACGAATATGCGTTAAATGGTTACTGAGTGATTGATACAAGACAATAAATTTGAATTAGAACAAGAAAGTTATAAGATGAGAAAGATTACTTGGAATAGAATAGACAGATTGAGCAAAATATATTGTAGTTGCTTGGTGAAAGTTGTATTCCAAGAGAGCTTTGTTAAAGGATCTTGATTTATTTGCTTTGTATGACAAAAATGAAAATTCAATTGTAACTTCTGGTTGTTGCTCTGAAAAATGGCCAAATTGAATGAGCCCAATTAGTGTAATTTGAATGGAAGTAAACTATTACGAACAAATTCGTGTTGATCGTTGGGCGAAGGCGATTGATTCTAGAAAATGGCCTATTTCCGATTTTGAATTTTTGGTTCACAAAAATAACTGTTCTATTACGTTCTTAAATTACTGTGCGATAATTCACCGATCGAAAATATGAGAAATCGAACAGTTTCCAGCAGAATTAGCCTCAGTAGAATTTTGAATTAAAACTGCGGAAAAGAATTTGAACAAAAGCTCTTCTAAATTTTATTTTGTACTTCATCTTCATACAACCCTGTAATCATACTTATAGTTCCAATCAACCATGATGATCCTCGTAATAAAATTAAAACAATAAAACATGTCGGAAACTTAATTAACCTCACGTTTAAAATTATGGTATCCTATAGATTGACAGTTTTCAGACCATTCCTAGTACTTGGTAAAACCTCCAGATTTTCGGATACACTAAACAAGCGCTCCAGATACTGCTTACCATGCTACTAGAAATCTCCATAAGTTCTTTATTGGATATACATCAGGACTGCATGATGGTCAACCCAAAACAACTTTGCTTAACTTTGAGTTATGTATGGACGCATTGTCATGCTGAAAAATGAGGTCGGGCCCATTAAATGTGCAGCATGTTCTACTAAACTGATTTCTAGTAACTCAATATAATCTTGTGGCTTTAATCTCGAAAGTATCCAGGCAAACAGGAACTTTCCACCAAGTAAGGGCAGCCCACATCTTTAATAATTCACCACTACAATTTCAACTAAGCACAATCTTAAGATATCCATCAGAACCATTCAACTTTAATTTTTTGTTGTCACTGAAATTAACTTTTTGTCGTTTTTCTTCCCATATCATGGGTTTCCGGACGAGTTTCACATGTGCTTCCTTATGTGGTTCAGTTACTCTGTAGAATCTGACGAACAAATCTTGTGGCCACAGGTAATTGTAAATCAGCAAGAATTTGGGAGCTCGTCATATGATCCCGGGTTGGGCGTTGAAAAATATTTCGTATGGACCTTTTATTAATTTTTGGCTTTGTCCTTTAAAAAAAGTTCCTTTAAAAAAGTTCATGATCATCTTTTAGATTTACATCATTATTTATTACCTTAGCTGATCTATCCAACCAATATGCAATTGATAGCTTTCAACCAAGCTAAGTCGTTTGCCTCGTCCCATTTCACCGATTTTACAAAAAACTATTAAATCAATAGCTGTGTTTCTTGACGCTTATGTTCTGATCTGGTTTAATTCATGTTTCGTGAAACAATACAAAGACGCTTAATAGATTTTAAATAAAAATTTGTGATCTGAAAAGAAATTTAGATCAAGTTTTTCATATAAAATTTCAACTGATCCGGATCAATGGGTGTCATGAAACACGGCTAATATTCAAAATGACAGACATTGGATTGATTTATATTATCTAATATATTATGAGGAAGCTAATTTTATCTCCATCCATAAATCACCACTTTTTCGTTTAAATTGATTTTTATTAACTGTCTTATTTTTTGTTTGTTTATGAATCAGTTAAAATTACCTTTGTATTAGAGCTTACACCAGAATATTCATTTTTATATCAGTGTTGATAAATCGAAGAAATAGTTATTAAAACGGCCGTAATCAATTGAGACCCTCACAGGCGTTGAAGAATTAGATGAAACAATGACACCGCTATCCTTCTATAGTATTTACATGATCCAAGTGTTTAGATACGTTTCTTCGTGGTAAAAACGATCAAAATATTTTATTCTTTTGTAAGATTACATCTCTTACTGAAAAAGACTGCGAACCAATTATCTATAAGGAATTTAATTGTGTTGTTTGTTAATAGTTTGAAGAAAAAAAACAATTACTTATATTGGTTTGAATTTTTTTTTGTTCCCATAACCATTCATCCAAAAGAAAATTAAATAAAAATACAATACGAATCCAAAACTTTCCATACAAAAACGGTTTGAAACGCGAAAATTCATTCAAAAATGCACTTCATCCAAAATATATGCATACCAAAATTATCTACTTACTAGAGCGATTCAAACCAATTCATCGTTTCAATAAATTTTGAAACATTTGTCATTAATCTAGTAGTTTGAAACCAGTTTGAAACGCGAAAATTCATTCAAAAATGCACTTCATCCAAAATATATGCATACCTAAATTATCTACTTACTAGAGCGATTCAAACCAATTCATCGTTTCAATAAATTTTGAAACATTTGTCATTAATCTAGTAGTAGAAGCAATACAACCGCTACTATGCCTTCAACCCCAGCCTCCCCTATTAATCAACTCAATAATTTATTATTTTGAGATTCTAATTACATATATTATTAAAATTAAATTGTATTAAGAAGTTAATAGAAATGTACATTATACCAAATGAGAATTGACATTCGCGTTTTGGGCACACCCATAGTAAATGTTTGTTTAGAGAAAGTCTGTTACAAGATTGAGTCAAAGTGCAACGACTGTCACACTAACCACACAGTTCAATTATGCAATTATAATTTAATTAAACATATTTCAAATATACAAAACATGTACCAACTACTCGTATATACTACATATTTAGGTACAAACTCTTTTTCGTCTAACTAGCTACATAAACAGAGCTACGTTTGGTCTCATCAAAATAAGAAGCAAAAAAATAAAAAATTATAAAATTAAATTAACTTTAATTTTGTGAATTTTTAATGAAAGTCATGTTCTGCCAATTTAATTTTATTTGTTAAAATTAAATCCATTTTAATTGTATTTTATTTCTTACTACTATTATTATTATTATTATTACGATTTCTAATTCTAAATTATATTAAAACGAAGAAACGCCACCAAAACAAAAAACATGTCAACCAGTACCACAAACACAAACAAAAAAAAAATCTGTCGTCTAATTTGACCTTTTTTGTGTGTTTTCTTTAAGTGTATTGTCGTCTTAATGAAAACCTTATGTTGAGTTTTAAGAAATAAATGTAACAAGTTTTGACATCAAAATTTAAATAAAAACTAATTTAATTGATTTAATGTATTGCCTTTTGAACCTTTTTAACTTGTTGTGTATGTATGAAGATTGTGTTTGTGTCTGTTAATATATGTATATAGTAGAGTTGTATCATATGTGATTGCGGAATTAGGAAACAACCTTTCGGTATTAAGCTTATAACATCAAAATATTAGGTTGGGGACGATACAACCCAATACGATAATTTTGCTTTAATCGCTTTACGAAGAAAAAAAGAAAATCCATATTATCCATAATTTTAGTTTTTATTGTGTTTTCAACTTTTCCTTAGTTTTTTTTTGTACGAGAGCATAAAAGCAAAAAATCTCATCCCTGATTAAATGTGAATAAACTCAAACGCCCATATGCTATTTTCTTTACAACTTAACACAAAAGCTATATTTCCGTTCGCCTTATTTCTTTTAGTATATTGAAAAGTTTATTGAGAAAGGTTTGTTTAGTGGTCAAATAAGATTTATAATAGATGTTTCTTGTATAAAGGTGGAAGAAAGAGATGCGTGGATACCCTGTTTAAAGTGGGTTGATTAGGGTTTAATATATTTTACAGTACAAATTTTTTAAATTTATACAAATTATCTTTTAAAATTTATTGAGGCTATTTGTTAAAGGGGCAACAACATTTCCATCAGTGATGCTATATAATCCCATGTCGCAAAATATTTCCACACTAGTTTAGAAGAAATATACTAAAATTAAAAATGTTCCTTATTTAAATACACAAAAGCGCACAAATGAAACTGTATTTTGAGATTTTTTTTTTGTTCTGTACGCTGTTCGCCAAAAGATTTTCCAACATTTTTGCTCAATAGATTTTTCCTTTCAACTATACCGTTTTTTGTTCATTTTGCTCCAAAAAGCAGCACTCACACACATAAAAGCGGATAAAAAAAACTTTTCAATTCCGGATGTAAGTTAACAAAAAGTTAAAAAAAAAAAATTAAGAACAGCAAAAACAAGAAAATTTCATATAAATTTAGAACAATATACGAAGAAATAACGAAAAAAGTTGTTGGCATTTTACCAGAAAAGAAAATCTTCTTCAATATATGACCCCTTTAAAAACTTCGACCTTAACAGCATAAATTTTTTTTTCGTTAACTATATATAGTAAAACTATCTTTACTACATATACAATTATATAGTTTTGGTTTTTCCTGATTTTCCACATTTTCTTTTATATAATATTTTTTTTGTTTTATTCAGATAAATATAGTGTGCAATATTTGTTGTTGTTATCAATTTTCAGATCATAAAAATTGGAAAAACAAAAATGCTTGTTCGTATTAAAGCTGAAAATTCGAAAAAATGTGATAAAACCGAAATGAGAAAATCATATACACATACTACAACAACATATATGTATATTCGAATATATTTTGCCACGGTTGCATACCGGTATACGAGTATAAAAGGAATGAAGGTAAATTCGGTTCGATTTTATATTATTATTATTATTTTTCAGGTGAAAAATTAGATTTTCCACGAAAAACTAGAATAATAATAAAAATAAAATATATTATTTTTGTTGTTGCATTTGTAATTTATTAATCTGGGAAATAAACATATTTTTTCGGTTATATGTTTTTTTTGTTACTGTTGAGATTTTACTTCAATGTTTTTTTGTTTTTTGTTTGGGGTTAGGGAAGATAATACTATGGAATTTTGGTGTCGGATTAAACCGAAAAATACACAAACAAAACAAAAATATAAAACTTTATGTTCTAATTTAATGAGATTAAAGTGTAATTAGAAATGGTTTTTATGAGTACATGGGTTATTTTGTGTTTGTTTAAATATGACATTTTAAAAATAAATTTATAAAAATGAGGGCTTACCCAGATAGTTTAAAGTTTTGTAAGAGTTGTATACTAGGTTTATACTCTTGTAAGTTTACATCAGATTCTAAAATTAATTTTTAATTGAAAATGTAATAATTTTTATTTTAAAATTGGGTTAAATTCATATTGTGGTTTTAAAAGTTTACTGTTTTACTTTCAAGATTATCTGTGGTCGACAGGTAGATAAAATAATATTTTCCAAATAAAATTTAAAAATAGAAACTGAAAAATTAAAGTTTAGCTCTTTAGGTTAGATTTTTACTACAAACTTAAAATTTTCTTTCAAATAAGATAATTATCAAAATACAAAATTTACTATGTTCTGTCCAACACACCATTGGTAAGTAAATAGCACTACACAATTGTTGGAAAATTTCAGGGCCGATGCTACCATAAAGAAATCGGAAATTAACAATTCAATATTATATTTCGTTAAATTGCATCATGGCAGATAAGAAACTTTATAGAAGGAAAAACTGATATTTAGACAACTTACTAAGCTAAATTAACCAAACCCAGATTTTAACATACTTACTAAAAAGTTAGAGTTAAATAAGAGTAGTTTGCTCCTACAATTTCTCTAACATTTTCAAAGAGAACCTAATTTCAATTAAACCCTTTGCGTTAACACAATATCAAAAGATTTGATCCATGATTTAACTGCAAACCAATCAAATTCAGTTTTATGAAAGTCGTCGTTGGGGACGGCTGTTATCGTAACCATCCGGATCTCGCAGGGTAGTTACTCGTAGTCTTGAAATAACCCGACAAACTCGAATATTTAATTAATTCATGCCAAATTCGTTGCTTAAATTCCCCTTTAGTTCATACCAACCATACCATCATTGATAACCATATTAAGGTTCATTAATCTACAAAAAATTTCAGATCAACGATTTGAAAATCTGAACTAAGTTTACAATTTAGAAATCAATACAAAGCATATTTCCATACAAAAAAATCGGAGGCAGACTCTAGGCATTTAACTGCTGTCTCTTCGTCTGACACACTATAGGTTACTAACAAACCACTCAGTAGCCACAAATGGTTGGAAAACTTTGATTTACAATTGGTAAATCCAGTTAAAAACATAGTTCCGTGACCATCAGTTGCGACAGTTACCCAATTATCACTGTAAATAATTAGAATATGTCCAAGTTTAAATAAAGAAGTACCAAATTTAAAATCATCTATTTCGTGCTCGGCATGGATCCTATAAGATATCTAGTATAAAGAAGTCTTCAATTTAGAGAGGAGTATCGTAATTAGGGGAAATTAAAAAAAATACAAATTAATTGAAATTACTTTAAGCAATAAAACCAAAACTAGGAATCATCACTCAAACTCATATACAAATTTTCGAAAGCGTTTTTTTCGAAACTGTCGACTAAATGTTTTTTTTTTCGAAACTATCGACGCCAAAAATCACTACGATTGTATCGAAAATACAAAAATATCAATAAAATCTTATTATATAAATATTTTACGTATTTGTAACGATATTCAAAACCTTAAGAGAGAAAATGACTCTGTCGAAAAATTTCGTAATAGCTCATTTTCGATAGAATTGAACAAGAAACGCTATCGAAAATTATAATAGGCCCCGAAGCTCTTCGTCATTTAACCAAACATAACTCTCAGAGATCCTCTCATGTATCGATTATACTCCGAAGAAAACTTTACTTAGATTTTCGGAGCAGGTTATACCTAATAAAACCAAAATCTTTTCAATTCAATTTTATAATTGTTGCAATATTCTTTTGTCTATTTGTAGGAAGTTTTAGACAATATTTGCCTAAGAGTTTAAGAAACAACCGCCTCCATTATTTACACATATGTCCGTTATGAGTCACACCATTACACAGTATCACTGAAGAAAAATCAACTAAGGATTCTGGTTGCAACTCTCACCATACAGGAAATCGTATGCATCGTATTTAGCTAGCTAAGGATGCTTTGTGTGACGCCCGCCTCTTTACCTCTATTAATTTTGATCCTATTTGGAATTGCGTTTAACCGTTCGCTTTAAACTGTGTTTAATACGATCGCAAAATATTCGGATGGAGATTCTTGCAGCAGGTCTGTTGTTCCTGCCTTTTTCCAACCCGAACAATTTTTTTCAAGAGGATTCTTCCATTTTTTACAAACATATCAACATTTTAAATGTTTAGTGATTCTGAATAAAATATTTCAGCTTACGACAGGTATGATGCAATCCACGTTTATTCCGCTTGATTTTGAAGAAGTTCTGAAAAAATGCCTTTTCTAAAAGCGTTAAGGGCTGCTATATCATAATCACATATAATATGTTATACTTAAGAACCAACTATGGCCAAAGTACACGCAGGTTTATTGACCTCAATGCCACAATAGGCACTGAAATAATCATGACTCTAAATGAGAATAAAGAAGTGAAACACATTTTAATGCCATCAATTCACCCTAAAATGCAGTATAACAGGAATATATGAACTTAACGAGGATCTTAGATCTACTGATCGGAATCGTGTCCCAACTACCGCACAAGTAAGTGACTAACAACACAGAAATCTGTAGATTGATAA
This sequence comes from Nephrotoma guestfalica, assembly GCA_963691935.1. Taxonomy (NCBI): domain Eukaryota; kingdom Metazoa; phylum Arthropoda; class Insecta; order Diptera; family Tipulidae; genus Nephrotoma; species Nephrotoma guestfalica. The sequence goes on from OY829915.1 coordinate 166,088,213, forward strand.
ACCACCCGAAAAGAGATGCAAAATGCTAAGTAACATTTTGCCGTTAATTATAGCGATTTTTGGTACCAAATAAATCGAAAAATTTGATTTAACAGCAGGCCATTACAAGAATTGTTAAATGGTTGTTGCATTGCCTGTATAAGGTAGTACTTTGGAGCTTATCATTAAGATGTATATTCCAAGAAAATTTGGTGTCAAAAGTGATTGTCTGTCCAAACAAAAGACAACCCAACAATCTATGATTATTTCTACGCCTTGTGAAGACCAGTAAACGGATCGTCGAAGGATTCAAATGTAAAACTTTGCATCAATGCATCATATTTCTGTTACTACGAAAAGTGGATTCCAAGTGTTTACACAAAACTGTTAAGATTAGAATATCAATAAACGCTTTTGCGAAATTTTTCCTCTACTGGAGGAAAACTGAATTCTGTTCAGTTGAGCCACAGCAATGCAAGAGCTGGATGTCAACATTAGAACAAGCATTTGTAAGTGTAGAAAACTTTAAATATTTATCAAATACACCAACAATGTCCAGAAACATGTCCACATTAAAACTCTTATTGTTTAACAATGTTTCATTCCTCAAGACAAGTTCACAAAATGTTTGAAGTATTTTGACATAGAATATGCGAGTCGCCAGCATTAGTGAAATACTGAGCTAGGACCATCACATCACAGCGGCCAGCAATATATAATACAAAAAAGATCAAAATCTAGTGCAAAACATCAAAACTATTTTGCCTTCAACCTAACGCTGGTAGTCAACAATAGTGATGAAATTTTAATATCAATGCAAGTTCACAATGTAGATGTAGCCCATCCACTAAGACCATTCATTTGCTCACATAAACTTATTCATGATGTTCTAAAACCGGATCTTAAACATGTCTAAGTATATTTTTTTGCTGCTAGAAAATAATTCCAATCAAAATTACATTTTGTACCTTATACTTAAGTCTTGTCTTCTAGCAGTTTTCGTTAGATTTTCGTTAGAACTGAAAACAAGTTGTTTTAAGTAATTTTTAATGGTTGTGAGGATTGGATTTTTCGAACGTTTGAGCTTGTTTTCGAGAAAGACAATGGCCACGATTAATTGGCAGGTCACTTACAAACTACTGTAGTGGTGAAATAGAAACTCGAACCCGAGAGAGAATAATTTCCAACCGATTAACTTATTTTTGTGATATGGTTAAGATGGTGGCCTCTTAAGGAGGATGTTGAGAAACACATTTAGGGCCTAATGTATGTATATAAGAATATCATTACTCGCTCTCTAGTTGCAGATTAAATCAATAAGAGACATGGAACATAAAATATCGTGAATGTCTTTTTACCTATGCACTGAGTAAAAAAAGTTGACTCACGCTCAACATTGATAAATTCTCAACTCTGGGCAGCTGATATAATAAAACAGAGGGACCCCTGTTATTAACATCGAAACTGCGCCACAAGAAGAGGTGAAAAAATAACAAGCAATTACAATCATGTTGGATTTTTAAACAAGTAATTCTATGATCGTGCGACTTACCACTCGAGCCCACAGAATCACTGTATTTTGTAATAATCTTGATAAACTGACAACAAGCTGGATGTTTTAATTTTGTTTATTGAAGATGCCGCGGAGACACAAAATAAACGACCTGGTTTGGTCCGGAAAATGACTCCGAGTCCGCGGAAGTGTTCCTAAGTTTTTAAACCAAAAATGTTTTTTCTTTGCATTTTTTTAACTAGTGTTATTCATGTTTTGGAGGAATGAAATAGGAAGTAAAAGGTGACAGTTAAATTTTCGAAATATCTTCATAAGGAGGCAGAATATAAGAACACATTGCGAGCACAAATTTTAGGGATTCAATTCTACCTAAAAATTGGCTTTATCATTTTTTATAAGTAGTTTTACGAGTCGCGAATTAAACAGAATCTAAATTATTGGTATTCTTAAATGCGACACTGAGTTTATTGAGGGTTGCATTACTGGTCATTGATGGCCATGTCAAATAATTCGTTAAACGAAACCTAATGAGGTGCGATATTCAGATTTTGGAAGACACCTCTACGATAGCCAGTCAGTGTCGATAGCACCAGCGTGTATTGGTGCTATGTTGTAAATTGAACACTGTGTTTATTGAGGATCACGTTATTGTAACGACCATGCCTAATAATCCGTTAAATAATAGGGTGGCATACCCAGATATTGGTATACATCTCAATGACGGTTTGTCATTAGCCGTTGAATATTCAGTATACAAAGCTTTAACTAACACTATTGTGTGACGCATTATTGGAGTGACAATGTCTAATACCCAGCTAAAATTTCTCTAATGAAATAACATAACTAGCTATAAGTTCAATAATTGGGAAAAATATTGTCAAAATAGATGGCATCACTTCCTTATTCGCATTTTGTTTTAAAAGTTTTTTCCTGTAAACGATTTTTCTGTTGAAAGGCTATAAGTTGCTCCATTTGTCTTATAATTCACACTAGCCCGCCCTATCTAGTAAATCTAAACAATTAAAGTGTCAAGCTGTGTTTCTTACATTAATTCAGCAGTCCGTTTAGCCAATACGAAGACGTTGGAAACCCCATGCCATCTGCGACAAACAGTTCATTGCCGATAACTAAATATCGGGCTTAAAAATACCGATGTCCAGAAAAACAGAAAGAAGTTGTTTTAGAGAAAGAGAAATGTAAGCTCTCAGACCATATTTAACTGACACTTGTTTATAAGTTTAAAAAAACAGAAAATATATTCGTTACTTTCTCGTGCCATTCGTTAATATTTCGTTTTCAATTGAAAATATATTTTATGCAATTTTTCGCATCACGAAAGAGAGAAAGGGAGACTTGGTTAAAAACTGCGAGAAACCAAAAAAATAATAAAAAAAAAATCATGTATGAAACGATAAAATGTAAGTTTTAAAATCATACTTCTCGGTGGTAAATGAGTGGTAATCGTCGGTAATTCAAATATTTAGATTTCTGTAATTTTGATTTAATAATTGTTTAGGTTAATTTTTATTTCTTTTTTATATTTTCCAAAATTCTTCGGTAATATTACGGTTTTTGTTCGGTAATTCATGTGTCGTTAAATGATATAACAAATATTGCACTTCAATTTGAAAAGCTGAGGAATTAGGAGTGTAAAAACGAAATGATTGACAGCCGATGCTGGAAATTTTAATGTCACTTGGAACCACACAATTACCGATGCGGTAGTTTCGCCCTGCTCAGAGAGAGGCAAAATACAAAGTTTTGCGGGTATTATGCCGGTAATTGATTGACACGGTTCAATTACTGATGAATTGCTGGGCAATTTTGCGGTTATAAATTTAGAAAATGTTTGTTGGGATTCTTCAAAACAAACAAATTCCTTCTGCTACTCTGTTCTATACCACCAGAATTTCCGGTAAAGCAGAAAATTTCTAGAAATTGCATGGATGTTGGTCATACAAATACCGTGTAATAATTGTGTATGATGCGGTATCGATTAAATGAATAATTAAAATATTCCTTTTGTATTTGTCTTTCTTGTTCAGTCTCCAAACAAAACTTCCGCGCGGCGCCCAAGATCTCATGTCTAAGTAAGAAGCAAACTCTGAAATCCTTAATACCTAAATAAGATAACATGTGATAATTTGATCCTTCCAAGCTTTCAACTTTTGGTTGGAAGCTGAAAGCTTGGATTGAGATTTTAAATAAATTTTAAGAAGCATTAAATACCCGAAAGATTCAAAATCTAACAAAGTCGTGCAATATACGAGACTCGATCGAGAAGTACCCGTAAGACGGAAGTTTTTAAATTTTTATTTTATTTCGCTTTTATTCCTTCACATGTTTTTTCATCCAAAAATAAAAAAAACAATTACGGATCAATATCGATATTGCTCTTTTTCCATTTTATTGAGAAACACGAAACACGAGTGAGACAACTGGCTGCCAAATAAAAACTAACCTGTGAACTAGACTGACATTTATTTATGGTGTCGTTTGACAGATGACAGTACACGATGGTAATGTCAACTTCCCTCAGCAGCGCCACATGTTTTCAAACGGGGTTCTTATTGATCGGCCCTAGTACGTGCCTTCTGGAATTTAACTTTCAGTTAGTAAGTCACACAGTTATGTATCTATAATTCCCTCCTTGTTAATTACTTTCAAGATGGCATGCGAGATATTTTAAAATTCAAACGAGAACATTAATGGTTTGATCCTACTAAACTTCGTTCGTCATGAATTTCATTTTGTATTTCAATCGAATTTTTTCTGAATTCGTTAGTTCCATTTCAAAATAATTGTACGGGTAAGACAAAAATACTAATAGCTCGATCTTAAAGCATCCAAACATTTCTTGGGAATGAACCACATTTTTTGTGATTCTCATTTCTTAGACAAATTTCAAAATAGGAGCATTAGTACTCCTATCGAGCTTGCCTCTTCAAACATTTTTCGGGCAATAATTTCATTTTTACGGACTAATTATATGCCAGTTGTATATCGGATTAGAAATATGTAGCCTGTTAGGGAAGATTTTGGTAAATTGATACATTTTAATCGAATGTTTCGGTGGACAGTAGACTGCAAATATTTTTGTTCACGACGCTTGATTGTCGCTCTAACAATAATTGATGCAGATCCAAAATGACATTTAATGTTGCGTGTCGTAAATATTGTAACAATTATACTGACTTCTAAGTTATGTTGTCCTAGCCCATTGGCATTGCATAAGGATAGTTTAAATTTTGTGTTTTTGTATTGTTTCTGAACATTAGGATAAGTAGTCATGTTTTGGAACAGAAGTCCCACATTTGTTTCCATAATTTTCATAAATTTGTTGATTGATTCGTTTCGAGTATTTACCATTTTGAAAATACCCTGATCTTCTGCAGCTAACTTTTTGAGATTAATGTTTCTGAGTTAATGTGCTGAAAGAATGCTGTCATTTTTAATAATTCTCTCACTGTCACGTAATGTTGTAGAAAAATATAAATTCCAAAAAATAGCCGTTGTTTAATTCAGCCTCAGCTTGAACTAATTGCTCATACTTCTACATACTTTTCCTCTATATTCCGAGCTTTCCACTGTTGGGGGCTAATACCGGAATATAGAAATAAAAGCATGGATTATAGTTTGATTAGAACTGAACTGTTAGTTTATTTTTTGTCGTTCATAAATTTCACATTTACTTCTTGTTGTTTTTTTACATTATATTTGATTATATTTGACATTCTGCAAAACTGCATATTATGCTGTAGTTAAATGACCCTGTTCATATTGAACAGCCATAGGGAAATTTGATTATGAAGCAAAGAATTGAAATGAAAAGTTGTAGTTAAATATTTTGGCTATCAAAATCCAATTGTTATGTTTGTGGTTTACAAGCCAGGAACAAGTTGGAGTAATATCCGTAGTTTTTCATAACCATTTGTAGAGGTGATTGCACCACAAACATAAAGTTGGTGACTAACACAAAATAACGCGTGTACGAAAAACTAAAAATAAACATAATGTACATAATTTAACATTTTATAGCTGTAACTAAAACAACCCCTACCATTATGCTAACTACTTATATACAATATAAACTTTTATCAAACTATTTTTATCTAACATCCTCCGCACCTATGTCCTTTCTACAAAGAATTACACACATGGATGTGTGCTGATATTTTTTTTATAACTATATCTTAAAGAATTCACGTATACGGATAATATGATGCGATTTTGTACATACAATCTTATCAAGATGTTGACACACTTAAAACGCCTTTAAGGTAGAAAATAAGTATTTACATACGATTTGATACACACATACGATAGGAGTTTAGTTATTGTCATCCCACATAATATGCACATGTGCTCATATACGAGTCGAGTGTTGTGTAAGATCTCTACACAGTTTATCTTGAAAAACATACATAAATCACACTGCTTTACAACTTAGTCTACATAAAGTATATTATATGTATCCTATGTTTTATTATTGTTAACGTATAATTAAAAATAAACCATTCTCTCAATAGATTTTAATTAGGATTTTTTTTTTTCATCACCCATATATACCATTGTACTTCCCTATATACACATATTTTTACAGTCCTGTTGTTTATCATTAGGATAAGTGATGATCTTCCTATGCACTGAATTTACATATAAACATCATTTTATATGTTTCTGCACATAAAACAGCTACAATGCACGTTATTATACTGAAGATTTATACATATGCACAACAACAAATATTTATAAATTTATAGAAATACAAATAAAAAAAATGGCATTTTCTTCTCTCGACACAATGTATTATGTACATAACACAGATATACGAGTATTTTTCTTATTAGAAATATATGTACGAGCCAAAAGACAATACCACAGGTGCAATTTTCCATCCACATTGTTCTTCGTGCCATTATGATTATTATTTACTATTATTTATATATAGATGCTGATACTGTACCCAGAGTAAAAAAATAGGAGTCATCTTGAAGTACTATATACAAAAACGAAACATAACCCGAATAATTTTCTCAAACACGGAAAAAATCTATTTAATCCTAACGCATAAAAATATAAAAAACAGTTATATTTTCTTTTATTGTTATTATGATAATTTTGGTTGGCATTTTCATAATAAACGAAAATGGGATCATTTTTTTATTTTTCTGAGGGAAGCAAATTGATTTTGTTTCTTAAAAATTATAATAATATAGCAAAAAGTAAAAGGTTGTATCCGCGCGCACCCGAAAACGTCACATCATGCGAACAGTTGTCTAACGCCTTCGATCTTAATACATATATATATATATACATACATCTATATATATAATATTTCAGTAGCTTTCAAAAAAAATTTTGATTTTATACGTTTTCCTACTTCTGGTTTTAATATAGAGATAAAACTAAAAAGAAAATTCTAATTTGCGGGAAAGAAAAAAATCCGGAAAAATTATAAGTGGAAAACAAGGGTAACCCCAGGTGTAGTTAAGAGTTTTTCTTCTTTCTTATATGCTGTATATACTAGGAAGGTACACAGAATCATAAAAATAAAATAAAATTATTAAAATAAAAATGGAAATTTTATTTCAAATACAAATTTTGCTAATATATTGACAATACGGTTATTATTATTATTAAAGAAAATGTTTTCCTCGGCAAGGTATGAGAATATAATTTGTAGATGATTCATGTCATTTTGTTTTGGTTTATTATGTGCTGTGGTAATGTCATCATCGGGTGTAATTCGTATTGGGATTTGGGATTATAAATTAAAATAATTTCTCTTAAAATTACGATGTCGAAAGAATAAGTTCACAGCTTCGACGGAATTAAAGATGAGTTATATCTCCATACCCAGCAATGTAAACAAGTAACACACGTTATTTGTGTTCGGCACATTACAATAATTCTATTTCTGAATTAAACGTGATAAGATGATTATTCAAATTACGGCTTTCTTTCAATTTTTGGTTTTATTTTCACACATAAAAAAATATTTGGAAAATTTATTTTCCTAAAAAAAAAATTTAATTAATAATCTATTGTGATTCAAATTATTATTATTATTATTATAATTTTTCCAACAATTTTTTTTTGCAGATGAAAAAATGAAAAACTAATTTACATTTTACAACAGCAAAAATAATAAGAAGAAAAACAATAATAATATATAAGAGAAAAATGGCGCGAAGATGAGATAAAACCAAATGAAATTTACTTGTAAACGCGCACGTGATAGGAGAGAGGAAGAATTTCATGCTTTATGTTATTTAATTGAATTTTAATTTTCTCGTAATTTTTATTTTTTTAAGAATAATAATTAATATTTTTTATTTGATTTTTATATTTAGTTTATATATAAATATAAATTAGGGTAGTGGGATGGCGACGCACTAATAAATATAAATAATGGTTATAAGAGCTTTCCAAACGGAAAACTTTTTAATTTACGAGTATGTGAAGCAAATAAAATTTCGGCTAAATAAAATACAAAACATGTAATCGTGTACTAAACTAATACTTACTCGTATATAAGATTTCTAGTCGCCATAATTAAAAATTTGTTTTTGCTGAAATCGTGAAACTATGTGCGCACTTGAGCAATGTCAAAGACAAATAATTTTGGTCATCTACCATTTAATGAATGTTACGCATTATAAACAAATTAGAATTCTGATATTGTTTAAATAAAACGTGTGAAGACGAATATCAAGACAGTTTTGATCATACGAAGATTATTGTATCGCATATACAAAAAATAGTTTCATGTTACGATGTTCAAAAGACAATTTTAAATATATTTGGTATCTTTATATATTTTCAGGTTATAGTCTGATGTGATGACTGGCAAATTAATAATTGGACCCCGCAGCTATGACAAGTAATATGTAATAAAGGTTGTTCGCTATCAACAAAATATACTCAATTACGCTTTGCTGCAAAACTTTAGATATTTGTAGATATTTTCATCATAACGGTCGAATCCTGAAACAATCACAAAAATAAAAAAGGAAAATGGAAAAATTGCTCTATCAAAATATCACAAATTGAATTTTCTGTTTTAGAAAATTTTTCGATTACATTTTATTGAGTTACGAGTTTGAATATACTCGTATACCGCCTGATTTAGAGTTTTTTGATAAGGAAAAAATTGCTGGAGATATTTTCTAAATAGATTTAATTACGACAACTTCGTTCATTTTATTTTTGGTAAATAGATACATAAATAAATATACGGGAACTGAGGACCAAACCCACCTGCTATTGCTAAAATCGGGCAATGAAGTTAAATATATAATACAAAATTTAAGGATCGTCTAAATCTAATAATGAATCCTTCCTTCTACTTGAGATATGTTTTATTACCTTATTTTATTTATCCTGAAATGAATATAAATATACAAAAAAATCACAGCGAACGAATAACGACGAAGATTGAAATCAGGATTGATATTTGTATTTATAGTTGAATAAGCTGACAGGATTTCCCAGAAAAAATTTTTATACAAAAAAATAAAATATATAACACGACTACTTCCAAGACTGTATATTCATACATACATACAACAAACAAACAACAAAAAATGATATTCAAAATAGAAAATTCAAAATTGTATTTCAATTTGTTCATTCAATTCACAGTGAAAACACCTGCTATTTTTCACATAGGAGAAAAATGAAATAAAAATTATATACAATTCCACTACAATTTTCAATTCTAGTCAATAAAAGCAAATACAAAAAAATAAAATAAACGCGTTTAGAACAGAGGCAAACGCGCCAGCAAAAATGTATTTTCCCCTTCACAAAAGTTTTTGGAAAATATCATCCTATTTTGTACGGATACATTTTCAAATATTCTCTACCTACCGTATGCCCAAATAACAATAAAATCAAACTTTTGATTTTCCTTTTAAATAACAAATTCGTGTATTTTCTTAAATGATATTTTCGATTGTTTCCTTTTTCGATGTAGAGTAGGTACCGTTGAATATTACTGACAGTACAAAAAAAATCAAAACATTTTCCTTATTATTTTATTCAATGACACAGAAAATAAAATAATAATAGTAATAATAATAACAATAATATTGTACGCACACACACACACACAAAACAAAAACACAAGAATAAGAAAATAATGCAAAATGGAAAACCATTTTCCAATATCTTTGTGAGCTTTTATTATTCACAAATCGTTGATTTTTTATTTTGCAAAGGTCTATTTTAATATTATACATATTACATATGTATGGGAATCGAATCGAATACGCACAAAAAATAAATAAAATTATCTCATATTTGAGTTTTTAAGCTTTTTGAAAGCTTTTGAAATCATGTTCAAAATAAAATAAAAAGTTAATTGGATTATCACGCAGAACATCAATAACAGTTGGTGAAAGCATTTAGAAGACAAAAAATTGTTTGGTGTTCCGAAATCAATAAGTTTTGGGTAATCGAGCTTTCAAGCCCTTATGCTACATATATAAGAGGGTATCTATTACAACTTGATTTATAAAAAAAAGTTTTATTGAAATGTGTTGAGTCGGAATATGATTCAGTGCATTTTTATGGTATTCTAATCATAAGCTTGACTCCAGTATATATTCCAGTTCAATTATTATTGTTCACGTTTCAACACGTTAACCGGACAATGGTGCGGTGGTTACTCAAGCTGGTACTGGGTTCGAATTTCACCAATCCACCAGAGGCTGGTTGCAACGCGAATTTAAGACATCGATTACGATCGATGACATTAATAAATACAACTAAGACCCTCTGTTGGAGCGCAGAATTCAGCGCCGACCCACCGTTCATGTTAATGTACAGGTTGTCATGGAGCTTGCATGCGCAGGTGATATACTATAAATAGTGTGAAAGGGAGGTATTAATTACACTTCAAAGGACATTAAATCCACGGGGCAATTAATATGTACTTTCTTATAAAAACAACGAATATTACAAGACAACAAATTCTAGAATAAGTAGATTTCTGGAATTATTGTGCTGCCACCTCGAAACTCGAACCTATAAACAAAACCTAACGACTCAAAAAAATCTAGCTTCTCTGTCATGGCAAATTAGTGAAACAAAAATCAAAATCGACCAATTTCTTTTTATTCCAATTAAGGTACGAGTATATGGTAAATTCAGAAACACAACTTAAAGTTTAATTTTAATACTAATTAACAAGAAATTAGAATCTTTCCTAATATTACCTATTAGAATTTGATATAAATTTTTGATTTCTTAACTTAAAGTTGCCTTACCCTTAACGATGGGTTTCATTATTGGAAAGTAGAAGTCCTAAAATGCCTAATTGAGGTTACAATTGGTTATTATTGAGATGACATATAATTTTTACAAAATATGCTTTGAAAATGTCACACAATACTAAAGAAAAGAATGAGGCGTTCGCAATCTGCGAGTGTCAAAACTAAGAAAGATTTGATGAAAAAAATTTTATTGACGAAAAATTAGAGAGGACGGTTCAAGAATTGTTACTGTTGCCGCGATTCTAACAAAGACCACAGCCTGACTAAAATCCGGAATTATATGGGGAGACATGAAACAAAAATTGTGAATTATACCTTGAATTCTGTATTGTCCAACTATTACCGAAGGTGCTCAGATTCTAAACAGTTTAACATTTAAGCAAATGGACTAGAAAATCCATAATGTTTGCAAATAATGCAATAATTTCATTTTTACAAAAAATTGTGTGCCTAAACTGTTTCTTAAAATATGTTTACAATATAGGGTGTCCCAATAAGTTCAGATTTAAAAATTTAATAAAACAAAAACGATTTAATATATTTCCAAATTTATTTTTTTGTTTGAAAGTACAATCCTCGTGGTTATGGAAAATGATTTCATTCAAATGGGAGCCGCGGCTGTTCTTGGCGTACTCCATTCGGTCGGTCAATTTCTGAACACATTTTGGATTGTGTCCGGAACTATTTCGGTAATGGTTGCTTCAATATTGGCTTTCAAATGCTCAATTGTTTGTGGATTGTCCGTATAACACTTGTCCTTCACGGTACCCCACAAATAAAAATCCAAAAGCGTCAAATCACAGCTCCTTGCCGACCAATTCACGTCACCATTTCGACTGATAATGCGGCCATCAAATTTTTGACTCAGTTTCGCTATTGTAACGCCCGATGTGTGGCATGGCGCAACATCTTGCTGGAACCAAAGGTCGTCCATACCAATATCTTCCATATCAAGATATGGCCACAAAAAAGATGTTAACATGTGGCGGTGGTTGATTCCGTTGACCATAACGGTCGCGCCGGCCTCATCTTCGAAGAAATACGGCCCAATAATGCCACCACGCCACAAGCCGCACCGAACAGTAACGCGCAATGGATGCATTGGCTTTTCCACATATCCTTGTAGATTTCCCGCGCCTCAAATGCGACAATTTTGTTTGTTTACGAACCCACCGAGATGGAAATGCGCCTCGTCCGAAAAGATGATTTTTTGAGCAAAACCCTCAGCAAGTAAATTTCCAACATTTTGTTGAAGCGTTAAGCGACTCATTTCGTCAACTAGAAATAATATACTGAGTTTATGTCAAAGAAAGAATGACATTAGTGTTGCCAGAGCCAAAATAACCGATATGTTAAAACTGCTTATTGGGACACCCTTTACAATAGTTCAAAATTTAAGGGACATGACGAAGAACATTGAACTTAAAAGTGGCGAAACTGCAATTTTACATTATCCAGTTAGCTTCGGACATCATTTCGGAAAACCAAATATACTTCGGCTTTCAGAGAGATAAAATGGTACTTAATTTACACAAACACCGACGGTAAACTCCTGTTGTTTATAAAAAACTTTTACGATTAGGTTTATGGAGGTTAGGACCAGAACTCGAAAGTCATAGTGAAATCGATGACAAACCTATATCCAAAATCTCAAATTTCACTAAGGTATAAAGTGTGTTCTCAAAGAAACTATATACGGGCAATTCTCGCCATGAGGTATGAATAAATCGTCCTAAAACTTCGCACAGGTAAAGGTTAGGATCTGAACTACTTGGAAAATATTGTGTTCTCAAACCAGCTGTATATGGACCATTCTCGCCATGAAGTACCTGAAACTTTGCATCAATATCCAAAATCTCTCCATCCACTCAGATATAAAATGCGTTCTCAAAGCGGCTACATGTGGGCCATTCTCGCCATGAGGTACCAATTACAACATCCTGAAACGTTACACTGGTCAAGGTTGAGATCAGAACTACTTGAAAAACGTAGTGAGACCGATGACCAATACACAAACTTTCAACTTCCGTTCAGATATAATGTACGTTTTCTAAAAACTGCTATATGGTATAAGCACCATTCTCATCCTGCGGTACCAATTATATGATTGTGAAACTTTGCACTGGTAAAGGATAGCACCAGAACTAATCGAAAATCATAGTGAAACTGATGACCTATACCCCAAATTCAACAATGTTTTGATAAACAAAATCAATTTAAAATTAATTTTTCGATTTGGTCGTCCACTCTGGTTTGGATAAAATTATACGGAGTGAAGTTAGAGTCACAAAAAACATTATAACAATTTTTATCATTTTGGTCGGACAGAACACGCCGAATAGTAGCACTATTCTGGCTTTCCTGGGAATAGAGATTTGAGAAAAATATTTTCATAACATTTTTGTCTAAATTTTATTTTGCTGGCCTACTGATGAAATCAGTTTGGTGTAAATATTTACGAAACACAGTTGATCGAGAAACTTTTGTTCTACAAAATTTTTAAAGGGAAACATACTCGTAATGAAGAATTCCCCATTTAACTTTGTTTTGAAAATATTTACACCAAACTAATAACATAAGTAGGCCAGAAAAATACCATTTGGATAAAAATGTGATAAAAATATTGTAAATTCCCTACTCCCAGGAAAAGTCGGAATAGTACTGCAGATGGGTTTTCCATGGGACTTCTTTTTCCCAAACTTTGGCAAATAAGTAGCTCGATTATTTGGGAAACATTTTCATCTTAAATTCTAAAAATTCAGATTTCAAAAAATCAAATGTGGACAAAAATATGTCGACATACATATGTGAATAACTTCCTATCTTATTCACCAGTAACCATCAGGGGAATCAATTGACATACAATTCAATTTAGAAAAGTAAGAAAATAATGTATTAATTGAAGACTAAGATTATAAAACACGAAATCCAGAAGGATATTTTTAAATTTAAAAAAACATAAACATTATTCTAGCATCTAACTGAACTAAATCAAATATATCGCGAGACGGGATATTTGCCGTACTAACGTAAATTATACTACTCTAGATGACGAACAAAATTACTTGAAGAGATTACGAAAAACAAAAATATTTAAGTCTTCATTTTATAAAATTTGATTAACATAAAAGACAGCCCATTATTTGGAATATGTGTTAAAGTAAATAAATAATTTATATATCGAAAAATTTAATTATTTGTACTTGAGACACACCGGATTCAGAGGAAGTCAAATAACTCCAAATTAACGATGAATGGAATAGGTAAGGTTGCATTTTAAAAATATGTGTAGTTACTTAAAACAAAAATATTACATCGCCTGAAAAGTTCCCAGTCTGACACTTATTTGTTGCCACAAATTTAAACCCCATTTGATTTTTAAATTCTACCAACCTTCAAACGATACCGATCATTAGTTTACAAATTACAGATGGTTTAGTGACGCTACTTTTGTTAAATTCAAAACAAAGCAGTGGCTTGATAGGTGTTATCCTGCACCAGGAACATCAACCATCATTGACCGGTATGCTGAATTTAAAAGTGAGCATACAACCACCGATGATGCACTACGCTCTGGACGCCCAAATGAGTCTGTGACTCCAGAAAACATAAAAAAAATCCACGAAATTGTTTTGAAAGATCATAAAGTGAAGTTGCGTGGATAGCTAGCTGACATTGTAAAGATATCAATGGAACGTGTTAGTCATATTTTGCACGAACATTTCTCCGTGAAACTGAACTGAAGCTTATTTTGAAGACAAAGATAAATCGTTCAACAAAAAAGGCATCGAAATGTTAGAGAGGCGTTGGACTGATTGTATCGCTCTAGAAGGAAATTATGTTGATGAATAAAATGTATTTTTCCCCCCAAAAAATTGTGTTTTCTTTGTGGGTTCAACTGGGAACTTTTCAGCCGCTGTGCTATTTAAACCAGTATTTAAAATGTCTCTTAAATTCTTTTAGTTGTGTGAATATTTTATGAAAGCTCGTAACTGGGACGGATCGCATCAGAAGAAATTTAACGAATTAAAATTGCGAAATTGACGCTTATCATACGCTGAAATCATACTATTTTGAAAAATAAACCTGTGCATCGATATACCATTATTATGTTTGTTTTGAAGCTTGGTAAATGCCCCTAGTTCAGAGTTACACCGATTCTGTTAAATCGATTTGAGGGAAAATGTACACAGGTCGTACGAGACGATTTAAACAAACAGAAAATAAATGGTTTTATTTTTAAGAGTTTAAATTAAACAAATCAACAAGGCCAAATTTTATCGAAAATTTAGTTTAAAATCTCCCTTTATCCCTCTTACATATTCATAGTCATTGCTCTCACAATTACTATATTTTGTAAAAAACAAATACTTGTATTAAAACGAAAAAGCCTCTACATGAAAACTGAAATTTCAGTGAACCGATTTTCTGTTATGCATTCATGACGTTGAACCCGTAATTAATAACTCGACCATTTCTGTATACGGTGATGATATGACAATTTGTAAAGATAGTTCAACCAATAATGACATTATTTTATTGCAGTACGATCTGAATAACTTTGCCTACAAAGAATAAGTTTGAGCTAAACGTGGCTAAATCCATAATACTCTCGCAAACGAATGCAATTCCTTTTTCGTGAGTATTAATGTGTTAAATATGATATATCAAAACGATCTTGTTATCAGTTTCTTCCATCCGAGATTTAGGTGTTACATGTGACAGGGAATTGAACTGTAGAAATCAAATAAATAATATGATCAACACAGGACGAACTCTATGCTTGGGTTCTTCGTTTGTTCGTCCTCTGATTGAATATGCAAATCAAGTGTGGTTTTCAAGTCGGGGTTTCTTCTTAGATGACCTACCACAACTTGCATCCTTATCTGGATCGTTTAAAGTTGATAAATCTTCAACCACTAAGTAGACGCCGGGCTGTTGTGGATATCGTTTGTATTCATCAAGTACTCATTCATCAAGTAAATAGAACGGTGCCTGCCTTTAGAGTCGCGCATAATAGGACCGAGTATGGTCAAAACGTCTAGAATGCTGTGCGAATGCTATACATATTTTTACCTCTTTGACTACAATATTAGCAAATTTTGTTTGAAGAAAGTTGCATATTGATTGTTAAATATGGATTGATATTGCTTTTAAATAACTACTTTTGCATAATAATATCCTTGGTTATAGTTCTCTGAATTGTAATCATAATAATACAGATGGTGACTCTTCACGCGCGGTCAAGGAGGTGTAATTGGTCGTGAGGGAATTATTATTATTATTAAATTGGTCGACTTTTTCATAGAAAAATTGCTCGCCATACCACAAGTTGTTATTGTGCTCTTAAGTAAATGCATGTTAGAATGATATTCGAGCTAGATAACACCGAATTCATCATCTGGTGGAACGTCACGGGAGCGCCTCGAAGTTAAAACGACATGTGATAAAGTGATTAGTCCATATTTATACTAAATGCTATATTTTGTTTGTTCTTATCAGTTATTGTAACTTGATGGTATCCATCTATCAGATCAAGCGAAGAAAGAACCGTTGCTTTTTCAAACTGGTCTAAAAATATTCACTATGCTAGGTAAAGGAAATGTCCCTATGGTATAGTGATATCATTAAGCCTGCAATAATCCGCCCCACTCAGCAAGCAATGGGGAATTCCACGGATCTTGATAAGTGTGAGGAATCGAAATATGTAACAGACATATGTTGTAACAGACTTGCTTCAATACCGTTTATTCGAAACATTTTGCACAACCCTTACTCCTTACATTATTTATACAACTTATATACAATTTATATTGAATTACAAAAAACTGATCAACAAATTTGTTATAACTATACAAGTATGAAAAATTAGTTGCTTGTAATCGTTAGAGCTCTGGCATCCAACAAGCGGTCATTAAAGTAAAGGTACAGTTTGACAACTGCCTTGAATATTTTTAACATATATTTAACTAGAGGTAATTTTTAACGTCTCTCTTAGTTCTCGGTTTCACCAGCTACACAGCAACATAATATGTTCATTAGTGTTGCTACTGGTTGTTCTTCCAACGAAATATATGGTTGAAAGTTCTCGAAACTTTATGCAGACTACCTAGACACATCTGCAAAATAAGCGGAATTTCAATAACTGTTCGTGGTATAAAGCTGTTAAGATCTATTACAGCAGCGTATATGAGTATAATGCAAAGTTGATAGAGTTGGCAATGTTATTCTATGACAAGAGATATATAAGTGTTGATTTCTCTCTTAATACGACGCTAAACTGTTGGTCATTAAGAATATTTTTTACCCATTTAATACGGTCATTAATGATCACATGACATAAATATCCAAATAAAAATGTCCTTGCGATTTCAAAGCCTGTAGAGCGCCAGGGAGATCTCGTGGCGAATTCAATTCGTTAGCGATTTATGTCAGCAACTCGGTTATAAATCGGATTTTTGCGAAGTCGTATTATCTACCCGAAATTTCGCTAAGTAGCGGCATTCCACTCTTCTTTTCAACTAGTGTCTAGTTCGCTAATAATACGCTCGCTAGTAAGTCGGCTTGCAAATATGGATAGACTACGCTAAGCGCTGACTGCGCGTTTCAATGCTGAAATGGATATTTTGTAAATATTTGAAACTAATGTTCGGTAACTTGAGAATGAGCATAACTGATTCTCCTTGCATACTACATAATAATATCGTATTAAAAGCATCCATTAACAATTTCTCAGGATTAAACATCTGCCTATTAAATACCCGTAGCATGTACCATAAAATGGATGCGATTACTCACTTTGTTTCTGGAGTAAACTTAAACATTCTCTGCTTCGTTGAAACTTGGTTCTCTGATTACATATCAGATGTAGTAATACACATGCCCGGGTTTACAATATTTAGAAAGGATCGTAAGGTACTCGACAAGAAATGGGGTGGTGGAATATGCGTATACATTAGATCAACTTTGGCTTTCAAATTGATGTATAAATATTGTGATCGTAGCTTAGAGGTTATGCTAACCGAAGTTAAATCGGCGGCTGTTGTAATATTGTTAATGGTTGTTTACAAATCGCACCTCGGCGAATTTTGTGATGATCCGGAAACAATTTTAGCCGAATATTCATTAGAGTATAATGATATTGTAATTTGTGGTGCTTTCAAATGTGACCCTAATGGTATACAATCTACCCCTAAAAATTGACAGACTATTGGGGAGATATGGTTTCCTATGTCAAAACAGTGAGCCAACGCATTTCACAAGAACTTCGTCTAACTTACTTGATCTGATCATTAGAAATACTCAAAAAGTAATTGTTCTAAAGCAAATATCGGTGGGATTGTCGGACAATAGTAGGGTGGAGTCCTCGATTAGTTTCCGAGATTATAAAAATATTGACACTACTGATCTAATGCGCGAATGTTCAAACATACCCTGGAATATAGTATACACCATTTATGAACCAAATGATAAAATGTCCTTTGTAACAAAATGGTTGTATCATCTGTATGAAAAGTTTGTTCCTATCAAATCATTTCGCTTAAAACTTACTGACCCACCTTGGTTCAATAATCACATTTTATGCTTGATTAAATTACGAAATCTTATTTTCAATCGTTGGAAGCGTACAAAAAATGAAGGGCTTTATCTGAAATATAAATCAATTAGAAATAAAACCAACAATGCTATCAAGAACGCAAAAACTCAGTATTTAGCTAAGCGTCACGATCCTACCTTCCCTTCTAAAACATTTTAGAAACACCTTAGTTCGATAACTGGACTATCCAATAAACCAAATAACTCAAACATCGATTTATCAGCAGAAGATTCGAATAATTATTTTTCTAATCAACAATCTTCACCTAACATAAACGATTTCGAGTTAAATATGGCAACTGATGACGGTTTTAGTTTTCGAAACATTGATATTGTAGACTTAACTGAAGCCTTTAAATCAGTAAAATCTAATTCTGCTGCCATTAAAATTTAGCAAAACGTTATTACCCTATATAGATTATCTATACTACATTAAACACAAAGCATTATTATTTTCTCTAGTTTCCCTTATGAATGGAAGCACTCTAAAGTAATACCGATTCCTAAAAAGCAAAATAGCTCTTCTCCTTCGGATTGTCGGCCCATTAGTTTGCTACCGATTCTTTCTAAGGTACTAGAAAAAATTATTCAAACGCAAATTTTGCATCATTTAGAATATCATAAAATGCCATCCAATGTTCAATTAGCCTACATACATGCTATACTAAATATTAGTGATGATATTCGCAGGGCTATCGATGACAAACGGGCATGTGCATTGGTGCTCTTGGATTTTAGCAAGGCATTCGATAAGATTGATCGTGAATTGCTAATAAAAAAGCAGAGCAATTATTTTTTATTTTCATTGCCTGAATCACGTCTGATGTTATCGTATCTGTACGATCGTCGCCAAACAGTTTTTCTTCACTCATCTACATCCAGTATATGCAGCATAATCACAGGAGTCAAACAAGGCTCTGTTCTTGAACCATGCTTGTTTATGATGTTTATCAACGACATAACATAGGGAAATGTTAATATCACTTGTTCGCTGGCGACCTGCAGATATATACATTTTGCGGTGTAAACGACATGTCGAATTGCATTGAGATGGACAACAAATGGGTCAACAAATAAAAGATTGGACCTTATAATAGTAATAAAACACAATGTATATTGAAGGCTTCATCAGATTGCAATACTGATAATCTTCCCAATATTGTTGTACAGTGATTAGTTTTTCTGATACTGTGAATAACCTGAGTGTGTATTTTGATAAAACCGTATGTTGGAGCCATCACGTTGAAATCGTTTGCAAAAGAATAATCCTTCTAAGACTACTATGGAATACTACTAAACATTTAAATTCTACACTTCACCTTCAACTAGTTGAGACGCATATCTTACTACATCTGTATGGACCAGAATAGTGCCACAGTTGAAAGCAAGCACAATCAATTTTGCTTTATATTGCATAAATATATTTTATCGTTTTTTTTTTGTAGGAAAGCCGGTGAGGACTGGCATACAGGAGGACTGGACAAAATTAAAAAAGAAGTGGGCGAACATTAGGTGCAAATATAAGGTAGATATTGTCTATTTGTAATCCACGGATTTGCCTCTTCACGTAATAATATTAAACCCATTATGATTTGTATACAACGGCAACACATCACAAGTTGCATGGCCTAATGATTCGATGTCGCATAGCGAGGGCATTGCATCGGGCAGTTCGTAGCGAAATTCTTTGCGAGATTCACGAGATAAGGAGTCGAAACTGATGCAGTAGTGTTCATTAAATATATGGCTGTGAAACACCAAATAACTGCAGATAGCAGTGAAGATGACGATTAATATTAGGTCTATTCTATAAAAGAATAGA
This sequence comes from Nephrotoma guestfalica, assembly GCA_963691935.1. Taxonomy (NCBI): domain Eukaryota; kingdom Metazoa; phylum Arthropoda; class Insecta; order Diptera; family Tipulidae; genus Nephrotoma; species Nephrotoma guestfalica. The sequence goes on from OY829915.1 coordinate 166,108,404, forward strand.
CTGAAATAGTTATTTTTATTAAATTGTATATTATAATTTATGAATATATTACATTTCAAATAAAAAACATATGAAATTAGATGAAATCGTATTGTTTATTTCATTAAATTTGTGCCACCAACGTATTGCAGAATGTGGATGCGGCTTCTTCATCATTAAACGGAACCGGTTTAAGAACTATTATCTGATGTAAAATCAGTGCTACTTGGATCCAGATCAACATCGTCATTTAAGCAAATGTTGTGCATAACACAACATGCCACTACAGTTTTTATGGAATTCTCGATGTTTAATTCTAAATTTTTAAGAAAGATGGACCTCCACCTTGTTCTTGCTCTTCTGAGTAGCAAGTTAAAATGTTTCTCTTTGCCAAATACGTGATCGTGGCGAATTGGAGTTATGATATGAACAGGTGTTAAAGCACATTAATAGCCACTATTACCTAGCAAATAGTAGCCAGCAGGAGGAAATCTTCCAAATTTATAGAGCGCACAATTTCGTAGCACGCTCTGGTCGTGAACAGAACCTGGAAATCCAGCAACAATGTATATAAATTTGACATAACTATCACACACTGAAATTAAATTCAAACTGTAATCCAGTTTCCGTATGATGTATTGATCGTGAATGTGTGTAGGCACTATAATCTTAACGTGGTAACCATCTATAGCACCGATAGCTTTAGAAAATATAGTGGCGATTGCCCATTTTTTATAATAAAAGTTAGTTATTTAACTAACTGTTATTATAAAAAACTTTAGTTTTATTTAAGTTATTTAGTTAGTAGTTTATAATAACATTTGCAAATAATGCAATTATAATATTTCCTTTATCCACGAAAAGTCGACAATTGAGTATTTCGAATAGTCAGGCACAGGTTGTTTTGTTGATGTTTTGTTTTGTTGACCTATGCATGTTTATTGTGAATTACTGAGCAATTCAGTTTAGTTCATAATTTAGTCGAAAAACGACTTAGTCGAATCGTTCTGAGGCACACAGCAATAGAGTCTTGACAGTGAATCCGCTCTAATTTGTATTTATTTAAAAACTGCTTCTTAATATTGACCGTACATGAACAATTAGGACTAATAAATACCCATAGTCTTAAACCACGTATCATTTAACTACTCCATATAAATTAGAAAAATAGACAATTTAAATCTACTGGTTATATTAACCAGTTATATAACTTTTAGAGCTTTTGTGATATGACTTTTAAACCAGTTAATGATAACTCTGCACGAGATATTGCATTAGATGACACTGTGTGCCACATGATTCGAAAACTCGAGATAAAACAATCAGATTCAATTAACCGAATGAAAAACATAAAATGACTCGCAGGAAGAGAAATTATTTATTTATTGGATTAAAAGCTGCACCGCAACCTAGGTGTCAAACATACGTCGAGTTATTCCAGACAAGACGGCATAATATGGCAAAAACGCAAAGCATTACACACGAGTTATCAATTAAAACGAGCCAAAAGTGTGATAAATTAATAGAAGTGGAAAGGTCGTGGAAATTAGAAACGCGAATGAAACAATAGGTATATCAATACGGATATTACCATCCATAAAAATAATGCCTATATCGAGAAAACATATCAATTTTGATTAAGCCTTGATTTTGGCCAATCAAACACAATACCGGCAACAATTAAGCCTAACCATTCCAATCAAAATTAAATTGAGTTCCGAATAAAATAATTATATTCTTTATTCTATTTATAAACGATACATTTTAATCAAGCGATTTGCGACTCTCATACTGCTACATAATATATGGATTATGTTTTACTATACGCGTTTACATTGTGGCATATTTAATTTTTTAAATAAATATACTTATTCAAAATCGCGAACCGAATCGCGCGATACATATTATTTTTAAATAGTTTCTAGTCGATAAATATTCATAAATACACAACACATTATAATGATTGTCTATTGTACACATTTATTTGCTGTGTAAGTATATATATTTTTCACAAATTTCCAATTAAAATTTATATTCAATTTTCAGTATAATATGTGTTGTATTTTGTATATATTATAAAAGACGTCGAATCATATTAAAATCGTAAAAATAATTATAATCAATTTATATATTTAAATAATAATAGCTGCGCTGATGATAATGGGTTTTTGTATATATTGTGCGGTAACCCAATGTTGTTATTACGCGAACATAAAAATAAAAACTTTATAATTTTCTACTGAATAATTTCCTTTGTATTTTGTAATTATAATTTGAATTGAAATTGGAAGAAAATTAATTTTGTATGTGCTGTGTATCGGAAAATTGCCCATAATAGATATCATCATCCTCATCATCAGAAATTGGATCATCGATTGGCAGTTTCAATCAACATGAATATGAACTTTATATTAAGTGATGTGTAATTTTTAGCCTAAAGATAATTCCCTATATAACATTGCTTCGTCCTGCATAATATATAGAAACTATAATTTGATATTTTTAATAAACGCCCTGGGACAGATTTTACTTTACGGCTTTATAATAATAACATTCGTAGTAATAGTGATATACATATAGAAGCAGCAAAGGATGATAGAAATAATAAAATATCATTACCCAATAATAATAAAACAATTTCCATGAAAATAAAAATTTGCCATGAGAGAAGAAAAATAACTAATTTGATTTTTATTTTGCTCGATTTTCCTATTTTCCAATATTTTTCCTTCATCTCAAACAAAGAAACAAATAACTGAGATAGAAATTGTCAATAAATCATTATATACATAGTCGAGCATCTATAGAAAAAAAACTATTTATATTCTCAAGAGGTAAAAGTCAATAAAAATTTTCCAGTTTTTTTGCTGCTGTGCTTCTTATTGCCATTCATTACTTTGAATAATAATGTTTTTCATATACACAAGAAGAAAATATTATCATAACATCAAACTCATTATCGTTATATATATAATAATATTTGTATGATGATGACTATAGGTATATTACCAATTTGTATAATATTCGATTTGAGAAGTGATTTGTTTTTCGTTTTTCAATTGCAAGGTTTTTATATTACCTAGTACATGAATTTTCTTATTAGGGCTCATGGATTTCTATATAGTCGTGCACGTGTTTGAACATAATTTTCAAAAAATTCACGATAGGTACTTTCACCAATCCATACATAATATATTAAATCTAACATAAAACCTTGTTTTACTGTTCAAAATTTAAAAACATTTTTATGTTTTATATTATTAGTAATACATTTTTAGCTGATTTGCATAAATAAATCTATGTGTACATAAATTAAAGATAAACAACCAAATCGAAAATGTATGCACAAACAAAAATTTAATCGAATGCATAAAAAATAATAATAAAAAAAAATATTTATTGTATATAAACTACCATAAAATTTATGTTCGGAAATTTGTTGTTCTCCTCTATGCTGTTTTTCCTCCTCTGTAAATACACCACACGTATACAGAAGAGCTGAGAATTTGATAAAAATGCAAACACACGCCAAAAAAACAAACATCTAATCTGTTTTTGTCTCCTAAATTTCGAGACACACAGATTAGATGTTTTTTATTATCAATAATCTTGAAACATCATTAAATGTTGAGTGAAGATTATTAACATTATATTAATAAATCTAAATATATACCTAGATACATATCTAGAGAAAATTTTAGTATTATTTTGTGCAAAGATCCACTTTATAATAATCAATCGTTACTTATATTACACAACATACTCGTATATATAAAATTAACATACACTTGATTGAAACAAAAAAAAAATTAAATAAATTCTCCACTTGGAAAAATTAATTGCAATTTAATGGAAAATTTACAAATTAATGATAAGTGTATTTTTTTCAAAGCGCACACATATTCCTATATTACTCGTATAGCAAGAGTGGCGGGCTGATATATGGAAGGCGGTAAAATAAACAATTTTGAAAACATAAATCATATTACATATAGGGTGGGCTAAATATTTTTTTTTTAAATGCAATAAAACAAAAAGTTCTCAATATTTTTTCAAATTTATTTTTTCATTGTAAAGAACAATCCTTCCGATTAATTATGGAATACTATTTCATTCATATGACTGCCTCGGCTGGCTTTGACGTACCCCATACGGTCGGTCCAATTCTTGAACAAATTTTCAATGGTATGCGGCATTATGTCTTCAATGGCAATGCGAATATTGTTCTTGAGAATCGGCGGTACCTCTTATCTGGTATATCTGCGCAACACTTATCTTTGACGGCACCCCAAAGATAATAGCCCAACGGCGTCAAATCGCAGCTCCGAGGCGGCCAAATCACATCAGCGTTTCGGCTGATATTTCAAATCTTCGAAAACAGTGCGCAAAAGATCAATTGAAACTTGTGCTGTGTGGCACGGAGTCTTGTTGAAACCAAATGTTGCCTATGTCCTCCTCTTCAAGTGCCGGAAACAAAAAATCGTTTATCATGGCGCGGTAGCGCTCACCATTGACAACAGCGGCTCCTTGCACATTTTCAAAGAAAAATGGCCCAATGATGCCATCGGACCAAAATCCGCACCAAACGGTCACTCGTTGAGGATGCATCGGCTTCTTTACGATCACGTGCGGGTTCTCCGTGCCCCAAATGCGACAATTCTGCTTGTTTACATAGCCGCCAAGATGGAATTGAGCCTCATCCGAAAAGATGACTTTTTTGAAAAAAAAATTCGAATTATTGTTTCAATATTTCCGAGCGTTATTCAAGCGAATACACAACCATTTTCGTCCAGCGGAAGGATAAAACTAACTTTCTGTGAAATCAAAAGTGACATAACTCGACCGCAACTTCAAAAAAAATTATTTGGCCCACCCTGTATTACATATTTAAATATTTTATTTTATAGCATAGTTTTTATATTAACTGAGTAAGCATACTCTTAAATTCAATTAAATAAATTGACGTTCAATAAAAGTTTCCTATTTGTTTTCAAAATTTGAAAAAAATAACAATAATAGTAATAATAAATTTAATATGATGTGAAGTTAAAATCAATTAGTTACAACAAAATTTATTGCACATTTGTAACATTATAAAATTTTATAACTACCTTTTACACTGATAATTATTAAAAATGTTGGTGTATATTTGAAAATCACTAAAAATGTTCATTGGACTTATTACGATGAGAACCAGGTAAAAGTTTTTATTCCCAAAATGTATACCGGCAATAATATTTAGGAGCATTTAAAAATAGCTCAGTTTGAAGAGGTTTAATTTGGTCGTGGTTCTTACACCTGGTATTCGGCATCAATAAATTGGGAGGTTAGTTTAAGGGGGAATTGTTGCTCCCCCAAACTTTACAATTTTCTAAGTGTTCACTTTTAATCATCTTTACACCTTATTAATTGCTTTTCACCATTTATATTTTTGCATACAATATTTACATAATAATAAAACGTCAGATTGTATATTTAAATAATTATTTTAAAATGAAAACTTAAATGTGATAAGTTCTCCATCTGATAAGTTCTCAATCATGACTATATTTTTAATTTCGGTATTGCATATCTTTGACACGACAACCGTAGATACATTTTGAATATCGACATTTTTATTTAAAGGCGGTTTATGTTTGAAATTAATTTTTGAATAAATTAGCTAACCGCCACACTATCCTACCCCCACCCAGTGAATCGTTTATTTAAATCGAACTGGTTTATTTATAATGCGACCAGTCCTTGACCTAACCTGCTCATCAATGTCTGCAGTAAACGTTACTCGTTTGCTAGACGCATTGTTGGACACTTTCGAAGAGCATAAATCCGTTAATGGAATCTCTGAGTCCTCATTTGAAATTTGTACATTTTTATGGTTTGAGGTGGTATCTTCCATATTGCTGATCTATGACATTTCGATGTAACAAGGTTTGAGTCGATTAATAGAAATATTTTACTCAACATCTTTATGCAATAACATAAAATATTTCTCATTCCGCTTTATAACTGTAACAGGTCCTTGGTATGGAGGTTGCAGAGCGCGTCGATTCTGTTCTTACCAACACTGCTTTTTCAATCAAATAAATCCTACAAATATAATTTTGATGGTTGAATGCTATCAAAATATTTTCGTAACTGGCATACGAATTCAGATTGATTAACATTTTCACCCGTGGTAATGAAATCAAGATTAACCCCGATAAAACAATTGGTAACGATTGTGTCCACGTTCGATGCCATCGCTTTATAATTCCATTGCATGGAAGCTGTGGTGCGTTTGTGCTGGAATCCCAAAGCTCTAGAAATTTCATCAAAGAGCGCAGACTCAAATTTTGCGCCTCTGTCCGTAACTATTTTTAAAGGTACCCCAAATCTACTAATCCAGTTTTTAATTAAAGCATTGGCAATAGTTTCAATGCGAATATCTGCCATCGGAATTGATTCAGCCCAGCGTGTATATCTATCGCTCATGGTCAAACAATAGATTTTATTTTCCGAAGATGGTAAAGGACCAATGAGATCGATATGAAGTTCCTCGATATGACCCAATTCTACTTGTTACATGTTTGGTTTACATTTCTGACAGGCCATGCAACGTTTTGCACAACTACGTATTTCGTTCAACATTGATGACCAAATGAATTTTTTAGTGATTTGTTTGACGGTTGATCGAATGCTGGGATGAGATATATTATGATAGGCAATGAAAACCTGCCTACGAAACTGCTTTGGAACAAATGGTCGTTGATTACCATTTGATATCTCGCACGTAATGAATTGATCGGTTCCAAAAATTGGGATTTTTTTGAAATTTAAATTTGAACTTGCTTCAGAAAGTGCCTAAAGTTCTGAAATCTATTTGTTGGATTCGCGATAAGGAATCAGCCACGACGTTGGAACTACCTGAAATATGCGAATGTAAATGTAAATTGTGCTATAAAATTTAAATTACGTTGTTGCCTTGGGTGAAGCTTTATCTAAATGTTGATATAATGATAAAGTTAAAGGCTTGTGATCGGTGTATAAAACAAACTCTCTTCGTTCAATAAAATTTTTAAAATATGTAATCGCTGAATAAGCTGCTAAAAGTTCTCTATAAGTGCTGTAACGAATTTCTGCAATTTCTGCAGCGTGTAGTTTTCGTGAAAAGAAAAACAAAGGCCGCCACCCTTTCTCTGTTAATTGTTGTAGAACAGCCCCAACAACTACATCAGATGCATCTACAAAAATTGCGAACTTGGCATTCGGGATAGGGAATGCTAATTGCGTACAATTTCCCAATTTCGTTTTACATAACTCAAACTTTTGAGTTGCTTCGTCCGTTCAATTATTAATCGATTTGTCCTTCTCTTTTTTCGTTTCCTTTGAAAAACTCATATAGAGGAGCTTGATTATTAGCTGCTTCTGTTATGAAAATCCTGCAGTAATTGATCATCCCCTGAAATCTAAGTAACTAACTCGTCTGCTGTCTTTGGTTGCTTGTCCGGACACACACCTTGTTTTGAAGTTTGGAAGCCTAAAAAAACTAACTCGTCAAACTGCAAATTCACATTTATGTAGGTTAATAACTAAACCTGATTTGCTCAAACGATGCAACAGAATGCGTAAATGTTTCAAATGCTTGTCCAAATTTGTTGAAGCAATGAGAATATCATCAATATAAGGAAAAACGAAAGAAAGTTCTCGAAACTAGAAATTCGAATAATCCAGAAGGAGTGATTATGGCAGTCTTTTCAATGTCTCTAGTCTCGACAGAAACCTGATGATAGGCTCTTACCAATTCTATTTTTGAGAACTTTGTACATGAGCGTAATTGAAGAAGAAAATCGGTCACAAAAAGTATGGAGTAACGATTTGGTTTGGTCAATGCTCAAGATCCATCCTTTTTACGTGTCATATGAAGTGGACTGGCCCAGTTATTCTTGGATGGTCTACAAATTCCCTGGAAAGCCACATTTCGACTTCAGTTTTTTTCTATTGCCATTTTTCCGAACTTAATCGTCGTGCTTTCGCATAACATAGCTAAAATACTGTCTCGATGCAATGCGTTACATTATGTTTTGCAGATTTAGTTGCGACGATTCTCGTGTCACCGAAACAAATTCTTGTAATAACTTTAAAATTTCGATTTAATAAAACTGAATTTGAATGGTACTTAGTTAGTTTCTTCTGTTTCTTGTCGAGTATCAAACCCAAATATGCTAAAAATTCCGCACCCAACATGCATCTATCAACTTTTGCGATAACGAATTTCCAAGTGAAAGGTCTACGAAGACCAAAATTACAAGTGAAATGTTTAATCCCATATGTGTTAATTTCTAAGGCATTTGCCGCAAATAATTTAAAATCTGAAAGTAGACATTTGTAATTTTGTAGGTGGAACTGCTGGAATTTCAGCTTCGATATCAACCAGAAATTGCATTTTATTTTGAGTATCAAAAATTGTAAAGCGACTATTAGAAACTAGACTACTGACACCCGTCGCATAAAATGCAGTGGCCAATGATTTTCCGTTTTGTTAACGGTTTAATTGCAATTGTTAAAATTAGACGGCTTCAGACACTTTCTCGCATTTATACCGTGTTTAAAACGTGTTTAGCTACATGCTTCTTGGAAAGCGAAAGGCTGTGAGGTCGATTACTACCTTGCAAACGTGAATTTCTAGACCGATTACGTAGCGATTTAGAATTTACTGTAACTTAGTAAACAATTCATCAACCTTTTTAGTCAATGCACTTATTTGAAGAAATATATTGTCTTCTTGCTGATCAGACTGACTCGTAGTTACCCCATAAAGTCCAACTGGTTTTTGTACTTCCATAATGCGGAAGTCATTTTTCTTAAACCAATTGTATTAAATAATGATTTATTTGGAATAAAATCACGTTGCAGAATAAAATAAAAGATTTTCGTGCCTTTACGACTAATTGACAACAAAAAAAAACTTAAAAATATCATATCTCAGTTACCATGCCACTTTGCATCAGTTCTATGGGATGAAAGCTTCCAAATGACCTCCCCAATCTGCTAAAAAAAATTGTCGGTCCACGCGCCAAACACCCTGGTATATCAAAATTGTATTCCCTATGAGAAAATTTCCGTCGATTTCAAGATTGAGCCTCTTGGTATCAAATTAGTTACTTAAGGCCTTTAAAAAGATTAAACGAATTTTTCTTATTAATGATTTGCTGTTTTCAGGACTTCGATCTATCACTATTCATGTTTCAATCTGCCTACTTCTTACAAGTAAACAACGAACGTGGGAAGCAAACTAATAAAAGGTTTAAAAAAATGATTAAAAACTGTATTATTTTCGTAAACAGAAACAGAGATCAGATAATTTATCGTATAAAATACTCGTTTTCAAATTTTGAAATTTTTTTAACACAGAACTGAAACAATAATAAAGCAAATGATTTAAATAAAGCAAATAGTTTTTTAATTTATTTTTACCAAGCGATGCTTTATCCGATGGAATTGTTGTTGTAACGTTGTCAAAAAAATACGCCTATAATTGCTACTTATGCCGACATGTTGGAAATATCACTTTTTTCGCTTGGGAACATTTTCAATAGAATAACGATCATCTAGGAGTAAAAATTTGTATTCGTTTATGTAAGTTTTAAAACGTTCACCATAGCAACACGGATTTTTCGTCGAAACAGATATCTCTGCTCGTTTCAATGTAATAAAAACACACAAGTAATGAAAGACAAACCAAATAATTAAAAAGCCTTTTGTCTTTTTTGTCATATGATCAGGATAGATTTTTTGTTATTGTCTGTGGTTACTGGAATAATGCAATTTTTAATTAAATATATTAAATTTTACCGGGGAAGGCAAGTAATCAATTTTGTCGGATAAAGGCCTTTTTGTCAACGATAGCGGTTTTTCTACCTAGTTTTAGGCATATTTAGCGGACCACAAAAGTAAAGTTTTTTCGGAAAAAGACTTGTCTGCTCTTTTTTAATAATAAAAAACAAGCCAAATAAAACCCCTTTTGCTTTTGAGGTTTTATATTTTTTCAGTGCAATCAAATAAAATATTTTCTGGTTTTTATTGTTCCTGGTTGCTCTAAATAAATACTGAAAAAAAATCAAATTTGATATTCCTATTGGAATTGTTGAAATGTATATTATTCATTCTGTCGCTCTCGATAGCATAGTAAGTAAAGCGCTTGCTTTGTGAATCGGGGGTCCTGGGTTCGATTCCTGGTGGTGACAAAATGTTACGATTGGTCGTTTTTAATGTGTTATGTGTTACATTGTGCATTGTCTATATATCTCGAGCCATAGTTATAGACTTTTCTCCAAATATTTAAAAAAAAAACAGGACATAGAAAAATAATCAGAAATAACTAATAAAGTTCGCGATTGATCAAAATTTTAAAGATCAAAATAAAAAACAGCAGTTCTAAAAACAACATTGTAGAAAAAATAGTCAATTCATAGGCAATCGAATGAGCTTATATGTCCAGCAATTCCATAGAGAAACACTTTAGGTCAATCTCTGTGATTCTTGGAGAGACGTGAAAGACAAGGCTTATGCCATGAAGCTCAAGACAATTGCAGAAGTAAATGGCGAAACTAAACGCATTTAAATGATATCAGCTCAATCTATGCCAACAAATCATTAGAAATATTCATAAGCGGAGTTGTGTTATGAATTTGGTAGACATTGGTTTTCTTATACAGTCATATACATAAATGCAATATACATTAATAAAAAAGAAATGATTTCGACAAATTTTGATGTGTGCTACTTAAAAATTAAAAGCAGGAGTCTTATGTCAACCGCCCTACACATTATCCAAGTCAATCAGGATTGATCACTGATTCTGATGGTTTTTTTTTAAATTGTAAGCGGAATTTATGATTTATTGCCTTTCCGTTAATTTTTGTGATTTGATGACACGGTTTAATTGATTGCGAAAATTAAAAAATTACGAACCTTCCCGGAAGTCGCAGATGTTTCTTGTAAATTTTTTTAATTCGTGCAAATATTCGAATTTTCCAATGGCTCTGAAGATAATTTACTAGGTGGTGCTTCGAACTTTGCAATATTTGTTTACTTAATTTGTATCAAAATCCATAATCAAGCCGATTAACAGTGTGTATCAAATTAATACAAAACAAACAGCAATTTGTAATTTGTATCAAAATCAGTGTCGCCTAATTATTTCCTATGGGAACCCACACACCGATAGTGGAACTTTCCTTAATTAGAGCTATAATATTTCAAAAAATGACATTGACTGAAATTGAATTAGTGTTGTAGTTTTCTATATAATAACGAAAATTTTATGCTGGAAATCGACAAATTTAATATATTATTGCAAACTATGAACTTAAATGGTTGAGAGGAAAATTTGTATGTAAGCTTTTATGCAGAAGCGTTATCTTTCATTCATGATAATCTACAATAATTTGGGCCATTTTATATGCAGATGGGAGTCTGTGGAATCATATTTTCTATACTTGTTCATTTAGTATGAGAAGAGAAGTTATAACTGATGAATAGATGTAGTACATCTTGAAGAACCATAATCGCTTGTAGTGTGAGGACTATCGCGATTCGCGGTACTTCTTTTTGGACAGCATACAAGTAACTGTCGTACCTTCTGTTCGAACAGATTGCTTAATTGTCAGAGAGTATTGTTAGATCACAAGCAAGCTTACGATTTAATCAAACAAAAGAATCTGTGGTTTGTTGTAAAATAACTAGAAATAAGAATATTTACAAATTTTTAAATTTTACATCGACAGCGAAAATTAGCCGTCGTCGTAAATCAATTAGCCAAAAACTAGAGATAAGTGATCTGGCGTCACAGAGCTGAAGCTCTGAGAACGTGTAAATCAGGAAGTGAATTATGTAAGCATTGCAACTTTCGACTTACGACAAATGACATCAAAAGGCTTTTTTATTTAGAGCAATATGGGTAATTGCGACTTTTTGTCAGTTTAGACAGCATCCATTTATAAATTCGACTTACAAGTCGTAATGTGTAATTTGTTTCTTTTGTCATAGAAAACTTGTCACAATTATTTTGTTTCATCGTGAGTCGTTTGAAAGTTGCAAGCCGGAATCATAATGGTTACATAAACCACCCCTGGTTCTGTGTTATTGTTATGTATATACAGATACAAAAGTTGGTCGCTGAAGAATAAGTACGAAAGGTGATAGTTCATTTTTCTAATAGAACATTCATTACGTGTGATTTACGGAACAAAAAATAATGAAATGCGAGCTTTGTACATCTTCGAATAGAGATTTAGTGAAAAATATTGATATTGTATATTGATTGATTGATTGAAATGTATGCCCAGATAATTTAGCCAGACTCTCGGATGACGCCGGGCCCGCCGTACACCTTGATTAAATTTAACAAGATGCAAGAATAGCATAGGCATGTTAACTATGACCAAATCGATCCAGTTAGCGACGCCTATGTAGTTAATATAGTTAGTAAATTGTTAGTTGAAAATATAATGTAAAGCGGTTAAGCACAAGACAGCACAATTATTTTTGATTTTTTTGGATTTAAATATTCAGCAATCAGCATCCTAAAAATGTATATAATGCTGCTGCGACCATGTTCTACGAGTATATTTCGATCCGAAACATAATGGGTAACGGCACATTGTTGGTTCAGAAAATAAATTACAGCTACGAATCTAATCTGTGTGGTAGATTCTTTGAATTGACTTGATCAATTCAATATTCTATTCATTCCAATTTAGGTTATTACTTCAAATGATTTTCTTAAATAAGTAGGAATTCGCAAAGTTATATGTTTATACTTCTAAGAAAATTGCGTAGACAAATACCAAAGTATACAGTAAGGGAACCACTGGGTCTGAAACACCATGTAAATGTACAAAATCACTTTTAAAAATTGGCTTTAATGAACCTAATGATACTGTATAACTTAATGAAATTGTTAATTTTGGGCACGGGATTATAGCTCAAAACCCGTAATCAGTATCGTTCGATTTACATGACCTTTTCCAAATTATTTAAAATTTTGAAAAAAATATCTAGACTGAATGAACTTCTATTTGAAATTTCGCCGTAACTAGCTTCACAGATTAGTGAATATGATAAATAGTATAGTTTTGTGCCCAGATTCAATTCAAAGTTTAATGAATAGGGGAACAAACGAATATTTCAAGATACTAGATAATATACGGTTCTCTCAGACTTCTTAAAGTTGTGTTTGATTTCATCCAAAAAAGAAGATACGTTTTGATTGAAGAAAAATACGATTGGACGAAAAGGCTTAAATCACGCGTGGTGTTTGTTTATGAAACAATGATTGTTACCAAACCGGTTTAAACGGCTCTTCAAGATAAAAATTTAGCCCTAAAGAGTAAGATTATATTTTGATATTAATCGGTAAAATTTCAGACATTTCAGGGCAAAACAAATATAAATAACGTTTCGTATATTTTCGTATAGATACTACATATGGCTTTTATCCCGTTAAGCCTTTTCGGTCAAAACTTATTCTCGCAGAAATACATAAATTGAAAATTTCGCTAAAACCGATTAAATGAAATAAAACTTAAATTTCAAAATAACTCGCCTATAAAGTAAGTATAAAAAGTCTGTACCATTCCTAAAAAGATCACCCGCACCCATTATGATACTTATTTCGGGAAATACCTATTACATAATAGCACACTGTTTTGTACAACGCAAACAAAGGAATTTTATTTTTTGCAATTTAAATATAAAACAATTAGTATCTAGAGTACTTGTATAATAATATACACTAAAAGCCATTTTACATATTCATGAAAACAAATTATCTCTGTTTTGTTATACGGGTTTCCATCTCTTATTTAGGAAGCAGCAAACAACTCAACAAACTTAGAAAATATCCCTTTTTTGTTTCTCTGCCATCCATTCTTAATATTTCTTTTTCTTCACTTTATTATTGTTAATTTCACTAAATTAGTGTACATAGCAGTGAATTTAGGAAAATTATTTTCATTATTATGCTCTCTAGCCAGAATAATGTTGACTACATATTATACACAAACACAAAAGAATTAAAAACGAAAAAAGGACTAAACTGAAAACCTCTTTTTTTATTATTATCATTATATTATTTTCAATTTTTCTTTTAGTTTTCCCAAAAAAAAATGAAAAAAGATAAAGGAAAAATTGTAATGGCGTTAATGGAATTTAAATTAAGCTAATTTGAATTTATAATGACACAAGGAAAAACGGAAGAAAAATATTTTTCTTTCTATTTTCGTTGCTGTTGTGTTTGTGCTGTTGTTGTAGAGTTAAAAAGAATCAAAGTTTTATTGATTATGGAAAATAGGAAAATAAATATATCTATATAATAAAACAAAAAAGTTGTTCTTCTTCTTAATTATTCACTGAATGTTAATGAAAAACTAAGTAAACAATTTAAACATAGATTTTAGGCGTTAATTTTCCCTTTTATATAAATACATTGTGTGATAAGGGTATTTTCCCTTAAAAGTTCATTTATCTTAATTTTTTTATTTGCTGAAAACCAGTGGAAAAGTCTATTAAATTTGATCGATTTGATAAAGACGAGAATTTTTGTTTTTATTACGGTCATTAATTTGGATTGCTTGCTGCTTTTTTTGTTGGTAACTGATAAAATCTTGCTGAATATCAAAAAAAAAAAGTCTATTGTGCCGCTTTATTTTTATTTTTTTTTTTGTTTCAAAAACTTTTTAATTTTTTTATGTTTGCGACATAAATTCAGAAAAAACAGCTGCAAAAATTAAATATAAAAAGAAATTTGGTATTTGGTAAATATATATAAAAAAAAAGATTAAAAACTCAAAATGCAAAGTAAAATCAAGCTTTTTACAGCTCATTGATGCTGAATTATAAAAATAAAATAGAATTTTGATTTTTTTTTATCAAGGATTTTTGTGGTTGTGGTGGGTCGAATTCTTAACAACTTAATTCCGATTCAATGAGTTTATATAATTCTTCACTATGAACATTTTCAATAATTTCCCAATCACTGATAAGAATGGAAGGAAAATAGAATTTGATTTTTTTATTCAAGTGATAATGGATTAAAAAAAATTTATGCAGTTGTGGATTTAAATTGAATAAATTCAATTTTATGAAAATTCGATTTTTTTAGTTTGAGAAACATGCCCCGAAACTCACCATTTATCACTGATTTTTTAAGGGTTAGTATTTGGTGAAGGACTTTTCAGTATTTGCACAAAGTGTTATGCTAGAAAAAGGATTTTATTGTTAAATCTTTTATCATTATAAAATACAATTCTTAAAACTATTTTAATAAATTCAATCGAACTTTAAGTTTCTGAGTATCTAAGTTTGGAGTGGTAATTGATTTTACGGCTCGGCAAAAAATTAAAATTAATTCATAAATATGAAACAAAGGCAAACCCGAAGTGATTGTTTATACGAAAAATATTTTATGCTATCATAGAATACAATATTGCTGTAAAATGAAAATTTTCCGGTCGTCCCAAAAATATAAATGAAAGATAAAAACACTTTTCCTATATATAGTATTTAAATTCTACAGTTGGATAAACTCCTTTTATTTGCATGTATATTTCTTATTTTATTTTTGTTTTGATTTAAATAAATAAAGGATGTATTAGTTTATAGTTTCTGTAATAAATATTTATTAATTTTTGTATGTTGTTTTGCTTGAGAAAGGTAATATGTTAATTTCCACTCGTAAGATGGTACAAAAAAATGTTTAATTAATTTCCTTTTTACAAGATCTTCTTTCCGTTTTTTTGTTTTGTTATTTTGGTTTGAATTAATTATGATAATATTATGGTTTCAAGTTGTTGTTGCTGCGTTGTGTTATTTTGGGCTGATGATTTGATTTTCCCATATACAGAAAAGATCTTGATTTATTCAGTTACCCAAACTCCAAAACCTTTTTATTAGAAATACTTCTGAGACATACATACACGTTTACCTTTTACGAAAGCGTGTATGAATACGTCTACATAATAAAATTCAAATGAAGACAATAAAATTGTATAATATTGTAAATTAATTTTGTCTTTATATATAAAAATTAAAACATTTCTTGTATGTATACGTCCTTTTTATAAATACGAAAAACGTTTTCGTGTGCATAGCATCCTATTTTACTATGAATAAATAAATAATTATATCGATATTGACACCCATTTTACGAATATTATATACCTCACTTCTTTTCTAAGTGCACGAAATATACGTTAAGTTCTTTTAACGGCCATAATTCTAAATAGCTCTTTGCATATATATGAGATTTGTATGTATATCCATTTTATGACTTTAATTCATTGCCATTTCGTATTGCACACAGCGGAATGAAAAGGTGGTATGTAGTTACATACTATACCATTTTATGTATATTCGGACGGCAAACATCCTTTAATTTCAAACTGCCACTCATCTGTAACATACGTTGAAATCTAAAGATGGATGTTACTTTGAAATGTAATATCAAATCCGTTATGTACAGTTCTTGAAACGATTTCAAGTGAACCATAATCTTCAGCCTACATATAGATTATTCGACTACTGTAACACATCGTATTTTTTATTGAATTAATATGAAGTTGTACGTACAAAGTTATACACATATAGGTTTTCACATTATATAGTTCTTTTATCTTGAAACGGTATCTATGAATCCTTATCTCGGATTTATATTATTATTTTGTTTGATCTCCAAAACTCAAAAATTGTACCTTATCGTTTCCAAATCTAAATCTACAATATACATCACAAAACATTCAAAATTAAATATTATATATATATAAAATAAAGGAATAAGGAAAATAAATATCGTATATACCAAAAAAAATCCTTGTGATTACAGGAAAATCGAAATGCAAATTTTATTTATTTTATATTTTTTGGATATTGATTCAAAATGGAACATGATTTGATATAAAATTAATATTGAAATTTGATTCAAGGGTTCGAAATGTTTATTGAATATTCCAATTTTTGTTTGAGAAACGAATGTTGAAATATAAAATTAAGGAAACTGTTGACGAAAACAATATGATAAATAGTTAAACCATTGAAAATTATGTCCATGCCCATGTAGCAGTAGTAAGTACAGTTTAAATTGCACTCAAGATTTTAATTAAACTTTTTTGTTTAACTTTCCGCTTTTCCTATGAATAGTATAACATCACTTGCATAGAAGACCCCACCAAATATGTTCTGAGTTTCGATTTTCACCAGAACCGTAGAAACTTTTAATAACTTTTTAGCTTCTTCAATTTTCTGGCAAAATCGAAAAATTTTGGAAGGTTGCTTGTGGAGCATCGTAGTGGTTAATTTAGAATTTTAATCTTCATTTTAGTTATACATTTAATATTAAAAACAATACTGTTCGTGAAGGTCCATCATAAAAGCTAGAAAAATTATCTTATCCTTCTCAGAGGGGAAAATTAAAAGATTCAGATTTGGTTTTAAATTCATGTGTCCAATTAACAGGTCGTATGGAATATTAATTAAAAAAAAGTGCTAGGGGCTGAAACCTCACGGGGGCTATTCAAAACGTCGGCCCGAAGATGGACAACTCGGAAAAATTATGGAAAATTTGGATACATCACAAAAAAATATCGCATAACGAGGAGGAGAATATGCTGGTTTTGGAAAATTGAACCACTTTTATGCTATTTTTCTTGATTCCCAATCAGTCGAATAGTTAAAACTATTATGATGTCCTTCAAATTTAGTCGGGAATATGGTGGGAATGGTCTTTCACAATCCCGATATCGAAATTTTTTACTACTGAATTTTGTTAAATAACTCCTTTTTCCTATCGGTTTTGTTATAAATACTGCGTTGCTCTATGGAATATTCCTTTTTGAAATAATCATCCTAACATATTTTCAATAATGTTAAGACTGGGAGAATCTGGTTACCGTAAAAATCATTCACATTAATTTAATTAAAATACTTCTTTACTATTCTTGCAGTGTTATTGGCGCATAATTTTGCTGGAAATTATTTGTCTTTCATTACTGCCTTATTGCCTACCATGCAACAGGATGCTCGGTTAATATTATGAGATTTAAACCACCAAAATCGGAAATGGCTCCGCATATTATAACCTTCGAGGTCCTGTAGTACCGGTATTGGTATATTTGCAGCAAGTTTTAAATAAACGGAACCGAATCAAAAACCTGTTCACCTGATCACCAAGGATCTCTAATAAAAATAGTCTTAAGAACGATATCATTACATGGCGACCAGATGAACAGATTGAGAGAGTTTTTACACGAAACTTAATGGTTAATCGCCCACATAAAATTTAAATAAAGTTATTCGTAATGCTAAATTCAAAACTAGCCTCTCTTCAGATAGTGATACTATTTGAATACTGTGACATCGTCTAGGAAAAGGCAAAATGTTCTTATAATTTCTGTCAGAATCATGAGCGATGGAATCAGTCTGGTGTTTATATTTTCGAAACTAAATTAAATGGGCAAGTATTTGTCCCTTGGATTGCATACGAAAAAAAGTTTCCCATTTATTTTATTTTAAAAATATTTACAAATTAAACTTATTCGATTACTACAAATAGCAACTCAGCCAAAATGATATGACATTAGCAACTTCGGATAAAAATGCTATCAAAATATTTTCCTCAATTCCCGTCTTAGGGAAAATCAGAATATTAATAAAGGTAGCGTTTTTCTACTAAGTAGACATCTGACGAAATTCTACTTAAGTGTTTCACTTTAACTCGGGCCTGAAATTATTCCTCTACTAAAAAATAGTTCTCATTAATCTCTTTATTTCGACTGCCTGCCACCTAAACAATTTGGATTTTACTCCAATTGAACAACGATTATCATGTTTTCATATAGAATTAAAACCAATTTCAGATTGCAGAAAGGCTGTTGAGTTAGGTTGTTCATATTAAATAGTATGAACTAGTGTTAGGGAAGTACGGAAAAAGTTTAGAAATTTTGATTAAATTTACCGAGGGCGAATTAGCAACACTAACTTTATGCTGCTAAATAATGTTCTAATATAGATATGTAAATATGATCAAAACGACCAGGCAAAATTGTTCGCTCGTTTCTTCATAAACGAACTTTTAAACTTGCTATATATTCCCCGGTCCAAATTGTGACCACTTGAAAAAAAAAGAGTGAGATATTATAACGAATTACCTATTCATATCAACGCAGCTCACTTTGCATTTTAGTGTTTTAATTACGCATTTACTTTGATATCAAATTATTAAATTCGGACGTTTTTACTTCAGCCTAAAAAAGTTTGCAAATTTCATTTTAAACTTTTAGCGAACGGAATGCTTCAGCCGGCACTGGGAAATTATTTTAACACATATTGCAACATTTTGATTTATTTATTAACAGGAAAAATTTTGAGAATTTCTCATCCCAGTTTGATCATATCAGCTCATTCATATGGGGCGCGAAATTCTTGTTCGGTCCCTAAAACAGTCCCCCGAGTTTTTTGTTACTCGTAAGTAGCAATTATTCTTTCTTCCATTCGGCAGTAATATTTTGTGGTCTAGAAAATACTTATTCATCTGAAGTCCAATCAACTTTTGGTATTTTTTCATTTTCAAGTTGAATTCGTAATATTCTGTATTTTGGCAGGCCTTAGATTTACTGCTCCACAATATTATGGTAAATATTATTATGACAATTCTTTTTATATATATTTAAAAAAATAATTATTTCGGTAAAAGGAAGGACGATAAACAAAAATAAATTTGACTTTTCACTTCAAAACAATTAGGAATTAGAGGGCATACAAATTTGAGGAAAATGTGGTGGCCGTAATCAATTCGTTCACGGCGATTATGCGTAAATTTTTTAAAACAGGGTCATATATTGAAATATTTTAGGGACTAAGGAATAATACCTATTCTAAAATAGTTGACTACCATCTTTAGAGTTAATTATGATATAAGCTATGAGAAAAATGAACGTAGCGAAAAGATTTTAAATGTCAAAAAATTAAACTAAATAAGCACTCGATGATTCCGTTGAGGTCCAATGTGGTAGTAGAAAGCTATATTACTATAATTTTTTGTCAAGCCGGTCGCGTTCAATGTATCTCTAGGGTAATGGATTAATTAACTTCATTGGGCAACTTAATTGACCCATCATTGACCCTTAAAAGACCATCGAACGTATTGAGAACCTCAAAACTTTTCAACAAGCCAATGTTAGTTTAATTTCTCCAATCTTGAAAACCAAATATTTTAGCCTGCGATGCTTTCCAAGTAAATAATAAAACATAAAATTTGACTTTCAATCATATGACCAAAAATGTTAAGATATCAAAATATTAATGACCTATTATGGCTCCCCTGATTAACTGACGCTGAAAACTTCTTCAACAAGGAAGATCCGTTAAATTTGATAGTTCTAAAACTATTTAGTTCATTTGTGTTGATGTTGCTTGATAAACTTAATCTAATTTGTAGTAATCCCAAACAACCATGGACATCAAAAGTTATTTAAATTAAGCGTCACACCAGCTTTTTAGTTACACCATCTCACACAAAGAACAAAGGATTATACGAGTAGTATGTTTCTCTTATATGAACTTGGTGTCGATTATGTAAACATTACGAGTTTTGACTTATGAAAAATGAAGTCAAAAGCATTTTGTGTTTAAAGTGTTTTAGGTTGCCATAATTGACATATTTTGTTGTTGCTCGGACACCTTTATAATTTCGACTTGGATTAGTTAAAGGTTAGTTTTTCATAGAAAATTGGTTGAAATTAATTTGACTCGAAACTCGCACTTAAGTGAAACTTGTAATGCTCACATATTTAAATGATCACCTTATATATGTAATTAACAGCGGCACTGAGTTGCTGTCATTGGAAATTGCCTAACCCTTTCAAAAATTGTATCTGCAAGCACATGGGGTTAAATATTGGCATACCAACCGAACTCTGAGAGATTCTTTTGGACAGGGTTTTGAAATAATTACAGTAAACAAACGTCAAAGTAAATATAATCACTTAATACATTCACATATGATAATGAAGACGATGTTCGTTGAATTTTTAATTTGGTTGAAATAACGTAAATTAAAGAAATCCATGATTTCCAAGAATAAATCAAACTCAAACAATGTGTTTATAAAATGCCTTTATGTTTTATTTCAGATTTGGGATTGCTAAAATAAATTTGTGCAAATACTCTAGCAGATAAACGGTATCCTACTGCTTTATCTTTGAGGTCAAACTGAAAATAACAGCAGGATTGTTATCGTGAATCGGTGAAACGAAACGTCTGCACACCACATCAATGCGTTTATTCGTAAAATGTTGATCAAATAAATATTCAGAATTCCAAAATGGATGTTGGATACTTCACTTCAACGGAAGAACAAAACATGAATTTCCTCAAAACGCATATAAAAATGATGAAGTGCTGTCAGAACTCATTCAAAATGAAATTAACTTAGTGTTAATTCTGTTAACCGCTATTTAGCCGTATTATAGGAGGCATATCAACTCGTCGGGACAAATTGGAATCAGTATCCCAAATAAGTGTGACCACGAATTGGTATGTACAATGATTGAGGAATCCTTATCAAATATAGAAAGAAAGGGATAGTGCGCAACTAAGCATGGGAATGAGCGAAAAAATCAAGCTACAGTTGACTGTATCTGATTTATCATTTATCACATTACTAAATGAATTATGAGAAGTTTGCCGATCCTATATGTTTAACACTAAATCGGTGATTAAATGGAACGATATTGGATTGAATCATGTTTTTTAAATCATGCACGATGCTAACAGACGTATCTGCAACTGACAGTTAAACTTGCAAAAGTTTGGAGCACCCGATTTTGTATGGCGGTATGATGGCGGGTAGAAATCTTGTTCCTGAATTAAAAAACAAAACAACAATTTAATACTTCACTGAGGAAATTCTACGAATTGGAGTATGTGGACAATGTTGTGGTAATCATGACGCCCGCAGAAAAGTAGTGGAAGGCCCATTTATCAACTACACAACATAAAACTACAATGAGTACTCAATTGTTATGTTATTCCATTTAAGCCATCAAAATTGGACATTCATAGTATTGCTTAGAGGGTGCAATACCGAACTACTAATTACTGGGTTACCGGTATTCAACTCCGAAAATTTTAAACTAATTCTGCTCAGAATACAATAGTTTTGGCTTCACGCTGCTTAAATCAATGCATTTGTTCACCAATAGCCGCTAGAGATTTTGTAATAGGATGCTTTGTTTGCTTAAGAAAATTAGACTGTGCGCGTTAGGGAAAAATAGTTCCATTCATTATTAATTAATTTTATCTTTTAAACAAACCCTGCTAATAGTTGGATTTTATTCGACCATCTCTTCAAACAAAATTGGCCCACTCGAAGCAGTTCAAACAATTTTCGAGCCGTGGTACTATTACATAACCCAGAATTTAGGAAAGCATATTTACACTTAGAGCGGCTCAATTTTATTGCTTTGATATTATGGAAATTGCATCACCCCAAGATATGATACGCGGCATTCACGCTTAACTTACTGATTGTCGTCGGCTCCATTTTTTGATACCAGAATGTAATCGTGAACGTAAGCAATGTAATAAAGGCGCGAACACACTTGAGAAGGAAGCATTAACTTTGAGATATGATTCTTTAAACACACTGGTTTTCTGGTTATGATCTGCTTGGTATGGTGATCAACGAATAGTAGTGTGATTGAAGAAGGTTACGATCTTATTTAAACAATACGACTCGACCTGATTAACCTCTTTGTTATCATTAGGCCCAAAATTTAACGGAGCGCATAGATAAGCGGCAATGATTAGCCGAAGGCTAATGCAGTAGTTGGATATACATTCCATTCTAATATACATAAACAGTGCATCGAGTTCTACAGGTATCTAATACAGGTATTTAAAAAGCCGTTCGACTAATTAGGTTTTAAATTTGTGGTTGTGTAGTATACGTGCATCCTGACACGACAGCACAAAACATCAAGGCAGGCTGCTTTGCCAACCCATGTTTCGATACGTGCAACCGTTAACATGGATTTGGAGATTTCGAGTCTGTTGTGCGGTGATTTCAACCGATTTTACCACCAACCTCGAATTCACTTGATTGCCTTCACTTGGAAGAATATTCAATACTCCAGTGTCGGGCAGTACAGGTTGAGTACAGGTTGAACCTTTAAATAAATTTAATGGAAAGAATGATTAACACAATAAATCGTAATTCTGAAGGTTTTTCTTTAAGATTTTATAGGTTTTATGAATTTAAGACAATCAAACTTACCGATTTTTTACCGAAAGTAAGAACCGCTGAGAAACCTCTAGGTTTTTGCAACGGCAATGAAATTCGAAGCTGTCGAAATGAATGAAGTAATGAAAACAGGACAATAAGACTCAAAATAGGTAAGCCACTCAAATAAAATACATTTATTGTCTCCCGAATCGTCATCTCAAAGGATATATTTGTCTTTAAGTACCTGACCAAGAGAACTTGGGAACTTGAAGTGCAGTTGAAATTTTTTTAATTTCTGGGGAACGATAAAATTTGGTCAAAGATTTAAGGGAAATAATGTTGGAATCGTTTGGTCAGGATTGGTCACAACCTTTTGTCTTTTTTCTTTTACATTTACTGATAAAACAAATTTAAAATTTGCAACAAAGTCGAGTCGATTATCGTTTCAAATGACAATAAAAAAAATTACTATATTTGTATGAAAAATTAGCCATTTGTATGAAAGAAACAAGTTTGAATTTTGAAGTGACTAGAAAAAACATAAAACACACCGATTATCGTTTGAAGTGACTGATACCAGGTTTTCATCGTCATAGATTAAAATTATTTTTAAAGTTATAAATTTGACAGCGTAAAGATAAATTTTCCTAACTTATCCATTACCATTTTTAATATTATCTCACCGCAATGAGAAACAATTTGTAAAATAAATTAATAATATCTTCTCTTATCAAACGCTCATTTCCAAAAGGAAAGTTATTTCATACCGTACGATGGAAACCCGGCAGGGCTTGAAGGTAAAATAGTATTATAGTATTATTATATTATGCTATTGACGATGGAAACCTAGTATAGATAAGATAATAAACATATTAGATATTGACCTGGCCGCTGACTACGATTTCATATTAAAAGTATCACTTGAAATGACAAACGACACAGCTAACTTAATCTGTGCGTAAATCTGAGTATCACTTCGTTGAAAAAAAATCTTACTATTTTCATCAAATATTGTTTGATAATCGTAGATTGATAAGTGAAGATTGAGTACCACGATTAGTCGCCAATAAACGTTTTATTGAAATAGACTGAAATCAAAGTTGTTCCTCGTTTATTAACTTTTAATTTTTATTATTAAAATTTAACGCTTTAGATAAATGTAAAATCAATTTGAACAGTACTAATCGTGCTGAAGTTTTAAATTCTTATATAATTTACACACCGCAACAAAGTTACTTCACGATGTCCAATCAAATACAACTTATGCTTAATGATGATTTCCATTGCTTGACATGCGATAAAAACTTAGAATTGGCCGGAATCAAACCACTCCAATAGTGCATTTCCGCAGAATATTCTAAAGGATAACTAGTAGTTAAACATATAAAACATCAGCATTGATGGATTGGTCTTCAGCTTTCAATTATGGATATGTTGCTAATTATAAAATTAAATTCTGAAATATGCGACGGACCCGTTTTTATCGACTACATACAATTTGGTTTATTATTTTACGCCATGAAAAACAACTCATTTTTGACCAACCGTGATGATCCATGCCCTAACGATTATTATTACGCCTTTCTTTCGATGAGGTGCCACTCGAAATTTTTTTAGATAACTTGATATACAGAAAATCACCTCAACCTTTTTGGAGGTGATTTTCTAAAACATTTATTTCTATGAATAAACTTGCAATCATTAATTTTATTTGTTATTAAAACAAATACGAGTACTAAAAACGAAATTTAAACCCTTTCTCTTTTAAGCTGTACGTAATTATATTAGTAAGAAATCCAAACCAATCCATTAATCCTCCTATGTTGCATCTTCCTACGCAAAAACTAATATTAGAACAACAGAAGTAACAAACCTACTATAGAAATAAATTACTCTAATATTTACAATAAATAATAACAGCACTACGCAGCTACTTGATGAATTTATCTTCATTAATTAAAACTTTTACATTTTAAATATTTATTACATTTTGTAAACAAATATTTGCTGATGAACAATATAATAGTTTATATGTTCTAAAAGTAAATAATATGTTATGGAGAGGAAGTCATTATAACATGACCTCATAATTATTGCTTCAGCAACGACATCTATTGATAAAACCCAAAATCATTTAGTTTTAATTTATGATTAAACAATTTTAAATGTTTTTGACTTGAAACAAAACGAAAAATATCGTATAAATTCACAATATGACACAAATTTTATTGAGGAAGTAATATTAATGTTGAATAAGCGATTAGATTACTCGCAACCACAAAATTTCACGCTACATCTCATCTTAAACACAAACCAAAAATTAATCAAATCTTACTAATTCTTAAAATATACTTGAGGTTGAGAATAAAACTAATAAAAAATTAATAATTTTTCCTCACATAATCATTTTTTTATTATCACGACAATTTTCTTATTATTATTGTTATTGAAAATTAGTTTTCTTCTTTTTAAAAACGATATAAGAGGGTGCATTCCATATTATATCTATAATATACCAACCTACCTATAGCATCATAACCAGAGACCGAAATGGTACTTTAAAGTTAAATTAAAAATTCCATTTGATAATGGTTAGTAGCAGTGTAATATAAGATGATGCGATAAGATTAGAAGTGGGATACTTTGATTAAAAAAAAATATTTGTATATAAAGAGGAATCCCATTTTCCCAATTTTTTAAAATAAATTTTTAAAGGTAATATAATTATTTTATTATTAAAATTATTGTGGTTTTTCCTCATCATATTTTTACCATCTTTCTCTCATTTTTATATCATTAATATATTGAAAAAATTGTATACTTGATGAAAATGGTTGCTAATGACATTGATGAGTTGATGGTTTGATTTATATTAGTACACAGATAAGAATATAAGACCGATGATGTATAATGGAAATTTATAGAATGAGGTGGGCTGATGGATAATATTTTTTTTGTGTATTTTAATTAAAATTGTTGTTGAAATTATTGTCAGTCATTCAATGCATATCATAAATCAGCTGCATAATAGGGAGATAAATTATAAAATACTTATTGATTTTTCAACTAGGTATATACTTAACCATATAATAGCCATTTTTGTGTAATTTGTAGATAAATATTCACCTGTAACAAAAAAGAAAACAAAATATTAGTTATAGTTTATTAATAATAATAATATTTTAGTAAATTATCAATATTCTGTTGGTAATCAAGGAAAATGAAGCTGGTTAATTAAAACTGTCTACCAACTCTCAACCCAAAGTAACCCGCAATCCAAAATTGTATATAATTTATACAGAGTGTTCAGCACAAACGTAAAGTAAGATGAGCGATTCACGACCAAATTAATCCTCTATCACTCTCCAGATTCAAGAATTTACCATAAGTGCTGAACACCCTGTGTAACGAAAAAATAAAATGGAAACTGAAATTATATAGCTGAGGAGATATGGTGTTGTCTGCCGGAAAACTTTATCATAATATGTAAAATAATGTTGAGGTGTAACATCGCATGATTAAAAATCATGAAAGAATGCTGAAATGTAAATAGAACGAGTTCTGCACTGTACATATTACACATTTGAACACTACAATGTGCAATGGGGACAAGCAGACAACCAAAATGATGAAAGAACAGCAGTGAATTAAAAAAAAATTAATACAAAATAAAATTGCAATAATTTTATATCGAACAATCCGCAAATTCCAGCCCATTATTTATTGATTTATTAAATATTTTTAAACTTTTTGGTATTTTTAATTTCTACCCGCGCCATTATACAAAATTAAAGTATTACACGAAAATTTTTAATGTGTTTTTCGAATTATTGGATGAGTTGTATATCGGTAAGTGCTAACAATCATTAATATATGTATGGTATATAGCCACATAACACAAACTGTTACTATTGTTGTAGGTACAATCATAAATATGCAAAAAAAATTATTTATATATCAACCAAAATCTACTTTTTGCTGTCGTTTTTAATAACATGCAAAATATATTAAATGTCATAAATAGAAAATTGAAATAAATATATTTATATTTTTGTCATCAACCATAATAATTTCCATACATACAATTGAAAAAAAAATATATTTTCATAAAAATAAATGTTCTCTTTCCCCGACAAAAATAAAAGGTAAATAAATAAAAATGTACATATAGCTACATGCGAGTAAATTCATTTTCCTCTTATGTGTATGAACATAAACCCAAACACCATTTTTGAATTATAACAAAATCGCATTCACCACTTAAAATATTTTTTTTAATGTTGAAATGTTTGTGACGGGTCAAGCCACTCAAAAAATTCTCAATTGGATTTATTGTGCTATGTTGTGTATCCAGAGCAATAATAATATGTACACATAGAAAGAAAAAGCAAAAAGGAAATCCTAGAGTGGAAAATATTTTTTAGCAAGACCATTTATTTAGAATAATACATGAAGCTAAATATTGTGTATACAGTAAGCGAAATAGTTAAAATTATGGAACACGTAAATAGTTTTAATTCCCAGCATCGTACAATACACCAAATCTCAAAACATCATCTTGTTCTGACGATAAAAATCATTCGTTTCAGCACTATATAAACTCATATGCATGCATTATACACAGCGATGAGATGAGGTATTATTTAATAATATGCAATTTTAAAATCTGCAGTAGACTAAAATCCCAAAAATAAATCAAATTTGTTAAGGTTGAAATTTTTTGACATTTTGCATAAATTTGCAGTACAAAAAAATTGTCAAACCCAATTTTAAAGGTGGTATGGTTTGATAGCGCGCAACGCAGCACAAAAAAATAGTTAAGTTGATTTTTAAATTTTGTTGTTGCACCGATAAAAACAATTAAAATAATTATTCGGTTTTTAGTTTTTCATAGTTTGAATTATCACTCTATAATCACAAGTAATTAATAGTGGTGATGGCTTTTTTGCTATTTTTATTTTAATTGGATATAATGAAAATAGAAGTGTGATTTTTTTTTTTGTAAATTTATCCCGCAAATATATTAAATAGAACATTGTTGTAAAATGAGAATATGTAGCTTATTTTATACCCATAATGTGGTTTCTGTTACCTTCAATTAGAGTTGACAAATGAAAATTGTATGGAATATGAACAATTCATGAATTTTTTTTTTTTAATTATCAACTTTATTAATTACAAATAATTATATATATATATATATATATATATATATATATATATATATATATATATATATATATATATATATATATATATATATATATATATATACATATTATAAGTTTTTTAATAATAAGTTGATAAGATAGGTGTCCCTTTGGTTCAAATTGAACTCGTTTCAGGGGCACCGATTCTATCATTACAGAGTGAGAATGGACACATTTACGGGAAAAGATGCTGAATATTTTTAGTTTGCTTCAGCCAAATAAGAAGAGTTTTGGAAAACATAGACAGGCCACTACACATTCTTAAATGAGTAGGCAAGTTGTTAAATAATATTGGAGAGATCACACTGAAGAAGGACCTTCGGAGATTTGATTTAAATTTCGGAACATTTTTTTTGAACTGGAAGTTAGATCGAAGGTTATAATCCGCGTAGTTTGCGAAATCATTTCCACTAATAATGTAAAATAATTTTAATACCTTAAAGACATATAAATGTTGTAACGGAAATAACTCTAACGAATAACTCTACGAATTATATGCTTCTGACGCACATAAACTGGGTTTAATATAGTCTGGCATGCCCCACCTCAACAAGATAAGCCATATTGGAGAATTGAGTCAACCAAAGCACAATACACAATCCACAGGAGATAATTTGGACAATATAATCGTAGGACATATATTTTCCTTGCAACCAATAAAAGTCTATTTTTCACGCTTTCAACTTGAGACTTCCAGTTCAGCTTTTCATCTATTATAATACCCAAATATCTAAATTCACTTACTTGGTTAACCTGAAAGCAACCAATTGAGGCGCTTGGAATATTACGATTACAGTCGAATTCATAATAGTTAATAAAACAAGCTGATGAGTTTCTTTGTTTGAAATGCATGAATTTAGTTTTATCACTTAACAGAAAGTTATGTGCTTTCAGCCAAATCGATAACGATACTAAATCTTGCTCGATGCAATTAATATACAATATTAATTACTCCGGGACCGGAGTATGTAAAAGATACATCGTCAGCAAATGCAGTAGAGGACCCGACCCATTGAAATTCTGTGAAAATATTCCATTAATGTAGATTAAAAATAGAAATGGTCCTAACACCGAACCCTGCAGAACCCCAATCTTGATTTCCAGTTCATTACACAACTGTCCGTTTACTCTCACACATTGAGTTCGACCACTTAACTACGAGCTAAACCACTTCTGAATCGTCTCGCGGAATCCCCAGCAAAACAATTTCTTTAATAAGATGGTATGATCAACTCTATCAAAAGCCTTTGTCATATCAATGAACAAAGGTTGAGGCAGTTTGACCATTATCCCTTGGGTCAGTAATTTGATCCAGAAAAGACAAAAGTCCCTTCTCGGTGTTCTTGTTTTGTCTGAACCCATATTGCGATCCGGAGAGTAAGTTATTAGCATATAAAAAACTTAAAATTCTTTTTTTCATAATCTTTTCAAATATTTTCGAAAATACAGACAGGAGTGAAATCGGACGATAATTGTTAATACAAGTTTTAAAGCCTTTTTTAAAAATTGGGATAACTACAGCTTCTTTCAGATATAACGGAAAGGTTCCTGTTTCCACGTTTAAATTAAAAATAAAGGCTAGGACATCCACTAAAAACAGGCAAGTGGCTTTATAACAGTATTGGTTGTACCATCTATTCCAGGAGAAGATTTTTCTTTCAAGGAATTTATCACATAATATAATTCGCAGGGCGTAATGGGCGAGAAATGAAAATTGTTTACTGTATTATTACTGTCCTTAATTAGCCGTTTCTTGTCAATGGTCGCTAAATCAACTGTTGAGATGTTATTTAAACCTACACTCGTAAAAAATACATTAAATTCATTGGCAATTGTAGCTGGATCTGATACATTGCATCCTGACTGAGAATTTATTTCTTTAATATCATTTGACTCTGGATACCCGGTTATAATTTCGATAACGATTTTCCAGTTCTTTCGCGCACTTTTACCAAGACGAAATTGGTTTTTGTAAAATTGTTTTTGGATAAATCTATATTTTGATGTATTAACTCACACAACTTCAAGCTGTAATTTCGTAATCTAGCATTGGTAGGATGTTTTTTTACTAATTAACAAAACTTATTTCGTTTGCGTAGATTTAGTAGATAGTTGGACATCCATACATTCAATTTATGTGATTTTGATCTAATTACTTGACTGGTGCAGCTACTAAGATGGTTAGTGAAAATTTCTATGAAATTGTCGAACGCTACTGATGCATCTTTACAACTTAGAACCCCCCCATTCTTCAAATGTAAGTAAATTTTTTAGTTTACTGTAATCAGTAAGAGAAAGTATACGCTTTTTGTTTTTCTTTGAGGGGACTAAAAGCAAATTTGGCTGATAGTTCAACATTTAGAAGACAGTGGTCTGAAACTCGCAAATCCAATACCGTACATGTAACTTTCTGAAAATGCCTCTGGTCGAGTCGGTAAAGAACATTATCAATACACGTAGCAGAGCTATTAGTAATACGTGTAGGTTCGGTGATTAATATGTCAAGACCATAATTGGACAAAAAACTAGAAAATTATCAAGCTCGGAATTGGTATGTAAAAAGTCGGTAATAAAATCACCCATAATTAAGAGGTTAGTATGCGATATATTCCTTAGAAGATTCGTAAATTCGTCAAGGAACATTGAGGAACTCAGATAACCGAATCTATATAGGCATAGAACATTCATCAATTTAGAGTTAATTGAGAAAGTTACGCCGATCGCGTTGAAGCTTGGATAATCAATATTAAAATGTTTGCAATTCAAGTTATTCACAGCGTATATTGCCACGCCACCGGAACGATTAAGATTATTGCCATTAACAAATAGATTGTAAACATCTACACTATAGTAATCCATTTCCGCCGCAGAAATCCAAATTTCCGAAAGTCCGATAATCAATGGCTTCACATTAACAGAATCTCCGTAAGCTAATAGTTTATCTGTGTTTCTCCTCATACTTCTTATATTTTGATGTAAAAAATTGAACTGCTTTATTCTATTAGTCATTAAAGAAGGTCCATAAATAATATAATGAATGAACCGCAATCTATATTCAACGTATAAATCATGTAACAAAAAGTTTAATTAATCTACACCTATTTAATTCAATGGAGTTCAAATGATTATGCCGGAAACAACAATATGAAAACAGTATGCTTTATAACCGAAAATAATTGATCGTAAGATAATTCAACATTACCCGACAATTAAGTAAGCACAAAGACAATACAAAGAGAGACACGGCTTTTATTGTCTTTATAGTGTGGGAAACTACACGTTAACGCGCAGATCAATGAAGTTTTTTTTCAATCATTTAAGTTACATTGGCTATAAATTATTCAAGTAAGTGCTGCGCTGTTTAATTGCGCCAAAAATACTAGAAATACTAATATGTTTCTGTTTATGTATATTTAGTATCATGGGATTCATAATAGTCCTAACACAAAAAACGCAAACCATCGAATTTTATCTATAGCTCTACAAAGTAATTGTGTATTGACCCAGTACTTAGAAAAAAAACTTTATGATTTCAATCCTTTTTGGCGAATTTTAATTATATAATTTGTTATTACTAAACTTTTCTGAAAATCCGACTAAGTTCAATAACTGCATAACTGAAATTTATAAAATTTCTCATTATCTCAAAATCATCACAAAACAAGTGGGTAGGTCCCGAAATATTGTGATACAATTTGAAGGTTGTATATATATTTACTGACCCTTTATTTTTTTATTATATTACGAATTGACACACCGTGAAAACTAATTGTGAGGCGTAATAACAAGAACTTTATTATCTGAACAATTAAAATCGTACTACAGTAAAGGTTCGATTTGTGCAACATATTGAAAACCGGCCTGGGTGCAATTTTCCAACATGCCGCAATTATCGAAAATTTCATTCAATCATGGCGTTTTAACCTATTCATAGAAACAATCCTGAAGAACAATCCATGAAGTATTATTTTTTGGTTCGA
Organism: Nephrotoma guestfalica; assembly: GCA_963691935.1. Classification (NCBI taxonomy): domain Eukaryota; kingdom Metazoa; phylum Arthropoda; class Insecta; order Diptera; family Tipulidae; genus Nephrotoma; species Nephrotoma guestfalica. The sequence goes on from OY829915.1 coordinate 166,140,830, forward strand.
AACTAAGTTGTCGATATTCTCAAAAAATACGCATAAATGCAATTGCAACAATTCAATATAATTAATGTTAAGGATTTAAATGTAATATGTAAACATATTTTATTATTTTTGAAAGCTTGCATTAAGTTGAAGTTTAAAAAAAACGGAAATGCTGGTTTGCCTTAAGCCATCATTTCTTTTAAGTACTGCTTGTTCTCTTAAATTGTGAAGAATCATGTAGTATTCCATAGAAACTTCGTTTTGCTGAGTCCAATCTAAGCAAATAATAAAACTCTTTATTGCGTCGTCTATCTTAATATATGGTTTACCATTAATTATGATATTAAGACAGAACTTGGTAGGCCTTCTTGATAATTGAATTCATTGATCCACTCGTTGACTTCATTTGTGGAGTATTCATCTTTGTGTGGTATTTGTGCCAGCAATAACTGAAGAGATTGCACCGCTGACCTGGAACGTTAGAAATTGTTTCGGAGTTCAATCAGTGGTATGTCATCCTTATAATCCCACATTACTGATCCTTGTCTCATTTTCTAGACGTTCCAGCTATTTTTAATTGTGGTTTGCTTAAGACCATCCCAAGAATTAGCTAAAAAATTAAAATTGTTTATTGCCGTTCGAATATTGTTCTCGCCCACCGCTATGGTATGTCACAATAAACTCTTTTTTAATTTGTTTTGATCGTATGAATGATGTTTTGGTTCATCGGCTGGAGCAGAGCGGTACAGTTCGGTGGGAAGCATATTATTGTTAAGCTTAACCCATTAATTAATAAATTACAATCACCAGGATGACAAGCAGCATTGTCCAATAAAAAAACAGATTTTTGAGGAATGTTTTGAGATTGAATGAACTGCTTCACCTAAAACTAATAAAGCTAAGATTAATTTCAACATTTAAGTTTGATTTAAAGAGCATCGAGGTATTCAATTTAAAGAAAATAAATTACAAGAATTAAAAGAGAAAATCAATCTTAACCTAAATACAAAGACATCTCCAGGATCTGACTTAATTACAGGACAAACAGTAAAAGTTCTTCCTGAAAAAGGACTACGTAAACTACTCCAAATAATTAACGCAGTGTTCAGACTTTAACACGTTCCAAATCAAAACCATGCCGAATTTTTTTTTAACAAAATCATCCTGAATCCAAATCATCCCGCCACTTAATTTTAACCAATTTCAAGAGGGAGCGTTCTGGAAGTAGTTGGGAGTTATACAATCGGAATTTACGGAAGCAGCTAGCCATTTAAGATAGTTAAAACTGCAAGTACTAACTATATTTTTAGTAGAACGTACTCGTTTTCTACCAATTATTTTAATCATATTTTTTTTTAAAAAAAGGCAAAATAACAAAAAATTAATTTATTTAAAAATATAAAAAACATTATGTTCGTTTTTTCGTGCGTACTTTTCGTGTATTCAAGTTTTTTTTTTAATTTTAAGTTCATTTTTCGTTTCGTGGTGCACGGTGCTAATACCGATGATGAGGAAACGAATTCACCCCATACACCCAATTTACACTCCTCGGATCGGCGAAGTATTTTAACGAATAACGAAACGATCACTGTAACTCACGAACAATTACGTTCATTAGTTCAGGATCAAGTCCGTATCATTTTGACAGCACAGTCAAGTGGTTTTTACTTTTCTGAAGCGTCTTCTAGTGGTAAATCTGGTGATGAGATTGACAGTGAGTTTGAATCTATGTTTAATCGTATGGATCACAAACAAGTAGCGCGTGTTGCATTTAAACCACCCTAACCTTTGTACTCTCAAAACCCTCAAGTCTGCTTTGCTATTTTGGAACAACAGTTTCATGTAGCAAACATTGTTGCAGAATCCACTCGGTATTCACATGCGGTGGGTGCATTGGATGCGAGGTTGTATAATCAGTTTGCCAGTTTAATAATGAAAAATAAAGGCAAACAACCTTATACCTTTTTCAAACAGGAAGTGATTAGAGTTTTAGGTGAGTCAGAAAGATCGAAATTAAATAAATTGTTACACGGGTTAAGGCTAGACGATCAAAAACTTTCGCAGTTGCTAGAGCATATGAATATGAATGCTGACGAACATTTCGAGGAAGGTACAATAAGACGTTTATGGTTGCAAAGATTAGCGCAGCAAATATAATTAGTTTTTGGTTCCATTTGAAAACGATGAAATTTTAGGAAAGTTAGCAGAACGGGCGGATGATTTAATTGAAACTATGACGCAGCAGCAAATACATGAAGTCAGTGATACATCGAAAGTAGTCAAGCAAAAGGAATCATCAGATTCATCAGTTAATGATTTTCGAGAGATGTTAGCTGAGTTTCGTAAGGATATTTTAATGGAAGTTTCTGCATTACATAGCAAGGCGAGAAAATCACATAGTCCGATAAAGAGCGAATGTCCGATGAAACCGAGTATTTTTACCATCGACGTGTTAAGGACAAAGCTACAAAATGCGTTTCTGGTTGTCGTTATCACAACAATTTTATCGTGAGTCAATCTTAAAATTCGTGTTCAAAAAACAAAATTCGAGTCAGCATCCTGTGACGTGGTGTTGACGAAATTTATACAAATCGTCTGCTTATTTTAGATCAAAATTCAAAGCGTAAATTTCTGGTAGACACAGGTGCAAATGTGTTTCCGAGTAAAAGGAAATTTCTGTAGCAAAAAAGACATTGAGCCGGAATTTCATTTATACGCAGCAAATGGTACTAAAATTAAGGCTTACGGAACGCATACCATTTCATTAAATATTGGGTTACGTAGGGTTTTTAAATGGGCATTTATTGTTGTTGACGTATCAATGCCAATAATCGGTGCAGATTTTTCGAAGTCAACTGGATTAATTGTAGATAATAAAAAAGGCAGAGTGATAGAGTGGGTTGATAAAACCAAAATTAATCCAGATATTAGTAAATTATTAAGCAAATTCGAAGTAATTACACGGGAACCCGTTAACATGAATACTCCCAAGCATAATGTGACGCACTGCTTAGAGACTCGAGGACAACCTGTTATGTGTAAGAAATACGCTTGGCTCCTGATAAATTAAAAATAGCAAGGGAGCATTTTGAGAATATGATGGCGCAAGGCATCAGTAGTCCTAGTAAGAGTAAATGGGCCAGTCCGCTGCATTTGGTTCCAAAGAAGAATGGTGAGTGGAGACCTTGTGGAGATTACAGAGCATTAAACAATGTCATCATTCCTGACAACTACCTTGTACCACATCTACAAGATTTTTCGTTTCAGTTAGCAGGATGTACTGTATTTACAACATTAGATTTAGTAAGAGCGATCAAATTCCAATAGAGGCAAGAGATGTACCCAAAACAGCCATTGCAACACCATTTGGACTTTTCGAGTTCAATAGAATGACATTTGGTCTTAGAAATGCGGCACAGTCGTTCCAGCGACTGATGCATTCAGTTCTGAGAGGATTGTCGTTCTGTTTTGTTTATCTCGATGATATTCTGGTTGCATCCATTTCGTTAGATGAACATTTATCACATGTTGAACAAGTTTTCAAACGCTTAGCCGAAAATGGTTTAGTAATTAAGCTTGATAAATACAATTACACAACAAGAAATCTCTTTTCTGGGTCGTTTGGTAAATGGAATTTTGCCATCTCCAGAGAGAGTAGAAATTATTCGAAATTACCCTCAACCTGTTAACGTTCAACAGTTAAAACGATTTTTAGGGATGATCAATTTTTATAGGAGATTCATTCCATCCGCGTTACATGACCAAGCTATACTAAACGATTTTTTAAAGGGTTATAAAAGAAATAGTAAAACAATAATCGTTTGGGCAGAAGAGTCAGTGCTAGCGTTTGAAAAATGTAAGTTAAAATTGAGTGAAGCTACACTTTTAGAGTAGCTGATGCGTTATCCAGAGTAGAACCGATTAACATACATGAGACTATTGACTATAACGAACTAGCCACAGATCAGTTGCAGGACTCAGAACTGAAAAACATACTACAAGACAAGTATTCTGGACTGAATTTAGTACAACGACCGTTAGCTTTTAATACAGGAAAATTCGTTTACTGTGACATTTCAACTGGACAAACAAGACCTTTCGTCCCAAGAGAATGGAGGAAGAAGGTATTTGAGACGCTACACAACCTGTCATATCCCGGAGTAAAAGCTTCAATTAGATTATTGTCAAATCATGTAGTATGGCCTTCAATTAGGAAAGATGCTAGAAAATTGGCACAGCAATGTTTGGTGTTAGACACAAGACACACTCAAGCACCAATAGGCAATTTGGAGTTTACTAGGGAACGTTTTAAGGAAGTTCATACTGATTTAGTTGGACCGTTACCCGTACCAAATAATCAAAAATATTGTCTGACTATGATTGATAGGTACACTCGTTGGGCGGAAGCAATTCCTATTCCGGACTTCAATGCAAATACGGTTGCAAATGCATTTTATACAAATTGGATAGCGAGATTTGGTGTTCCACATTTCATAGTAACAGATCAAGGATCACAATTCGAGTCAAATCTTTTCACGGAATTATCACAACTGGTTTGATTTGAAAGAAGACGTACTACATCATATAATCCTAAATGTAATGGAATGATATAACGTCGGCATCGGAAGTTAAAGGCAGCAATTATGTGCCGTAATAAACCAGATTGGACGGAAATATGACCACTAGTATTATTAGGTTTACGTACCTCTTTTAGTGAGGAGTTAAAACTACTCCTGCAGAGTTGGTATATGGATGTACCCTCAAAGTTCCTGGACAATTCATTGAATCATCAAATACTTCAATTCCACAATCTGAATTCGTAAATAATTTGAAAAAACATTTTGAAGAATTAAAACCTGTTATTGCATCTCGTCATTCGAAAGAGAGAACCTTCATTAGTAAAAATTTTAAAAATTGTTCTCACGTATTTATTCGAACGGATGCAGTTAAAAAGTCACTTCAACCCCCGTATACAGGTCCTTTTAAAATTTTGAAGAGGGATGAAAAAATTTTTGAACTTGAAATTAAAGATAAGAAAGTTAATATTTCGATTGATAGACTCAAACCTTGTTATACTGAGAATGGTGATGAGTTTTTAAACAATCAATCTTTAGCAACAAATGTATCATAGAATTTAGATAATAAAACTAAAGAAGTGATTTCTGAAACCCCAAGTTCAAGGAAAAAAGTAGTTTTTGATCATTACGTACAGATAGGTAATGAACCAAATGAAGTATTGTCAAGACGTGGACATGTAATTAAACTACCTGTTCGATTTCAAAATTGAAAATTCGTGTAAATATCGTGTAAATTAATAATTCGCTAAATTTCTTAAGTTACACTGAAAGGGGAGTGTATGTGGCGTATCGTTTTATGTTAATAAATTTATAGAATAAATATATTAAATTTTATTATTAGTTATTATTTTATCTTTTGTAAATAAATATCTTACCTCAATTTTTTGTTGTTGTTGAATTGTTATGACAAGTTCAGTATTAAAGAAATTTACGAAAAGTAGGGTTTCGACAAGTTTTTTCAAATATGCTTTTGACGCCAGGAATGTGCTATCTCCTAAGATCGCCATGATGGTTGGCCTATTTCATTCAATTAATAACGTTTGCCAATTATAATTTAATTGTTGTTTTATATACTAATGATGAAATATAAAACTTTATTATATCTGATTATATTTAAAAAACAAAAATTATTTTGGTATTTAAATATTTCTTTGACTAAATTTTTTGTATTATTATTTTTTTTAAAATGCTTTAATTTATTTCATTAAGATTATGAGACCGAAGTAGGCAGAACAGTGATGATTCGGTGGTTGTTTCCTTTTCTTTTGGTGAGCTTAGTTATATTGTAATGATTCTTCCTTTAAATATATCCCTTTAATTGTTTCTTGTTTGTCCTTGGTCAAAATTATAATGCCCTGTATAGTACTAAAAGATTTTCCTTTAGATTCTTGATTTTCTTACCTACCAATTTAATTTACCAATTTTAAAATCCCCATTCCGTTACTCCCGAGTAGTCGCGCAAAAAATGACCGCTTAAGAGCTGTAGTTCAATACAAATTATTATTATTAGTTTTCCTTTGTAACAATATGGCTCACAAGATCAACCTTGCCACAACCTCTAAAATGATATGCCACATAATTATATCAGAATGCGAAAAATTGTATATGAGCCGACAAACCACATAAAACATCTTCGAATGTTACACTGAGCAAGATGAATGCTATCAAGGCACTAAATGGAGAAAAATAACGCTAGAAAACATTTTCAACTACATTCTCGTCAGAAAAATCCAATTTGAACATAGTACCAATTGTTGAAAAATGCTACAGCTGGAAAAAACAGGAATAAACCACAAACACAACACATAATAGAAGAACGTACAAGAAAGACGGAGTGTAGAAAAGTAGTAAACGATATACAATTTTAAAGTAATGCGAGAAGAAGAACACAAAGAGAAAAGCAAAATCAAATTTCTTTACATTTTTTGTCGTACACCAACCAAAATCGTAAGTCCGAGTCTGTTTGGAAATGCTATTGAACCAGCGGTCACCGGGTATGTTCGATTAATCTTTAAATGTCACTCGTAACTTCTAGAGCAGTAGCTTTCCTTAAACTGAAGTTAACAATATTCGTTGTTTTATATTTTAGTTTTATGTTCCAGATTGGATCTAGTAGATCAAGTGATTTCTTCCTTCGCAACCGTCTTACTGGGTTTGACTTATCCAACATACGACGTATCTCAGAATTTTGGTGTAGATTAATACGTTGCATGCATTTTCTCGCGTGTTTGCTTATTTCTTCACTGACGAAATCCATCTTCAGATCTCTGTACTTGAGTTATACTCTGAAGATCAATATTATCATCAACTAGTTTCTCGAATTTCTCCCAGCAGGTTTTGTTACTAATCGTTGCACTGATTGTCATTATAACATGCATGTGATCCGAAATAACCCTCTCATTGCTTTCTAGGTATATCCAGTTTTCATCTATAACTATGATGATAACGAAATCTATTTTGTTTCTATCCGTTGGCCTATAACTTGGTTTATCTCCAGAATGAAAATCGCAACTGCATAGTTACCATATAGTTAAAAATAATAATCATGTGAATTTTTAACTCTGATTATTTGCGCAGATTATTTCAATTTCTTCAGTTTTGTTAAATTGTCAGTCAAAAAATTTAAATAAATTGAACTAATATTAACCACAAATAAAGTATTAATCTAAGTGCTAGTTAAAAGTAAACTATGGATTACGAAGAAACATTTTTACTGCAACAACAGTATTATTCGGATGTCAGATACACGAAATTTGAATATCTCTTTAATCAATTTCTAGAAAATATACAAAATGCAGGTGTTTCTCAGACTCAAAACTCCACCAGTCAGTTCGTAAGAGTTTAAGTTGCACTTTTGCCTATTTGTATTACAGTTGCTCATTGAGTGTTAAAAAGAAGTTGTCAATCTTAATTTGGTTAGAAATCTTAAAAGAAATGGTTTAAACAGCGTGCAACTTAAGCTGTTACGGGCTGACTGGTTCAGCCTTCTATGGATAAGTAAAAATCGTACCATAAAATTTAATTGTTTACGAGTTATAACAGAGTGCTGCTTCGGGTTTCGACTGCATTTAGTAAGATAATACAACTATTCTATAATTTAAATTATTTCGTTGCAATTTTTCAATTAATCTCGCAACAGTTTTCAAACGCAAAGCAAGCTATGACCGATATATAGTATGAAATATAAAATATTTTTACTGTGTGCGTTGTTTCTAAGCAATGCCAATAAAATGTAGCATCGAAGGTAAAACCACCTACATGCGTAGCTAGGTTTTTAATGAACACGGGTGGTAAACATTTATTCTTTGATTCGAATAATTAACAAATTTTAGGTTAAATGAAAATTAAGCTGTACTATTTTGAAAACTAAAATATTAGAGGTCAATTTTGGTTTTAGCATTATTTGCTTGTGAGTTTCCAGTAACAAAAAACAATTATTCATCATAGTTGGCGCATTTATCAGTTCTAATTAAAGTAGAGTTAGCTTTATATAAAACTAAAAAAAAAATTAAGATTTACATAAATCGTGTTCAGATTACAATTACTACTGACAAAACGCCTACTATGATCAATAATTTCATTTTTCTACGATAAAATCTCAAACAATAAAAGCTAAGCCAAAACCTGACATCTAATATTTTCTAAACCAAAACAACACAACTTTACTGTCAATTAATACACCGGTAACTATGCATTTCAACGGATTTGATTTAATTTAAAAGAGAAGTATTCTAAGGCTGTTTTCCAACTTATTTGTGGACCCCGACTTATTCAAATAAGTCACCTCGCGAGGAGACTTATTTGAATGTGTACGTCTACACATATATGTCTCCAAAAATGTGCCGCGACTAAATGTAATACATGCCGTTTTTATTTTCAAATCTAGTGGCAACGACCAACATGCCAAAAAAAATTGTTTTTCCATATAATAGAAATTGCGTTTTGTTTTTTGTTATTACGTCACAAATAATTCGACCGATTTATTCAAAATGACGTCAAATAAGTCTGTAATAAGTCGGTGTTTGGAAAACACAATAAGCAATATTATTTAAATTTCGAAAAAAATTTTGTACAAATTTAATAAATCAGGTAAAAATTAAGGATAGTAGCTGATTTGCAAATTAACTAAACTTAACTATTTGTATACGCAAGTTTAAGCATAACGTTTCGTGTTCAAATTAAAAGATTTTACAGGGGTGTTCAGACGAATTTTATTTAAATTGAAATTATATTATAGGGATTAATACCTCTTAAATCTAAAATATTTAATTTTCTTGAAATATTGAGATCAAATTACATCATAATCCATAATACACATGATTCATTTCAATCATCCATTTTTATTATACGAGTTAGCACACAATTTTGGCACTAATAAAATTAAAAATATAAAAAAAAATCTTTGTCCATCAATTTATATCCTATAAATTAAATGAGATTTTCTTGGCTTTAAAATATTTATTTAATTTTCACCATAAAATACAGCATCAGACAAAATTTATATACCCAAAATTGTTTTGGAAAAAAAGAAAAACCAGGGAAAAAGGGAAGAACTGTAAAAGTTTTAAATAAGGCGAGATATTTTTTTTATATACATATTTTATTTTTTAGCCAAAACTTTTTAATTTATTTGAACCGCATGTTTTCCAGTGTTGGATTAAAGGATTAAAGCACAAAAACAGTAAAAAAATGAGAATATAGATAAAAATATAAATCCAAATAACGAATTATTATTATTTTAGTCGTATTCCATCCGGTAGCCTAGCCACCTTGTTTTCATCCAATAGCAGCAACCGTTTTGAAGGAAGCGGAATTTTTGTATACAAACGCCAAATGGATAAACTGGTAGTCTGGATATTAAAATTTATATTTTTATTATTTTAATGTAATATGAAAAAGTGTTAAATTGTGATAACAATAATTTTGAATGTTTTCTGTTTTTATATCCGTGTGTTAATAGGGTTTGCTTTTGTCTGCGACGAGATAATATTCAATTTAAATCAAATGATATATAGTGACAGATTTTGGTTTACTGATAGCCCCAACATAAGCGATGTTATCAATTATATTTAAATTTCACCCTCGCATTTAAATTAAAGGCTATGGCATTATACTAGAGCAGTAAAAAAAGTTTCAATCCTGCCGCAATCCTCTTACAATTGCTCGAACCGCACCAATTTTCCATAAATTGGATATGTATTTATCTTTTATCCAGAGAATTCCTGAAAATAAACACACAAAAATCCCAAAATACGAAAATTGAATTAAATATTTAATTTTGTAAAAAACGCACAACGCTACAGGCAAATTTGAAGTTTCATTACCATACGTATTAAATACGGGTAAAATACTAACCCTTGATCCTTTGCATATTATATTGTTGCGCAATTTTTATTTTATTGTGTTTGTGGCAGCTCATATATATATGCATAATGTATTTCTATATGCAGAGCAGCTCCTGGGTTAACCATTGACGAGTATGTGAATATTTTATTTTTGTTTCGTTTAATACAAATTCACCTTAAAAAAACAGCTGTCAAATTATTTGACGGTTGAGAGACTTCCATCATTCTCATAATTTCAGATCAAAGTTCTCTCAAAGGTTGTGAAAATTTTTGTAAATGTTACACTAATTTTTACATTTAGAACAACAAATGTGGTAACAAAGGTTTATTGTAGATGGCAACAATCTACATAACATATTACCACAAGGTACACAAGTTTAAGATAAACTTAACCCTTTTAATAATTTTATTCACGTAATAAACTGCGAGCAACGAAAGCAACAAAACACTGAGAGTTCTTTTTATGGCTAATTTTTACAAAATAAAATCAAAATTATTATTTTCAATAAATTTACGATAACATGAGTAAAATTTCCCCCGGAAAAATATATTTTATTTATATTTCATGTAAGTATAATACAAGCCAGATAGCCAGATCATGTAGGAAATTGAAACATATAAAAATAAATCATCAAGCAAGAAAAGAATACGAAAAAAAATTCTTCAGGGCAAACGAGAAACAAGATAAATATGTATTTTTTGTCGATACGTATTCTCATTCCAAATTTTAATAATTGGTGAAAACATATGTTTTCAGTAGCAGACAGTTGTATTTCCCGCAAATTTAGAAGAACAACTACGGCTTGTTGTTTATCGTTAATTGTAGGGGTAGATTTATATGTATTTTCATTTTTATGCGAGCTATGTATGTACAAGAGAGTAAAAAAATGAAAACAAAATTGGAAAATTAAGTAATTAATTCCGTATTAATGTCGATGATGATGATGAGTTTTATATACATATATATATATATATATATATATATATATATATATATATATATATATATATATATATACATATATATATATATATATATATATATATATATATATATATATATATATATATATATATATATATTTATACATATATATATATATATATATATATATATATATATATATATATATATATATATATATATATATATATACATATATATATATATATATATATATATATATATATATTTATATATATATATATATATATATATATATATATATATATATATATATATATATATATATATATATATATATATATATCAGTCTAGATGACTGGTAGAATGATTGAGAATGTATATAAAGTTTATTTCGTTTTTAACGTAACCCAGGTGAATAACTCAGGCAACCGAAAGCTTAAATGCCGCTAGAAAAATTAAGCACAAATAGCTGGAGATGTACATACTTATATACATAAATATCGTACCGTAAAAATATAGCTACAAATGAAACCTACTACAATGGGAAAATTTTTAAATGGAAAATGTGAATTTTTCCTCTCTCAATTTTACTTCTGTATATTACATACTTTCATTTTCATTTAGTCCATATTATGTATGAGTATATAACATGTGTACTGTCGTATTTATTTATAATTAAAATTAAAGTTGGATGTATCATGTTTTTTCCGCACTTGAAAACTACTTGCTTAGGTATACTTAGCAACATCGAAAATAAGAATGTTTTAGATTAAACTGACTCATTTTGAAAAATAAAATAAATGAAACAGATTTGTTTGGATTAGAAATTAGTATGTACACGTATATTTAGATGAATATACAAATTAAAATGTGTATAAACAACGTTAAGGTTAATTTACTCGAATAATGTTTAATGTTACCGTGAAAAGTGTATAATAAAAACTCAGAAAATTATGTTTATACATGTGGAAAATAAGTTAATTTAACTAATCAATTTAACCCTTATTATCTTTAATTGGTGCACAAATATAAAACAATAATGTCTAGGTTAATTTCGTCTTTTTTAGATTTAACACATAACATCTTATGACAATGGATGCTCGAGGGCAAAAATTGAACTAATCCATTGTTAGGTATCGACAAACAAAGTAACAAGCGTGAATGCTTTAGCCAGTTAGACATGAATAACTTAAAATATTGTCAGTAACTATTTGCCACGGATGATTAATGATTCAAATAAAAGTACGTACCTTAAACCGGTAGGTTACTTTATATGTTAAAGATCGACCTACAACATTTGAATGCATAAACAAGATTGAATAATTTTAGCAGTATATAAGTTCCACAAGCAAAATGTTGTTATTTAGACATTGTCAAAAATTTAAAAATATTTGAAATGTTTAATCTAATGGAGCAGCATGTGATAAACAAAACTTATCTCCTAACACAGTTGTCATTCGATCGATATGCGGGATGTCGAATCTGTATTTTGAATTCAGCAGCCAACGATATTTTTCCTCAATTGAGAGCGGTACTCGAGATAAAAACCATTTTGAAACGTGGTATTTTCCTGGGAAACTTCAAATGAAACTCTTATTGTTTAGTCGACGAGATGCAGACAAACATTTTGGGTATATAGCGCTGTATGATTCAATGATACAGTATTTAAGTATTTAAGAAAACTAAATACGTGACAACTTTGTAGTATTTGTCACACAATTTTTGCTTTTAAAACTCACTACTTGTCAGTTTATACCAGCTAAAAATTTTGTACAAATTCACAAAATATTTACAAGAAATTTTCTAGCAATTCCAAAAACCCAAAAGTCGGTTTTTATTTAATTATACCCGTGCCCATTTCACCAAAACTAACTTATTAACTTTCATTTTGCATTTATCATTCTTGATTTATTTTTGTATTTTGCAAATTTGTTTTTCACTTTGCATGGTTTAACCACCATCAAATTTTGTATTTTTTGTAAGTTCTTAGAAAAAATTAAAAACTTTTCAGGGGTTTACTGAGTTTCAACACTAATAATAGGGATACTTCTTTATTTAATTTTCTACCTCCCCGGAGCTTAAAACTCTTAACTGTGGGTGTGAATCAACCTTGTTATTTGTGTTTGTTGGAGATTCTGAAGTCAGGTTGTACGTGTACCTCTTAATCTTTTTGTTAAGAGACCGTAGGTGGTGCCGTTTCGTAATAGGAAATTGGTCAACTTGGAAACTTTCTCCATCTCCAAATCGAATTCTCCGGCATCTTCACTTTTGAATGAAATCTCGACTGCCCGAAGCCAACCTTCAGGTCGACCACCAACGTGAATTAAATTATGTGAGAAAATTACCAAACTGTCTGCTACTAGGCTCAATAAAATATTAGCTAAGAATGGTAATTGCCTATTTTATTATCTTCGACTACCTAACGGTCAGTTTACTTCGTTATCAAAGAAAGTTCGGGAGCTTTATCTCTCCAACATTTTTCCTGCTTCCGGTAAGTCTGAACTTGTAGCGACCGAAGAGTGTTTCTCCAATTAGTTTGTCATCGATCTTTTTGAAAGTGCTACAATCTTAATTCCATTCAATAATATTGTGAACCGACGCTTGTGTAGCTGTTACTAGTTAGGTAGCTTCCTCTACATCACAGGAGTGTTTGATAGCACTTCGTTTGGTACTATAATAAACGCCCGTCGCAAATTTAGGATTAAAGGCACTTTGTAAATTAGATTAAATCTATGATTTGTATTTGAATTGTTCTCTGCCAAAGTTAAAGTTGCAAAAGTCTACCCACAGAGAGAAAGAGAAGGAGCTGTAGTCTCCCATTGATGCACTTCCAGTTAAACATCAACTATACCGGTTTATAGCTCAAGATCATACTGATGATATAGTTCTTACGATTTTAGGTAAACACTTAACCATAGTATTCGAACTGATGCAGCAAAATCTCCGCATTGTGGAGGATTGTTACGTCGAAAAAAGCCTTCGCATAATTTTACCTGAAACTGATTTAGTGGTTTTAAAAGTAAAAACTTAGATGACCACACTCAGATCCACACTCTCACTTCGATCCACACTCTCTTTGGTAGGTCTTATTGGAAAGAAAATCTCGACCATAAACTTCAAAAAGCTACCACCATTTTTGATAAAATCACAAAGCCTTTGAAAAATCGTGGAGCTATCGCCCAAAATGTTATATATTATAAAATGTACAATTGCGAAACTAATTCGCATGCAAAATTATACTTGTAGAGCGCCCACTGTAGGGAAGCGTGAATCCGCGGGGTGTACTTGTTTGGCATCAACAAATTCTTAGCAAGTAAAGTATATTGGGCTGAAATTTATTCCTTCCAGGTGCAGTACACATGTTACATTTAATTATGGAATTCGATCTCGAGCCAATTTTCTACCACTCTTTCACACATATCGTTGATATTTTAGCCGTTTGTCAAATGAGCTCCTAAGTTGACCTAGATATCAATTAACGAGCACGGTGTTATGCGCTTTTAGTAGATAATGAAATTGAGTCGAGTTCAAGACACTATATCTGACAAACGGGTAATAGAACTTTTTTCTTACTCTGCTATTTCAAAGATGATTTATAATAGCAAATGGTAATAGCAAGGGTAAGATAGGTGGGTACGTATTGTGGCCTAGTTGGGTTCCTGGTACAGTTGTGATTATTCACCGTAGTGGATCTCGTTTAGTTCAGCAGCGGTCATTGTTGTGGTGGTGGTGTATTCTCATACTTCATATGAAAATATAGTGTTTCGAGGACTCTGTAGGCATATTTCTGGGTTTGGAGACTGTGAGTTGAGTTCTATCATTTTCTAGTTTTAGTCCGGTTCAAATCGTGGAGTCGTAACCAGTTTAACGTTGTTTGCGCTGACCTTTAATGGATTAGTATTTGTACTGGAAAACATTGGCACTATGGAGTATTAATGATATGGAAAGAAATCTCGTTTTGACTAATCCGGAAAGAATTACTTCGGGTTGTAGGAGTTTCGTTGTAATTAACCTTTTGGGTTGGTTCTGGTTTTTTTTTTCAGGAAACAAACTGTTTGCTTTATCCGTTAACAGTTTCTTATCCCAAACGTTTGTTAATAAAATTTTGAAAATCCGATTTGACTAACCGAGGCTCTCTTGATTGTGTCTTTTGAGGCCGCTAGACGAGGGCATTGTCTACATATTCGGGCATTGCGGTTTATCCACTTTATCTCAGTTCTTCGGTAAATGTAAATTGCGTTAACGAAGCGAACTGCTCCGAATCTATTTTGTAATTTTGATTTTGCTCTAGCGATGATGTTTCTTTAAAAGTTGGGAGTTGCTTGTCTGCGGTCGGGACCAAAGGTGATTGCTGTATGGGAGCAGTAATCGGTGCTTGCTCTTGTGTTGCATGCGATGATTCTTCGGCAACATCTTTTATTATATGCAAGATGTTTTTGTCAAGTGATGTATAGTAAATACAATTTTTCTTACATATAATATACCGGCGGGTGGTTTCTCGTTAGATTCGATTTCATAAAGCAATTTTGTATGAGCTATTTTTTTTTTTTAATTGAATGTCTAGTAAGCCATCTACTGTGATCCCTAGGGAATGGGGTATATCATTGTG
The DNA here is from genome assembly GCA_963691935.1 of Nephrotoma guestfalica. Classification (NCBI taxonomy): domain Eukaryota; kingdom Metazoa; phylum Arthropoda; class Insecta; order Diptera; family Tipulidae; genus Nephrotoma; species Nephrotoma guestfalica. The sequence goes on from OY829915.1 coordinate 166,156,268, forward strand.
GCTTATGTTTCAGCTGTGGTGTATTGATCCGTTTTGTTTTCGACTTTTTAATGGATGTGGTGATGTTTTTGGTTGAAGAAGTGGGAAGAAAAGGGCGTTTTGGTAGAGTGGAACTACATTCCTTTGTTAAAGATGCTCACTATAATGAGGATGAAATGGCAAATGCATATGTACTTCCAGCCTTTGTTTTGATCATTCCTGATCATTCTAGATGGTGATTGGAGTGTTGTCAGATTAATAAAGTTTCATCAATATTTTTGTAGAAATATAAATTAATATTTTAATAATTTGAATTTTAGGTTTAGTGTAAAACTATAATTAAAATTCTTAAATTTCTTATTATTCTTGTTTTGAACGTGATAATAATAACTAAACGAATTTTGGAATTCTAGTTTAGGACATGTATATGTAGGCGGCTGTGATCGTTTTGGAATTGTTGGTTTAACTTTATAACTTTACTATTCCAGTGAATAATTGAATTTTTGGAATTACAGATAGCTTGGAAGCTACGGAGTAAATTTGAAATGCAGTCAAATTTTGCTGTTAATTAAATTATTTTCTAGATTATTTGGAAGAGTGTAAATTGGTTAAGGTTTTGGTTAGCATGTTCTAGGTTGGATAAATAATTATCGATGTATGTCGATTATATGATTTATAATTTATTTAATGCTGTTGTAAATAGATATATACAATAGTTAACTATCGTAGATTAATTTTTAATATTTTAATATTTTCTGATTCATTTATTTTATAATTAAAGCATTGAACAATTAATTGGGTTAATTATCATGGATCCTACAGATGTACTAGCTACTTATTATTAATTCTGTCATCTTACAGATTCCTGATTAATTTAATAGTTTTATTTAATTTTGGATGAATTTGTTAGGTATTAGGGATTAAAAGCTGTGAAAAACTTTCATTATTAATACATTACCTTACAGATTCCAGATTAGCTGTTTTTGGAACCAGTTTTCGTTTGGTCATTTTCTAATTTTATAAATAAACATATTTGTATTAAATTAGGGATGGCAAGGACAAGTGACTTTCATAAATATTTTTTCATAAATAAATCCATCAAATCAACAGACTTAGAAGTTAGGAAGGCCGTGCGTGCCTTTCCTGCTTTGATTAGTATCGTAGTAAGTAGTAATATTTGAATTCGATTTATTTTATTTGTTTTAAGTGAACCAAATTAATTTAGTTAATACTAATAATTACTTTACATTTCTTTTATTCAAGTATCATTTTATTATATCGTATATTGTCCTAAATAATCAATTAACTATGGTTTCAGGAAATTCTATTGTACGTTGTGAGTTGCAAGTGGAAAGAATTAAATTAATAAATGTTTATATGATTTAGGTAGCAGGAACATATTAGTAATTTACTATTAGATTTCAGGAAACCTGCATACTTGTGAAATAATATTTTTTTGTATTTTTAAAATAATTGCTGATAGTGAAGATTAGAATTATATTGTCATTGTGTTACTAACTGTCGACTTTATCTAGGTGTCTGTAACCGGGGCGATTCAATCAATCAGTTTTGTTTAGGAAGCCAGAAATTATTAATGCAGAATTAAATTTCAGGAAATTTCCAGATGTACGTGAAATAATAATATTTTGTTCCCAGGTTGCTGATTTAGAGAAGCAATTGTTGAAAACCAATACCATCATTATCCATTAAACCTATTTAGCATTTATCCTTCCTCTAGTAGAATAGAAGTAGATTAGAATTTTGTTGTGCCGTACGATCGCTAGGTGTCTGAAACCGGATCGTTCTGTCCCAAAAAAAAACCTTTCATATCCTTCCTATTGTTATGTTTACACATAGGCTGTAAGAATAGGCCCGACGATATCCGAGACACTTGTCCAGTACTTGGTCCTACATTCCAATCAATCAATCAATCAATCAATCTGCTATTTCAAAGATGATTTCATTATGGTGAAAGATTAATTGATACCTAGGTCAACTTCAGGGCATTATATCTAACAAACGGCTAATAGAATGTAGTGTTACTTTGCATAACTAATAACTACCGACCAAATGGCACAATGGTTAAAGCTTTGGCGTTTGGATCGGGAGGTACCGGGTTCGAATCCCGATGGGGGCAGGATGCAAAAGAAAATTTTCATGGGCCGACCCATCTTCCATGTCCAGTACTATAGGCTGGCATGGAGCTATGCAATGCGGAGATGGTAACTGAAATCGGTCCTATAGCCGTACGTCTTCGATTTGGGAGAAATTGCGTAAAGTGAGATGGGAAAATCAACCGCGAAAGAGCAAGGAGTGCTTCGACCCCAGAAAAGATTGCATGGATTAAAAAAAATAATAATAATAATTAGTTGGAATCATTGTCTACGGTAAATGAGTACATTTCTGTTTGTGTTATTCAGGTTAATTAGGTTTTCGTTTTATTATTTACGTGAATTTTTATTTACTATAAATTTAATAAAAAATTTATAGTTTTTTACAAATAATTCTTTTCTAATTTTCTAACGTGAAACTATAGAACATTATTTATTTTAGATAGTTTTATTTCGAGATATTTTCACTTATACATATCAGGGTTGCCATATAAAACTTCAAGCATTTTTCGGGATTTCTTATCGGCCAAAATTCACAGAGGTTATTCTCATATCGTACAAATTTTTAAATACATAAAAATATAAAATTTTGTTAATTCTCGTATAATTAAAAATAACAAAATAATCATTCAATTTCAAAAAATTTCATGAGGTCATACTATTGTAGAAATAAGCCTACTTTCTATCCCGATGACATGTGGCGCCAACACAAACGTTTTACTTACATAAATCAAAAAATACTCTTTTGCCAATTTAGTGTGTACTAATTAATTTTAAAATAACCAAAAAAACCTAAATAACCAAAAATAAAATTAAAATTGATGAGTGTTCAAGTTAAAACACAAAATAAAAATACATGTATCTAGGTATACATAAGTAAACAGCGCGCGGTGCGATATCTTTATATATAAAATAAATATGTACGTATATTTTTTTTTATTTATTTATATTAATCCTTAATTTTAAATTCATATTGTTGTACAATAAAAAAAATAAGATAAATAAATAATCATATAAAAGAAATGTCATTAAAATATTTTTATTGTCTCTGTAAATGTTTAAATGAAAATTTTTTTGTTTTAATTTTCATTCAAGACGATGAGATAAGAAAATAAAAAAGCAAACGTAATAAAATCCACTCATCATTAAATAAAATTTCATTTTCATTTAAATTTTGTTTTGTTTTTACCCGATTTTGCATGTGGCAGTTTTCCGTCAAAACATACTGTAAATTTTAAAAGCGCTTTGTGTGAACAGTCTGTATGAAGTACAGTACAGCAAAAAGAAAAATAATGCCATAACATAACCAAGTTAAGGAGATTCGGTTTTCATTATCAAGAAAAATGAAAAGTGGAAATATTTATTTTATGTGTATGAATACAAACGATAATAATATAACCAACAATAGTAAAGTAATGATAATAACAATCATAATCGTAATAATAAGTTTTTCATATTTCTATTCACATATACATACAAAAAATACTTTTTGGCATCTTAAGATAAGTAATAGATAAAACAATAGGATTTTTTTTTATTCTGTTAATGTTTTTATTTGTGATAAGGAATGATAAGAATGGTAACAGAGAAAAGAATACGTATTTACAAAAGAAAGAAATTGACTGTTTCGTAAGAAAGTTATAAAGATTTATTTACTTGATTTTGGGTAAATGTAAAGTGCGAGTTGTTGGGTTTGTGTTTTGCAAGTAATACGGAAAAATCATTGTTTAGCCAAAAAAAAAAAAATTTGTGTGTTAGCAGCGATGGATCAAAATCATAAAATATTTAATTGTTATATAGATACGAAAATTGCTGAATAGATTATTTTCATATGCATTACTTTTCTTACGACCATTATGTCTAGATCTCAATTTTAGTACTGTACGCACTATTAAACCGCTGATCACAGTATTGAGCATATATATATGAAAAAATTCTGTATGATATAAGCTATTGAATTGAACCATAAATAGCGCCAACCTACTTACGTTTTTTTAGTAACAAACCAATAAAAATTTAAATAAATTCACCATTACTTATAAATATTTTATAGGTTCAACATTTTATTTCTAAATACATAAATTAGTAATTCAATAAATTCTCGTTAGAAACACGAAAGGCAATGAAAATAATTTAACATCTTTACGTAGTTTTTTGTTTAAATATACTTTAAACCGTTTCATGATGTTCTATCATCTATTACATCGTCAGTAGTATTAAATGAAAGAAAATTACTCAACCTAAAATATACTAAGGCTTTATATTTAAGTACACATACTTAGAAAATATTTTTATATACTTATAATACCAAATTCTAAATACATGAGATCTTAAGAAAAAAAATTCGTGTAGCAATTCTAAATAAAATACAAAAATTCGTGTACAGTTGATATACGTAATTTTATGGACATTTTGCGTGTGCAACTATTAAATGTAATAATAGTTTTTCTAAAAGTTCTCCGAGGGGCATATTGCCAAGTAAACAAAATGTTTATTTTATAGTTTTTAAATATTTAGTTATCATACCCAACTACAGATATATGAAAATAAAAGAAGGTAGTACAAACAATGTATAGATGCACCTTTTTATAAGGAAGGTAAATAAAAGACGAGTTAAATAAAAAAAAAAAAATTTACTATTTGCTCTGAAAATATTAATTCAACTCACATAATTTTAAAAAATAGTGTAACGAATTATTCGTGTACATGATTTTTCACAAATACGCGGAGGGCTGCGGCTACATATTTTTCTTTAATTTCATTCTTCGTTTAATGTGTAAAAGAAAATCGTATAACGTAATTTAATAATCGCGAACAATACACGTACATACTTTTATGTGATTCAGCCTTTTCATTTTAGTTTGTTTGGGTAAAAATAGTACAGCAACAAAAACAAATTAAGTAGCTTTTGTACGAAAAACCTATTAATTAAATTTTTATTACTTTTGACAAGGTACTTTGTCTGTGTCAAAAATGTTCATGTTTTTTATGATATTAAAATATAGTAAATAAAACAATAACAAATACTTAGATACGAGATTTATTTTTTTATAAATAAATGTCTTTAATACACAAATAAGGAATTCCGTTAAATTTAAAGAATGACAGTAATTAATAATGAATGATAGAAATTAACAAAAAAAACAGGTTTTCATTGCAGAAAATTAGCTACTTTATTTTTGTTTCTTCAGATAAGAAAGATTTTCTTGAATTAAGACATTGTTCTTTAATCATGAAAATTAAACATCTCTTAAACTTAATTTATAATTTTTGGAAAGGGCCGCATTTTAAAATTTAAAACCAATTTTAATGAATAGATAAAATGGTGGGGTATGAATATGAATGTAGTGGCCAGCACCTCTTAAGCGAATAATTAAACTTGCCGGACGTTTGAAAACAAACACGGTCATCCCCTTGCTGGTTGAAAATTTAATCTAAACATTTATTTTAAAGATTAAACATTTCTTTGTCATGTTTTGTAAATGCTAAACTTTCTTATATCATTGCAAAAATTCAAAAAGCTCCAATTGAAGCTACCACTTCTGAAACTCGAATTACCACTGGCAAGGATCTCTCAATTAATGGAAAAAGTTTGTTATTACCGCTTAAATTTTGGAAAATTGATCAGAACCAGTAAATTTGCAAAATTAATTTACAGTCTTTTAGTTCATAGTCGTTTTTCTCTGAAATAATATACTTTTCAAAATATTTGCAACAAACGAAAAAGCTCCCACGGAGGCTGCCACTTCCAGTGGACCGATTTCAGCTAAAAATCATTGGGGTCTAGAGAAGCACAGATATTTAGTCTGCAGGGACCCAAACACGCATGTACAAGCAGAGATTTTCTTAAAAACCAATTTTTTACTTCGGCGATTTAGCGAACGACAAACCTACAAAAATCTCATTATCAACATTTTTCATTATACTTTATTTTACTCCGTAAACGAAAGTAAAAATTTTATATAACTTTCTTTTACACAGTAAAATAAAATATAGTAATCATGAAATGTTTTTGCAGATTTAAGTACCATTCACTATATCGCCGATGCCAAAGTGTTTTTTTTTAAATCTCTGTATGTGTGTAATTCCGTGCAGACTAAAAGTATGTAGCTTCTCTGCAGACCAGAGTTCCTACTAAAGCTTTTCTCATTTTTGGCTAAGTGGCAGTCTCCAAAGGAACTTTTTTGTTTCTTATAAATAATGGGTGTTCCTTCAGTTGGATTTTTTCCGAATCCGAAATTTTTTTAACTAATTAAAAGTCAAAACTATGGCATTTTTAATCATGTATTTGTTTACAATTGTTGTGTTGTTGCGTTTGGATATTCAAACTTATTACGAAAATGGTCGTTGTGTAGAAAAAACATTTCGTAAATTACGTGATGATTTTGGTCAACATGAACGTCCTACAGAGCTTGGAATTCGCACAATTGTTGAACGTTTTGAAAAAACTGCATCATAGACTGGTCGTAGAGCATATGTACACTATCATCCAGTTCATTTTCGTGAAATAGTAATAGCTGTATTTGAAAATATTCGTGAAGAGCCAAGCATCCCTCTTTGAGGCGTAGTTCAAAACAATTTAACTGTATTTCTGTAACTTAAAATTGATTTAAACGATCTTTGAACACGATCGTGAAATAAATAGATTTATTGGCAACCAAGTTTGATGATCGCATAATTTCAAGAAATTCTGATGTCAATTGGCCACCAAGATCATGCGAAAGTATATATCAATTCACATCATCCACAATTCATTCAAGATCTGAAGAACAAGATTCGAGCTGAAATTCAGGCCACTGTACTGTTTTTATTGGAAAAATTAATCACAAATTTTGAGGTTCAGAAGCAGGCCTGTAACGTGGGGCGTGGTGGCCATACATAACTTCCATCCTCAATAAAAAATATTGTGATTTCCAGCAGACATTGCGTATTTTTTTAATATAAAAAACTAACAGAACGAACACCCTTGAACTAAAAGATTGTAAACTATATTTGTAATGTTTTACCGCTCCAGATCATTTTTCCAAAATTTAAGCGGAAACGGTGTTTTTGACAAAAACGGACTCTGTACAGCCCAAATTGATTCATTGGGATGAAACTTCATACTTAAGCTTTCCCACAAATTGTGATCTCCCTGCCAACTTTGGCTGAAATCCGTCCATCGGAAGCGGCAACATAGGAGCATTATCGTTTCTTGCGAATATTTTAAAAACTACTATGAACTACTTAAAAGATTGTAAATAAAATTTGCAACATTACGGTTTTCGAAAAAAAACAGTTTTTTACCTACTTTTACGTAGTAAAATAAAGTAAAGTAAACATGAAAAATGCAAGATGCAAAGGGAATTTTCATCAACAAATTACGATTTGTGATAAAATGGAACACATCTATGACCCCCTGTCGGAGTGCAAAATTCATGGGCTGACCCATCTTCCATGCCAGTATAGACTGGCATGGAGCTATGCAATGTGCAGATGGTGATAAAATCGGACCTATAACCGTACGTCCTCGAATTGGCCTACACTGGCGAAAAAGTAAGAACGTAAATAAGCAAACCGCGAAAGAGTTGGGAGGGCCTTGGCCCCAGAACAGATAGAAGGGATAAAGAAATAAAAAATAAAAATAACATGAAAAATATTGACATAAAGGTTTTTTCAGATTTACCGTTCGCTAAATCGCCGAATATAAAAAAGAAGTGGTTTAAGTACTTACGTGGTTCCGTGCAGACTAAATATCTTGTAGCTTCTCTACAAACCAGATGGTTATGAACCACCTGGTCACCTAAATTAAATTTGTATTGTTTTACCGGTCCAGATCAGGTTTCCAAAATTTAAGCAGAAATGGCTGTTTTTTACAAAAACAACTCTTTTTGAACAATAATTCGGCCCAAATGGATTGATTGATTGGGATGAAACTGTATAATTAAGTTTTTCTACAAATTGGGAGAACCCAATAATTTTTTGGTCGAAATCGGAAAGTATATCATTTATGCGAAGAACGACTATGAACAAATAAAAATTAAATTTGCAATAATATCGCTCCAGATCAGTTTTCCACAATTTAAGGGGAAATGGCGGATTTTGACAAAAACTGGTTTTTACTACAATTTTGGCCTCGTGCGTGCATAGTGTCGTGCGGAATAAATGTCTGTAACTTTACAGCCCAGACGGATTGACTGATCGGGGTGAAATTTCTTACTTTAACTTTTTACACAAATTGGGAGATCCCAGTTATTTTTTCCCGAAATCGATCTTCCGGAAATGGTAGCATCCATTTGGCCTTTTCATGTTTAGTAAATATTTTAAAAAGTATATCATTTACGAGAAAAACGACTAAGAACTAAACGGCTCTAAATTTAATTTGTAATAATATCGGTACAGATCAGTTTTCTAAAATTTAAGCGGAAATAATGCTTTCGACACCCAGGCGGATTGATTAATAGGACTGAAACTTCATATTGAAGCTTTTTCAAAAATTGGGAGACCTATGCGAAATGTGGTGCACATCTGTGTACTGGAAGTGACAACTTCCGTAAATTTTCAGTTTTTGCAGAGAAGATTAGGGTTGCCTAAAAACCAGCAAGGGTTGACCTGGTTGGTTTTTTGAATTATAAGCAGTAATAATGATTTCTTTTGATAAAGTTACAAGAAAATCGGATATTGGTCAAAAATATTACACCCCGCCATTTTTTCTTTCTCGTTTTAAGAGCAAACCCTTGAACTGGTGGAATGTATTAAATAATATGAAAATACTTTTAATAATTAACCTATATTCGGCGCTTTGTGAATTCATTTTTGTTTTTATCAACGACCTATATAAATAAAATTATTACCTGAGCCGCATTACCTAACATAACCTAAATTATGTTACACACAATAGCTTGAGAACAAATTCATTAATAAATAAATATATAACAAAAAAGTTTTTCTTTTCCCATAAATTTTTCCCTAAATATATAAAACCAAACTCCAAGAGTTCATGAAACAATAATTAGCTCAAATACTTAGGAACAGCAAACAACTACTAAAAGAAAAACTGTAGCAATTAAACAACACAAAAACGATAAGTTTCAGCACCGACCAAAACATTACACAACTCTAATATTATGAAAAACATTCCATTCCAAAAATAATAACACTAGCGTTATTCTTGCTTCAAGATTATCGTATTTTCCATATCGAGAAAAAAATAATACTAAAGAGCTTAAAAAACATTTGTGTTGTTACCATCACAATATTATCTCAAAAGTATAATTATCATATACTTATGTACGAGTATACAGAGAAAAATTAATTATTTTTCACCAGAAAAAAAGTTTGGGGAAAAAGTTTGTATCCACCACAAAAAAAAAATACTTTTTGTGCGCGAAGTTTTTTCTACGTTCCTTTTTTCGAAAATGATAAAAATTGTATAATTATCAAAAGGCTTATCTCTTACTTTTTTATAGAGGAAAAGTGGGAAATTATCCTTTACGACTATAGTAGTTTACTTAGTTGTAAAGCATATTTAAATTTTATATTTTTTGATATAAACCCAAAATAATTAATTACACGTTATTTTTGTTGGGAAACATTTTCGCAGTCAGTTTTTTACGAATTTATATATTTACGAATTTGCCATACTGACAGTTTAATAATCCGCCATTGGTAATGATGATAATAAGTTTGTTTTAAATTAATGTTCTCGCATATAAATATATTCTTGTTGATAATTTAGAAAAGCTAAAAGGAAATAGATTTTAACTTGAAACAGACGAAAACAAATATTCTTTTTGTGTAATGAGAGGAAATTAATTTTCGTGGAAAAAGAAAATTCGTTTTATTTTTTTTTATATCTAACTTAATTAATTAATTGTAGATATAAAAAAATGAAATTAAACATCTTCAAATCGAATTTTAATTAAATAATTTGAGATATTTATTTGGTGTTAGTAGGGTTTCAGTGAATTGCTTATTAACCCTCAATGAGGACTGGTGTTTAATTGTTTCCGAATTTACACTGAATTTCATTAGATTGTTAATTTTCGTTAGCGTGTACAGGTGAAGTAAAATTGTTCGTTTCAATAGAACCATCAAAACGCAAGCGGTCGAAAGCTACAAAAGAATTCAAGTATAGCGGATCCGCATTCCCACCAAGTGTAGCACAAAACAAGTCTTTAGATGAACATTTTTAGTCAATCACATTTACATTTTATTGATTTATGCTAAATCAGTGATAACAAAAGTACTATATATTTGCGGAGATTTATAATTTAATTGATTTAATGATAATGATTTAAGGAAAATGGTGAAGGTTAATCTGTTTCGGCGTCGTACCACACGCAGCCCTTTTGTAATCTGTTTTTAACATCCTTACCTTACGCCGTTGCCAGTCAAACCGAAGACGTTCAGCTATGCTGAATGATGTCTGTGATTAGGCACCATATTTGGCGGCATCTTATATTTATCAAATTAAATATCTAGTTTGCGTGAAAATAACCAGAGATACAAAAATATGAATGTTCTCTCTCTCTAGCATTCCACATGTTGGCAAGCTCAAGGGAGCATCTCTTAATTGACAGTGAAAATTCATGTAACTTATAACAGATCAGCACGCTTGGCGACTATAATCAGACAATATTTGTTTATATGGTAACTTTTTTATTTGAACTAATAAATTATACGCAAACAATTTTAATACGTGACTTCAAAGGAATAATTTATCAACAAAGGTTACATGGATAATTCAACAGGTGCTTTGAAAATTCCGAGGTTAAACTTACCAAAGTTTAAAGGTGGCTACTGAGAACGACACTCATTTATGGCACTTTATGACAACCATTCATAAACACTTGCAGAGCAGTTGCAATAAATAAATGAAGTTAACTACTGCGAAGACAAACAGTTAACCAAACGCTTTGTATCAAACATAAGGAAGCTATTGGATACTACCGATGAGGCCACATGAAGACGTAGGGTTCTTGGTGCTGGAGCAGATAACAAAAACCTTTGACTAATTTACATTATTTATATTAAGAGAGCCGACACTATGGAAGGCATAAAGGCACCAAATAAAGTTCATGAGTGAAGTCAACAAGGAGTCAAATCGGGAATTTGAGGAACTCCATCTTTGTCGCTTAACGTTGATATATAAAAATAATATTTTCAATCATCGATAAATCCAAAAATTGTGAACAACGTTCAAGTTAATAATGGTATTGGCTTTCTCTCTCTTCCAGTAATCGGGCACTAATGGTATCCGGAAAATAACGCTTCATTGATAAAAAAAAAATTGTGTTTAAAGATTGAATTTAACTCGTCATCGTAAATTATTGTTGGTTTATAGACGAGTATAAATGTACCTGATTCGGGCAAGTTTACTGAATTAATCATTATAAATTTTAAGTGTTATATCATTCCCAAGTTGCCCTTTTAGTTATCTACCCTCACATTTGGCATCACTCTAGTGAGCGACTTAATCAGTGGCAGCGTTTTGGAAATACCAAGAAAATTTGTAGAGGATTAAGTGCACAAATTGTGCCAGAAAACGTTCGGATGAAGTCTACTGCACTAATTGAAAATCAGCGGAAAACTCTTTCTACCAATATGGTTTACAAGCTGAAGCCTGTGTTTAGACCACATTTTGAGGAAGTTGTAGGAAGTCAATGAAATGCCTACCAAACGTTATTAACGGATGGTAAATTGTTAAATCATAATCTAGTAAATTCAGAAGAAGATACAATCAAACAAAGGGATCACAATTTCTACTTACCTCACTGTGGCGTTTCAAACCGTCAAGTACTACAACCAAACTAAGAGTGATTTATAACACGTCATTTAAATCAATGAATGGAGCTTAGTTAAATGTCACATTGCTAGTGAGTCCTTCTTTATATCAATCACTCATTAGAATTGTAATGAAATTTAAATTGCCCCTTTAACCTGTGAAAAACAACTGTTATGAAACCTAGGGGCAGCCAACGGTATATGTCTCACACCCATTATAAACTTTAAAATAATTCTTTCAAAAGTTGACTTTTAAAGATTATAATGGAGCGATGAAACACCATCCTAGCGGTAAAGATTTGGAACAAAATTAAAAATCAAATGACATATAGACTACCCCTATGTATGTATTTTGAGATGGCTCCTGATAATACCATAAACGAAAATTGATATGATTTGCTGATGCATCGGAAAATGCTTATACTGTCGCAGTCTACTACTGCAGAACTATCGCTATCGGTCCACGGGAAAAATTAATACAAGACTGATGACGAGGGTTTACAAATAAACCAAATCTTAACTCTACGATTGGAATTTTGCGTAGCTGTACTACTAAAAAAATTGTTGTTGGTGATCAGGAACACATCATTTAATAAATTCGATCGTTCAATCAATGCATAACCCAGGCGATTGTAGTACAAGAGGTTTGATGCCACAGCAACTTCTCAACTGTTAATTTTTTACAATCGGAGTATTTCAACCGAGCGCCAAGAGAAATTTAAACTTTAAGTTAACTTCATTTATTGTCAACAATGAATCAGCTCGTGTTAATTATGATTAAAACCATTTCTAAGGGTTGGTGTCGATTATGTTGGTCCATTTATGATAAAGCAAAAGTGTGGTCGATACCAAAAACATTCAACCCATATATCGACTTTTATTTCTATATTGTATGTACACAAACAAGTACACTTAAGTATTGAAGTCACACTTTTTGATTAAATTTGAATTAGTACAACGATCAAAATACAATTTGAGTTTTCTGTGATGGCCTAAGATGTTTGTAACCAAACCATTTTTTACTCGACCATCTATGAGTAAAATTCAGACTCTTCAAAAGTCGATCTAATAAAATTCGGTTTATTGCATAGAATTGGAATTCTAATATGAATTTTGATTGCGGTCCTTTCGCCAAAATCAGCTTTGATACAGATATCAATACACACACCGTATATCGGGATTTGTTTTGTTTCACGTAAAATTCGAGGAAGTGACATCCGCCCAAGAGACACAATAAATTTAATACCTGCTGAAAAGCTGACAGAAAAATAATAATTGTTCGACGCTCTCTGATTGTTTGGTACAAATGTATGCCGTGTTTCCTCGTATTTCGGATAAATTATTGCTCTCAATTAATGATCTGGCCAATCTTATTTGTGTACTTAGCCATTCGAATGCAAACAAGTATTTCGATATTTCGGCTCAGATTAGGACTCTTCGTAGAATTATTTATGTTTTTCTTCACCAAATAAGAACAAATTTGTAAATTTTAATTGAAATCGAACTAAAACATTTTTCTACTTTGGTTGTGGGCAAATAGTAGAGTAAATCATTTACTGTCGATAAAATTGATTTTAGAATAAATATTTCGATCAGTTTACAATAGAAATTTTGAAATATAATGAACACAGTTGGAGCTGTACAAAATTATCCACAACCCCGAAATATTCGCGAAACACGGTCATTCTTAGGATTAGCAAACTATTATCGCATATTTATACCTCACTTTTCTAAAATCGCAGAAAAATTACTTAAACTTACACGAAAAACACACCATTTGTGTTCACAGCAGATTAAAGGTAGGATTTAAAAAAATGACCAAACAGATACCCCTATTTAGAAAGACCTTTCATTTTAAACACTGACGCAAGTGATTATAGCATATGCAAGTAACGCTCTTGGTAAATCCAAACGGAATTACTCTATCATACAAGTACCAGCTGACAGTAATATCGCACCGCAAGATCGCGTTTAACTTGCAAATTAAAATCACAGCGCGATGTTAAACAGTTTCCACTTTTTAAAAATTTCAAAACACGTGTTCATTAAATCACGCACGGTAATTAAATGAAATAGAGGAACCAAAAAACCAAATAAACAACTTCTATTGCCCCTAATTCATAAAGGTTTACTGAATTTATTTTCACAGTAAAATCCAACATTTTAATAAATTCTAAAATCCGACAAACTGGATGAAACTGTTTCTGGAACTCATATTGCATAGTTTCTTCATACAAATCTAATTTCAATTGACAGTTACATTCCAATTGCCAATTTCCAGGACAACATATACGTAATTTATATTGCCACAATAAACTGAGTTTCATCCTAATATGTTAATAAATGATTAAGTTACTGCCATTCAAATTGGCCATTTCCAGAAACTCAAAAATGAATTTCATTTTCGATACTTAAACCGAGTTTTATCCTAACCAGTTGTTAAATACGACTTTTGTAGCTCTATTTTAGTTTTCAATTCTACAAAACCACAACATCAACAATAATAATTACTTAGGCTCCGGCCCCAACCTCTTAAATGGATTTCCCGAAATCAGAACTCTCATCGCTTCAATTTTCGCTTCAATTTTATAGTTAATAGTATTTCTTCTCAGAACTGTTTGTGTTTGGAGAACCCTGGCTTCACTCGAGACCCCTCTAACCACACACCAAAGAAAGGTTTTGGAAATATAGAAAAATGTAAACCTTTTTTTTTAAAATACAAAACATTTTAAGAACTCGAGCTACATATTTGGAATTTTTTACTTTCGCATGTATAATTTACTTGTACAGCTAGAGATGCTGCTCGAACTAAGCTAAATTTAACACGGTCCCCGAAAGCACACAAATAAATCGCCAAGCTATAATTATTGTCTAAAAAAATTGTTTCAAATTGTTTTTCTTTCACATTTTTACTGTTTTTTTAAATTAAATTAATTTATAATTGGAGTTTCAAAGTTTTCTGAGTACCACAAATAATGTTCCAATTTAATGTCCGGTGCCAATAAGTTTGTTGCCAAAACTTTGAAGACATCACACTGACATCTAGATTTAATTTCGTAAACTAAATTTTTAGCAGTGGGGCAACTTGCGGATTAGCGAAATATGTTTAGCTTGTTAAGCTGTACGTCAAATTTGTGTAGAAACTTTATCTTGGATCGTGCAACGTACCAACCTTCACGAAAATTTGTTGTTTTTTTAGTTTTTAATGTTCTGATTTAGATCAAAATCTTCAACTTGTTTCGAATGATCGAAAGAAATGTTAACAACTGCCCATCATTTAAAAAGACTTGACAAAGCTCACGAAGCACACTAAAGCTTCAGTGTAAAAAAATAAAATAAACCGGGACATTGGATTAAAAATTGTTCATACGAGTCCATTAGCGTACATGGACAGGGGAATAAAGTACTAAAACAAGTTAATTTTAACAAACAAAGAAACGCATTTTTTAAACGTTTCAATGTAAGCCTTTAAGACCTTCTTTTCAGTCCATTCAACACGGGTCAAAATCATAACCTTAATTTGTATAAAGAATCTAAAGAATAATTTAATTAATTTGTGAATATTTGCGAGTGAAAGATTTAGGTCCTGTAGCCACTTAATTCAACTCTGCACAATAAAAGCGGAATGTTTCGATTAAAACTTACTTCGTAAATGGCTCCATGTGAATATAGCCAAAGCCTACGATAATGAACGATTACTTGCAAAACTGGTAAGTTCTACATTAATCTGTAATTAACCTATACAAATTTGTCTTTCAATTTATAAAAGACTTCTTTGGTTGATCACAAGAAATTATGAATACATTTTTCGGGCCTTTTACTGAAACGCAAATTAAGGAACTAAGAGATGAATTACAAAGACTATGCGTAATCAACAAATAAAACATTATTTTAACATTTAATTCAATTTAACTACATTTAAACTTTAATATATTTCAGTTATCTTGCGACAGTGTAACACAAGTGCTACCGATCCAATGAGCCAATTCAATTTCTATTGACCAATAATCAATTTTTTCATATTTAATTACATCATGATGTATACCGAACCTAACCTAAGTTAATAATTTAATACACAAACCAACTGTTAGACTTAATAAACCATCTTTTAAGTATCACAGGGCTATAATACATATAAACCTGCAATAAAAGTACATACACAAAAATAAAATGTTCCCTACCACAAAATTAAATTAAAAATCATCTGAAACTGTGTGGAAATCCCTTTTTAATGTGTTATGTACATTTATTTATATCCAACTGTTTATCTAAAATATATACATGGTGTTGCTACCTTATTTATATTTTTATTATTATTTATTTATATATACTTAGTCTAGGAATAAAATATACGTGTAATTATTATTTTAATAATTTATAGTTTTCCTTATATTGCTGAACGCAATAGGGGGTTTTATTTTTACGCCAAGCACAATATACCGCCATAAATATCCTATATGATTAGAGTCGCATATGGTTGGGGCAACGTAAAATACCAAAAATTCATCATCAGCTGGTGACACATATAACAATACTAATATTCTTTATATGCACCCTGCATATATAAATTTAATATTATTTCGGATAAAATTGAGGTCCAATAACAATTATATCCTAATTTTATAATAGTTAATGACCAAAACCATCAATGTAATTAGACATCAAGAATGAAATACCAGGCTGGAAAAAAGGGTAAACCCGATTAATATTATTACGTATACATCCTTCCAATTTACAAATATAAAATTCATTCATCTCGTTTCTAATTAATTTATTTTAATTTCATAAAATATGTATTTTATGTTCAATTGTGGTTTTTCATTTTGTTTTATGGCAAAAAAATATAAAATGAAAAAACTCAAAACCAAAGAACCTTTTCAAGAAAAATTTCTAATTATAATTATTACTTATATGTAAGTATAGTATGTACATAAAAAAAATTTAATCTCTCTATTGTTTTATATATTAAATGTTAGCAGCTACATATATAGTTACTTAGTTAAATCTAATATATGTTACTTGTTTGAGATTAAGAAAACACAATTTTATATTCTTTTATGTAATAATAATATAGAGCTGCTCTACTTATGTTCGCGGTTTATAAAGCTTTGTACTATTAATTAATTCTACATAAAATAGATTTATAAATGCGGTGTCGTATTTATAATTTATTTACGGGTACATCGTCAGAAATTTTCCCCGTCTATCTAAAGGGTGTTTTTTAGAGGTTCTCAATTTTAAATTAAAATAGAACAAAAAAACATTTTGAATATCAATGAAACTAGCTTTATTGGATAGATAATTTTATGCCATTAATGCATGAATATGGTTTTGGTCATATGGCCGCCGCGGCTGGCGCGTACATGGCGAAACCTGGAGGTCAAATTTTCGATCACTATTCGCAACAATTGCGGCCGTATCCCGCTAATAACTCGCCGAATGTTGAGTCCCAAGTGTTCAAACGTCTCTGGTTTATCGGCGTAGGCAAGTGACTTAACATATCCCCAAAGAAAATAATCTAATGGAGTTAGATTGCACGACCTCGGTGGCCAATCAACAGGTTAATGTAATCGGCTATAATACTGACGTATGACGCGGCAAATCCATGTTTGATATTCCTTATTAAATATACAACTTACACTTTTTGCAATTTTTGTGTGTTTTCTAAATTGTCAATTTACGTAAGATTACTTTAGAGAAAAGAAAATTCAAAGTAAAAGAAAATTTCTCTCACAACTTTAAATATTTAATTAAAAAGGAAAAATGTACCAGTATTAATCTATCGAAAAATTTTTGAGTCTATTACTGCCATTTTTGATTTCTAATACTCCTTCTAGTACTTATTTATTTAAAAAAAAATATATTTATTTAGAAATAAAGAAAGTATAATTAAAAAAATTAATATAAAATTTTAGTATATTTATGTAATTCTTAATTCTGGTATCACAAATTAGTAAAAACAATAAGTAAAATAAATATAGTACTTTATGACATAGTTACCAATATTTACTTGGCACATGTTTGAAAAAATATTTTCGGCAGGCTGCAACATTATCGGATTTGTTTTTTTACGATGCTTTTTATGTTCACATTTTCTTGACTTCCCTTTTCAGCTTCCGTTCCTGTTTTCCCTGTATTTCGTTAACTTTTTCAACTAGTTTTTTCCGGTTGTACTGAATATATTAATTTGGTGAAATAATAACGGTTGGAATTCGCCTTTTTTTTAAAAAAATTTTGTATAGGCGTTTCTACGTTTTCATAAAAATTCAGATCCGCAAGTGTACTGTCACTAACCGTAGAAAAATTTAGACGTTTTGGCTGATCATATTTCTGGTTCACTTCGACCCACATCTTAAATAAATGTTCATCTTTATCTTCTAGATGCGAGACACATTCAGCATTTTTGAAACATTGTAGTTGAAGTTTGAATAAGAACGATTCAAATGTTTTTAAAAACGAGTCTGGTCATGTTCGGTTGTTCGTATTAGGTGTTGATGTGATGATTTCCGGTTTTTCAACATTTGTCTATAATTCACAGAATCGGCACAAAAGGGATATATGCCACATGTCCAAAACGCATTTTGTATAGTAGTCGCATTAGCAGCTACAGGTAAAATTGTTGCCAATAAAGGAGCAAAGACATCTTTTTTCAGTTTTTTCACCTGTATTTTCAAGCTTCCATTTATGAACAGCCTTCTTCCACTCAATCTTAAGAGGCCGAAAATCGACGACATCTAACGGTTGCAAGAGGTTGAGTAGCAATCGAATAAAGCGCTATTAATATAATTTTATGTTCTTTGCAAAACTCTCTTAATGCTATAAAGACAGATGAAGTGACTTAATTGACTTAAGTTAATTTGGCTGTTTTGAAAAACTGACTTAAGTGATATTTTCCATTGGTGAATCTAAACAAAAATAACTTATCTGCGGAAAAAGACATCTGTCTAAAATATTACATTGGTTTAGAAAAAAACAACTTAAAATTAAAATTTAAAATCTTTTTCATGAAATTAGAAAAATTTTAACTCATACATTTTTTAAAATATCACATCGGTGTCACATCGGTTGTCAAACAAAACAGTGTTACCAACTTAAACATGTGAACCTCTAAAAAAACACCCTCTACATACCGAGATGTGACACATTAATCCGTTATCGCTTGTGCAATCTATTTATTGACTATAATATTTTTACCAAATGTCAAATACATAAAATGCTTCATTAGAGATCACATAGAAAAGCAAGATTCATCACCATATGGTATAAGAGCAGCACAACCCCTCTAAATACGATAAGCACATTGTTGCTTAGCTACATTTATAGACAATTCATTTTTACATAATTTGATTTCAAATCGGAAGATTATCTTTGCGCTGAATTAATAAGATATGACCATTTATAAAATAGAAAAGAACATTTTTTTCATACAATAAGAAATTTAATGGGTATATATAAAATAATATACAACCAGTCATCATACAAATAAACCTCACCCCTTATATTATGTATATTATAATATGATTCTATAATACATATTTCGAAAATCATAAAAATAAAAACGAAAATGAAATTTTATTATTATTTTCCAAGTTCATCATATATTAATATTTTTGTTAGTTTGGTACTATTTTATATATGTCGACGATAGCAGAGGGTTGGGGCAAAAATAGTTTAGTTTTTCATAGTTTTTGAGCTGATATATAAATAGATAAAATAAAAATAGGTAAGTCAAGAAATTGTTATCGCGTATTTATGGTGTACGCAATATTTCATAATTTTTCCCCGATTTACCTACACACACCGTCTATTATTTATAAATATATACGGTTATATCGAGAAAAGATATCATGAGTCATGCAGACAATTTTCATAGCTAATAAAAAATATTCTAGTTTTTCCACCTCTTTCGTTCATAACAACTAAAATATATAATAATATAAAAAATCGTATAATAGTAATATAAAGAAAAATATTCATCAAAAGGGTAGTATTATAGTGTATACATATATAATACTTTTGCCCCTAAAAGTCCACCTCACCCCTTCAAAAAAACATCCTCGTACTCCCTTAACTACTATCATTATTTAATTTAAGGACGACTAACTAGAAAATAACAATGTATTTACCGCACTGTTATTCCTACTTTACTATGGCGACCTGTACAAAAAGGTAAGTAATTGTTTCACTTTATTTTCCGAAATATACATATTTATGAAAATCCCGAAAAATGTCCAAAGAAGTTTTATTATTAAATGTCCTAAATGCCCCCACCGCCGCCATTTTATTAGAAATAAACAATTTGTATATATAAACAGATATATTTTGACTGGGGCACGTGACATAACTTCAAAAAATATTTCAAATTAAAAATTCAAATTGTGCCAATTGTGCCAGAGACATTTGTGATGGATTTTTATCTGATACGGGATACTATTGATAATTGATATTCCATCAGAGAATCGTGTTTCCAAATTAATAAATATTTATTTAAATTTGGAAAAAATAATTGCAAACGTAACATAACAATATTTTGATGTTTGACTAAGTGATTTGGTGTTTTTGGTTCGTTATAAATATGCACACTAAGGGGGTGGCACATGTATGGTGCGGATTTAGAATAGTAACGACATATCGCGTATTGCTTGTTTTGTCATTGAAAATAGAATTAAATACAGTTTTTTAATGCTTGTTTGATTTAAATCTCAGAGTTTTTTCCCCATTTCAAAATTGTTTTGTCAAATGTAAACGAAATGGTGGTTATATATTTGAATGTGTGTATATAAGTATACAAGCATTGAATTTCATATGAATATTATTTTGGTAGTGGATGTTTATTGGATCCGCGAAGGATTTGAATTAATGTGTAAAAGAGAAATACAAAAAATGGTGAACCATGCACATGTAATTTGATATTGTTTTTCGAGGAAGGATATGTACGTACTTTATATATTAAAATGCAAATAAATTGGCTTCATTTTGCTGATATATATGTATATATAGTATAAAGGTACGATAAGTAAATAAGAACGAACCAAACTGAGTATGTACAGCTAAACTACCAATGAAAATTAATTGGTATTCAAAATTACGCCTATATGACATAAAATTACAACACATGACATGATACCACCAAATCGTAGCCATTATTTATTTCCCTCAAACTAACTTGTAACTTTTCACCTTTCACTGTTCCACTCACTTATACGTATATACGTTTGTATATGAAAATTCGAAATAACAATCTTAACATTCCACTATGTTAAAAACCAATAAATTACTATTTCGCAATGCAAATAAAATCACTATTTTTATATAAACGTATATTCGTATTATATATTTTGTACATATATATGAGAACATAATGTACAGAATGTTTCAAATTTTAAATGTATAAAGAAAAACTTTGCAATCATAAATAACAAAATTTTCCTATACATTCGAAACACCCTGTATATTCATACATATTTACATGTAGCAAGAAAGACGCGAGTTTCAAGAACACAAAAATCATCAATTTCATTTTTGTACATATCACAAAACGTAAAAATTCCAAAATAACACAAAATAAAAATCCAATTTCTCAAGACAACAGCAGCAGTCTTGAAGATTAAATAAATAAAATAACTTTTAAGATACAAAAAATACTCGTATATTCGTTTATTTTATTTATCTTGTGCTATAGTAATGTGATCAATGAACTTTTCATTTCGCGCAAAGTCGCGTACAAACAAAAATTATATTTAATTAAACAAATCTAAATTCCAAAGTGTATCACATCGCGTTTTAATTAAATTAAATTAGTAAACATATCTACTTATATACCATACATAATGTTATAATACGAGTACTCACTATATAATTTGATTGTTAGAACACAGCCAATAAATTAAATATTGGACATCGGGTGTTCCAAATTCTATATGGAGCCTTCATTATTACGTTAATAAAATATAATAAAAAATCAACATTGCATTCAACCGCGTTTATATAACAAACAGGTCATATCAATTAAATGCACGAATGTTGACTTATTTTTATGGATATATGTGCATACCCAACCCTTAATTGGTGTGGTGGTGGCCCGCGATAGACAAAAATAATAACTGGTATATAAAGTATGTAGCAACTTTTATGCATCACTGTAATTTGCTACATTAAATATACAGCAAAACATCAATAAGTTAACATGCAATCAAATCGGGGAAAATTGCATAGAATTTTCCTGGTTTTGTTGATGAAAATGCATTTTATTTTTGTTTGTTAATTAAATGGTTAAAAAAAGTTTATGGGTTTTTGTTTCCTAAATACTGTAATTTAGTATAATTTTTTTTCTTAATATAATAAATAGAAAAACGAACGCGCAAGAATTAATATTTGAATTTGAATGGGATGAACTTTTTGTTTGCAAATGTATTTGTGGAGACACGATATAGCAATATGTACATATACATATATACGAACGATGTAAACTAGTCATTATCAAAATGCACATATTTTAGTTTCTGACTTGTTTTTTTTTAATTTGTAGGCATAAATTAAATTTTGTGATGTAGGCGGAACGTCTACAAATTTGTTTTTACAACCTTATTCTAATATGGGTAAGTATCTCAAGATAACTTTTCGTATTACTTAGTCGCAAAATTATTTGATTATGTAACTTAATATGGCCATATGAAGACATTTTGTAGCCTCACAATTAAATATTAAGGAATGAAGTAATCTGGAACAAAAACAAATAATTAATCTCGATCAACAGATTAAAATGGGAAAATAAACACCAAATGCACAGCGGTGTCCCTGTTGATAAGTAAATATTGTAGTTTTAAGTTATGTCTATTTGTTGATTTTAGAAAAATTATATCGTTATATTTTTAAAAACGCAAACACATTTATACTTTCCATGTGAACATTTAATTAATTCGCTCAATTGCTGCAACAGTGACACAACTCAAAATTCACTCATTTCTAAGATATTCGAATCAAACGATTCCCAATAATTTATATTTTTATTATTTTGTATCAAAACCTACTCTCTTATGTAGTTATTTCTAACAAATTAAGTAAGTAAAATTCCATATAAAAAATCACTCAATTCGCAAAAGAAATTAACATTTTAAGATATTGGAAACTATCCTAAGAAAATTTGCAAAATATTAAAGAATTATAAAAATTAAGATCCGATTGAGAATGTAGGAATAGAAAAAAATGTATTTTACTAATCAGTATGTATTTTTAATTACTTTTGAAAAACGCCGTTTTTACAAACAATTTTGAGTGATATTTTCAGTTCACTCTACTGAAGATTTAAAAATTTTGGATTGTGTCACTGTTCCAGCAATTATTTACGCTATGTAAGTACACTATTTAAAAAATTCAATTCGGCCAGTTTTAGAGTTAACTAAGAATAAGTTAAGCAAAGATAAACAAATATTACGCGCAAAATATCGATTTTGTTTTCTTGGCAATACAAACGATTCGAACAGGTCTACGATTCCCATAACACCATGGGCCCGTAGATTTTTCCATAGCTTAAAATCATATACGTATACCAATCCAATTGGACTACTGCTAATTCTAATTGAAATTTTAAATCGTTTCTTTGGAGTTGTCTGGAGTAAACTGTTATGAATTTGCGAAATTGTCAATGAAAAGTAAAATATTATGTTTAATTTACATTATTTTAATTAGTTTAGAAATTATTTTTAAATACTTACTATTTTTAAATAATTTTAATTCAAAACATTGAAATAAAATAAAAGTGAGATAGAAACAAAAGACAGATATATATTCATTGAATTGACGATATTTAAAAAACAAACACATCAAGATAAGCTTAACGGAATTGAGTAAGTTTATCAGTATATTTATTAGACGTATATCAGTTTATCTTAATTAAAATGGCCGAAAAATATTGTAACTTATAACTAAATTAAAAATTAAAATTTTAATTGATAAATCACGAAGAAAAAAATATTCAAGTAACATAACCATAAATTTTTAACCAACTTTTTGTACTAAAATAATCTGGATGCAAACCAAATGAACTCAAACCATTTATGCATAAACCACTAATTTCTAATAAAAATTGTTTGAGTTTCATATGATTTAACAAAAATTCCAAAGATTTTTCCAGAGATTAAAAAAATTTACAGAATCAATTTAAGAATTTTCTACTTTTAGAAGCAAATAAGAATGTCATTTTACAGCAATAAAACTTGACTATAAAAATTCGTAGCAATAATATGAATAACAAACTTCGAAAATGGCTAATATTCGCTATCTAAATGTGAGTAAAAATGAATTCTGTACACCTAGAATATCAAAATTAGTAGCAATATATCCGAAGTCGTGCACTATTAGCACTAGGTATTTTTACTCAAATTAGGATGGCCATTATCGGTCATTTCCAAAGATCGTGAATCCGGTCTGACTAGTACACGACGTTGATCATTGAGTCACCTATCCAAAACCACCTAGTGCTAATAATGCACGAATTCGGGTTTAGTACTACGAATTTTCTGATTCTCGGTGCACTGATATCAGTTTTTAATCAAATTTGGTCAATCCGGCCGATAGTATATGAAGTTGATCATTGAGTCACCTAAATAAACCATTTGGTGCTTACAATGCTTGACTTCGGGTTTTTTGATACAAAGTTGTATATTCTAGGTATTCTTATGCCATTGAGTTTAACTCAAGTTTGAATTTAAACCTTTTTCTACACAATATGTGTTTGAGTTTGTTTTTTTGTTTTGTTTGGTTTTGAGACATTTTCTAAAAAAAAAAATTCATACTTATACGATTGTACTAAAATTTCCAATACGATTCATTTTTTTCCTATGTGAATTTGAAGTAACAGTGTGATACTCATACATACATAACATCTATGGAAAGTCTGGAATACTTCACACCCGTTAAGACCCTAAATTCAAAAAGATCGCTAGCTGAAAAATATGAAGTTTGTCGGCTGGATTACAGACCGACATCGTTCAAAGTTGATCGATAGATTGTAACCGAGAAATGAAATAATCAGTAATCAAATACGCGGAAATAAAAATTCTTAAATGTTCTTCAATGTTACTTATATTCAAGGCGCATCAACCGTGCAACGACATAAGATGTGCCTAAATATTTTATTCTAAATGATAATCTTTTCAAACATTAAATGTTGATAAAAAATTTCACTTCACGCCAAATCGAAATAATTAAAAATAGGAATGGAGATTGAGAATAGTTTTTATTGGTTTCATTGTGCTCTTTAAAAATTTTGCGTTTTTCTCATAATTGGTATTAATTTCAATATAAAGTACCGAGAATAGAAAGTGCAACACCAATATTTTTTGTAAAATTGTACTAATTGCCCCTTCTCATTATCGTAGGAGGCTGATTTATTTTTTGGGTATAAATACAATCGTTATTTAACTTTTTTAGTTACTTTGAGATAAATATTCGCACGAGAAAGTTATTAAAATTATAATTTGTTCAAAATGGCCAAATACACACAACTAACTATGGCTCAGAAAAATCGGATTCTGGCATTGTCTGGAACACCTAAAATCTCATCGAGGCAGATTGCTGTTGAGATTGGATGCAATTACTCGACTGTGAGCCGTTTTTTTTTTTTAAATTCATTCCACCGGTGAATTGGAACGAAAAAAAAGAACAGGTCCAAAAAGGAAGACAACTGCACGAGAAGATTCCAAAATTATCAGAATGTCAACAGCCAATCGATTTAAACCTGCTGTGGATATTCGGGCTGAATACAACGCAGAAACCGGCAAAGAAATCGGGGTGTATACGATTCGTATCCGCCTCCGGGAAAAAGGATATATGGCCAGGTCCCCGGCAAAAAAAAACTATTTCTTACGACTAAAATGAAACAAAAACGGTTGGAACGGTCTCGAAATCACGCTGGTTGGAGTCTACAGCAGTGGCGAACAGTTATATTCTCCAATGAGAGTAAATTTAACCTTTTTGGATCGGATGGAATCCCGTGCGTCAGGCACAAATCCGGCGAACGACTGAGCGATCAGTGCTTGAAAAATACATTGAAGCATCTAGCGGGCCAAATGATTTGGGGATGTTTTTCCTATCATGGGATTGGAGAAATGGCCTTTATTAAAGAAACTGTCAACGCAGAAGTCTACAAAAAAATCTTAAAGGGCCATTTGTTCCCTTCCATTGAAATGCATTTTTTGAGTGCTGAGTCTGTGATTTTCCAAGATGATTCCGCCCCTTGTCATCGAGCGAAAACGATAAGCCATATTTTTTTTCATTTACTAATTTTATATTTAAGACGATAAAAAAAAGAAACAGTTAATTGTTATTATTTCTCTTCAGGTTAAAAATTTGCTGTTGAAAAATGGAATTCCCACTCTGGATTGGCCTGGAAACTCACCAGATTTGAATCCCATTGAAAACGTTTGGCACGTAATGGGGATGAAAATCAATAAAAAGTTGCCGTCATCATCCAAAAAACACAATTCAATCATCGAATAAGTATGGTATAAAGAACTGACCCTCGAGTACCTGCAACATTTAGTTGACTCCATGCCAACAAGGATTACATCTGTTATTGCTAACAAAGGCGGGGCAACTAAATATTAAATATACATTTTATTACTTCGTAAGACACCTGTTTACCATAAAAATCAAAAAAACTACAATAAAAAGTGGCTCAACATTTATTACCTGTTCTTGAAACTGAAATTTAATTTTCCCTGAAAAATGCTAAAAAATTATAATGGCTTTAAAAACAATAAAATCATTTAGCATGAAATTTTGTTTTTCCATAAAATGTGTGTTATATTACAAAGAACCACTTCTAAAACAATTCTTTTTTAAACGTGCATCGCACTGGCAAAATACATCTATTTGTGTATTTTTATGGGTGTTGCACTTCCTATTCTCGGTACTGTATGTAATTACAAAAAACAAAAAGGTGTACACTGCTCAAAAATCCCAAGTTTTACCCAAATCAGTCGTTTCATCTGGGTCGTAGAGGCCACAAACAGTCTGGAGAGAACACACACATATACAATCGGAGATTTTGTAATAGCGACATTTTTTATCGGCGATATAGCGAATGGTAGACTTGCAAAAAAACTCGAGATCGAAACAGTTATACGAAAACTTTCACTTGTAAAAAAAATGAGTTAAATCAATTGATAAGTTTAAGTAGCAGCGAGGAATTAAAAGTGCTTATGCCGATTTCTTTATACGTGGCATTTACCTCTACACCCAGTTGGAGAATCTAGTAAATGCCATGTATAATAAAATTAGCTAAAAATGTATAATGCATGTATATATAATGAAATGGCTTGGCTTCAATTTAGGAAACAAATTTGTGGGAGACAGAGACCACAAAGAAAATATTAATTATACCAGAGGCGACATTCTTGAACAATTATCGGATTATTAAGTATTGTAATTGTAACAAAATTAAGTTTTCGAAAACAGAAGTTGTGCATACTAATAATAACAACCGCAGCTGTAATTTTAGACCTAGGTGCCTATAGGAATTTGTATACTTTCAAGAACCGAGAATGCAAGAGTAAAAATTTATCAGCGAAGATTGAAAGTATGGTCGCTCCGCTCCCTGTTAACAAAATATCCTTCCAAACAAATAGTATCACTAATCACCACCTGACCGCACGTGTTATGTTACCACCAATATTAATAATATTTTTTGAGTATAATTTAAAAGAATAATAAACACAAATCGTGGCGCTGAATTTAACAAAATTAAATTAAAAATTGAAGCTTTAAAGGCTCACCAACAGCTATTGAGATGATTCAAAGATTCCAGGTATGGAGGCGGATTATAACTATCCACCCAGAGGAGAGCAAAACGTAGAAATTTTGTACTTCTAATTAACATTTCGGTTAGTGCTACAATCACCATTATAGGATTCTCGTTACAAATAAACGACTGCCCTCTAAAATGTTGGTCGTACCGCTCCCCTTAGTGGTCCAAACGGAGCACAACTTAAGCTCTTACGTTTACGCTGGTTGAGGCTTTAGGTTTTTTACATATTTGGGAAAATTACATTTGGGGGAGGGGGGTTATGTCATATTATCAATATATCTTTTTTGGAAAAATGGAATTAAACCATAAGGACCGATCGAGAAATCGCCTTTAAAGTTGTTTATCTTTCCCACAAGTCTACAGATATTAGACGTCTTCTGAGCATAATCATTCAAATATTTGAAATAGTTTAATGTTGCTGCTAGGAAAGTTAAGATTGGAAACTTGTGTAAACATATTATTAATAACTTTAGAATCATTAGAACAACGTTCGGTATATTCCAAGGTTGGTGGGTGTGAGTAGTCGTAAGATTTCAATTTAATATTAACAAAACTTCAGAACCGTTTAGAACTAGCGTAAGATCGGCTTGCGTTACTATTAGATAAAATACTGAAAGACTAGCTGAGTTTTAAGGATACATGAGATACTCGTAGTTTGACTCTGAGATTACGGAGTATGTAGAGTTCATGCTGTACCAATAACACGGCGGCGAAGACAATTTGTTTTTCTGGATCGCACAAAGTACTACTTTTCACAACATTCAAAAATCTCACCTCAAAAATCAGCGATTAGTATATCAATTACAGTGGTAATCCACTCTTAATTAAAGGCGAATAGAGCAACATATCGCAATAATTTAAACGCTGCTCAATTCAGAATACCCTAATTTGGTCAAGACGATCAAAACGACCTGAATCAGAATGGCACCGCAGATTTTCACTAAAAATTTAAAAATCTTGCTGCTGTAATCAATAAATAAATAAGCCAGAAATTTCATCTTTTGGAATTTAAGTACGTTATTAGAAGTTTTCATATTTTGAAATTAGGGAAAAAATGGTAATCGAATCTTAATTAAACTTAACTCAGAATTTCAGAACTGTTCACTAAAAATCAACCCGTTTTGTTGATGTATTTTCATTCGAAAACGATTTCAGATAATGATAATAGCACGTTGACCAAGAAATTAACGGGAAATTATATATCTTGGAAATGCGATTACTGGTAGTACTTATAATTTAAAATTAGGGAAATTTGGTAATTGAATACTCATAGAAAAATGTGATTGATAAATATGAGTATCCGTTGGATGTAAGGATCAATAATGCAAATGGAGTGGTACTGTTTAGTTTTTTTATCTTTGAAATTTCTTCTGAGGCCGAGGCTCGCTTCGCTTTTCCCGTTCTTACTTTTGCGCCGTTGCCAGCCAATTCGAGGACGTATGGTAATAGGTCTGATTTTCGTAGAACCATCTGCACATTGCATAGCTCCATGCCAGCTTATATAGTATTGGGCATGGAAGAGCGGTCGGCCCATGAGTTTTTCACTCCGACAGGGCGTTATAGTTGTGTTCCTTTTCACCACAGAGATTATCTGTTGATAAAACTTCCCCTTTTGCATCCTGCCCCTATCAGGATTCGAACCCGGTACCTCTCGATCCAAACGCCATAGCTTTAACCACTGTGCCGTTCGGTCGGTCTGGTTAGAGTTGTAGTTCAAATATTATTAGCAACAGACGAGAAAACCCAGTCGAATTTTTTGTCCAACTTGTTTTTGATATTACTGATTTGCAACAAATGAAAGTTTAACATATCAGTAAATATACTTATTCCTTAATGGTAGAAACGTTTGTAGAAACGAAGTATGTACAATCGTAGTAAAATTGTGTCCAAGATAGGTCAGGAAGATACAGAAGAGAACAAAAAGATCACCTTGAATATATGTACATACTGGCAGATAAAATTCAAAAGCATCAATTAGTAGTTGGCATGTCTCAACTGAACTACGAGGACGTAAGGAATCACATGAAATGAAAATAGTTTGCCCTGTGCACCGAAAAAAAAAACAAATAAACAGACGAAAAGCTGTAATAAAATATAGGGTTACGATACGGTTTTAAGTTGAAAAAAGAAAAATAAAACCAAGATGTTAAGTCAAAATTAAACACCAAACCTAAGTAAATTCGAAAAGTTCAAAAATCTAAGTCTATTCTTTAAATCGTAAAAAGAGTTTGAATTTTGGGGTTACCATAGAAAAAAGTTGTTAACTTTTGTATGCAGTTTTACCTCTGTTTATATTACTTTTCTCTATGTCCAAAGTTTATGTATTTCCACACAAAGCAGCACGATGTTATCGGTGCCGGGAATACGTAAGTAACACAAAATTATCGAAATTAACATGTACTGCTGCAAGTTGTAAGTTGTTGTATGCACAGTTTGCGAAAAACGTTAAAAATCTGCTGTATATACTTATTGTTAGGGAAATCTTCATCAAAATTTGTTGCTGACACTGCAAGGGGAGTATCTAATCCTCAGAAAAAAGGAGGAAGGTTCAGGCTATATAAAATATTATTTAAGAAATACTCATCGTCGTGGTTTTTTCCTCGATTTAAACTAAAAGGCCTTCATCTTTAAGATGCTTACTTGGAACTGGGTCAAAGTATTTGCAATTTGATGTGAAAGCGTAAAACGCGAATTGCTTCGAATTTATTCATATTTACATCTTATATTGTACACAAGCCATGTAAAAACTGGTAAAATAAAGAGGTATTAAAGAACATTCGAAGAAGAAATATTTATTGAAGAATGCTTCAAATTATGCTGTAGGAATCTAAAATTCTCTCTAAGTAACTATTCAATCTAAAATGGTGATATTTCTAACATTTCATGGAGTTTGGTTTCCGCTTGCAAACTTTATTCGGTGATAAATACCACCGAATCAATTCATTAATAATGTAAATACTCCAATTCTGGGGAAAACTTAAATTCTAAATTTCTTTAGATAGATGTCCTTCCATTTTAATATTCACTCATTCATTATATGTAAAACGATTAAGTTTTCTCTAAAAATTTACAGATAACAGATTAGTTTTTGAGAAAGGTTTATAATTGTCTAATTTATATCTCAAAACAAACTATTTAGATCCTTTGAAATGATTGAATTTTAAATGCGTTTATATCTCCGTTACCAGCAAAAAATGAATCATCTAAACAGACAGTACAAGCAAAATATACTTACACGTGCCTATAATATTTAAATTAAGTAGTTGAATGTTAACCAAACCAACCAATTGAAAAGATGCCAGGTTATTAGTAACATTTTTAGATGGAGTTTATTTTGACTAGATATTTAATATAGAAAATGACATAAAGCGACGGGTTTTGTTAGTATAAACCGTGCTCGATCTACCCATTACGATAAAAGAAATATGTACATTATGCACATACTTTTACTCGTGCATATCTTTAATACTCATTAGCCACGCATCCATAAATCCACAAAACAATAAAAACTATACCGAATAAATATATTAAATAAACATAAAACAATTATGCAAATAACCATGTACGAGTATGTATAATTCAGTCATAACAATAACTAAACTGTGAATATACTTAACTTGTAATGATTAATGATTGTTTCCAACAACAACAATGTAATATAAAAATAAAACAAATTCTATATCATTTTCGCGCCAAAATGCTGTCACATTACCAATAATCACCATAATCATGCAAGTACCCATTTAATTGTTATTATTAACATACATAGTAAAAATTAAAATTAAAAAACAACAAACAATTGTTACAATAGGACATTATAGTGAAAAACACGCAACCTTTTTAGAGCTAAACATTTGTCATATATCCACTATATGGAGTTATCCAATTGACTGACGATGGCAAATAAATTACTAAAAAAATGTGGGCGGAACACTAGTTTTTCGCCAAAAAGATTAAAAATCTGTGTGTGTGCAATTACCATTTAATTGAAAAGTTTATAGTTAAAGCATAGTTTTTGATTGATTGCAAATTTCCATGGCCATTTTCTAAGCATAAACATACCCCTTTTCACAAACACAAGGATAAATAAATATTTAAATTTTAAATTGCGTTATTTCTGTTGATAATAATCTCTTATGATCTTATCAGCGTTTTTTTGGAATTTATTCGTGTGTTAATTAAGACAACTCAGGTATACTTTTACGTGTTGACGGACACACCATATTGGCTACCCTTAAAAATTAATTAATGCAACCAAATATATTTACATATGCCCTAAAGGCTACTATCAATTAAAATGAAATCCTATATGATAATAAAATATCCTCTTAAATGGTTAAAATTTTAATGTCTGGAACTCGATTCGTATGAAAAAGGGTATACATTTAATATAATCTTCTTTGCTGGTGTTGCTGCTGCTGCTGTATATACGAGTATTTTTTCAGCAGACAATTAAACATAAGTATGATTTCTTTTCACCACACACACACACACACCCGTTCTATCTCATGCTATTAATTATTTTGCTTTCCAACATTTTGGAGAACTGAATAACTGAATACTCATAGTGTTATGTATCAAGCACTATATAGCGAGAGTGCTGGTGAAATGTTTAAAATAACATTTATTCTTGTTGTTATTTAACTAGTAAACTTAATGGGTATCAGTTTCAATTTAATTTTTTTGGTTCGCCGTTTTTGGTGTTGCTGTTTTTATTATTCCAATGCAGATATAGTTAATGACTTTTTTGTTGGCGTTTAATTGGTGGAATGACAAATTGAAATGGCTGTTGTATATACTCGTACATAATGTCCTAGAACCGAGTCTTCAGTTATTCGAAAACATGTACAGCAGAATGTACAAATATGATGAGAATTTAACTATAAGTCAACGCACTGTTTCATTGCTTTGCTTCTCGTTGGAACCAGGGCAGCGTAATAAATAATTTCAAATCACCACTATAACGTATCCCATACACATATATGTACTACACAAGTAATTCTGCAATAAACTTAGATAAAGAGTTATTTATTGTTGCCCAAATGTCAATGTAGCCATTTTTTAACAAGCGTTTTTTAAGTAATTAGTTTTGGCCTGCAATTTGGATCATCAAAAATGTAATAAAGCAAATCCACCAACCTTCTAAGTCGTAGATATTGAAAACCTGTGAATTTGTTGAGTTGCAAATGGCTACAAAAATATACCTTCCAGCAGCTTTGGCACCTTGGCTAGGATTTTACGGACTAATCAACCATTAATCTGAAAATAATTGCTTATAACCTTTTTTCAAGAGAGTATAAAGTAGCCACTTTAAAAGTTCCGTTTCTCAGGTTTTTTTCAATTAAAGTTTTCATTCAATTTCGCTTCAAAATCGTTTTAAAATAATTAAAATCCATTACAAAAATGGTGGATCTGCAAAAACAACTTTTTGTTAAATTTGAACTATTTTTGAGTTTACTTGTTCAGTGGCAAACACACCGACAACACATACTCGTTCCAGTGGTTCTACCGAAAATATTGTGACAGTAAGAGAAAATGTTGCAGAGAACCCACGTTTATCAAATGATGTTTCGTTACAGACACATAATAACAATTTTTTAAGGCCAATATTTTATGATATGAATATTAACGACTTGTGATTTTAACAGCCAAGAACGTACGATCTAATACCATTAGATAATTTTTTGTGAGGCTATGTGAAAGATATGAGTTATGAGAATAACTCACAATCAATCGAAGCTCTCAAACCTAGATCGAACGCGCCATTCGTGAGATAGAGCCCCAATTATGTAGAAATGTCATCGAAAATTTCGGCCAGGAGGATCAACTTATTCAAAGTGTCGTTCTCGTGGTCAAATTTCAATAAAGAATGTTTCATATTTTTAACAAAATATGTGTCTAAATTCAAATTTAAAAAATGTTCGTATTGGAACACCCTGTAGAATACTAAGCGGTTGATCGGAAAATCGACTAAAATGTAATTTATTAAAAAATCGAAAATGGAATCTAGCAAACCAGCCTTAACAAATGTAATCCCTCACACCAACGTGGTATCATTTAAAAGCATATGCGACAATATTTTTTAATGTCCCGGATGTTAGATAGTCTACAGTAAAAATGAGATGAAATCAAAATTACTGTACTACCTAAATGTCACAATTTTTCATAGTAAGTGGTATTGGACTATTTGAGGTCATGTTTGAAGAATAAAAATATTTCGCTCAATTCTTTGCATAAACCTAGATAAGTAAATAAGCACTGTTTTGTAATCGGACCGGTGGCGGACTTATAAATCAACTCTTTTCAATTTTGTTATGTAACACTAGTCAGTCACTCAATATAATGATAACGGTACGAATGAACTCCACAAAGTGGAGAAATCCATAAAAACATACTGTATTTAGAGTAACCGGAGAGGATGCTGTGTGTCCGTAATTGCCAAAACGATTTGCCAATTTGTACTCAGGAGGAAAGTGACCCGTTGCTCAGGAGAAAAGTGACAATCAAATTACAACTGGTTAAAATGGACACAGTGAAGTATATATATTATTGAGTGTGTGAATATGACTCCGCCCTTTTTTATTAAAATAAAACACATTTGCTTGTTGAGAAAATGAAAGAATTATTTATTGAAAGTAAGCAGGCAATTTTCGGATTCCCTCTGGGAAGAAATCCTGGAGTACTGGTCTTTGGAGGCGATTCAAACAATAAGCAAATTTTCGATCTCTGTGCGAGAACTGAACCACTGTTCAGAAAGAGACGTCTGCATTGCTCGAAAAAGTAGTAAGCTGTGTCAGATGAATATGGTGAGTGAAGTAAAACTTCCCAGTCCTGTACTTTTAAATAATTTTTCACAACGTTTGCAACATGTGGTTTTGCATTGTCGTGCTGAAAAATTAATTTGTTGCTTATTCACCCATTTTGATCGTTTTTCTTCTATAGCTCGCTTCAAACATATTAGTTGTCGCCGGTAGACATTGCCATTGATAGTTTCATCTGATTACAGCCGTTCATAATATACCACACTTTTTCGATCCCACCAGATACAGAGCATAACCTTATTGCAATGAATATCTCGCTTTGGTTGTGATCGACCAGTTTCGCCAGGCTCCACCTAAAATTTTTTGCATTTGGGTTTCTTATAATAAATCCATTTTTCATCTTCAATAACTATTCGATGCAAAAAACCTTTTTTTTGTCTTTGAAACAGTATTTAACAAAATGTTTTTCGACGTTCTAGGTCTCTTTCTTTTAATTCATGTGGAACCCAGTTGTTAGTTTTTGGAGCATCATTTAATGCTACAGCCAATTCTAATTGTGTTTGAGAAGAATCTTCAGCCAAGACTTTCCAATTCAGAATCATCAAATTTTTTGGGTCCATGATCTTTAACTTCAATGTCAAAATCATCATTTTCTGCAACCATTCTTTGCAGGTAGGTTGTATTCGATTGAGCATGCTGACCGTAAATGTCCACAAGCAAACGATAAATGTGTATTAAAACTTCCCGCAAATGATGTTTATTTGGGACTAAATTCGACATTTTCAAGGAGTTAATACTTAAAAATACTACTTGTTTACACTTCAACCAAATGTCGCATACTGCGTTTCACAACTGACATCAATTACTATAGAATACCAATATTAGCCATTTATAGTACACGTAAGCAGTACTAGAAACGACACCTATCGGTAAAAAGGCGGAGTCATATTCACACACCCAATATTTAAGTCATACAGATTTT
This sequence comes from Nephrotoma guestfalica, assembly GCA_963691935.1. Classification (NCBI taxonomy): domain Eukaryota; kingdom Metazoa; phylum Arthropoda; class Insecta; order Diptera; family Tipulidae; genus Nephrotoma; species Nephrotoma guestfalica. Next base: position 166,191,674 of record OY829915.1, read on the forward strand.
GCAGGCACCCGGAGTGGCAATTTTTGGGTGTCGGGTAGCACACAATTTATAAGACAATTTATTAATTTATTGGCTGAAGAGTTTGATTTAGTGAAACCTAATATTACGGAAGATTAGAAATAGATCCTGTAAATAATGTCGAGCAGAAAGGGCGATTGGAAATAACTGATATACTCGTAGGTACTATAAACTGTGGTCACCGAACCAAACGAAAACTTCCGGGAAGTATTGTGACCAATTGAAAATTTAAATGTTGATGGCACATGAAGACTTGCCAACAATTATCGAAGTTTTATTGCCCAACGTTTATAATCTCCTCACGTTGCACAATCATTATTAGGAATCGTGAGGCTTTTGTATTTTGACGATTTCCGCCATAAATTTTTTTTAGAAATTTTACTAAAAAAAAAATGGGCCAATATTGAGGGATAGTAGAATAATAAGTACAATGAATTTAGATTGCGTTCAGTTATAGAAAATTAACAAGATTAGACAAACAGACAATAGAAACCTATAATTGAATGGTTCGGTGGATTCCTTGATCAAATCGAAGATGAATTTGCTTGTATCAAATCGTATGTGCATATCCAAACGTCCACGAACGTTTAAAGAGAAGCTTAGATCTTTTAATAACTTTAGAGATAAATTTTTTTTAACACAAATTTCTGTTTCAGTATTACTTACTCGTAGCTCTTAAGAATTACTCAAGAGCAATAAACATTTTTAAAAGACAAAACAGTTCAAACTTAAGACACAAGATAATGTTGCAACAATGACAAATAATTAGCTTTTCTGTAAGCTTAAGTATTGAATAATTTCCTAATTAATATATTTAAGTACTGCCTTTGGGTAATTGTTATAAAAGAAAAAAGGTACAGAAACCAATAATTTGCTTTAAAAAATCGAAATCTAATAGTGTTGGCTGCTTAAATGGTAAATAACTTTCAAATTATAAAAAAGATACATCCCGAGATATTAACGATTGTTTTACACAAGGTGTGTTAACACCTGCGCTGCATTGAAAAGCCTAATTTTAAACATTTATAACTTAACGCATCCATGTGGGAATTGATACAAGTAAAGTTAATTTCGCTTTCATTCTAACCCTAACATTTGTGTCAGTAACGCGCGATACCCTGAATAATAGTTAAGACTAAGTACGTTATGTTACATCATTCAGATTTTATGAAATCCTGCAAACGTATTTTAGATACCTGCGAGATAATTATTTTTTGTTTATTACTAAAAGCACTTAATAGTATTTTACTTTTACATCGAGGTAAATAAATTGACTATTTTACTTGCTCAATCTTCAAATTTACACGATAGATACGTGCCACGGATAATCGTGTAAATCAAAAGCGGGTAAACTGAGGCAAAGGATTCATATTAAAAAGATAGATAGGTTCCACTACACTTAGGACCATGTAAATTGAGTTAAAGAACCTAAGGCAAATAAATAAGCATAAATGTATTCTCTAGAACTATGTAAAACAAAGCAAGCTTATTTGATTATTAAGGCCGTGTACCAAACATAAGTTAAAACTCAATTTTAAGTAAATTTTTCGGTAAATTCAAATATTTTTGAAAAATTCTATAGCAAGCTGATCGACAAATCTGTCATAAAACCGTAAACGATTTACCTTAAGTTTGGCACACAGCCTAAGAAGACAAAAGTACTATAGAAATCTCTAAATTTGATTTTATTCAAAAATAATCTAAATTTTACTCATTAAATTTATACATTTTTGCAATTCAATTGCAATTGTTCAATGCATTGTGCTTAATATTGAAATAAAAAAAAATACATTAGGTAAATTAAAACAATTAAAATTAATTTAAATTAAATCCCCATTCGAGCTTTCAAAATCGAGGACTCGAATTTTCTTTAACCCATTTATTACATGACTTTCGGAATCACTGATAGACGTTTCATCAATGACGGTGATTTGTGTCGTCCGCATTACTTTATCAGCTGTAGTGGAATTATCGGTTTCTGAATTGACCATTGATTTTTTTCTGTTTGCCCATTTTTTTATAAATTTCTTCATATTACATGAGTGCATTTTAATTGTTTTTTGAAATTTTAGTGATCGATCTGTATCAGGATCTATGTACATAAATGTTCATGTTCATATCTCTCCAATTAGTTTTGGTGTAAATTAGTTTACGGTTTCTTCGCTATCGGAGTTAATTTCTACTACGTCATTAGACACATCTACTAACCCTAGGAGCTCCGCATTTGATTTTTCCTTATCTTCAAACAATTCCCATACATCGGGAATACCAAAATCTTCGAATCCATCTCCTCCGAGAGAATGAGCCAGATCGATGATGTTAGAATGTAGCGTTTCGGTTGACGGCACAGTATTTCTCTGATTCACTACATCTGCATTAAGAATTGTAATTTTGATTTCAGTCACTACCAAAATCAACATGTGACACACAATTGAAAATAGTGAAATTTGCCCACACGTCATGAACAGTATGGAGTGCTTTATCATCTAATGTTCCTAAAATATCGACAAAAATTCTTCTAATATAATATGCCTTAAAAGTAGAAATAATGTCCTGGTTTTGAGGTTGGATTATAACATTTGGATGCTGTAAATTTATTGGATGACTTACCTAATAGTAAAAGCACGATAACTCAAGATTTTTCCCCCAAATAGCTTTTCACTTCACGAACGAAACACTGGTGAAACCAACCTTAAAATAAAGTGCAAGTTATCCAACCTTTCTCATTTGCCATTGAACAGGTAAAATATACAAATTAACACCTTTCATCGCTATTGGTTTTTGATCTCGGTTAATAGTGACTTTAACATTTGATCCCTCGATGCGTTGCTACAAAAAAGCAACGTGATTTCATCAGGAGTAAATACTTCATCAGACTCGTAAGAATTGTCGTGAATAAATTTGGATGGATATTCCCTAGCTGAAATATCAGCCAATTTGGACAAATATTAAGCTACTTATGCCGTTTTTTGCTTTTTCGAACCATCCATTACTGGCGGAAAATTCTGTTATCGTGGTAGTGGGAGTGCTTTCTATTATTTGGTTGAAAAATTGAAGCGTTTTGTGTTTAATAGATTTACTATCTACCTGTATTTTTCGCAAAATAATTGACACTACAATCATCGACACACTCGACATATTAATACGCGACATTCAACCGTGCAACATCCAATTAATTCGACATTCGATAACCGAAATCAACTTCCACAATCAATCGCGCACGAGCGCACGACACTCAACTGGCCACATACACTGGCATTGCGACAAGCGTCACGGAAGTTAATTTCCTTGATTGTTGTACTAAAAATGTTCACAACATGGAAAAACGAAAATGTCAACAAAATAAAAAAATTAGACAAAAATCTCTCTCTCGTACGATCTGTCAACCAGTGAACACGCGCGACAAAATAGAATCTGTGTAGATTAAAATTAAAGTAAATAAATACATACATATTTAGCTGTAAAGCAAAATAGTGAACCGCGTTATAAATATAACACCCCACGTGTTATAATCCTCTTTTTGCGTTATCCTCTATCAAAATAATTAAAGCTTTTAATCGGGATCTAATTATGGAAGCCGTTGATTCCATAATTTTGTCCCGTTTATAAGTTGAAAATTTTGCACTCACTCAGTTGTACCACTCCCCACACTTTTACGAATAGAATCTTCCATCCGCTTTATTGTTCTTCCAGTCGATTCATTCAAAACAAAATTTTGATTTTGGATTCTAACTAGATTAGGTTTCTTTCCTGTTGTCGACATGGTATGTCTATAAAAATTGTATGTTAATAAAGTTAAAAAGAAATTTACATATTGTAAAATTTACTAATATAAATTAGAACATTTCCTTGCCTTTTTTATGGTAGGTTTTAATAAGAAAGAGAAAAATTTCGTTTTCAAACGTTCAGTTCATATGAATAAAACAACACAACTAAAGGGAATTCTCCATTTTCGATTTTGACATTTCCTGAGTGCGTCTTATAGAGTAAAATACAAAAATGAAATAACAGTGTTTAAACCAGATTGAACATCGAAATATTAGTATTTTTTTAACATTAGAACCTTTTTTAAATTTTAATTTTACCGTGTTTACCGTGTAAAAGCGAGTACCGTGTAAATCAAGGGATGGGTGTATCTATGTATATAATCTATCGGGTCAGCCATATTTTTATTGTATAAAGGAATAATTATGAATTTAAAAAAATTGTAAAATCAATAAATTTTAATTTCCTCAAAAATTTTAAAAACTATGCATTCAATTAATTAGTGGTTTTCCAGTGGTTTGAGAAAATTGAATACGTATACATATAGTTATGTATATGCAATAGTAGTACATACATATATAAAAAATATAATGTAATAAAACGGAAGACAAAATCGGTATCCATTTATATTAAGACGACTAAAAAAAGTTAAATTGAATTTTTATAAATTTTCCTTTTTATTTAGTTTTGCAGGAATGATTAAAATGGTATTTTCTATATCTATATTTAATCAGATTAATTTAGCTTAAAAAATGGGAATTTCAAAAATGGCCTTTATCCCTAATTTATATGGTGTACAATTTTTTTAAACTTAATGTTCTCATTCTCTCAACGTCATCTATTACGTATTCATATTTAAACATTAAAGGCCGTTTGTTGGTACCTATTAGGTGTTTTGTAATTTTTCTTTATATTACGCCAGCATAATACATAATAATATACCAACAAAATACTATTTTAAGTCTATTTAACAAAAAAACAATTTAGAAACCTTAGAAATAGTAAAGTGAAATACATAAGAATACATCTATTTGCAAATACATATAAAATCTAAATTGTAAGCCTGCATTAGTATTCGTAAGAAAGAGCAACAAGATAGAGCAATGTTGTTACAAAATTTTAACCAATATTACAAGGAAAAAAATAAATAAATTTTATTTTTAAAAATCATAACAATAAAATTCAATTAAAATGCTACGTTCAGTTTTTTGTTTTTAATTTATGATATGCAACACTGTATTTGTTTGACAACCGATTTGACAGCTTACATTTGCTTTGTCATTAGTTTAATTTGCCATTTCATAATGAATAGATTCACGCCAGAGCAACGCTTGCAAATTGTTAATTTTTTTTATCAAAATAACGGTTCTGTTCGCCAAACTCATCGTGTATTACGTTATTTAACGGTCATCAAAATAGTTCATCAGATCGAGTAATTCGGTTAACTATGGATCGTTTGCGCACCTCGTTTACTCGAAATGATAATACGCATCCAGTAAGACGTCAAACAGTGCGTACCGAACAAGCGATAGACGATGTACAGCGTATGTAAGCCTCTATATAGATACCCTTACAGCCAAATTGTTAATATTCTATTTGTACTTAAATTAAATTTCCTAAGATCAGCTGTGTTGGAGAAATTTCCCGTCGTGTACTTATTTTATTGTAAATGCATCAATACTGGATGTGGTGGGTTAGTATGGGTCATGTTCCGATGGGTATAAAAACGATGTTGATCGTCAATAGAAAAATATTCAATAATTGTTACTAGTCAGTTGTTAAGGTTGAGAATAATGATTGTGATAAAATGTAAACTGTGCTTAAAGTGTTTCATTTGCACAAACCAAAATAAAAATAAAAATAAATAATATTGTCTAATGAAAATGAGATAAATGTTAATTAAAATTATAATTAGAAATATTTTAAGTCATGTTCAAAATTTGTGGACATATATTGTGTTATAAGATAGACAAAATGAAATATATATGTATTTATATCGAACTTTTGAACTGCAAATAGATGAAATTAATTGTAATTTTTTCAAGTTAAAACTAGCAAAAATTTCTTAATCTTAACCAAATGGTTCTAAAAAAACTGAAAAATGTACTTGCATTAGCTATAGTTATTAATTTATTGCTAAAAACTGTTAAGTGGAAAAATTATTGTACAATATTTGTTATTTATTGATACAAACTGGAAAAAAAATATTCAGTCAAATTTATTGTGTATAAAATATGGTTGCAAATTGTTATGTGTTTAGTGTATTAAACATTGTCTAAAAAATTTATGTAGAAAACCATTTACAATTAAAACTTTAATATAAAAAGTTAACTCATACAAATAGCAACTTTGAAGGCTGGAAATATCGGCTCGTACAAATATATTCCGATATTCTAACAACAAATTTTATTCATTATTATAATATTGTGGTTACACCAATTACGTAAATCAATGGTACGAGTATATGGACGAAAACATCTTTTATTCAACATGGTGGCTGCCAACATAATAAACATGCATCTACATGCAGTGTGAGTTAACAATTTTTTTTTTGTAAAACATTATTTTTGTATTTATTATTTATTTAATTTATTGATGGTTCATTTCCTATTTTAGAATTTTAGTTATTGAATACTTATTAAATTTTCATAATGATTTCTTTAGTATTAAGTAACTGATTGTCTTGTCATGCGCATGCGTAATTTGTACTTAAAGTCAAAATTATTATTTAGGTTAGTTAGATTTGAGAAATTATTACTTTTTGCTTGCTGTAATTCTTTTTAAACCGAAATTAAATTTATTTATTATCAATAAACCATAAATATTTTGTTAAAGTTAAAATGAACAGTATTGCCTTTCATTTCATCATATCGTTTTGTCATTGATTAACCGTGAGTGGAATTTAAATATGAAGTAGTTTTTCAACTTTAATGGGAACTTAAGATGACGTAAGTAGACAACATGGTGGTTGAGTGGTTGCAAATCTTCTTCTAGCATTTATTGGAACCACCCCAGGCTGAGCAGCTGGCAAAATCAAACCGAACCTAAGCGATGAATATACATTTTCTATAGCACAATGGGTAACCTATATGGAGGCCTATTGGGTTACAGGCATTGAGGAACACCCAAATCAATCAATTCGACGTCGTTCTCAGCAACTGGAGATGTGTCCATCCACGGTTTACGTGCTTACAAAATTCAACCTGTGCAGGAATTAAAGTCATCCGGCAAATGGGCTGAAGCACAAATAGATATTGATGTTGATTTTCCAAACAAAATTTTGTTCAGCGTTGAATCTCACTTTTGGTTGAATGGGTACGTTAATAAACAGAATTGTCAGATTTGGAGTGAAGATAATCCACCAGCCTTTGCCGAAACACCATTACATACAGAGAAAACCACTGTTTGGTGTGCTTTATGAGCCGGCGGAACGGTAAAGAGACATGATTTCTAACTTTTGTGTGCTCCAATTGGCTGAAATTTTGCTGATGTGATTCCAACAGGACGGCGTCACATGCCACACAGCGCCGGATAAAATTAATTTACTCAAAGAAAGACTAATTTCACGTAATGGTCCTGTTAATTGGCCACTAAGATCGTGTGACCTAATGGAGTTAGATTATTTTTTTTGGAGATATATTAAGTCACTTGTCCACGCCGATAAACCAAAGACGATGGGACACTTGGAAAACAACATTTGGCGAGTTATTAGCGAGATACGGCCGCAATTGCTGCGAAGAATGATCGAAAATTGGGCCTCCAGATTACCCCATGAACGCGCCATGCACGTATGGCATAAAATTATCTATCCAACAATGCCTAGTTTCACTGATATTCAAAATGATTTTCTTTGTTCTATGTTAATTTAAAATTGTGAAGCGCTAAAAAAACACCCTTTATAAAGAGAGGACTGGTTAATATCATGTTAAATATTCTGCTATATGTAATGTACTTATCGTGGTCACTTTATAAAATTTTATCACGCTGATGGCATTTTTTGATTAAATATATAAAAATATAAAATTGGAACAAAGGGATGGAAAAATAAATTTTTATTTATTTTTAATGGAAAATAATTATCTACATTAATTAATAAATTGAAACAATTAACCATAAACATTATTGTTATAATTTTTGCTGGCCGATACTGATGTCATCCACTGTTATTGTGTGTTAAGCATTATCATCACGAATTGATAGAACGAATTAATTGTAAATATTATATACTTAAATATAATTTATAAATGTAATAGCATTGTTGTTGTGTGTAATATAATATGCTTTTGTAATTAAAACAATCATTTTTATCAATAAATTTAATATATAAATTTGCGATATCAAAATATTATAACTACATAAATGTACTTTAAACGAGATATTATATGGGAGTGGTGATGCCTCATGTGAAATGATAAACAGTTCTCTTACCCAGTATATCATTTTAATATTTCAAAAAGGCAATTCATTATATTTTAGCCTAAAGACAATATTATGAATGTAACTATTACGACGATAACATTTCTTAACCCTATCGGCTACACAAATAATTTTATGCATAAGGATATTTGCAAATGTCATTGACCAATAATAGATCCCATATCTATCATGCACTCACATATTACACACACACACACAGAAACCTAAATAAATACAATTAAAACATAATCTAATTTATTTGATAAAAAGATATAAACATACATACATTATAATTTACGATTATTAATTTTCCTAATAAGAATAAATAATTCTTATTGTCTATTATAAACTAAATTAAGATTCTAAACAAAATAACGAGAAAAAATTTCCCATAAATTTTAATTCCAATCGCTATTTTAATTTTTTTTAAAACATATACAACAACAAATTCATATACCATATTCACTTTGTCTGCTTGATAATTTGTTGACAGTTTTGTGTTTTATTCGTTTGATTTTCATTTTGATTATTTATCGCGCTCTATAGCTATATGCCGAAGAAAATCAAGATGTGTTGGTATTTTTATTCTAAAAATAATTTTATCTAATTTTTTCTCGATGAGTTAATTTGTCTTAATTTTTTGTTTAATGCGATATCTTTTTAATTTTTCGGCTTTTCAACAGTCTTGTAGTGTTGAAATCGTGTGTATTGTATTTATTACATACGATTTAGCTGCTCGTTAGACATGTGATAAATAGAATTTGATTAAATGAATATTTAAGTTTGTGATGATGGCCTTGGGTCAAAATAATTGAAATAGTTTTATATTTGGGTAACTTAAAATTATTTGTGTGTATTGGTTGACTGAACTGTTACAGAACAGTTTTCTGTTCGGTTCACCTTCATTACATCCCACAATACTAAAGATTTTATGGTAAGTAATATGTGTATTGCTCATTCTCGGTAAGGTGAGAGGTTGGTTTTAGGAGATCATGGTTTTACCATTTAAATCTAGCGAATTATAATAATAATTCACCAATCATTTTCTAACCTGCGGTGTTTTGCTGTTTCATTCATAGAAATTTAGCATCCAGGATTTTAGATAATTTGGAATGAAAAAGTTGTCTCTAACGTATCGAACCTTAGACATGAATTTTCAAGAGGAAAAAATAGCAACCTATAACCTGGATGCTCAACTTCTACGATCCAAAGCAAATTAATCTCCAGTAATAAAATAATGAATGAAATATAAAAAATGAAGATATATGTTGAGGCCAACACCCATTCTTATATTACCACAAATGTCAATAAAAGACAAATGTACCGTATATGATTATTAAGGCAAGTAAAATAATTAAAGAATGTTATTATTCCCGATATGTAACTACAACAACAAATTCATATCGGCCTTATTGTTACGATCTCGCCTACTAGTTTGATGGGCCATTAATTCAGCTTGGGCGAAACATTTATTCAACGAAAATTGCTCATTTAAAGTTTAGAAAATTAAAGGCATTTATTGTGAGATTAGTGACATCTAGGTTAAAGTAGTACCGTTAGAAGTAGTTTTATAAAAGTTTTGCTGTATAGCAGATAATAATAGTCTGAAACGGAACCGTCAAGAATATTAATTCTGTATAAATACAGGCGACTCTAAAATATTCGATATACCGAAATACGAATGGAACAAATACAATGAGTCAGTCATTTGGGAGATTTGGTACGCGATATAATAAAAGCGAGAGTGAGTAGTGTAATTAGTGGTGGTGTAATTAAAAAATGTAATTCTGAAGAAGCCGCAAATCTTATTTTGAGCTATAAGCTCATTTACAAAAGATACGAACAGTCCTAGTATTCCGTAAATATTTGGAAATTATTCAGAGATGATTACCGGTATTTTCCCGAATACTCCGAAAGTGGTAAAAATTACGAGAATTAGTGTTGTAACCGTCAAATTCTGAAACGTTGTGAGTACACAATACAGTGATACAAACCGCATTTGACACCGGCGATGAGTGGGATTGTGAATATCAGAAGATGGGTCTAGAAGATTTTACGGTTGCGGAATTAAAATTCCAGTCGAAGCAGTGTAATTTACCGACGAGTGGTTACATAAATGAATTAATATCACGACTACAGTTCAGAGGTAATAGAGAAAAAACTAGATGAGAAACGGGAGCTGGTGGAGGCAGTTCCCGGGCCACCTGGAATCATGGATATGACGCAAATAATAATAGCTATAAGCAAAGAATATGTTGTTGTAAAGAGTACCGGACCAACGGAAAATTTTCATCATAAAATGCGTGGGTTAGGTACATTAAATGGTTTATACTATACCCGTACACGTCTTTATTTTCCGTATTTTTTTTCTTTTTCTATCAATAGGCACGAGTATGACTATATTCAATCCAAATAAAATCAAAAATTGTTGTGTACGTGTATTGTATAACCCATTTGAATTGCACAGCCCACGAATTGTTTGATGAAAATGCCAAAGTCCACTGTTTCGTTACTCTTTATAACTACTCTTTGCTAAAGTCATTTGGCACAACAATATTTGGCAAAAGGAATGATGACATAGGCGATTTGCAGCAGAAAGTCGATCATTCAGAAAACGATTGTGAGCCGATATTAGAAATGAATGTTGGTAATAAGGTGGAATCGAATGTTGAAGATCTTTGAGTGGGTGCCATAAGTAGGGAGGAACCATTGGTATTTGTGGAATCGAGTGGTGGCGAGCAAACTGCAGATAAGGAGAATTAACTGAGCAAGCTCGAAAATGATGAACATTTCAACTGAGATATTGCCACAGTTAAAGAAGAAAGAAACAAACTACTCGGGATTTTGGATCCTCAAGCGGATGCAGAATCGTCGTGAGTTGGTGCCCACGGTGAATGGGGATGATGGCGAATCGCCTGGTAGGAATGGTTTTGACAATTTTGGCGTAGGGTTGTGCAGCAAACCTGATGAAAGTGATAATGCTGAAGCTGAAGGTGATGAGTTGTCGGGGAAAATTAAACACGGATTCCAACGCATGGATGATATTGGTAAGTATGCCTTACAGAAAAATAAGAAACTCGTTGCAGGTGTGGCGATGCTCTCGAATGCTGCCGAAGAGCATTTGTGGCAGCTACGTGTATTGGACCGGCCAGCGAACCAAGTTCCGTTGGATAGAATATTGGCATGTATCTGGAAGAGATGCCGGCTAAACCAAGTTGAGATTTCAGACTGTCCTCCACTTGTGAATGCTAGGGCAGCAAGGGTAATCACAAGCTATGAATGGCGATTGGTAATTCACAGGAAGAAGTTGCAAACATCGGAAAGTGTTCCAGCACATTATTTCTCTAACTAGGAACATTATCTTTAAACGTAGGAGAATATCGCCAGTAGGAAAATATGTGGAACATATATGTCAACTGATGGAGAGCAGTGACAAGCGAAAGCCGTGTGGAAAACGATCGGCATGAAAGACGACCTAAGGAAGGTATGCTCAAAGGAATTTAGAGCGACAGCGAAATTAAATGAAACGAGCAGAACCCTCTGTCTCTAAAATTCATCAGGCGAAGGCAGAAAACAACACTTATGAAATGCTAGACAAAGAGGACGCTAGCAATTGGGGCGTGGGCTTTTTGCAAAGGATGACCATATGGATGAAAAAATATGAGAGAACGAAGATGAAAATGAATTGGTTTGCGGTACACGATCTTACATACAGAAGCGTTAGTTTGAATGCTGTTCGGGACGAACAGGCTTTGGTAGGATATAATGCTACAATCTCGCTTATTGGTGTGATGGGTAACTGATTCAGCTTGAGCCAGACATTTATTCGACGAAGACTTCTTATTTGAAGTTTAGAAAATTAATGACATTTTTGTGCAATTTGTAACATCTTGGTTAAGAATTACAGAAAGTTTTATAACAGTTTTGTTGTACAGCAGATTATAGTAGTCAGGAACGGAACCGTCGAGAATGTTACTTCTATATATAAATACGATTGCAAAGACACAATGAGTTAGTCATTTGGAAGATTCGGTACGCGATAGAATAAAAGCGAAAGTGAGTAGCAGACAAATAATAAGAGGTGTTAAGTAAAAATAATGGACTAATTGTAAATGGTTTATGAAGTGAATTAATAAATAATTGTGGAAATTGAAATTTTCAATTTAAAAAATAATAAGAATCACCACAGTACAAGAGCCGAACTTTGGTGGTATTATTGTATCAGAAATCGTTCATTCCGCTTAAACTTAAAAAAAATATCTCAACTAAGTAATTGGTTGCTTAACACATAACGGACTTAACACATAACGGACGGGTCGAATCTGTTCTGCTTTTCTCATTTTCCGGCAATTTTTTAGAAGAATTAAATAAACATGCATGTATGGTTTTAAAGCATTATATTGTAGTTTTATTAAATCAACATCATTTATTATAATATTTTACAAAGTTTTTATACAAAGTTATACAAAGAAAAAATAACACAATATGCATAAAATGAAAAACGAATGTAGCGTACTAAAAATTCAAGTAAAAACGTAAATCTACGTGGCCCGTCCAAGGAAGTGGCCCGTCTGTTAAGTGTTAAATTCCACTTTTAATCGATTTTTATAAATACCTCGGTTTCTAAAATATTTGCAAAATATCAGAAAAGCTGTGCAACTTCCGATTGGCCGTAAGCTTATTTTTGGTCTAAATGAGGTCTAAAATCTATATAACAGGTCTAGAAATAAAGTTTTAAATATTCTTGAAATGTTTTATTTTTGATGTTTCAATTAATTACTTGCAATGCTTATAAAACCACTTTGAAGGCCGGTAAAGCAGACCTTAAGTGATAGAACGGACGATACTTGCGGACGTAAGTCACTCCCGTGGTTCACACAGGTTTGGATTTTCAAATCGAAAGCTCAGTAAATAAATTATTTTATTTTATTAAAAAAGAGCCCATTACCGATAAAAAATTTATTTTAAGTCATAAATGATCAGTTATTAAACCTGCAAGGGCGCGAGTCTAAAGTGGTTGCACCTTAAGAGAAATAATGCAAAATGTGCTTGGCATTCTCTCCTATTGGACTAACAGTTGCGTTTCAATGTGGATCCACACCAAACTGAGTTAAATGTCTCTGCTTAAATTACGTTGGATTGACCTTCATTGATAACGCGAAGTAATTGGGGGCTCATTCTAGACATCAAACTAAGTGGAAATATAACATATCAGAGAGAGTAAAGAAAGCTACCATAGCGCGCACTTCAGTAAAAATGTCATTAATAAAAGATGGGGGTTAGAATCACACATTGTACATGGTCTTTATATTTCTTTATTGTATTGAAACACTGGAGATTCTGTTTCATCTCACACCCCTAGATATCCTAGGCAAACAAATGTCAGCGAGCCGAGCTATAAGGCTCAACTCCATCTCCATGTGGAACTGTAACTACACATGATACTTTTATTTTCTAAGCAACAGAAATATGTCAAATACCACCGACTATACCATCCCGTCATCATCTTTTGATCAGAGGTTTGGAGGGCTGGTTGAGAGAAGCGTTTCTGGAGACTGAAGGTGTTAATTTCTTCGCTGGTGTTTCAAAGATAAATGGCAAGGTTGGGTGCTTTTTTGTGAAGAATTAAATGTAAACTTCTCTTTTCGTCTCCCAGGCTTCTGCAGGATTTTTCAAACTGAACTAATCGCGATAAGGGAAACCGTTAACTGGTAGAGCTGTAATATAAGATCTGCAATGGATATTCGCATTTTTAAGGACAGTCTGGCTTCAAATAAGACGCCCAAATCCATTTCCTTACGTCAAAAGTAGCCCGTCTACAGTCTATCAATGGCCGACCAGTTCAACCCTCATCTGACGTGGGTGTCAGGGCGTTTCAATATAACGGCGAATGAAAAGGCGGATGAACTCGCTCGAGAAAGCACAACCTGCCACATTTCACCAAGCATATTAGCATGCAAAATAATAAATCATTTTTCGACTTTACCGTTTCTAGAAACCTTGTACATTTCCTTGGAAAATTGGTAAAATTTGTGCTGTACCGTGTCTTATACTCTTTAAAACTTGATTTTTCCTTTTAAACCGTATAAGATGTCAGCGTAGTGTGCTCTCGCAATAGTGACATGCAAGTTAAAAGACAATCGTTAAGATTACTTCTGAGTCTGGTTAGATTTAAGGGCATACTGATAAACCCAAGTTTCATCTGTAGTGATAAATGTGTTAATAAGACTGTGTAGATCCTTTTGTTAGTTATTATTCAATTACGAACTTGTTTCAATAAGTTAAATAACCTGCTACTAAAAACTACAGTTTTCACAGAATAAGTGCCCTTCTCTCATATCACGAATTCAATAACTCCCGGTAATATAAAATTTTTTTAAAAATTAGTCGGATATTTGATTATTCAGGGAATACTATTGAACCACTAAACATACCGGATGAAAATTTAATTTAATACTTTAAAATACAATTATTATGAATTACGAGGGCGGAATGAGAAGTCTGGTAAAAATGAATCAAGGAATAATATTTTCGGCCAAAAAAAATTTATTTTTCAACATAGTCGCCTTTTAGCTCGATAAACTTAGTCCAACGTTTTTCCAATTTTTCGATCCCTTCCGGATAATACGATTTTTCCAACCCGGCGTTTGTTGCATCGATCATCATCCCGTCATCATCCTCATTAGAGCCGAATCTCTTTCCGCCGAGCCATTTCTTTAAGTTCGGAAACAGGAAATAGTCGCTGGGGGCTAAGTAATTCATGAATTTTGTCTTGATGGAAGACAACTTTTTCTTCGCCAAATACGGTCGTTTTTTTCAAAATGTTGTTGAAATGGTCCAATAAGTTGCAGTAATTCGCCGTTGACTGTTCTCCCCTTTTGAAGGTAATCGATGTGGATTATGCCGCATGCACCCCAACAAACTGTGGCCATGACCTTGTTGGCCGATAAAACCGCCTTAGCCTTCTTCGACGCAGAGTCGTCTGTAGAAATCCACTGTATAGACTGTTCTTTGGTCTTCCATGTATAGTGATGGATCCATGTTTTATCCACACTTATGAAACGACGCAAAAACTCCTTTTTATTTTGCTTGAACATCGCTAAACCTGCCTCTGAAGTTGTCACACACCCAACGTCCGTATCATAGATTTTGTCAACCATTTTTGGTGTGGTGACTTCATTTGACGTTCAGGACGCGTTCAGCATCAGTTGTGGTTGTACGATCACAACGAAAATCAGCAAACCACTTGTGAATCATTTTAATCGATGAAGAAGTCCCCATAAAATTTTTCAAGCTTTGTTTTGGTGTGCGTAATAGTTTTTCCACGCAAAAAATAATGTTTAATTAACACACGAAATTCACTTTTTTCCATGTTTGCAAAAAACAATGGGTTGTTTGTTTTCAATGGCTGTCAAAACTGAACTAAATGACAGATCTGTCTGAAAATTTTAATTTGGTCTAGTGACAGATGGTATTGACACATGACATTACTACGCCCTCGTATGAACAATCCTTTCTACTGTGAAAAGGTCATTTGATTAAACGATTTAAAAAATTTGGAAGGCCTACTGAAAACTTGATCACCAAATAATTTTACCATAATGTTACTTCTAACAGTAATTGAATCGTCGTTGAAAACGAATGCCCGGTAAATTATTAATATTTACAAAATTAACGTAAAGTTTACGTAAACTTAATAATACCTGAATCGAAATCCGTTACCACCAAAATTATAATTTAGATTAGAAAGAGAAAACAAAAACTAAGTTGTGTACATTTAAATTAGTTTTTCATTTTTCCTCATTCCATTTCCAAGACTAAATTAACAAAAATTAAGAGAAACCTTTTTGTGTATAAGAAGCTGTCATTAAGGAAATTTGTATCTACATAACATAAAGTTTATTTGCAGCTGTTTAAATCTTTTTTTCCTAAAATTAGTCTTCAATTAAAAGAAAATGAAAATCAATTGAAATTTTTACTTTAAAACCTAAAAAAAAATGATTCAGATAGTTGAAGTGTTTAACGATGAACTTTACTGGTTCGTGATATCTCTGTCTGTCTGGTTTCTTAAATAAAACAGATTTATGGTTAATGTATATATTCGATCAAAGTGGATTTTATATGGTGATTTATTTCTTTTGGAATTTTTTAATTAAGATTAATCGTGCATGGTTTAAAAATGTACATTTAAAAGAAAATGGTTTATCACGTAATGATAAAAATATTTTATATTATGTATTAGGTTATTAAATAATAGTCTGGTCAAAAGTACATATTTAATACAAAAATCGATCACAAACAATTTTATTTTAATTATAAAATATTGGAAAAATATATTATGAAATAACACAGTACTTATGTCGGATGTAGTACAACATTAATTGAGGAAGCATTTCTGATAATACAAAGGAAATTATTTTTGGATTTTCCGATGGGCATGATGATGTAAAATCATGTCATTTTATAAATACATAAATGGTTTTCCATCGTTGCACAACAACAAAAACAATGAAATAATTGCACATAAATGATAAATGAATTTTCATGTTTTTTAATTTTAATTAAATATTGGGAAAAAATGTAATTATCTTCGTAGATATGAGTATTTTTATGTGTTTGAAAATTTATTGAAATGTTTCAATTGGCCTAGTTTATGGGATCGATATTACAAAACAGTATTTATCTGCAGTATTATAATAGAATTAAGGATAATTGTACCAATTTTATTTTCTTAAAGAAATTAAATTAAAATTCTTTAGTTATTTTCAGTGAGATATGCACATCGGCACACCCAAAAAATTAAAATGAATTCAAAACGAAAACTATTCAAACTTAATTTCCAAGAATAATATGTAAGACCGCCGCTTTGTTTCTAAATAATAAAATTAAGTCAACATGACTCATTCGGTCGTGCACACATCATAATTTTTCAATAAAAACGGATTATATTGATAACAAGTAACATCTTAACTATACTATTTAACACGTTCCACGCTAATTAAGAAATTAAATGCACACATACTTATTCATACCTAAGAAAATTCGAAGGCGGGAGACCGATTTGAGTTATTTGATCACGCCAAAATATTCAAAATCAAGTTTTAAGAAGTCTATACATAATTCAGGTATAAAATGTAGAACAAAATATTACATACACACTTACTACCGCATATAAACACGAATAAACTGATGGTACAATATTTTTGGTCTCAACCGTTTCATAGACATTACGATATAATCTTAAGATAAGTATTTAATAAAGAAGTTTTGAGCCAAAACGAGTTTTAAACTACATAAATCTTGAAGTTAATCTTTCTCCGCCTTAAATCTTAATAAACGTACATACACACTGAAATATAAGTAATAATTATATATAAGTAAATAGGTAAAATAAAAAATGTTACCTCTATGATGCCTCAGATGATGTTGTCCATTTGTATTTCCACAACATGGTTGCTCGTAATAAAAATTCCATGTGTTCTCGTAATCACTGCATACATTATCCACAAATGATAGTAATATAATTAAATTTAATAAAATTAAAATTATCGATAAATTTTTTATCTCCAACATTTCTCTTAATTTAAATAAATTCATGTTGGTGTGCGCACCAAGAACACTTTTTGCTATGCGCGCGGAATTGTTGAAAATGCCACGAATATTAACACGAAAAAATTTATATAAAAAAAAAAATTTAAGTAAAAAAACCAAAAAGAAACTTAATTAAACTTTAAGAAATTTAGCATAATATTTAAGTTTTTCTTCTTCTTATTCTTGGTTATGCTTAAGAAATATATTATATCTTAATTTTATTAGTTTTGAATTTTTCTTTTGAACAGAGGGTATTTTATTACAGCAACTATAACTCTCTACACTCAAAACTAAAACAGAGAGAGAAAAAGAAAAAGGTAAGTTATAAATTTTGTGTTCTTTTATTTCAAAATATTATTCTTCTACATTATTAAGATATGGGTAAAGTATATGTTTGGTAATAAATCAAAAGATCATCTTCAAGGGAAAAAATTAAGATGTTTTGTGGGGATATGAAGTATCTTGTAATTTCCGGTGTGTTTGTATCCTTATAAGTATAACAACAAGAAACAATTTTCATCGGGAATACACGTATATTTCTGTCGTTAAGTTTTATATTTTCGGAAACAGTATTCTATTAAACTAACTTTATATTTACTTATATGAAATAATGCTATTAAATTGTTACGAGTGTGTTTGACACTCTAATCGTTTCTTTGGTAAGCAACCAAATAGAATTTACTTGACAGTTTGTTTATGACTAAACCAACAAAACTAAGTATCGAGTTCGATCACATGGTCGCTGACTTATGTAAATTATTTTAAATGATTAAGAAATATTTCTTTCTTGATTCATCTTGGTCTATGAATCTATGATAGATAAACAGTAGCATAAATCAGTCGAAACGAGTATTCCGAATAAAGTAAAAGCTGCACCTTACACGATTAGCAAATATACTCACCAATCGAATATAATCAAACCAGAATTAGTTTGTACAGGTATAACCCTAAATTTTGAACGCCAAACTTTAATTTTACTATGATAATTAAAGGATTGTTGCTTTATGGTTCAAATATTTGTTACCGATAAAGACTGAAGAGCGGATATTTCGTAAATTAAAACCTACCAATTATTTCAAAATTAAGGATAACGAAAACTTTTAATATTCGGGAATAAAATAAATTATTTTCGAGAATTAAGAAAAATAAAGCGAGGCGGGCTTATATTTCCATCAGTAAGAGATCGCTTAACCTGTCAGTTCTTTGGACTTTCACTTATGGCAACGGCAGTTCCATTTGCTAGCCGGTGTCACATAAATTAATGGTGTCAATTCCCCATAAGTTATGCAGAAAGTTATCTAAATTCATATGTAAAGCACGCAGCGTTATGAAAGCTCTCTGAGAAATTGTAGATCGCCAGGTTTTTTAAGTCCAGGCAACTTTCCAATACATAGACCGTAGAGTAGAAAGCTCCTCATCCCAGATGAGTTCTAAGAACTTTAAGTAAATTAAATGCAATAATACGTGTATGCTCTTTGTCACTCATTTAATCACCAAGCAATTAGTTTAAGTCACCTCGTAGAGCTACGTGGTACTTTGACATTGGCGAACTTCCGCGTAAGAAATGATTTTTCTGTTTTTATTGCTTTAGCAACTTTGGGAAATACTGAAAATTTATTTATTAATAATTTTGCAAAAAAAAACTTTTTACTGAACGAAACTTTCAGTATGTAAACAATTAATATAGTCATAGAAAAACAAATGCATTCTCACTATGACACTTCATATCGTTCAGTTTTCTTCGAAACAAAAACAAAGTTAAAGTCGACGAGTTACACAGAGACACGTTAAAAAACGTTTGTGTCAGAAGCGCTGAGAGCAGTATGGTACTAGTTGTAGCGTGACTCGCCAAATCTTCCATCGGCGCCTCTCCATTACTACTTATAATTCCTCTAGCGTATGGTAAATTTTCTTTCTAAAAGCAAGATGATCTATATATCTGTACTAGTTGGGATTTAATCTGATGAATTAATAAATTCGTTGAATGATTAAACCGAAATACAATTATATGTATAACGCAAAAAGTAATCAAGCCCAAACTAGGTTTATTGGCGTTAGCTAAAGAATTAGGCAATATATCCTCAGCTTGTAAAGGTATGGGGTATAGTAGACACTTATTATCGCTTTAAAGAGCTTTACGAAGGTGGCGGAGAAGCGAAAGGTAGCCGAAAAAGTGGTAGTAGATTTAGCCATTGAGAATCCTATTTATGGCCAACTACACGTTTCAAATGAATTAAAAAAGTAGGTATCATTATTTCTCCAGGTGGTGTTCGTTGTATCTGGTTGAGGCATGATCTGAATAACTTCAAGCAACGCTTGAAAGCGCTAGAAGCTAAAATGGCCCAGGAGGGTTTAGTTTTAATAGAATCGTTATAGCACAATTAAGTGCTTTAGAAAAGCAAAATGATGCATTTGCAGATAGACAAATATTATTGTTACATCGAGGTGAGGTTACCGAGATGTTGGAAGTTTAAAATTGTAATTGTGATTATACTTTGTAAGTTCAAAATATTTTCAATATTTTTGTAGTTTTGTCCCCTGATGATGGGGTAATTGCCAAAAGCTCGGAAAATTTGGTTGTTTAATTAGATCTATTTAAAAAATATTTAACTACACTTTGCTGGGAAAAAACGGGAGCACGAAGCGTCTCAGAACAACCTAGTATCTCAATGTTAAATTAAGCCTTAATATGCTTTCAAAAACCTTATTTTTACAATTGCAGGGGTAATTTAATGTTTTCACAAAAAATTATCTTAACTACTATGTAAAAGTACATAATTCCTTTATTAAAAAAATTTTAACTTTTTGTAATACTTCTTCAAAAGTTTGAACGTACACCTGCTTTCGAACTAATGAGAAATTGATAAAATATTTTGTAGTCTCATCAGAACGTAATCATCATCATACAAAAATAATGTAGAATAATCCATACTCAGCTAGGTACAGCTGTTGGTATTCTCCTTATTCTAATTTCCGCGCCTTGTCGCCTAAAAAATATCCGGATATAATTATTCGTAATAATCCAACAATACGAATTTTTATATATATAAATTTTCTAGCTGGCTAAATCGGATTTCTCTAAAAAAGAAAATTTTTCTTGATTTGATTTTTTATTTTTAATTTCTTGGCTAAGTCAATGTCAAATTATTTGAAAGCTCAGCATACGTTAAACTCAGATTTGTCGATCAATTTGCATTAAATATTAGGCACATGTTGCATTGTAAGCATTAGAATCATATATATGTGATCGAAATGAACCAACCATAAACTTCAGCATGAGCCACTTAGCATTAATATGTACATGGAGATGATCTACTCTATTATTAAATCATTTATCTAAAAAACTTGTATATAACTTATTAGCGATAATAAGGTGTTGAGAACATAAGTCGACCAGATGATAGAAATGTGGCTCAACTGGCGATGGTTCGCGCCTTTCGTTGACGTTATATTCCATTTCTTCCAAGAAACTCCTTACGAAAATTTTGGGATACTTATGCGTATTTATATTCTAAAGGGCATTTTGAAACGGAATAAGTAAATAACAACGAGAAGGAAAAATGTTAGCTGCCAACGAGTTTGATATTTAAATAAGAAACAGTATTCGGAAAACTCGGTATTTTACAAACCCTAATTTAAATATGAAATAAATATAAACAAATTTAATGAATTTGTTAATTGTACTCTAACTCGCAGAAAATTCGAATTCGAGAAATTAAAAGCTTTACAAATTAGTTACTAAAATTAAAATTTCTATGTGAATAATTTAGCCCATTTAAGTACAGCAAATCATTAAAATGGACTACCGTACTTAAATTCTGGGAAAACGTTTAAAGGATTGAAAAATAAGTAGTTAATTAGTAGAAGAATATACATTTTTAATAGATAACCAGCTGCTTTATTAATAAATTCATGGTAAGTTACAAGAGTGTTTATTTTTTGGAATTTAAAACGGATTTATTAAAATATTGTCCATCCAAGATGATTACCATGTTACCAATATAACGGGTTATCCAATTCGAGGTTGATAAAGTAGAAATCTGTATACCGACATCTGTCAAAGATAAACGTCAAGTACGCTGTCATTTATTTAGTTGACATTTTGCCATTTAAGAATATGGAGCATTTAACAATCGACCAACGCGTTAAAATTATTAAATCTTATTATAAAAATAGTGATTCTGCCGTATCCACATTTCGCGCTTTACGAGCAGATTATGGTCGTCATAATCGTCCTACAAAGCAAACCATATTGAATACAGTGAATAAATTTGAACAAACTGGATCTGTTACTGATATTGTAAGGTCTGTGCATCATCGAAACATTCGCAATGCTGAAAATATCGCTTCTGTAGCTGAAAGTGTGGAAGAATATCCAAATTTGTCAATTCTTCGTCGAGCTCAACATTTAGGCCTATCTTATGGCTCATTATGGCGCATTTTGCATCTGGATTTGCATCTTCATCCGTATAAAGTCCATTTGACACAAGAGCTAAAGCCTGCTGACCATGGACAACGAAGAACATACGCAAATTGGGTGTTGGAAAAACAGGCCGTCGATGCTGATTTTTCGAACAAAATTTTCTTCAGTGATGAAGCTCATTTTTCGCTTGGTGGATACGTTAATAAGCAAAACTGTAGAATTTGGGGCTCAGAAAATCCACAATTGATTGTAGAGAAGCCATTACACCCGGAAAAAGTCACTGTTTGGTGCGCATTGTGGTCTGGTGGTGTGATTGGGCCGTATTTTTTTGAGAACAACCATGGACGAACCGTTACCGTCAATTCTGAGCACTATGGCCGCATGTTAACCGATTATTTTTTTACGAAAATCGAAGATTATGATCTTGACGATATGTGGTTCCAGCAGGATGAAGCAACCAGTCACGTAACACGAGCAAATCGAGATCTTTTGCAAGAGAAATTTCCTGGACGTTTGATTTCGCGATTGGCTGATGTCAATTGGCCTCCAAGATCCTGTGATTTAACGCCTTTGGATTTCTTTTTGTGGGGCTATGCGAAAGATCGTGTTTACGCAAACAATCCTCAAACTCTTGACGAATTGAAAACTAATATTCGTAAGGTAATGGCCGAGATACCGCCCGAAATGTGCCGAAAAGTCATTCAAAATTACCGCAAAAGAATCAAGGCCTGTAAGAAGTCCCGTGGAGGACATTTGAATGATATCTTGTTTAACTAAAAATGGCAAGGATCAATCTGTAAAATGAAATAAAAATTACAATACATTCCGAATATTTTGTGTGTTTTTTTTTCAGTTTACTTTATCAAGCTTGAATTAGATAACCTTGTACTTATATACCGTCGGTCATAAGTATCGAGGCTAACTAAGTACTAAAAATCGTTTTTTTTTGCAAAACACGATCTTATCCAGCAACGTAGTTTCCTTCAAGAGTGATACATTCAGTCCAACGCTTTTCTAACATGACATCGATATGTTTTACAGAACGATTTATCTTTGGCCTCAAAACAGACGTTTGTTTCAGCAAATCTTTTTCCTTGGAGGCCTGCAAACAGATAGAGTCGCTGGGAGCCAGATCCATAGAATACGTGGATGGAGAATGAATTTATGCAATTGTGCCATCGTAGCCAACGACTTGTGATACGGTGCATTGTCATTGTGAAAGAGCACTTTTTCTCTTACACTTAGGACCGTTTTTTGGAATTTCTTACTTTAAACGCACCGCTAATATCATTAAATATTCGCTGTTGATTGGTCGTTCCTTTTCAAGATAGTCAACGAAAAAAATACTTTGCGCGTCCAAAATACAGAGACCAAAATCTTACCGGCCGACATTTACGATTTTGGGTTGCGCTGGACGGCTTTCACCGGCTGCTGACCACTCAGCAGACTGACGTTTTGATTCCGGAGTGTAAGTGGCTATAATACTGACATATGGCGCGACAATTTCAAGTTTGATCTTCATTTTTACTTAGAAAATACCAGATATTTGAGGAGCTGGGATACTTTTTAAAACATTTGTTTATTTAAGAATGAGATATTAGTAATAGAAAATGTTAAATGAAAAACAATTTTCATTTATAATTTTAAAATTTTAGAAAAAACGGTATGTTGTACATAATATTGAGCTATTGAAAAATTCGTCTTTCTATTATTGAGAATTTTTGTTCTCTATACAGGCTTCTCTATAAAAACTTATCAAAATACTTGTATTTTGCTAAATGTCAATTATAAAATATCTAAGGCACCAAAGTAGAAACAAATAATCTCTTATTATTTGTTTCGACTTTGGTGCCGAAAGCAAAACTTTATTTTGTAACTTTATTTCACAAGTAAATTAGCGATAGTAAACTCAAAATAACAATTATGGGACCGAAAGCGACATTTTCGCAGCTTAGTATGCTAACATTTTGATTTTATATGAAAATGATGTTGCTACAGTTATTTAGTTGTGCTAATACGCAAGATTTGATAATTTTACTATTTAAATCGTTGAGAAAATGTTCATGCAATTATAGAAGCTTTTCTTAACGCATTCGAGATACTAGATTCCAAATCAAAAAGATAATCTAAATCAAAATTTGAATGGAATTTTATATTTTCAATTTGAACTGATCCAAATCAATGGGTAAAAACGACGATTCCTAAAAGGTTAATAAAAGCTTCGCTTGAGACTGGCGTTACATCTCTTGGAGGGATTTGGTCGCCTTATTGAGGTTACTGTAATCGAGTGATTTTCGAATTGATGCGTAACTGGCCCATTTAATACTACTAGGTATGTTAGAATAAATACTAATTTACTATTATTTAAACGTTATTCTACAATAAAAATTAAATGATACTAAAAATTGTTGGTACTTCAATGTGTACTCATTGCAGACCAGATGGTACACAGATGGGGCTTTAGAAAATCGGGAAAAATTGAAAACTACCCGGGTTGAATCCCGATAAAGGCAACGATACACATGGTGTTTTTCAACATCTGGTTTCCGTCGGTGATATGACTGAACACAACTATAATGACGCCTCAGAGGGAGGAGAGATATATCCTCCAGGTCAGTCGTATGAGTGGTTTTGGTTTTTATCGAGAAGAAATGAAATCTGCTGAACAAAATGCGAATGATAGTCTACTATGGAGCAAGGGGCTCAAAACTGTAAAAATATTGGATTGGTCAATACCCCTCTCTATATAGTAGAAGAAGAACCCGCAAATGGGCCTTCATGGAGCTAAGAAATATATATAATCCACCATCTTCAAATATTTGGCTCTTCTGCCATTATTAAAGCCGATTGGTCCGGTTTATTTATTTAATCTTAGACTAATTCAAATATTTTTAATTTATTTAAACCGGAAATAGATAATTTTATTTACAATAAATAGAATTTCGAGTTTCTAGGTTACACAGACATGTTTTGGATCTTTTTTTTTAGTGAGCTAAATATGGATTCTATACTGATCGTTGCCATTTTGGTTAATTCGTGCCCAAACTATCATAAATTTTTAATGTTGTAATTGGGACAGTAAAGTGATGCGTTCAATTGAAAATGAACTTCTTATAATAAATAAACATACACCTATCTTAACCTAATGCTGACATATGCATCAGTCAAAGGGACCAAGTTATTTATTCACTGTTTCTAATACTGCAAAACTATTTTAACAAAAATATATATTTATTTCCAATATTTTCAAATGAATAAAGTCAAATAATTAAATGTATCATTTAATTGAAAAAACTGTATTTCAAAAGGTAATTAACACTTTGTTAGAAACTATTACAAAAATAAAAAAACTCAAAATTTAAAGCAAAATGCTGAGAAATAGTTGCAAAAAAGTGCGTTTTCGATGTCTATCAGATTACAACTGATTTATATTATTTTTAGTAAAAGAATTTTAGATTGTATTAGAAGAAGAAATAATAATTTTAGTATATTAAGTAATATTCTTACAATTGAACAAATCCATGATATATGTCAGTAATGCCGTCTATGCCAATATTATTGCCGTTTACCCTAGGTCAATGTTTCGTGTTTCAAACAATATCATCACCAACGCAAAAATCCTCCAAACAGTGCTCTGAGTCATCGACGCGTAGCTGTTTTTGATCCAATGTCATCCAAGCGCGGCAACCACTTTGAACACAGCTTTCTCATGGACAAATAATCATGCAAAATAGCATAAATGTTACGGTCAAAGTGCATAATTGGTCATTATATATAATTACCGGTTATTATACAAAATTACCAACTACGTCGGTAAATATGATAATTTTTTTAGAATTAGTCACTTTTACTGGTGGTTATATATAATTACAATAATTAAATAAAATTTATCATTTTCACCAACTGGTGATTATATATAATAACCGATTAAAATGAGAAATTGACCACACTATCTTTTGATATCTTTAAGGTGTCGGCTATATCACGCAACATCACCTGACGGTCTTCTAAAACGATTTTGTGCACTTTTCTTTATTTTTCCTTGAATAACTGCCGAATTCGGGCAACCAGAGCATTCAGCATCATCGGTGTTTGTACGGCCACTTTCGAAGTAGCAGAGCCCCTATAACACTTATCAAGCCATTGCTTTCTTGAACGCTATTTTTTCCCATCAAAAACAAATTCATTTTTTTTTTCATTGATTTGAAAAGAACAAAACTAACGTTACTGATACTACTGTAACCTATAAATCAATGGTTGGCACTTCCTAAAAATCATTTAAGTTTTTCATTAAATGCGCTATCTATGTGCCAGTTTCAGGACTTATTGACCAACGTAATACATGATATAAAGAGTACGCAGAATTAGTTATTTATTTTAAAATATTTGAAGAAAAACTATTTAATAAATTAGGTAATCTTGAATGTGCATAATTAATAAGTAAATATAAGAAATAAAAAATATTCTTATTTGTTTTTAATTGCGTCTCCTTATTTGTTTTTAATTTTTGAATCCCGCTCAAAAATAAAATTGACGGTAGAAAACTGGAAAATTCAATTTTTCAACACAGGGAGAAATTTATTCGTAGACTTCAGAAAACGTATTTCAATGGATAATTTATTAAAAGAACATAAGAACAAAGAAGTTCATCATCAACATGTTCATCATCACTTTGAATATTTAAAGGTGTTTTAGTGGCAGGATGTTGATAATTTTAAATAACGACCAAGAAGGTATTCTGCTTTTGAAATGCATCAGGCTAAGTAAGAATTTCTTGAGCAATAATTTTGGGTCGAATTGTCTCAAAATAGGTCCCACTGCAACAGCAAATACCATAACGCAACCTAGATTCGACCAGAGCACGATAATAAATTCAAAGTTCATTGAAAGAACAGTTCGAGCGCAAGAGATACATTTTCCGAATGCACGTATTAAATTAATTAGCTATTATTATACAAAAGTCAATCAAACATTCCCTTCTACCAGCTTTTAATTTGAAACGAATTGTGGTACTTGGCATCAACATTAGTAGTTGTAATTTAAATGTTAAAATCATCACTGCTTATTTTTCGGGTGGATTATTTCAAGATAATCAGTATGTTGCAACTTGCCAAATTATGTCTCTGAGCTAAGTATTTGTAAGCATTTTCGAGAAATAAATCAGTTTTTTTTCCCTTGCGCCATAACTAAAATTCCCTCGGATTGAGGCTATACAGATTTAGAATAGGCATGCAAACAGCTTATTTGAGTAAAACCATCAATCCACATATTACATCTGTGGTGACTTACTGGTGACAGGTTGGAATAGCTCTATATAACGAATTGATTAACAAAAATTTTATTACCGAAAACCCGAAAGAATCTACTTACGTATTTTTCTCCCAACTCTAAATATGGTTCGGTATTAGATTTTGTAATAACTAATAATAAAAATAATACAACCTCCGAACTAAATATGAGCTCAGTTAAGAACATTTCCCAGTGTGATTTCAGTTATATTTAAACAATATAGAGCTTAATAAAACATCCAGTATTCGAATGACCTTAAAACCTATAACTATTAATAGGCTCAAGAATAAAAAATCTTCGGAGGACGACAATCTAAACAATCGTATTATTAAAAATCTTCACGTAAGACTGTAGTATTTTAAACCCAAACCTTCAACTCATGCATAAGACTATCGTACTTTGCAAATAAATGGAAAAAGGGCCAAATAATTCCTATATTTAAACCTGACAAAGACAGAAGTAACGCTAATAGCTATAGACATATCAGTCTTCTTAGCCAAATTAGTAAACTTTTTGAACGAAGTATACATAAAAGAATTAATGAATTCGTATTGTCCAAAGATATACAACCGGAAAACAATTCGGTTTCCAAAATGAACAAACTGCCAACTGGCCTTGTGCTATTTGATATTGAAAAGGCATTTGACAGAGTATGGCATGATGGATTATTATACAAAATAATCAAACTAAATTTTCCCTCATATCTGATTAAATTAATCCAACATTTTAGTTCTAATCGATCCTTTTATGTCTCTATTGACAAGGACGTATCTGCTCTAAAGCCAATAATCAGCGATGTACTCCAAGGGGCTGTACTATCTCCTATTTTGTATAACATTTTCACATCAGATATACAATTTTTAGGGAAGATACTGAATACGCATTATATGCGGATGACGGCGATTTACACGTCATCAAAGTGCCCGGATGAAGTAGTGGATATCCTCCAAAAAAATATTGACGGTCTCGTCGAATACTGCAATAAATGGAACATCAAATTGAATGATAGTAAAACGCGTGCTACATTCTTTACTAGAAGACGAGCTTCCGATATTTACCGAGTAACAATGTTTTAAAAATTAATAATTCCCGTTTAACATAGCAAGAACATGTAAAATATCTAGGAATACATTAGACAAAAAATTTACTTTTAAAAACCATATTCAAACAGTTATTTTAAAATCCCATTAATATGAATAAACTGTTGTACTCGCCTATTAAAAAAAATCATAATTATCTTGGGTTCCCTTCATGGAGTCAATGTGCAAATTCTCACCGTAAAAACTACAAAATCTACAAAATAAATGCCTGAAAATTATTTATGGAAAACCTAGATTCTATTCAACTTGTCACCTACATCATAGATCAAATGTTTCATTATAGTTAGAAATAGTTGAAACTATCCAGAAAATTAACACAGAAGAATTTAAATTAAGTTTATAAAACCTTTTGAATTTAAAAACAATTACAACAGAGTTAATGTGAACGTCCATAATATTAAGAATAAGAAAAATATGTAGTTTATCAGTGTATCAAATCTTCTAAAATATACATGGTCATATGTTGTGTGGTTAGTATTAGTTTTTTGGCGGGATTTCTAATGCATACATATTATTTTGTGTTAGTTGTCCATCGTAACGCAAGTGTGCAACATCAAGTGCCGTAATTAAGTTTTGCTTACCAAATTCTTAAGGAATTTGCAATCATAAAATAAAGTTTAAATGCAATGTAATTTATTCATAAATGCCTGATTGCGGATCGCGCAATCCGCGTTATGTACATAACCTAACAATTTTAAATACGAATTAATTGTACCAAAAATGTTAATTAAATTACCAAATGTTTTTTAACGTATAAATTAGATGTTATTTTTTGTGGTGGACTAATTTGGACCTACAGTTTTGTAAAGAATTTTCTTGTTTTTGGAAAGCCAATTTAATTAAAAACGCCAAAAATTTTAGTCTAAAAGGAAAATTGTCCAAAATTGTATTGAAGGCTCTAATGTGGATCGCGCAATCCGAATTAGGTGACAGTAGAGAAATATTTTGTACATAAATAGGATTGTGCTAATAAATTTTATGATTCCTATAGGTTTATTATATATAAGTAGTTATTAGAGCAAAAATAGAATGGCAGCCAAAAATTTCGCAGAAACTAACGAAAAATCTAAAGAAGCCTTAAGTAATGCCCTAGAACCTGTCAATAATGGTATGACTGTTCATACGGCCAGTAAAACCTTCAAGTGCCCAAAACAAAATTATACCACTTCAAGAAGAATCTAAGTTGTGATGTTAAACAAGGAGCACCAAGCATTTTTTCTGAAGAGCAGAAGGGTCATTTATGTTCATGGATTGACCATATGGCAAAAAAGCGGTTTTCCCATATCAAAGGAAATTTTACTAGATTGTGTACAATTACTTGCTAAAGATTTGCAAATTGCACACAAATTTATAGATGGTAGACCTGGTAACTAATTCTAAACATTATATTTATATTTATGCTCATCTTATAATATAATATTTCTTGATAGGTCGTCACTGGTACGAAGGCTCTTTGAAAAGAAACCTTTCAGTATCTAAGCAGTATCTAAGAGAGTAGCACAATTTCTGATCAAGAGTCGTGCACAAGTTACGCAAACTAAAATAAAGGACTGGTTCACAGAAATAACAGAGTATCTAGAAACAAACGTATACTTGTCTATATTCGGCAATCCGGAGCGAATTTTTAACTGTGGCGAAACCGCCTCTTTATAAGTCCCAAAGAAAACTCGGTTTTAGTCACAAAAGGACAATAATCTGTTTATTGATTGGTAGCTAATGATGAGAAAGAAAATGTAACAACACTTGTCATGGGTAGTGCGATAGGGAAACTTGGTCCTTTAATGGTTGTTTTACCTTATAAATGAATTCCTCTTAGCATAGCTAGAAGCATGCCAGCCAGTTGGGGAATAGGACGAAGTGATTCGGGTTTGAGGACAGGGGAAATGTGTTTTAAGTATATAGCTAATATATTCTATCCTTGTCTCACAAGCAATAGCATCCAATTTCCGATTATTCTTTTTTTAAATGGCAAATGCGCTTCGACCAAATTCAACATCACTCCTACAACCAATGAACGTGGCATACTTTCACCTTTTAAACTGGAGAAGCAGTTAACAAGTGGCGAATGCCATGAGAATGGGTCGTGATTTAGCACCGGTTCTTTCACCAATTTTAAATAATCCAAGCTTTGGAAAAAATTTGATTGGCGGCTTTAAAGCTTGTGCTTTGTGCCTTCTAGATTCAAACGCGGGTAATTACAGTAAACTGTTCAGCCGTAAATATCAAGGATTACCGCCAGAGGAAATGAGAAACAACGAAAATACCACTGCTACCGCTAGAAATGAGTGTTTTAAAATTCTACAACAAAATCGCGACCATCTTCAGCGTTACTTAGGAATTAAAAAATTAGCCAAATTCGAGGTCTTTCATCTATAATTCCTGGAATGGCGACACAGAGGATGCGGCACTATTTAATTATTGGAAAAATCTAAAACCCGAAATTGTTTCGAACGGTGCTATTGATGATAATGAACTGGAAGTAGAGTCACGCGTACAAATTGGAGAAACAAGCTTAGTCAACAATTTAGCAAATATCGATGGAATTGAACTTGACCATGACGAACTTTTGGGTGCTAATTTGAATATTATATTGAACATAAATATTAGGGGCTCAGTAACAGTAAACCATGAGCCCCAAACACCAGTCAGACTCCATTTAAACAAAATTTAATTTGGCCATCGCCTGTGGATTCACTACCAACAAATAAAAAGAGACTTCCAGCAGTGGTATCCTCTGAGCAATGGATTAAATATACCAAATCAAAATTGGACAAAAAAGAAAAGGAGCAGAATGAAAAACAACAACGAAAAAGGCAGATTATGAGACATAATAAAATAAAACCCACAAAACCAGAAGAAAAACAGATAGATATTAGAGTGGAAAGGGTTGGTCCTGACTTTAAACTTCAACAATATGTAATTGTACAATATGAAGGTGAATTCTTCCCTGGAATTATACAAGACAGGAACAGCGAAGAATATTTTGTAAAAGTAATGTGTATGAGCAATGTTATTCAAGCCTTAGTAGAACTGATTAACGCCAGAGGAGTTTATTCACAGAATTTCAGAATTTATTAAAATCTTAAATATCTTTATGTATGTGATCTTTACAGATCTTTACTTATGTGATGTGATGTGAATGAAATGTACCTTTATCTGATATTATTTTTGATTTTCACATATAAAATGTATGTACGAGTACGTATAAGATTTATTTGTTATCAAATTTAATTGTTAGTTATAAAAAATCCATCTACAAAATGTTAGTTTTAATTCAGAAGTTTGGAAGTTTGATCATTGCATTCGTTAGTTTTATGGACATAAGAGATCCGCTTTATGGACATAATCGATCCGCTTTAGGAAACTGAATTTTTAAGGCGATCCATTTTATGTACCTTAGTACATATTACGTAACATTTATGTTGATAATTGATCCGGAAAATTGAAAAATACAATATTTTATAAAATAAATTACAAATATTGAACTGGTACTCGAAAATATGGAAAGGTTAGTAAACATTTAAATACCGCATATGATATAGCAATCATAAAGCCCTTGAGTTTTAAATAGCGATCCGCAATTGGGACGTTTACCTCAGATAATTTTTAAAGAAAAATTTTACGTATAAGAGGTACCAAATTACCTGATTCTAAAACTGACAACAATGTTAGTGCCAAAGTCGACACAATACTTAAAAACCTTCACTTCGATGACCTTTACACATTTGTCTTCGTTGCATAAAAAATACACAGAACGCCTTTTAATAAAGTAATTTATCAACATCGAATTTCCAACCAAGAATGCTAACAACAACAACAGCAACGTTATAATTACAATAATTTATATCTGCATCGAATTTGAAACATATAATTTAGTTTTGGAATATCGAAAGAATTCCCCATCATTGAACATGTTAACAAAGAAATTAACTTATTTCTGTTTGTTTGCCGTCTTCTATACAGCAGACTATAGAGACTCATTCTCTTTCTTATACAGCCATAAAAATTGCACAGCATGAACTTACACTACTTATAAATACATATACATATGCATATATATAAAACAATAAAATGAATATAACTAAGAAGAGAACGTCTTGCAAGATAGTTTTCAATTTTCTTGAAATTTAAATTTAGATTAGAAATATAAAAGCGCGAAGGGAACAAAAGACCGATCTCTAGAAATTTTGTTGTGTAGTTAGTATAGTGTAAAACATATATAATATACAAAACCACTACATGTAATATGCACACAGTAAACACATTAGCGTATTGCCGACGGTAATAAATGTATTTGTGTTGCTCCGACTTCTTACATGCACACGTATACGTTCTTTATTTATAATATTTATAAAGAAAACGAAACAATGTTTCTTACAATCCCAAATATCTTTATGTAAGCAGTAAGAAATAATAAAATACTAAAACCAGTTTTTTGGTTTTATAAAGAATTTTGAACTCAAATGGTTTGGTTTGTATTGAGTATACTTAACGATTTTGCATTTGTTTCGAGTACTTACATGTACAACTTTTAAATTGATTCAAACGAAACGAGACCACAACCAAAAGATGATTTTGCTTGGGTATTCGACATGTGTAAAATCATTGAATCACCCAAAACAGGTAGAAATGCTATAAGTATAAAAAAAGCAAAGAGATGTGATTTTGTTTGCATCTCTTCTACCTGTGTGATTAATGAATAGTTTAAATAATATGTGAGTGTTTACTACGGGGAGTTGAACGACAAAAAATGGATCGGTTCATAAATCGGTTATGGTCAAAAAATATTATATTCTCTTACAACAATTATTTGATGTGACGTGTTAATTTCTTTAAAATCGTTCGAGTGGAAAGAAACAATTATTGGTTTAATGGGTTCAATTCAGGATTCGTAATAATCAAGGGCAAAAAATTGCCTTGAGAAAACTAAGAAAATATGTTGTTTAAAATGTGCTAGGGGATTGTACAGTAAGTAATTACCGATTAGTAACAGCATAAAGTAATCAATTTTATGTAGTTCCCTCT
The DNA here is from genome assembly GCA_963691935.1 of Nephrotoma guestfalica. Classification (NCBI taxonomy): domain Eukaryota; kingdom Metazoa; phylum Arthropoda; class Insecta; order Diptera; family Tipulidae; genus Nephrotoma; species Nephrotoma guestfalica. The sequence goes on from OY829915.1 coordinate 166,225,301, forward strand.
TGTGTTTAAAAACAACATTTGATGTTAATTTTAAATTAACGATTAGTTACAACAATATAACGCAACATGATTCGTAATGAGAGAATTTTTAGTTTTTACACTTTAAGTATGCCAAGTGAGGTTTTTTTAAACGTCATTATATAATATGTGGGATGTTTCAAGTTATTACATTTTTTATCAGTTCACATCGGAAGTTATTTTATTACAAATACTTAGGGCAGAGATGGACTAGTTGGGCATCATAATTACCATTTCTAAACCAAATTCCTCAGTAATTGTAAAAATGTAAATGTGTTATCATAACACGCGTCTAAACACATGACGCCACCTAACCGAATCAGTTTCCTTCCTAGCGCGCGCATCCAACTCATTCGTTACTCAAATATTTTTTTTATTTTGTAAGTCAAAACCTTTAACAAAAAGTTCGTTTTCTTCACTGGTAAGAAGATACAAAGGGAAAATCATGAAAATATGTTTTCTTTATTCCGTTTAATGATAAAACCGAAAAAAATTATATCAAAGGGCATATTTTATGATTGAAATATGTTAAGTATACGTACGTATACGAATATGTATACACAAGATGAAGAAACCTGATTCAACGGAAAAATTAAGGAAAAACATGTATTACGTTCCTACAAAAAATCGTTTCCCAATTTTCTTTATCACAAGAAACATTTTTATTTTGTTATCTTGTTTCCCAATTCTACGCGATCATACCGCGAAATCTTATTAAAGTTAAATATACGAACACAAGTTTTTTTTGGTATTTTTTATTTTAATTTAATTAAATGTTTGCTTCAAAAAATAATTATATATGTTTGAAATAAATTAAAAATTGAATTATATTCATGTTATGCACTCCGCTGTGTGTATGTAATTTTGTAAGTTGAACTAACTACTTACATGAGAAAATAAATTTAACGTGCACGCTTAGATTTAAGATGCGAAATATAAGTAATTAAGATATTTTAAATTTCGCGGTAAATGATAAAAGACAAAATTTGTTTTTACTGACTTAATTAGCCGCACATGTTGAGATTATAAATTGTATATGACGAACATGTGATGGATATTAATGAAATATAATTATTTTATGTGGATTGCGCTCAAGGGGATATCATAATTCAGTTATTTTACTTACTTACTTTACATCAAATAAGAGGATTAAAGAGGAACAGTAAGAAGATCAACACTTCATACATGTAAATAAGTAATGTTTAGCTGATTAAAATATGAAATATAATACTAAGTAGATCTATTTACAAAACTGATTTAGATCAATATTTTTATTTTCTGTTCTAGTTTTTATTATTTATACAATAATATATTTATTGTGGCCAAAGATGATGTGTCGTGTGTGATTTTACAAATCGTAAAAAACAATAAACTCAGAAATGAACTTATTCAAACTCAGTAACATTTCATGTTAAACATTTGCTGAAATGCTTATTAAATTTCACCCTTAGCAGGATAATCCTCCACGCTTGTATAAAGAAGTTGCCATCGGGAAAACAACATCTAAATCATAATAGCATCTTACGAAATATCCCAACTAACTTGATCCTAAACGTCCATATTGCTCAGATACTGAAGTAACTACGCAGGAGGGTCCATCGAGAGCCTTCAATAATCTAGAAGTTTTTCTTGTGTGTTTAAATGTTTTTAAAACCATCGCTGAAAATAATCAGCAATAACATATTATTCCTAAAGGCAGACTTTGGAAAGGCTAATACAAATTTAACCAAAAATACGTTAAAACACACGATACGCAGATAATCATATTTATCACACAAGTGATGCGGTGGTTGAAACATCGGCACTCGGACGGATTACAGACCTAAACACTGGCTGTAACTCCCCCTCCATGGGTTGAAGGAATGAAAGGGCAAATTAAATAATGCTACCTCAAATATAAATTTAATTAGATGTAATCGTTAGGCGCACTTATTTATTTCACAGAAAACTTGGTAGCCTATTTAATTATGATGCTACGGTGAAACAACTTAGTTAATGGTCGACAATTCTTTTAAAATTACGAAGTGTGCATATACTCTAAGTACTTATATTAAAAAGGCCTGCCTTTTCTATACTCGTTCTTGAATCACGTAAAAGGGGGATTTATCATTGAAATAAGAGAATAAAATTTAAAAGTAATTTTGCGCCGACAGTGGAAACTGCTTTGTCAGTTCTGCCATAAGATTTCGTAATTTAATTTAATTTTTCTTTGAATTTAAATTTGAAGGTAGATAAGTAAGTAATTTGCGGCTTTTGAAAAAAATGCGAGCTGAAACATAAAGCCTTAAGTATTACTAGTAGCAACCGTAAGTACGTAGATTTCCGGCCTTAGAGATATCGTATTATATTACGGGTTCTGCTAAAAACAGTTGACCCCAAGCTAGGCCAAATAATAGTACCACTAATTAATGAAGTGTCCATTTTGTTTAAAATTAAATTTAGATCTCGGCCTCACCCGCCGGATTATGTATAGATATTTCTTCAAAAGAAAAATTGATGAAACCAACAATTGAGGATGTTGTTGCTTTGCATGAATTGAAATTCTGTGTTCTTCTCTAAAACAAACTTTCCCAAAGAACTTCTGGTTGCACCGCTTAGAGCACACTCATTTTCTGAATTATCTTTATTGATACTCAAAAGCGACCCTCTATGTAAATATCTTTGAAGGTTTCCTAATTTTGTTTTGGCACACAGGAAGACCCAATGCTAGACGTTTTAAGGAAGTTCTCTATTTCAGTACTCGCTTAAATAATTTACAAAATCATTATGAAAAGAGTTCGGAGTTTTTTTTTGGGGCATCTTGCAAACTAAGATTTATTGCTAAGTGACCTATGACGAGCATGATATATGTTAAATATGGAAATTGCAGAGTAGATACTCCTAATGATGACCTACCAAGCCGAAATCGATAGAGTGATTTAAGAAAAAAAAAATATTTTTTTCGAAATATTGACAAATTTATTTTTGTGAAACAAAAACAAAAGGGATTTAAACAATTTATTTATTAAATGTCAGTGAGTTTAACCTCAAAATTAAGAAAATCACGTAATTTTCATGGAGTAACGTAGGTTTAGAAAAATTCATAACGAACCGACGGACAAATGTATAAAAACATAAAAACACGACCACCTATGTTGAGTTCTTAATTCCTACACTATATTTAGACTATTGGACTATACCGTAGACGTACACAAACTAGATAATCATGAATTCTTAATTATTGAGAAATTTTTCCGGGGCACGATTTTCGTCTGGATTTTTACTTTTATAAAACGAGATTATCACAATCGGGTTGCAGAAACATGATAAGTGTGAAATATAAGAAAAATCAGTAAAATTTTACAAAGAGGGGAGGAGGAAACAGGAAAATGTTAGATTGTCGATTAAAATTAAAAGAAAGTACATGCGTAAATGGTGACAAAAGCTATTTGTTGGCAGAACCACAAACAAATTTTAATTGTTTTTAAATAATAATTTAGAAAAACCACGAAATTCAATTTTTGTAGTACGAATAGCGAAAACCCTAAGTTGGTCATTCAAAACGTAACGTAACATTCAAGGCTCGATTGGTTTGTGCAACAAACAAAGCATTTCCAGTAGAATAAAACAGTCAATTTAAAAAATATGCCAATAACTATTATCTGGATATATTTACCACCAAACCAACGGAGGCTGATGATGGACGGTATAGTATTCGAAATCAACCAGTGTGTGCATAATTACCGAAAAACACAATTTTAATTTTATCAATTCATTAAACATTTTAGATTCGCACCTAACCTACTAGCATACCACCAGTGCAAATTTGCACGATATTGTACTTTTACCGATATACCATACGAGCGAACGCATACAGCATCTGTATTCGTTATTCCAGAATGAAAATTCCAGAATGCTCCAAGACCCGTACATCCTTTGTGTAACTTTGTTAGATCTTTTCGATTAGTAATCAATGTTATTTTATAAAAGATATTTAAGCATGAAAACCAAACAAGAAAAGATGTTGAGACTGCTTACATAACCCCGTTATCAGATTTGGTAACAAGCTAAGCATTTATCTATTAAATCAGCACAAAACGTCATATTGCTAGATTAGGAGAAATTAAATTTACTATAATGACAGATTCTCATACATACCATAAATACACTCGTTCTTTCTACAGGACCTCTCGGTCAAAAAATGTAAATATTAAGTCGAAACCGTACATTCCCAAATTTAGAAATCAAATTAACAAAATTACGAATGATTTTATTGGTTGCTACCAAAACATGGAGCTGTTTAACTGTAGGGGCCTATACCGAAAAATCTTCCTTGTCATTTACCAGTAAATTTAAACCAGTTCCAAATTGCGGCTTACCTGTTACTTATGAGCTTTATAAATAGCATAATTAAAGGATTGTAGACAACGGTAGAGAGTGCTATGGCTCAAATTAATTGAATTGAAGAAACAAAAAGGTTTGTAAACTTTCGATTTACCGGAATTAGCAAAACTTAGTAAAAGTAGGACTTTTCAATTGAATTACTTTATTGGACTCAAAATTTAAAAAAGGATGTATTTTAAGGTTCTATTTCGAATAAGTAAATTTGAATGATTAATAATCAAATTAAGTTAAATTAAGAAAAATCAAACTAAATAAATTTGAGATTAATCAATAATTTCAATGAGTGTCATTTATAGTTTAGAAAAATTAAGCGTTACAAAGATCCTGATTGCGCATTGTACCAGTCCTTCTTCTGCGAAATCATTTTCAAAGTAACAGAAATTATGGAAAAAAATCATTTCATATTCGTTGTCGCATAAGAATGTATGTAATTATTTGTATTTTCAACATGATGCTAGTTGGCCGTCCACAAACTTTGGTTTTAAAAAATCAGCAGACAGAGAGGAGAGTTATATAGAGTTATTTAAACAGAATTGTTCAATTTGGGAATCCGAAAATCCAAAAGTGGCAGACTAACTTTCAATGAATCCTATAACCACGGGTCACAGTTTGGTGCATATTTTGTTCTGGGGATTGGATTTTAGTTTTCCGAATACTAACATAGCCATTTTATGGCATGAAGTTGATGTTATGAAAGTCGATAATAAATGGTTTTAACAAGACAGAGCAATATTATGTTACACTCTAGCTAATCAACATATTGGGAACAAAATTTAATGTTTATGACATTTCAAAGATAAGTAAGTGATAACAGTTGGCCGCCAGATCATCTGAATTAACAACTTTACATTCATTTTTGGGGGTTCTCTAGTGGATAAGGTGTGTAATACAAACAACCTACCATTGACGGTTACAAAGAAATGTGCTGTATTTACTCGCAAATATTTCAACATATCATGAAAAGTCCATCAAATGTAAACACTTGTTGCAGAGGCAAAAGACCGGGAACCCGCGAGAACTGTTAGTTGTGTATAAAGGCATATATATTACATTTTATTTATTAAGCCAATTTTATAAGAAAAATATGTCTTGTACTTTTGACCATCGGTGATCACTGCATGATTAATATTTCATTCAAATTATTCCTCATACGCTCTCCTTAGATAGGTTTCCAGATATGTATACATTATTATTCCATATAAGTGTTTTACTTTAGTAATTTTACAACAACAATGCCTTACATATCATTTCCAACAGAATAGTTGTTTTACCGAGTTTTGGTAGGAATAGGAATAAAATTATTCTACGTAAAGTTATCCTATTGACCATTAGAGTAACTGTTTGGAAAATTATAATTTTATGGGTTGGCAAGACTGCCAACTTGCCAAGAAAAGTGAATTTTGAAATTGTCAACAATACAATTGAGCAAATTTTATATTTTTATTTATCTCATAAAGAACTAAGTAAATGAAATAATACAAAAACGGACTCCGACGATAAATTAAATTCAAAAATATGAAATATTTACGTCGAAAACGTATTTTAGATATTTCATAATAATTTTTTATGACATAAAAATATATCACATACTTTATTTGTTTCTATTAAAATTTTGAACCGCCCGACAAAAGTAAACAAAAATCGCTTGCCTCTTACTTAGAACACAAATTTAATCTATATTTGAATAGGAATAATGGGGCCGATTCTCAGAGCTTGTATTGAATAATATAAAATTTTAGATCCCAGAATTTCCTCGAATATTTCCTAAAATAAGACCGTCGTTCAATTAACGATTTGGTACAGAATCGTTATGCGATTCTAAAGTAGACTATTTTTACTTAAGTACATAGAGTAGTGCGTAAATTATTTACTTTATTATTAGGCAGCAGACTTAATCGATATAACTGCCGATAAAAATGATATGGACAGTTGCTGTAGGAATTTGTGTACTCGGCCATTCTTAACTACCCGTGAGAGGAACTAGTAACCCCCATCGGGTGCGTCTCTATTCTCGCCAACCGTAATCGAAGGTTAAAAGGGGAATAAAATACCTCTCGCGAACCAACAGGTCAACATGCAACGAACTAAACTGAAGTCAAAATACCCCAGGTGATACTCCAGTAAGCACACTAGATAATCTACCCTCTAAGGAGGTTGGCCCTAAGGATTGCATGTGCATCAACACCAAATCAATATCCATGCTGATGCAACTGGAAAATTTAAAAGGTCTATTGAGGGACTAGAAGTCACCACTATTAGACCTCAACTGAATAGCACACAATACCCACAAGGACGGAACAGTGCCGTAACGTAAAGGTATATCAGCGTCACAAGAGGCCGCTAAGCATGTTAATTCTAACATTAGCTGAGAAGATGACATAAATAAAATTCATGAAATAACTAATTAATGAGGCTGCAAAGTAGGAACCACTAAGAAAATCTAAACTAAGTAATTCCGCAATACAAAAGATGCCAAGCGTATGGGCAGATGGCCTCCTGGATTGTATACAGTGCGGAAAAGCACACACTTTGCAATGCAATATAAATTCAAAAAATGATAAACAATAAAATTAATAGCAAGTAAACTACCCCTCAGACACACAGCAAACTTAAAAAGCAATATAATTCCTTCCAATTGAGAACAGCAGGTACAAATAAAGTCTCAAAAGAAAAGAAGAAAGATGTTGGCATCAATCAAGTACAAATTAAGTATGTACATTCTACAAAAGACTGCAAAAGTTGGAATATAGAGCTTTGGGAGCTAAACCCAAATCAAAGCGCAGTTAGAAATATCCAATACCATAAAAATATTGGTATGGAATACTTTTTTTTTTTTTTTTTTTTTAATCCATGCAATCTTTTCTGGGGCCGAGGCACTCCCTGCTCTTTCGCGGTTGATTTTCCCGTCTTACTTTACGCATCCCTGCCAAATCGAAGACGTACGGCTATAGGACCGATTTAAGTTACCATCTGCGCATTGCATAGCTCCATGCCAGCTTATAGTACTGGACATGGAAGATGGGTCGGCCCATGAGTTTTGCACGCCGATAGGGGGTCGTAGTTGTGTTCCTTTTAATCACAGATTACAATCTGTTGATGAAAATTTCCATTTGCATCCTGCCCCTATCGGGATTCGAACCCGGTACCTCCCGATCCAAACGCCAAAGCTTTAACCACTGTGCCATTTGGTCGGTGTTATGGAATACTAATGGTCTGCTAAAACACTAACAAGAAAACATACAGATATGTCTGATCCCGGCGACTCACTTTACTAAGCATCCCCACATTAAATTTAGAAGCAATAGTGTGTATTATACCATCCACTCCTGCACCTCTGCCAGAGGAGATGCAGTTATCATAAAAGAAAATGTCCTACATTTTGAAGAGGAAAAATAGGAAAGAAATTATATACAAGCTACAATTGTATATATAAATACTCGTATAAGAATTATCCTATTGTAGTGGTAGGTTTACACTGGCCACCAACCCATTCTATCAAGAAAGACCAATATTTTGAATTATTCAAGCATTTGGGTAAAAGGTTCTTAATCGGTGGCGACTTCGAACCAAAGAATACTTTTTGGGGATCAAGGTTAACTAAAACAAAACGAAAAGAATTATTGTGACCGAGGAAAAATATCTGATCATTAGATTCTTCTACTTCTTTGTAATTAAAAATATTTCTAGCAATTTTATGAAAGTCGAGGAGGGCCGGGACTTGAGTTCAGATCATTCTCCAATAATCCTAACGATAAATGAATATAAGTATCATCCAAAAAGAGAATAATCCAATACTTGTTGACAAATATACCGATTGCGAAAGTTTCAAAATATAACAATTGGACATGAAAGTAGAACAATTTGTCACAGGCATACAGACAACAATCGGTTTGCGAATGTATCCCAGACAAAAGAAAATCGAGGAAAAACTGGCATCAAACCACCACACGATAAGACAGATTAACCAACCTCACGCAACAACTGTCAAGAGAAATCCAGAAATTAAGGAAGTAATAGAAATACTGACTACTCACTTTGGAGACTAAACAATTGAAAAGACCAACAACGCAGATTCAACCTGTCAGGAAAGTTCATAATACTTAGGCAAGGAATAACAAAGAAAAGCACGCAGATTTGCTCAGCACCTTGAAAATATATTTTTCCACCACATGAACATCAAACTGAAGAAATGTGTAATAAATATTACACCTACATCCCCAGGTAAACGAAATGAATAACCCAAATCCCAATGAAACTTCTAAAACATGTTATGGCTAAAGTAATTATGATTCCTAAACCCGAGAAACCTCCTAACTATGTAACATCAAAGAGACGAATTTCTTTGTTACCAACAGTGTCTAAACTATTTGAAAAGTTACTACTAAAAATCCTAAATCAACACTCGACAGAAATAACCTTATTTCCTCAGTTTAGCTTCCGAAATAAGCATTTAACTATTGATCAGGTACACAGAATAATTAATGTGATTGAGAAGCCATTAGAAGAGAAAAGGACCTTCAGTATATTATTCTTAGGTGTAGCGCAATGACTTTCACAATGTCTGGCATGAAGGTCTGACCTATAAACTACAACTAATTCTTCCCGAACAGTATCATCAAATACTGGAATCTTACATAAAAGACAGTTACTTCAGGGTTATGCAAGATAACGAATACTCCGAACTTAAAGAAATCAACGCAGGAGTTGCACAAGAAGATGTTCTTAGTCCCGTTTTATATCTATTATCTACTCGTGATCTTCCAATACCTAAAAACAGCACTATAGCCACCTGCACATCCTAACACAGCTATCTTGGCAGCAGATGACAGAAACCAAATAAAAGCAGAGAAGATACAAACAACCATCGTACAAATACTAAACTAGACCAGATTATGGCGCTTGAATGATTGAATGAAACTTAATGAAACTAAATCAGTACACGTTGCCAAATATCATGGCATACCATTAGATGCTAAGCTTAGCTCTAAAAGAAAAGGAAAGAATTGAAATTAAAATACAAGAAAATGTTTTGGTTGCTTGGACGGTATTCTACTTTATCTCTACTCTACTAATTATCTACTCTATCTTACTTAATTAATTAAGGGTCTAAATGAGTGTGACAGAATTCTGTTAACAGATTCCACTGACACAAACATTATCAGTAATTTATCCTGTCCGCCACGAAATAAATATTGTACTATTGCAGTTTTTGATATTTATCTTTTACAAAAACAATCCTTGATTTGGTAAATACTTAAGTATTGAGTAACTAAGGAAAATCAATAATTAGTCGGGTAGTACAATCTGCGGTCCCTCTTTTTACGTTGTCTAGTCTAGGAAACCCATTCATAAAAAAGGTCCTATGGCTAAAACGGCTAGTTAAGATATGATTTTCTGCAACCCTTCCTCCTCGACGGCGGAACTCAACGTTCTCGATCGAACACTCTCATATTCTAGTTTTGACATCTATTTATCTTCTTATCTATTTATTAAGTCTTGTTCGACTTCGTCGTTATTGAAACACTTTATCAATCATGCTTTAATATCTCTCAACGATGTTCAGAATTTAATGTTGTAATTAGACTAGTTAAAGATGAAATGAATCATTTTCCTCTGAATGTACCTAGGGTCAGCTAATTAAGCCGATTTTATAAGTCTGGATATCAATCGAAGATTATAGGAATATGGTCGCTGAAAATTTTTGGTGCACTGCTGTCCATTTTAGTCTAAAATAACATGAATTAAATAGTTAATTTACACATGCTGATCGAGTTTGATGACCAGTTGTTTGGTATAGGTATCTCACACGTAACTTTGCAATAAAAAAAATTCTTAACCTCGCGGATTCCTAAAATTTTAAAATATTTTTAATATGATTAATTAAATTGTGGAATGTTTTTATTACTGATGCAAACTGAATTTTTATAATTAAAGAAACTGAACCAAGATCAATAATCTCGCCTCTCAACTTTTACACTACAGACATGAGTCCAAAGTTCTGGTCTCACTCGGCTGTTTTAATCGTTTTATTTAGAGCTATTTCCATCACATACCTAGTACGATAGGTAGATAGATTAACAACCTGGGTTCGGATAAATTTGCCAATTACAATGCAATGTACAGCCGAAATGCAAATTATTTTAGATGGTTGGTGTAAATAAGGCTTTTATAAGTAAACAGGACCGGTTATCCAACCACGAATACTCTTTTGGAATCACACTGCAGCGAACTGAATTCTGAAATTTGGTAATGCGGAATATGGGTAGGAATGAAGCACTAGAATTTCAACATCTTACAAATTAAATTTATATGCTTGAATTGTGAGATTTCATCTTACATTTTGTACAAGGTACAAGAATTCGGCAATGCTAATGGGAATTTGATCAATTCTTACCTATGATTATCAAATTTGGTTTGTAGAAAAGGACAGAAATCAGAACTTAAACCAAAAAATTTGCAAGAAGATGGAAAAAATCTAGGATAAATAAAACCGGTAAAGGCACCAATTAAATTTACTGGTTCCCAGGTCCTATAATCTTCTATAAATCGAAGGTTACTTACCTTACACTAAGAGCTATTTGACATAATAGGAATTTGTATAAACTGAGGATTTTTTGGCGATAAAAATGAGTGTTTCAGTGTTTCTAAAAACTTTATTTTTCGACAGGGAGCAAAGCGACGAAACTGCGATTAAACTGTAATTTCTCGCTCAGTCATGGATTTTGTTTAAATTGATGGTTATTTAGGCAGTAATGTAAGGTACGGTAGGGAGTAATGTAATATAACGAAATGAATAGTCAGATTCTATGAAGAGAATGAGTGAGTTGATATCAAAATCACGATTCACATAAATTTAATGTCGAATTCTCAAGAAATTGTGTCTCGGAACAGGCAGCATGAAAAAATACACGTAAAGGAAAATGTATATTGGCTTCGAAACGTCACATCTTTGGGAAATACGGCCCTTTTTGACAGTGTATTAATTACACAATTAATTTGAAAGGTTTCTCATTTCAAAATTTTAGGCCACCAAGAAAATTTTTTCATGTGGCGCACGAGTACTCGACACGTTAGTAAAAGGTAATTATTCTAACACACCAGAAAATCAGCGCCTCGGGATTTAAACTTACATTTTTTGATTCAATACTTAAAATAGTTTATGATAATTAACATTACCTTACGATCGCTTACAAAACATTCACATGAAACCTTCAAAGTATCAAATTAAAAACGAGTAGGTATAAATTCCTAAACTCACACTTTAATAATTCAAACACAAAACGCTATTACGTATAGTATTTCGCATGCATGTTTACCTGAATGGTTTATCTATCTTACACGTCAAATTTTTCAAAGAATTCCCACACCAGTCATTCAAACGTTTGTTTATAAAAATTGCAAATTTTTAAATAAGATGTAAGTATACATTTTTTCCACTATAGTAATAATTAACCACAAATTAACTCGTCCTAAACGTAACCGAATTAAAGTGACACAACCACCCACAGTAGCACAGAAAAACCACTTTGCATTATTCGTTTTGAATCAATTCACCGCACAACTCGGAAATATTTAAAGTGTCACGTGCATATGATTTTGTTGTAGTTAATGAACGAAAAATAATTTTTCCACGGAAAAACAATCAATCATTTCCCCATTAATTTTACTGTTATTTTGTGTACATGTAGTTGAAATGGATACCAACCACACAGTGTAAGTAAATCAAACCGATCAATACACAAAATAGAGTAAATAAATAAATAAAATAGGAAAAATAACAAAAAACGTAGAAGAAAATTGTATGTTGGAAAATTTCAATGTTTCCCATATTTTCTCCATTTAAAAACATATTTAACACTTCAAATGTATATATGTGTGTTTTATGTCGTAGACAAGATACGAACCAGCCACTGGATAATTTCGAGAAATTGCAGGAAATCATAAGATCGTTAATTCAACTTTTCGAGGAAATGTTTTCTAGTCATGCCGGTAGTTTATTTTGTTTTGTTGTTGTTTTTCTGTTTGTTTCTTATTAGTACCGTGCGGCAGATGTTCTGTTACACAAACATACTAAGCACAGTACAATACAACCACATGGTGAGAGATAGGAATATGAAGCATGTACAAAACAAAGATGGTGATCAGCACGGTAAAAAATACGGTTCGGTGCTGTCAACTTTCATGTTTTCTCGTGTTTTATTACCAAACATTTTTATTCTTCTACACTTTCCCATATTTTCCAACTAACTTAACAACAATAAAATACTTATGTTAAAAATTTCCTCACATTTTGTGTTTTTTGGAGTTTTCCATACACAACGAAGCAAATACAAAAAAAAATTCACTTTAAATTTTTATTTATTTTCACTAACACAAATTTCACTTGATTTTCTGATTTTTTTTTTTTTCATAAAAGACTTTGCATTATATTTTTCTATATAGAACTTTTCACACAAACACTTCAATATTTTTTTATAAAACAAAAACAAAACGAAAATAAAACAAACAAAAACTAAATAAAACAACAGAAAAATGAAAATCTAATTTCCGGTTTTATCACACATAACCAAATTACGTAGCGAATAAAATTAAAATATTTAACTGTACAGTATTTTTCATAAAATGATATCCTAGATTTTAAAAAATCGTGGAAATATAACCATTTCCATATAAGAAAAAATTATGAAACACAAAAAGATTTTTCCGCATTTGAAGTAGTGAACACACAAAAAAATTCAGTTTTAATACACGACCGTATAAAGCGAATGCTGAAAACAAACTGGAAATTCACTTTTGTTTTTTGTCGATATTCAGCGGAATACAAATAAATAAATAAATAAAACAACACACCACAATATTATAAATCGAGCGAGATCGATATAGGGCCGCCGCATTAAAATCCTATCAAATTTTATATAGTGTTCTCTGTTTTATTACTACATACACAACAATATTATTCAAAACATGCGCACACCAAATTGAGAATGAAATCGAATTTTGTTTGTAGTAATTTTATTTTGACGTTCTTTGTTTTTGTTTTGTACGAATAAAAACAACAAAACTGCGGTAAACGAGGAGAGAGCGCGACGATGAGAAATTGGAAATATATTTTGTTGCTTTTTTTTTGTTCATAATCAAATCAACAGAGAAAATAACACAAAATATTTGACGTGTGGAGACTTTTTTGAGTTTTATAGAATGTTAGCACTTTTTGTCATTGCTAAAATCACGTTCTTGATGTGGAAATTGCGGTTTATCGTTCATTGAAATTTTTTATGAAATACTTACATACTTTCTTTGGTTTGATAATACAAAGATGAGTCTTACCTGAAATTAGAAAAATGAAAATTCTTTATTAAATGTTGCCTTAATATTTTAGTTCATAATTAGTAAATTTTCTGCACTTCAACAAACTCTCCAAATATTCCAGTGTGTATTTCCCCTACTGAATATGGAAAATTTCTTAACATTTCCAACTAATGGAAGGTGGTGATTAAGGAAGTAGGGGTTAGTTTAATTTATGGAATATATGAAGAAGGTAAATCATTGCTTTATTTTGTTCAATCACTCAATAGAGGCTAAAATATTTTCAATATTAATTTCCAATTAGGGTCTGACACCTTATTACCTAGACACTTGTATAAATATATCTAGTTTCAATTACATGCTCGTTGAGCCAGTTGTATGCTTTTTAAAGCTCTGACACTCGAATGGGATTTTCTGTTTACTCGGGCAGGAACTCGCTAACTAATTGCTCCCTTGGCAATAGAAACGTCAGTTTTGACCTTTTGATCCTTTAAACCAATTATTATTGCAATTTCAGTTAGGCAGTGGTATATAACATGGTATAGTCCACACTACTATCGTAAGTGATACAGTTGATTGCGACCCAACCATAGAACTATTATGTGTAAAGCTGAACATCTGTAAGAAATCAATAAATGTCATTGGTTTATATATTCCACCGAATTCGGAAACTGAGGTGTATACTAAATATACACAGTGTTTGTTTAAAATTTCATCTTCAACCAACATAGACGACAACGTGCTAATTCTGGGAGACTTTAATTTACCTAATGTCAAATGGGTATATGATGTGGATGTAAATTATATCGTACCTTGTAACGTGACATCGACTGTTGAAACTTCATGTATTGACTCCATCTTATCTTATGGTTTTATCCAGATTAATGATGTTCCTAACTACATTGGTAGGTTTTTGGATTTATTCTTTACGAATTCGATTAATTTATATACGGTAATCGAAGCACCCGTTCCATATATTGTTAATGATATTAACCATAAGTCGATGGAGGTCAATCTGAACCAATCAGAACTTTTATTGTCTAACTCAATTAAGAATAATTTTATATCTAAATTTTATGATTTTAAACGTGCAGATTTTGATAGCCTGATTTCATTTTTCTCATCAATTGACTGGAATGCGCGCTTCTCATTTAATGACTTAGATCATGATGTGCAACTATTTTATAATATTTTGTTTAGTGGTGTCGACAGATTCGTTCCAATTTCTGTTTTTAAGAATAATCGAAATAATCCTCCGTGGTTTAATAAATGCTTGATTAATTTAGGTAATTGCAAGAAGAAATTATATCGGAAATGGAAAAGATCCAACAATGCTTCTGTTAAATTGGCCTTTTCTTCTGTATCTAATGAATTTGATTCCATGCATAAAATAGCTTATAGAAACTATATCAACAAGGTTCAAAATGATTTGATATTAAATCCGAAATCGTTTTGGAATTTCGTTCAGTCTAGAAGGAAAACATGCGGTTTTCCGTCGACAATGTCTTACAATAATGTTTCGGGCAATAACTCTATAGACGTAGCCAACTTATTTGGTTCTTTCTTCCAAAATACTTATAGACTAGATAATGTTAATAAGGGAACACTTGCGGATACAACATATAATAGTACAAACACCACCTTGCATATACCTCGTATCACCCCGGAGGATATTATCAAATCACTCACTCAGTTTAAAGATGGCTGTGGCCCAGATGGTGTTCCTTCAAGTTTCCTAAAAAAACTTGGTCATGAGCTAGCATTTCCTCTATCAATATTATTCAATGGATCACTTTCGTCGGGAATTTTTCCAGTTGTTTGGAAATCCTCACATATTGTTCCAATCTTCAAATCGGGGCATTTCTATACTATCAGCGATCCCTAAATTGTTCGAATCAATTGTTTGTGACCACATGTATTTCGGTCTGAAGTCATTTATAGTTGACGAACAACATGGGTTTGTCCGTGGAAGATCTACCGTGTCGAATTTAATGGAATTTTCAAAACGTGGCTTGGAGGTGATTGAGGCTAAGGCGCAACTTGACGTCATTTATACTGACTTTAGTAAGGCGTTTGACTCAATCAACCATGTTATTGTATTGGAAAAATTAAAATCTTTTGGCATTTCTAATAATTTGTTAAAATGGATTGAATCATACCTTACTGAACGCATACAGTTTGTAAAAATAAATGACAGATTTTCTAATCCGATAAAAGTGCATTCGGGAGTTCCACAGGGTTCCCATCTTGGACCCCTTATCTTCATTTTATTCTTGAACGATATCACCAAATGTCTCAAATTCGCTCGTTGTCTAACTTATGCTGATGATCTAAAAATATTTTCCCCTATAAATAATACGCAAGACTCATTTAATCTGCAGAAGGACATTGATGCAATTAGCCATTGGTGTGAAAATAATTTATTATTTTTGAATACCAAGAAATGTAAAATTATGTCATTTACCCGCTCATCGTCATATGTAATACATGATTACTGTATTAATAATGATAAGTTATCAAGAATAACTGAAGTAAGAGATCTTGGGGTTATGTTTAAACCTTATCAGTGAATCGACATATTGATTTGATAATTGCAAAGGCTTGTTCTATGTTAGGATTTCTTAAACGAATTATGAAAGAGTTTAATAACCCGAAAGCTTTGATCTCGCTATATCAATCTCTTGTCCGTTCACAACTTGAATATGCGTCATGTGTTTGGTGTCCAAGTTACAGTAATCATGTCAAGAGAATTGAGGCGGTTCAGAAATCATTCTTAATTTTCTATGCCTGGAAAACTATTGGGTTTGATAATCGTAGAATGTGCTGGGAGAATGTTTTAGGCCTCCCTCCATATACCGAGCGATGTAAATCTCTAAAACTCGAGCCACTTGATATTCGCCGGCAGCATCCAGGGGCTATTTTCATTTCCAATTTACTAAACGGCGAAATTGTAAGCCCGTATTTATTATTTAACCTTAACTTGTATGCCCCTGTGAGGAATCTACGTACTCGAACCCTTCTGAAATTAGATTTTCATAAAACTAATTATGGATGTGACGAACCTTTGAATTTAATGTCGAAGTTTTATAATCAATTAAGTATGTTTTGTGATTTTAATATGACGAAATCTGGAATCAGACTATCTTTAAAGGAAAACTATTTTAAATAATTTATTATAATAACCAGAATTATGTATTTCATTTGATATATTTTTTATTGCTAAAATTGTACTGTAATTTATATTACGAATTAATTCACTAAAATAAAAATAAAATAAAAAATTGTAAGTATTCATGCATAATATCTTGTACCAGTTTCGATAAAATCGAATTCTACAGTGTTTAAAGGATACTGAATACACTTCTTGAATTTCTCCCATTACAGGTTCCATCGTGCCCATAATTCATTGATCGTGTGTGCACTGAGATAATGTTTATAAAGATTACTACTGGGTGAATTGACAAAGTTTCCTCATCTATGTTTAGAATTAGTTGGCCGCAGAATGCATGGAATGAGGTTTCGGTTGTTGTGTTTCTAACATTGAATTTACTCCCGAATTTGATTTATTTTCCCTAGTTTTTATTTCAGCTGGTAATTAAACTACTACGGCTTTCCAGAGTTGTATATTGGAGCTGTTATTCTTGTTAGTTAATGCATACGTCAACGGTTTCGTGTTCGTAACCTTCATTAATCCGTACAGGAAGTTATTGTCCAACGTTTTTGCGAGCATTTCCTTGAGAGAAATGTGATTGGTCTTCACTTGCTGTGATAATAAAACACCTATGCGTTGGAAATTAGTGAATTTTTTGGTTTGAGATTTTTTTCTCGATATAGTTCTGGACCAGCCCTCGTCTATTCCTCTTAAGAGTGATATCAGAGCCTTCGCAAGTTTTGTTTAGTCTCGCATAAAGCTAGCCCTGGGAATAATCTGATTTCTTTAAGAATTTTAGGCTTCCCTGAAGAACTCTTTATCTTCTGATCACGAAGAATATCATTGAGAAAAAGTTGAAATATCGAGAGCATTTTTCAGCCCGAATGAGAGGTGATTAAACTCGTATTTCTCACGATTCACTAAAAACCATTTTTTCTATGTCAAAGCCATATTCATTTAGAGGAATATGGTAGGAAACGCTTTTCAGATCCAATATTGTCAATTATTAATTGTCAATAATTAAGTTTCATTGACGAGTAACAAATACTAGTATCTGTCTGAGATTGTGTCCAAATTTTATTTAATGCAGTAAACTAGAGAGATTTAGATAGTCTGATCACCCCGTCTTCTAACCACGGTCGAATTTACTTCTTCACTCTAACTTTTATATATATGGGATATGGGAAATTACCATAGCACCTGTACAGAATCGGTGTTAGTTATGTAATTTAGCTGTTGTTGTGAAGGTCAATTCCTTTTCACGACCGGAAAAGAATAAGAACGTGTTCTTATTTTTTCTAGACTCTCCTTTTGCCCTACGTTAAAGGGAGTCAGAAGTGTTGCTTGTAATAGGAATTTTTGTGTTTAGCCTAACGGCCATAAATTTATTGTCAGATTGTATCGTGGCACAGAGTTGCTTCAGGCTATCTGTGCCGATTATGCCATCAAAAGGCATCAATTATCTCCCTCGGCAAGCCAGTATGCATCACTCATCAGATGTGTGCACCTTCCAGCAGCGCTGGGGCCTGGCTAAGATTAAACGGACCAATAAACCATTAATCTAAAGATAATATGATTTTAATTTCGATAACGAGGCAGCCAAATCCCTTCATGGGATTTAGCACCGGCAAAATAAAATAAATGTTTGTCAGTCCGTCACCAATGGTCTAAATTCTTAACTATGGTTAACTTAAATTATTATTCAGTTAAAAGCTTTGCCTTCACCATTAACTTCACCTCAGTGCTCTCCTTTCGGCATTTCTCAAACGCATAATATAATGTGAAGGAAATATAAACAGCCCTTTTCCAAAAACCAATTCCGTGTATATCACAATCGCTTAAGAAATAGTCTAAACCCACCCAAGATTAAGAAGAAAGAAATTATTTTTAATTTCACAGACCAAATTTCATAATAATCGGGTAAGAAATAAACTCGTTCTGAGTACCGCATTACGACATTGTGCATTATGAATATTAAACCAATCCCGTTTTGAAATATTCCTTTATAAATCATAAATACGTTTCATATAAGGATCATGCATTTTGAAAAATGTCGTTCTAACCGCAACCCAGTTAAAATACAGAATTCTTCATCTTCCCTTAAGCAATAGCAGTAACCAGCTCCCAAAATGGTTACCATACCTCTTGTTTGTGTCGGCTAAACCAGGTTACTGCAAGTGGGGAGTATGTAGTAATCAGTTTACCTAAGTTGGTTGCCATTGCCATCAGCGGAAAAGCTATCTACCTAGAGACGCTATACTAAACTTCATAGCTTGTTACATGAACATTGTTCATTGGCCTAACAGCCGTCTCCAGTCATTAAATTTATTCATGCTATATGACGACAACAATTTTAACGGATCGTTAGTTAAACATTTAGGTTGCCTCAGAAAGTGCAAATGATGTTGGCACCTTTCGAAAACGATGTTTTGTAGTATCGGTGGCTCAGTTAGTCGATAAACTCAGAGTTTGTCCCTAGCATCAAGCACCTCTCAAAGGATTCTTAGCATAAGAGGACTTTCGAAACCGAAATCGCCCAACCCCCTATTTGCAATCCGGCAGTAGGCATGCAGTATCAAAACATGCAGTTCGATCTTTTTTTGTCGCCAGTGCAAGAAACGTCATCATACGTTATTACATTAACATTAAACGATCCAAAAGATGCTGCGACACCGATTATATTACCACTACCGAACAGGTTGCA
This sequence comes from Nephrotoma guestfalica, assembly GCA_963691935.1. Classification (NCBI taxonomy): domain Eukaryota; kingdom Metazoa; phylum Arthropoda; class Insecta; order Diptera; family Tipulidae; genus Nephrotoma; species Nephrotoma guestfalica. Next base: position 166,244,863 of record OY829915.1, read on the forward strand.
GATGTTTCCAGTGAAAATATATTGGCAAACGACAGCAGCAAGGTTAAAGTTATCACGAAGCAAATCTAAGGTACAGTTCCTGAAAATGGATGACATCCGTAATCATCATTTCAATGCATTAACTTCAAAGATAAATTAAAAAATTCAAACTTCACTGATCACAATTATACAAGTCGAATCAACTCGATTTGCTGATCCGCGGCCGATGATAATTTTTGGGTGGATAAATAATCATCTGGTAAATCATTACTAAAGTTTCATTGAATCCAGTCCTAATAAATGGAAATATACAGGAAATGATATAACCAACACAATTCTGCAAACATTTTGGGAAGCAGAAAATTTATCATTTCCAAAGCTACTAACGAATGCCACTGACCAGTGTTGAGACACCGAGTTGGGAATACAACATAACCATTCACCAGCTCTATAGACTTTCAACAGGCAAAAGACAGTATTAGCCACGAAACCCTTTGAGCCGCTCTCATATATCTTGGAATTCCATCTGGCTTGCTGTGAAGAATTGTAGTGAAAGGATCTGTGTCGGAACCATTCTAACTTCATATGTGCGACAGAGACATTCAGGCAGGCCAAATTCTCGGATATGCAGATGATATCGTGCTTCTTGACCGGCTGCCATAAGTAGTATCCTTACGGTAATTCTCGGAACAAACGATCATAACTTTGACAACGTGAAAGACTTCAAATATCTTATGTCAGTTATGTCATCATCAAATTATGTACAAGCATGAAGCCCACATTTCAGCCGGACATCGGGTCTTCTACGCGGTTAAGTAAAGATGGCTTTGCACGCGCCAACCCCTCCCGCCTCCTCCAACCAAGGTCGTTGCGATTAAAAGATCTTTCACAGTCTTGTAAGGTTGCACTTTACAAAACACTTATTAGACCTGTAGAAACTTTTGGAAGCGATAGTTAAACCTTGACCACTAAAACTTGTAGATAATTATCTATACCTTCGAATGGAAGGTCATTTCTAACCATTTATCTAGACCATTAAGTTTGCGAATAAATTACGAAATCAAATGTCTCCTTAGATGGCTGGGCCACGTTGGCCGATCCCCTCCTCAACGAATGATAAGAAAAGTATCCCATGAATAAGCAATCGGGGTACATCACAGGGGCAAACCTAGACTATGCTAGTGTGACGACGTCGAACAAGATATGCGATGGAGCTTGCGATGAACCGGGATAGTTGGAGGACCACCGTGCTTGCGACAAAATTCCTTCATGGGTCAGATAGAAATCATTATTGGAAGTTATCGATCAAAATAGTTCAATAAAATTTGCAGAAGTAGGCAACCATATCGATGCCGAGCTCCATTTTAACTGAGACAAAAATATAAAAACTTACGCGCAAAAAATTAGGCAACTAGCAATGACGCAAAGACAAAATGGAGGGATGAATATGTTGTGGCTAACACCCGAAATTCTGTTACCACTTTATGAACATATAATCAACATACAATCTCGAATACACCACACTTAATTTTTAATGCTCAGCAGAATTTCGATAAAATAGCCCTGTTTAATCGAAAAATTACACCCTCCTCCCACCCGCCTTAGGGCAGGGCTAAAATTGTAAAAAACCACCAAGGCCAACCATTGTTGGAATGGAAAAAGTTTAAATTTTATCCCGAGCAGTCAAGTCAATTTGTGTGATCTATATAGAGATCGTTTTTGTGGTATTTGACAAAAATAGTGGATTACAAGTGGAAGAAGCCCAGAATTGAAATACGCGATACGGAACCCCAGCACCCTGTTTAGGGAGTGCGCAAGCAACTTTCCTACTACCACCAAACTGTGGTAAAACTCAACTTGGCTTGAAGTCCACACTTCATGCCCATTATGAGATGCGTTTAATAAAAAGAATAAACTAGCGCATTCACCAGACATAGTTGGACGTTCGATAGTGACGCCTTCCCAAATAAAGAATGAGGTTCTAAAAGAGAAGATGAAATGGATCGGTTGGGTGAAAAATCATCGATTTGAAAAATTTCCCTTATAGAGGAAAACCTACGTGTATTATGAGATGTAGAAGATAGTAAACGTGATATAGTACTTTATACATTGCCAGCGGTGTTAACTGCAAACATCGGTCAAACCATACCCCAAATCAATATACTTCAGAAAACGTCAGTGAGCATAGGACAAAAGTGCATCCTTTGTTCTCCTGTAGTAGTACCGTGATACTATTAAATACTTTGAGAAAGCAAACAAATTATGACGTTCACAGAAACTTTATAGCAAAGTTGATTGCGACTCGTGCGTTAGACTTTATAAGAGAGTCATGGCGAAATTGAAAGGTTGTCGTGCACCGATATCTTCCTACCAGATATATGAAGAAAATAATCTTAACGGTAATGATAGTATTATAAATTTATGCGAAACACCTTTGACGTTTTTACTAGACGAGAAAAGGTTAGAGCTTCGCCTGGTTTAGTCGATAAAAGTGAAATATGCTAGCCAAAAGGAACCAATTTCTGGAAAGTAAGCAGCCTGTGCCTAGTTGGTTTTTAGAAATAGTGGGACAGAGAATTTCGAACAAGCATTTTCAATAGATTGAAGTATAATAAGAGAATTCAATAAAGTATAAGAAGAGAAAGCGCTTCAAAGTTAACCATAGGCTCCCTAGAACAGACACATTGGTCATCAAACCGAAATGTGATTTGTCATATGTGTAGAACGACTGAGGAACGAGCTCAGAATCATCGAACGAGAACTACAGCGCTGATTTTGAAACATAAGACAAGGAGTGACTCCCAGTCAGTAAAATGTCAAACAGCGGTTGCAGATGTGCTAGGCCTAGCTGCCGAAATATAGACATTAGATATCCGAATGATATAACAACTGAAGAATAACTATACAAAGCTATAAACAACCTGTTTGAACTGGTACTTATTGTAGTGAAATTAAATAGATCGACTTATAAAACACTCAAACCGCTGAAGTAAGTCATCCAATAGAAGCGGCTATGGAAATGATAAAGCTAGTATAATGAAAATATGTTGGGGAAAAAACCGCCCGTACGGTCACTTGAGTTGATTGAGTCAAAGTGATGAATATTATTGTAAAGCTTTAGATGTGAGCAGCGCTATCATTTAGCAACAAATTGCATGCTATAAACAAGAATAACGTACTAGATATATCGGAACCTGCGTCATACCTTGTGAACGAAGTACCACACAAACAAGAGCGTAAGTGGATGGCATATACCTTTCGTTATCGCTGGCGACTTTAACACATGGGCCACTAGAGAGGTCTAGAACTGTGCCTTCTCACTCAACACTATTGGCCGTAGAGCGAGAATGTTTGATGAAAAATCCTTAATTTACATGTTAGAAGATACTACGGTGTTGGGTACTGCTACCCAAAAACCATACTATATGCTGAAAGAATACTAATAATCACCGACTAGCAACCTATTCAAATTATGCCAAACGATGTACATTACTTGCGGATCCGCCCAGTATAAGCTTGAATGTTATTATCTGTGTATGGATGTGGCCTTTATCTCTCATAATTAGTTCGATAAATTGAAACAAGGTAACTAAACAAACCTTCTACTAATTGTGCACATTTTGTCGTTTTCATTTTAACTGATGCTTACAAAAGAGCAAATTTCCGAATACTGTCCAAATAGTAGTAGCGATGGTATACGATACTATAACTAGAACTGAACATATACACCCCGCGTCACTTGAATAGGGCCAACATATTTTTTCATTTTTCCAATTTATTATTTTCCTTTTCTCTTGAGTTATCCTCACTCCTCCGTTCATCTCAAAGAGTATAACCGTTATTTTTTTTTAATTTTGTTTAAAATAAGAAATGCAATTTGTATGTTTTTAGTTGTTCACTTGAATAGGGCCAACTCAAAAAAGACAAAATAATGATCAAAACAAAGTGATAATTTAATCAGGAAACTTAAATTCATCCTTTTAAAACAAAACAAAAAACTAAAATTAAATTTTTAGTACTTGGTACTTCCACCGTTTTATAAAATCACTTCGTAAACTCGATTTGGAATCGAGTCGTACAACGAGTTCAAGTAATTTAAGCAAATTTCACTCCAACCTGATTTTATCGCTTCTTTAAGTTTCTCAGTGTCTTCGCACTGTTTTCCTCCGTCGTAAATTTTTCGTGTTAGCCATCCCCAAACGTTTTCTATGATGTTCGAATCTGGTGAATATGGAAAACACGGTAAAATTGCAATATTTTGGTTCCCAATCCACTTCCAATTTCAGATAATCTTGAACAATTATTTTCTACAATTGCTTAATTGGCAGTTCCAGTCATCCTGCCTGCCTGTTAGGAAAATAAAATCAATGGTTACGATCATAATACAACCTTATCTGCTGTGATGCCGATTCAAAAACATTTCATCCTTTATTAAATCGTCGAAATTATTTTTTTTTCGTCGGTGAACACCACAGTATGTCATTCGTTGTTTCACGTCATATGTGATCTAAAAATTCCTACCAATTTTCTTCCCCAAAGCATTCAGCATTCATACACTTGCCGTTATACCGGTCCTAGCTCTGATTTTCGCCACATAGTTTGCGGAATTCTTGGCTTCCCGAATGAGAGCACGTTTGTCTTACGGTGATGTAGCTTCTGCTATTCGTTTTTAATATTATTCAGGCAATTGTTGATAGCCGATTTGCTTTACTTGCAATCGCGCGACTCGTAAGATTTGATTCTTCGTATAAGCATCAATTTTAGCTGTCTCAACCTCACTTAACGTTTTTCCACGACCCGTGACTTCGAATAAAATCAAAGTAATTTTAAATTTTAAACAATCCTTAATTCACTTCACTGAAACAGTAAAGAAAATTGATTTCGAAAAACAATTTATCAGCGAGTTCAAAAAATCAACTGGCGCTATGCAAGTGAACAACTAAAAACATGCAAATTTTATTTCTTATTTTAAACAAAATTAAAAAAAATAACGGTTTTACTGTCAGATATGAACAAATTTCATTAATTGATTTGTTATTGATTTCTCTATCCCAGAACGCATAAAAGAGGATAAGTCAAGAGAAAAGGAAAATAATAAATTGGACAAATGAAAACAATTATGTTGGCCCTATTCAAGTGACGCGGAGTGTTCCATCATTGCCCCCAACTTAGCAATTTTTATAATTAGGACGAAGTACAAATTTAGACGAAAAACGTAAGAAATAACATTGGCCAAATAGTATCGCTGAGTGATAACGATGATATTATCAATGATGAAGGTATTACTGACAGGCCACTTCTTGTTCCCAAAATTTTTACTGGCGAATATGATTTCTGATCGTAACGGTTTTTTTTAGCACCAAAAGGCTAACGCTAAAGCGTATAGTTGTTGGCCGGCAAATAATGAGTGAGATTGGCCTTCAATGTCCTATTATTAATTAATGTTTATTATTACCAGTTTACCACCCAAGATTAAACCAAGATACATACCTAATTGCATATTTGAAAGTGAAGTGTGAAAGCTAAAAATAACACCATTTAGCATAATTTCCAAATTCATCATAATTTATTCAAAACGAGAATAAAAAAAATATGTAAAATTTATAACAAATCATAGATAATCTACTTCATTTCACCTTCCACGCCGAAACAACATCACCGTCGTCATCATCATCATCAACACAACAATCCACTTCATTATTATTTAAATTTTCTTGTAATCCTCATATTTGCCCCTCGCTCGCGCAACAGTATCTTCAGATAATCATGTTGGATTAGAGAGCAACAACAACAACAAAATCATAAAATCATTGTAACATCATTACACGATGAATTAAGGGAGTAAAAACGTCTGAGAAAAAAACTCTTCAGAAGAACAAAAAAAAAGATGAAAATAAAAACATTATTCAAATTTTTGATTTATTATGACGCCTTTTTCATTTTTCTTTCGTCGATAAATCCAAAAAAAAAAAATTATTCCAAAAACATCTTTTTCGGATCAACAACATAAAAACAACCCAAACAGAAAAAACTATAGTGTTTTTCCTATATACTGCCTATAACGCCATTACCATCATCATCATCATCATCATCTTAAAACCATATGTTGCTTGTGTTCTTGTTGTTGTTGTAATAAAATGACCTTTTTCATCCACTTCTCCTATTGTTATTTGTGCTGTATTATCATTAGGTTAATCAGCATGTCATAATAATGTCAATTAATTTTGGCTGCTTTTGTTTAGTAGGGCCGGCCGCTGCTTAACATTTCATAATCAAAACATTTACAATTTCTAGCCAGCATTTTCTCAATCAGGGAAATGAGGAAACGACACGGGGCACATACAAAACGAACAAAGTTAATAACATTTTTCGCTACCACACCTTCCAATCGAAAAGTAATTGTGTTTTGAATGTCTGCTGTATGGTTTTTCTTTTCTTCAACCATAATGTCTTTTTTATTAGTCTCCGTATAGTATACAGTTGTTGGATGTATTTTCCGAAAAGTAAAATAAAATAAAAAGAAAAGTTTTCGGTTTTCGAAAATTTTTGTGAAAATTCTGTGTACAAAACGATGATGAGAGAAACAGGTGTTAAAGATATTCTCTGTTTGTTTTGAGCTGCTTTCTTGTGTATATTCGAGTGTACATAGTGCGAAAAATATTTTCTTATACGGAAGAAAATTTTCCAAAGTTTTCCATGTTTCTTCACAATTTCATTTTTATTATTAATTTTCTTTTAAGTTGTTATTATTTGGAGAAAAAACTGTTTCCTCGATTTTCTTTCGTTAAATTTTTTTTTTTTTGAAACCATGGTTGTTGTTGCGATGCATAAAGTTGATTTCGGTAAGAAAAGTCATTTTTTGTTTGATGTGGAAAATTTTTTTATTTTTGCACTTTGGATTTTCCATAAGTTTAGTTTATAAATAATCATTTTCTTGCATTTTGTTGTTGTTTTGTGTTGTAGTTCTGAGAGGGAACAGAAAGTGGAAAAATTTAGTTTTTCTAGTTTTTTTTTGCTTTTTTTCAATTCAACGGTGACATTTTGAAATATTAAGTCGATTTGATACTTTGGTGTCTGGAAAGTTGAAATCTAGGGGATATTTATGTTTGTTTTTTCACCTGAGCACGGACGTCTATAAGGTTTCAAGAAAATATGTCACGAATTGGAACTTTATGTTTTTCTCGTTAGAAGTTAAATGCAGAATTGTGTGGGTTTATAAAATTTAAAATATTAATATTTGTCATATTATTTATGAAAATTGTAAGAGTGATTGACGAACAGATCGACGAAGATGACTACTATACTGAACCTTATCAAAAATTATAAAATCAGAATCATATTGTACAATTGTCACCATTAATTTCCCTTAGACACACAGAAAGTGCACAGAAACCATATTCCCTTATTTGAATTATTTTTTGCGAAATTATTACTAACACCCTTACTAATTAGCATATTTAAATTAAATGGTAAAATAATTAAATTTTCATCCAGCTGTTCTTTAAAACTGTAGTTCTTCAGGTTCAAATTAAAATAACATAAAAATGGGTTTATTAAAATTTAAAGTTATGCAAAAAATTGTTCTTCTTCTACCGAAACCCAAGAGGCACTTCTAGTCGAATGACATAAACTGCAACATTCAAAATGTGTTGTATGAAGTTCGACGATAATTTATACTATACGAACGCAAAATTTACCAGATGGTTAACTAACACATTTCAATCGATTTTTAATCGACATTTCAATTTAGTGTATCGTGTGCAATCTAAATTTCAAATCCATTTGACCAATTTCGATTTCTTTGAAATCTGTTATCAGTTCCGGAAAGTGACACTAAAGAATCATAAAAATCATAAGAATCAAAAGAATCATAAGAATCAAAAGAATCAAAAGAATCATAAGAATCAAAAGAATCAAAAGAATCAAAAGAATCAAAAGAATCAAAAGAATCAAAAGAATCAAAAGAATCAAAAGAATCATAAGATTCATAAGAATCATAAGAATCAAAAGAATCAAAAGAATCAAAAGAATTAAAAGAATCAAAAGAATCATAAGAATCTTAAGAATCATAAGAATCATAAGAATCATAAGAATCATAAGAATCATAAGAATCATAAGAATCATAAGAATCATAAGAATCATAAGAATCATAAGAATCATAAGAATCATAAGAACCATAAGAATCATAAGAACCATAAGAATCATAAGAATCATAAGAATCATAAGAATCATAAGAATCATAAGAATCATAAGAATCATAAGAATCATAAGAATCATAAGAATCATAAGAATCATAAGAATCATAAGAATCATAAGAATCATAAGAATCATAAGAATCATAAGAATCATAAGAATCATAAGAATCATAAGAATCATAAGAATCATAAGAATCATAAGAATCATAAGAATTATAAGAATTATAAGAATCATAAGAATCATAAGAATCATAAGAATCATAAGAATCATAAGAATCATAAGAATCATAAGAATCATAAGAATCATAAGAATCATAAGAATCATAAGAATCATAAGAATCATAAGAATCATAAGAATCATAAGAATCATAAGAATCATAAGAATCATAAGAATCATAAGAATCATAAGAATCATAAGAATCATAAGAATCATAAGAATCATAAGAATCATAAGAATCATAAGAATCATAAGAATCATAAGAATAATAAGAATCATAAGAATCATAGGAATCATAAGAATCATAAGAATCATAAGAATCATAAGAATCATAAGAATCGTAAGAATCATAAGAATCATAAGAATCATAAGAATCATAAGAATCATAGGAATCATAGGAATCATATGAATCATAAGAATCATAAGAATCATAAGAATCATAAGAATCATAAGAATCATAAGAATCATAAGAATCATAAGAATCATAAGAATCATAAGAATCATAAGAATCATAAGAATCATAAGAATCATAAGAATCATAAGAATCATAAGAATCATACGAATCATAAGTATCATAAGAATCATAAGAATCATAAGAATCATAAGAATCATACGAATCATAAGAATCATAAGAATCATAAGAATCATAAGAATCATAAGAATCATAAGAATCATAAGAATCATAAGAATTATAAGAATCATAAGAATCATAAGAATCATAAGAATCATAAGAATCATAAGAATCATAAGAATCATAAGAATCATACGAATCATAAGAATCATAAGAATCATAAGAATCATAAGAATCATAAGAATCATAAGAATCATAAGAATCATAAGAATCATAAGAATCATAAGAATCATAAGAACCATAAGAATCATAAGAACCATAAGAATCATAAGAATCATAAGAATCATAAGAATCATAAGAATCATAAGAATCATAAGAATCATAAGAATCATAAGAATCATAAGAATCATAAGAATCATAAGAATCATAAGAATCATAAGAATCATAAGAATCATAAGAATCATAAGAATAATAAGAATCATAAGAATCATAGGAATCATAAGAATCATAAGAATCATAAGAATCATAAGAATCATAAGAATCATAAGAATCATAAGAATCATAGGAATCATAGGAATCATAAGAATTATAAGAATCATAAGAATCATAAGAATCATAAGAATCATAAGAATCATAAGAATCATAAGAATCATAAGAATCATAAGAATCATAAGAATCATAAGAATCATAAGAATCATAAGAATCATAAGAATCATAAGAATCATAAGAATCATAAGAATCATAAGAATCATAAGAATCATAAGAATCATAAGAATCATAAGAATCATAAGAATCATAAGAATCATAAGAATCATAAGAATCATAAGAATCATAAGAATCATAAGTATCATAAGAATCATAAGAATCATAAGAATCATAAGAATCATAAGAATCATAAGAATCATAAGAATCATACGAATCATAAGAATCATAAGAATCATAAGAATCATAAGAATCATAAAAATCATAAGAATCATAAGAATCATAAGAATCATAAGAATCATAAGAATCATAAGAATCATAAGAATCATAAGAATCATAAGAATCATAAGAATCATAAGAATCATAAGAATCATAAGAATCATAAGAATCATAAGAACCATAAGAATCATAAGAACCATAAGAATCATAAGAATCATAAGAATCATAAGAATCATAAGAATCATAAGAATCATAAGAATCATAAGAATCATAAGAATCATAAGAATCATAAGAATCATAAGAATCATAAGAATCATAAGAATCATAAGAATCATAAGAATCATAAGAATCATAAGAATCATAAGAAAAATATGAATGGAAGCCGGTTTGAATTTAGAGAAAGCTGCTTTTGAACTACTCGTCAGGTCTAACATACGTTAATCAGGCGAAAGGTTGTACCTTGACCACGTCATTGGGGTGTGATGAAATTACTCCTAGTCCTGCTAGAATTGTTGCCACTCGAAATGCCTCGGTTCCTTCCAATTTTTAACGGAAGTTTATGCCAATGATGGTTTCTGAGCTGAAGAAGCTGTATCTGTCATGTGATGCGAGTTTGGTTGAGGTTGGTAGTTCATATAGTATAACGGTGGGCCATAACTCTAAATGGGTACAATTATTCGATAAATTATCAGAAAGGCAAGGTTCCGGATGCCTTGTCGGGTCTGTCACAAGAAGACGATATAAGAGAAAACCCCCATTCGTGTGGTGAATGCCTTCTTGGAGGTAGACGAGATACCAATTTGTTATGAAGATGTGGTACGGGAAACAAAATCAGATGGTGTTATAACTAAAGTAATGTCGAATGTTAAAAAGGGATGGCCACACGTTTTTTTGTACGTAAACATGAATGGACACTTGAAGCCGGTTGTGTCGTTTGGGGAAGTGAATCATGTTTCCGTTGTCATTGCATGGGTATGTGCTCAATCTGTTGCACAAAAATCATCCGGATGTAGACTGGAGGAAGATGTTGGCCAGGTTATTGTGTTGGTACCAGTGAGCGAAGTTCGATGATTTTAAAGAAGCTTTATGGCCGAAGAGTGACCAGATATGACGACTTTTTCCATTTTGGTAAGAAAACCTTAGAGCTTACATAAATGACTTAACATTTAAATGGGTCAATGTGGAAGTTATGAGCGTAACAACAGCGGCTAACGTGATTGACAAATTCGAAAGAATTATTTTAGACTTTGGTTTACCTCATGAGCTGATCACTCAGCTGAGTTTGTGCCTTTGTGGAATGTTATCGCCTAATTCTTCTAAAAGTAGGGCATGAGTGTGACCTTCTCAAAGCCACAAAGCCTTAATCCGATAAATTTATATTTTTAACGTGCCAAATATAAATATAACCTAGTTCAAATACGAATTTTATGGATAGATCTGGCCTCGGTCCGAGTTTACTAAGCTGCCATGGCACGATTTTTTTCTAATTTTCCTATCCATAAGGCGCAGGTGTGACTATCTCCATGTATTTGTTTCTGATATTAATTCAACATAATCCGATGAACTAGGTATGAGTGTCGGATGGTGTGAAATTTGGTGCAATCGACTTGGTAGAGAATGTAGGTAGAATCTGTAATGAAATGAATCGAACATGAAGTTTTATATTGCTCGTTAAAAAATTCGAGACACTTTAATTAATAATGCATGACAACGCCAGACCCCAAGTTGCTGAGATGAGATGGGGATTGATCGAATTGTTTGGCCCGCTCGCAGCCCTGACCTTAAACCCATTGAACACGTCTGGGATATGCTAGGGCGTCTTTTAAGGCAAAGAGAAGTTGTTCCAAAAATCTTAGGTCATCTTCAATCAGCTCTACAGGAAGAACGGATAATGATATCACAAGAGTACATTCCAAACCTAATGCACAGTATGCCAAAAAGAATGCTAGATGTGATCAGAGCTCGTGGAGGAAATAGTCGATATTAGAGTACCCGACCTTTTAAATTTTTTTTAAAAATATTGTTTTGAATTAGTGGACTAGCTCCGACCCACGGTAGGCGCACTAATCTCATTTCAATACATGGTTCTTCAAAATAAAAACCAACCAGTGACAACAATAATCAAGCGCTACACAACAACCAGCAAAACCAAGTCATCATTCAAAAGCCACAAAACAACTCGCCATAGTAGATAACTTACTTGATCAACAAGAAATTGTTAGAGGAAAAATAGCTCATGTCGAGAGCAATTACAACAAAGTTGGGCAGTCTCGCAACACGAGCAAATATTTGGAGACGAAGATAAACCAATTAAAAACCCTATATAAAGAGTTCGTAAAAACGGATGAACAAATATTCAACCTTGTTCCACCAACCAATAAAGATCATCCATACACCAACCAAAGAGTTACAGTGGCGGAGTTACAGCTACAAAAAATACTTATAGAAGAAAAGCGCCAGCGATTGAACAATCCAACACCGCTATCACCAGCGTGCAGCATGGAGTTCATAGCATCCGAGACAGGCGATTCTAATAAAAAGCTCTTACATTAAATCAACAAATCTATAGGTCAAAGCAACAACAGCACGCTCAACCAAATGCTACGAAGACAAGATTTTAAAATGAGGGAGTTGTACAGAGAAATAGCTAAGGCCAGAAACGTCTTGGATGAAAGCCAAGACAAGCAAACTATGCAATTCGCCATACAGTACATGCAGCGGGCGATGAATCGAATAATTGTTAGGCATGAAGAGCTTTGTGTCGAGGCCTCGATGACCATGAGAGGCTAGGATACTTCAAAAGAGGGGATTATGAAGCGTTAAAAGAAAGTTACACAAAGATGACAATCAAAATCACCACTGCGATGGAAGAAAAATCAGCTACCAGTCGCACAACATCAGGAAAAAAGCTAAACCCGGTTGAAATACCCACCTCTTTTTCTGAAATATTTAAGCGTCTGATAGACCAAAACTAAACGCTCTCAGACACGCATAGAATAAACTATCCGAAAAACCATCTTAGTGGAGCAGCAGCTAAACTAATGGGCCACTTGGAATCAACCGCTGATAATTATAGAATGGTCTGGAGTACCTTAAACAATAGATACAACAACAAACGCTTAATCATATCAGCCTTACCTTGCACGTGACTACTAATAAGTGCATACACGCAATCAGAAGCCTAGGAATAAACGTCGAATCCTGCAATTCATTTCTAATTTTTACATTATCCAAGAAATTGGACAGTGAAACACGGCGATTATATGAAAGTTCGCTCCAGAACTCAGCTGAATTTCAGAAACCCGAAGAATTTCTGAAGTTTCTTGAACAACGTTTCCAGTCCTTGGAAGCATCATATAGCCCAAAAAATCAATCGCGACAACCAAAGCCGCAAGTGGTAAGACAAACGTTTGGCACATGAACTCTACGCGAGATTGGCATCTATTGCCAGATGAACTATTCATTAGATCATTGTCCACGGTTCAAACAGCTGTCAGCAACAGATAAAAGCCACTACACCAGCTATGTAGAAGATGTCTATTATCAGCACATAAAACGTCGATCTGTAATGGGATACATCATACTGTTCGGATACAGAAAAGCCCAAAATACAAACCACGAGCACGGGTGAAGTAAACAACTTTAAACTAATAACCAACGTAGATCACCAAATTCGCTAATGATAATGGAAGTCACGCTACTTTAAGAGTCCTGATTGACCCAAGATCTCAAGCAACTTTCATTACCAAGGAAGCAGTTCAATAATTGAAGCTGAAGGGTCAGAAAGTATGTGACAAAATAGCTGGAGTCGGTGGTCGCAATATTGGGGAGATAAAGAAAATAATGAGTTTCAAAATCCAACCTGTTAGAGCATCCGAATTTGAATTACACTTAAATGCTTTAGTATTTCAAAAACTCACGGCACTGCTACCAGAACAACGAATACAAACCCAAGGCTGGGAACATCTAAGCAACTCAGAGCATGCGGTTCCAAACTATAACACACCGAGTCCCATAGACATGTTGCTTGGAGTAGATTATTATCCAAAGATCGTATTGAGTGATATAAAATCAGCTCAAGAAGTTTTGGGAAACTGAAGAAGTCCACGTAGAGCGGGAACTTACCAATGATGAACACAGATGCGAAGATCACTTTCAAAAGAACTACACAAGATTGGAAAATAGAGGTCGCATTACTATTTAAAAGCGATTCTTCAAGTGGAAAAACAACTAAATAAAAACCCACAGATGAGGAATGAATACAGAAACTTCATTGATGAATACATCAAATTGGATCATATGGTAGAAATAAACCAACGTGATGATGCAGGTGGAAACTATTTTCTACCACATCATGCAGTACTCAAAGATAATAGTTCAACAACCAATCGTTAAACGAATATCGTTAAATGACCTGCTCCACACCGGCCCAACAATGCAACAACCACTCGTAGATATATTGTTACGCTGGAGGAAACATAAGTATGTGTTTAAAGCTGACATTGAAAAGATGTTTAGACAAATAAAAATCAGTCCTCCAGATCAAAGCTACCAGTTGATACTATAGAGAAACGACAAAGGCGCAATCAGCCTCGGTTACATATTTAGCCACAAGGGCCCTACATTCACAGCTGCAAAAAGAGCAGTCGCTGAAGATTTCTATGGCGATGACATAATATCAGGAGCGGATACAATCAAACCAACTAGGAGGATGCAAGAACAAGTAGATAAATGTTTGAGGCAAGGAGGTTTACCATCTGTGGAAATGGAGCAGCAACAACCAGCAGGTACTAGGAAACACAGATACCGAACATCGAAACGAAAGCAACCACTCAATCGAAACTATTAAAACCCTCGGGATTTTATGGAATCCTACAGAAGATATTTTCCAATTTAAAATCAAACCACTAAATATCGACACACCTATAACAAAGATGAACGTGCTATCCGAAACTTCCAAACTATTTGACCCCATAGGGTGGCTAGCACCAGTTATAATAAAAGTAAAAATATTCATGCAACAACAATGGACATTAGGAACAGGGTGGGGTACACAACTTGCAACTGAATTAGAAGCAAAATGGATTTGCTATGCTACCCAATCGCAGACGTTAGAAAAAGTAAAGTTACAAAGATGGTTAAACCACAACACAGGCGAGTTACACGGCTTCTGTGATGCATCAGAAGACGTATATGCAGCAGTAATTTACTACAAGTCTAAAATTACAAACCACCAAAGTTGCTAAAACAAACGTTGCGCCGTTAAAATCCAAATTAACCATCCCCAGTTTGGAACTATGTGCAGCGGTATTACTACAAACAATCGTTACCAGAACCGGAGATCAAAACATTTGCATGGATGTATTCAATGATAACGTTAGCATGGATTAACGGTAAACCTCATAGATTCAAAACAAACAGGATTCAAACACCGTTTCAAACAGGATAGTGGAAATCCACACCGTATTGTCTCCAGTGCAATGGGGTTACGTGAAATCTGAAATAAATCCAGCGGATTGTGCATCGAGAGGATTGCACCATTTCGAATATGCCTTAAAACCACAAGTTGAAGAGACCAGAGAAGAGTCCAGGAACCAAGTATGCGCATTCTTAGGGTTTTAAAAAGAGTTAGCCTTAAAGTTAATACAAGAGTTTGGAATATTTGAGAAACACCATGGCAAACATAGCGAATCAAAACTTCGTACCCTTAATCCGGAAATAGACAGCAGCGGATTGTTGCGAGTAGGCAGAAGTCTGTCTAATGCCAGAGTTTGTTATACATATAAGAGTCATTCAGATTGCTGCTGATAGACTACGCACACAATATGACGTTGCACGGAAGCAAATCCCTCTCGCTAGCTTTCATTTGCCAGTAATATTGGATAATAAAGGGTCCATTAACAGTAAACACTCATCAAAACGGACACTGGGCCAAATGGTGGGCCACCTGGACGAGGTAACAAAAGCTAAAAAGGCTGTTTAGCAGTCTCAGCCTGTTTTTCAATAAAAGCTATTCACTTAGAAGTTGTAAGCAATTTGTCATCTGAACTCTAACTTTATAGGGGCTTCAAAGCTTATGAAGAACGATCTGAGCGCTGCACTGAAACAACTACCAGAAAAGCTTGCAGAACAGCTTGCAAAGGATGGCACCCAATGGCATTATATACCACCAAGAGCACCGCACATGGGTGGACTATGATAGGACGTAGAATAATTGTAGAACAACATCTAACGTTTGAAGAGATGACAACAATTGTTTGTCAAATAGAAGCAAGTCTCAACTCACGTCCTCTTCTCACACTATCATCAGATCCCAATGACTTCACAACTTTAACACCGGGACATTTCCTTATAGGTGAACCACAGCGAATGATGCCAGAACCAAGCCACTAAAATCAAAACATTAGCCATTTAGCACGATGGAAACTTAAAATAACGGCGAAATTCTGGAAGATCTGGCTAACCGAATACATACTATTGGTACAGGAGTGAAGCTAATGGAATAAGTCAGAACAAAATATAGTGAAGGGAGAGCTAGTGCTCATTAAGAATGATGATCTGCCTACAGGAAAGTGGCCTTTAGGAAGGATCCATGAGGTACATAGTGGGTCCGATGGTTTTGTTAGGACCGTAACAGTTAAGAACACAAACGGAGGATTACTAAAAAGGTCTATCACAAAGATCAGTCGTTTGCGGATTGAAGACGATGGACAATGGAAGAAGGTACCTTCGTCAGAAGAAACGCAAATAGACGCAGTTGAAGCCAACGATCACGCAAAACAGAATAAACGAGTGACAAGAGCAAACACTAAGTCCAAGCTGCTGTGCATTAGGACTAGTGGCAGCAGAAACACAAGCAAGATATAATATATCGAGATTCTCCTCTCATCCCAGGATCTACTTCGATAAAATTGGTCAAGCAAAGCTAATCAACGGATAACGGAAGATTATAACCTATTATAACCTCACTTCCTATAGAGCGAAATTAAGTCACTTTGGGAACGCTGCTCGTCAACTAAACAGCTTTTATTCGAATAAAGCGCTTATACAATCAGCACACACTGACTGATACGTTTAAGTGCTGTGAAGCCATTGTTTCACAAATAAAACGCCTTAGGCGGAAATAAAATCATCCGCCGAAGAAGAGCACCCTTCGATTTTGTAGGTACAATTGCCAACGAACTATTCGGGGTGCTAGATCAAAAAGATGGAAAAAAAACTACAAGGAAAGCATAGAAAACGTAAATGCTAACCAGCAGCACCAAAATGAATTATTACGAAACCAGATGTCCATATTAGAGTCGACTATCAACGTCATGAAACACACTCACGAGCAAACAACACAGAAATTCGAGGCATACAATCAAATTCTAACAACCATCCTGTTTCATGAAGAACTTACCGACCTTGCAATACACACTATGCTGGAGATGACGCAACTGCGAAAGTTTCAAACCGCAATAATCAGGGCACACTCGATCCCTTGATCCTAACTCCACATCAACTTCAGGAGCAAGTCAAATAAATCACAAAATTAAACACAAATTTGAAATAGCAAACACAAATATTTACTGCAAAATGTGTGTGTGTTACCAGTGTAGTACGTGAACAGTGACACAAATTTATGAAAAGTTTAAATTAAAATGTGCAGCAAAGAACAGTCTATACAAAGAAATTGTTGCTGTATTGTATTCGGATCGAAACGTTCCGAATTCAAATCCCATGAGGAGTATGCCATATAAAAATTCCGTAGTGTGCAGTCACATGATTACCGGTAACTGAAATGTGTGTTTATGAAATCTAGAATTATTATTCGATAAGTTGATATATTTTTGTCAGGGGAAGCTCACCCTACCGACCAAAATGGCACAGTGGTTAAAGCTTTGGCGTTTGGATCGGGAGGTATCGGGTTCGAATCCCGATAGGGGCAGGATGCAAAAGGAAATTTTCATCAACAGATTACGATCGGTGATAAAAAGGAACACAACTACGACCCCTATCGGTGTGCAAAACTCATGGGCCGACCCATCTTCCATGTCCATAGTACTATAGGCTGGCATGGAGCTATTCAATGTGCAGATGGTAACGTAAATCGTACCTAGAGCCGTACGTCTTCGATTTGGCGAATCGATTGATTAGTCCATTGCATCCCAACCAGAGAGCTGCTCTCTATTGGATAAATAAGATATAAGTATAGATATAGTATGGCATAGAATTGCCTCGGCAGATCTCTCACTCTCTCGGCCTTGCCTCGGCTTGAATTCCAGTCCAATGTGTAAAACTTTATCGAATGCTTGGGCGACGTCCAGAAATATGCTGGAGCATACTTTTTTGCGTTCTAACGTTCTTTCAATAACGTCGGTGATTCTATGCGCCTGTTCAATTGTGGAGTGCTTTTCCCTGAATCCAAATTGATGTGTCGGTGCTCAATTATTGGTTTAAGTCTTTTTAGTAATAATTTTTCAAAGAGTTTTGACATAATTGGCAGCAATGAAATTGGCCTGTATGATTTTTTAATCGTTAGGTGGTTTATCAGGTTTTGCTATCATGATTACTTCTGCTACTTTCCATTGCCACGGAACATATTTTAACCGAAAGCTTGCATTGATTATGTGTAATAGCTTACGAACTCCTTTATCTGGTAGAGCCTTGATTATTTGGCAAGTAATCAAGTCATATCCTGGGGCTTTTTTAACATTCATGTTGCTTTTCACTTCTTCTTTTAATTCTTTGAGAGTTACTGGGCGAATATCAAAATCATCTAGCTTTTGGATTGACATTATATTTTCATTGGCCGTTTGCCTTGGTAGTGGTTGGAAGGTATCCTCGAGATACTCGACAAACAGATCAGCCTTATCTTTAGGACCTCTTGCTCAGGTTCCATCCTCCTTTTTAAGTGGAGGCACTTGCATTTTGGGTCTTTTGAGTCCCTTCGTCACCTTCCACAGAGAATAATCAGAATTTTTTTCATCGGTTAGGCTAACTAGATATCTGTTGATTGATGTATTTTTATCTTCTTTAAGAAGAGATTTGAGACTGTTACCTAAATTGTTAAGAATTGTTTTGTTCTCCGGTGTTGTAGTTATTTGCCAGGTTTCACATGCCCGTCGTTTTTGTCTTACCAACTCTCTAACTTCCATAGGGTAGGATATGTTAAGCTTTTTCTTATTTTTAATAATGGGGGTACTTGCCATTGAGTTGTTCTAATTCATCTTCCCACTGGTGGGGATTTCTTACCGGCTCCTGAAGATTGATTTTTTCCTTCAATACCTCACGAAAGAGATCCCAGTTTGTTTTTGAATTTGTTAATCTGGGGGCACTCTCCCTTTGAATTACCATTTCACTGACTGTCATGATAACCGGGGAATGATCCGATACTAGAGAATTACTGTCTTTAATGTGAATGTAGTTCTGGGATATACCTCTTACTACATAAAAGTCTATTACGTCAGGTATCTTCGTTCCGTCACTGGGCCAGTATGCTGGGGAACCACCAGAGTAAAATTCACGTTTTGATGTCTGCCCTGCTTGAAGCAATTCTTTAGCTTTTGACGTCGTAAGTCTAGATCCCCAATGGGTGTTGTTCGCATTAAAGTCACCTCCAATAATAAAATCACGTCCAAGCGATTTAAATAGTTTAAGGTAGTCCTCCCTTTTCAAGTTATGCCGGGGTGGAAAAATATAATGCAGAGACAGTAAGCTGTCTGTGTTTAATTTGGATCCTTACAGTAGTGACTTGCATTGTTTCTTCTTCGATATTTGATTCTAAATGGTGTTTTATATTTTATTTTATTAGTAATGCTCAACCACCTCTTGCTCTTTCCGCTGGATTAATGGAGTGATATAAGTTATAACCCCGTATCTGATATTAAGAAAATGTCGTTTTTTTCTGAATTTAAAAATATTTCTATTTCTGGAATATGTTGCATAATGCCATTCGTATTCCAGATTGCTATTTTGAAAGTTGTGTTCTTACTTAACATTTTTTGTTGGATTGTGTTGAGGGAGTTGCATTTTCTTCAGTTGATCAAGTATCATGTTGTTCAGATAACTTTGGTCATTTAGCCGCTTTGTAATAGCTGCAATGCTGTTCATAATGTTTTTCATAAATTGGTTACTTTCAGAGCCCATATATTTGGTTGAACCCAAACCTTTGACTATCTGCGCAAATGAACTTCTTTGCCCTGTATTGCTTGGTTGTAGGATTTGATTCCCTGATTTGATATTTGAACCCTTCGATTTTCGTGATTTTGCGGTTGATTTCTTGTTTTATCTCTTAATTTTTGCAGTTGTTTAGCATCCTCACAGTCTCGATAATTAGCCGGATGTTGGCCCTTACAATTTGTACACTTGGCTGGCATGTCTCTCCTTATTGTACATGCCTGGGTAAAATGATTACCTGAGCATTTTACACATCTTGGATCCCGGCCACAATATCTTTGGGTGTGATTAAATGTCTGGCATTTCTTGCATTGGGGTATGCGTGTTATGGTTCTCCTCATTGGTTCAATTTTCACCTTCATGTGAAGAATTCCTTTTATTCCATGAATGTTTTGACCATTCTCTTTGTTGTCAAATACTAGCATAGAAAGAGGGAGTCCCCTTTTACTGATAATTTGGTTTCCTTCCTGAATTTCTGTTCTTTCTTTTTTAACAATATTTACGCACAGGTGTGACCACTTCAGAGGCAGATTTATCGATGTTCAAGCAAAATAAAATGGAGTTTTTGCGTCGTTTCATAACTGTGGATGAAAACATGGATTCATCACTATACACCGGAGACCAAAGAACAGTCTAAACAGTGTATTTCTACTGACGAACCTGCGCCGAAGAAGGCTAAAGCGATTTTATCGGCCAACAACATATCGGGCAACACATCGATTATCCTCAAAAGGGAAGAACAGTCAACGGCGAATATTATTGCAACTTATTGAACCGTTTCAAAGACGTTTTGAAAGAAAAACGACCCCATTTGGCGAAGAAAAAAATACTCTTGGATCAAGACAATGCACGAGTGCACACGTGTGTAGTTGCCATGGTCAAAATGAATTACGTTTCGAATTACTTTCACATCCGCCATATTCCCCAGACTTAGCCCCCTGCGACTATTTCCTGTTTCCGAACTTGTAGAAATGGCTCGGCGGAGAGAGATTCGGCTCTAATGAGACGATCATCGATGCAACAAACGCCTATTTTGAACGCTTGGAGAAATCGTATTATTCGGAAGGGATCGAGAAATTGGAAAAACGTTGGACTAAGTGTATCGAGCTAAAAGGCGACTACGTTGAAAAATAAATTTTTTTTGGTCGAAAATATTATTCCTTGTTTCAATTTTACCAGACTTCTCACTACGCCCTCGTACATTGGTCAATCGCATTTATAAAGCTTGTAGCTTCGGATTAGTTGTTTGGTAAAATACTTTCGCTTTAATTAAAGTTACTTGTTTCTTAAAACAAAAATTTAGTTCTCCCAAATGTGGTTATGTTGCAAAATAAGATATTCTGTCCTCTATTACTCGAATCTTGAAAACACGCAATATGTTGCCCTACAAAATATAAAGTTATTCCGAATATTTTAATAACTATTAAAACCAAACCATTGCACAATCAGATAAAGTAAATATTACACAACAAAAAAATCTGCAAAGTTATTTAACCAAGTTGTTAAAACCGCATAACAGTTTCCTTTCTTATACTCGTATACCTGCATTCAATTACTTTCCCTTTTTTGTTGCTGATTATTTTATTTTTTAACGCTTCTTTGGTCTTTGGTGAGACATTGAAATTAAAATTAAGTCTTTATGTCACCCACAAAATGTGTTCTGGATATTGAACCTGAATGGATTTTGTGTGATTTTTGTATTATTTTGCGGATGCCTCTAATTAAAATTGATTGGGTTCGGATTCGTAAGAAAGATACGCACAGTAGTTTTAATCTTATCTCACCGTACATATATATATGTTAGGTTTTTTGGCCTGCTTGTTGGTTGGTGTCGATGAGAATAAAACTAAAGGAGAAAATAAAAGGAAAAACTAATGGTAAATTACGTAATACTATCCGGTCGAGACTATTTAATCGACTCTACAGTAGATTTAACGATATATGTTCATTTATTAAAACAAAGTGTTTTATGTTGTTTTCATATGTGTGTTAGTTAGGTGCCTGTCAGGGGAGATACTCGTACACTTACATACATATACATCAACATGTATTATAATATTTCATTATTTACTTCCGTTTCGATGAAATTTTATATTTTTTGCGCTCTAAAGTTCTGGCTGTTATCTTTTTTCCACATAACATGCAATATTTATGTTAGGAAAAAAATGGAATATAATGAAGAAGAAAATGTAGCACACACAAAGTTTATGAAAAGACATGGTACGAAGCAGAAGAAGAAAACAATGAAAATTGTTGTGAATGTCTATAAAGAAAATTTCTAGAAGAAGCGAAAATAAAAAAAAAATTATATTTCTTTTGATGTTGCAAAGTGTTTTTAATTGATATTCAAGAGGAGTAAATGGATTCAAGTTTTTTTTTATGTAATTGAATTATGTATAGTTAATGCAAGACTATTTTTTCATGTTTTATTAACTTTATGTACAACTAATTGAAGCGGGTAAATGCATTTCACTTTATCAATGTACATTAAGAAAATACGAGATTATTCGGTTAATTTGGCGCTCCTAAATGTAAAAGGAGGGATCTGATCTATCTGTAATCTATTATCATGAAAATAGGGATTACATTATATTTACGCAACTAAAACATTACGGTATTTAAAAGTCGATAACAAATATTTAATATCCAATAATTATATCCATTAAAATTGTGACAAGGCGACGGGAACGAACGAATTTTAAAATCTATTGATTATTCATCAGTTTTAATGGATATTCAATTTCATCTTAAACAACACATCACACTAAATTAAATATCATCCCTGTTTCCAATCATGTCTGAAATATGCAGCAAAAATGTATTATAAAACACTATAATATGTTATATAGGTAGATGGATGGTAATAAACAATATAAGAACATAGAAATATTTTTGCTGCTCTTGTTTGCGGGATGTAATTTGATCCAGGATATTTGATTTTCGCTTTTGTATTAATGGATGTTTGAATTTTTCGACGCGAGATGTGAATGGCAGACACTTTTTTTTGGGTAAACATGTAGAACGTGTGTTTATATTACATTATGTTTTATATTATGCATGTTTAGCGTGTTTTTTGATGTTGGTTCACACCACCATATTGAATAACGTTACACGGAAGTTTATTATAGCGTTTTATAAATATTTTTCTCAATTTTTATGAGCAGAGCTGCGCCGAGCATGGCGGCCCGTATTCAAGTTCCCATTCATCCGTCGCCACCGCCCTTTATAAAAATTAGGCACTATGTAATATTTAAAGCAAATTTAGGTTTTCAATCAGTATCAAATTATGGTTGAGAAGAGTTAAATCAAGCTGACCACCCCTCCTCAACAATGTGATTCAATATATGACATGCGCAAGTAAATTTATCAAATCAATACAACGTCTGTTGTGACTAGCTGCAAGACAATATATTGTTAATTCAAGCGTTTGATACAGATTCGACTGGGTTTTGCAAATAAATACTTCACGTTTAAGTTACAAATTTTATTGACACCAACACCTATGATTTCTCGAACAATACAGTAGTTTCATCCTTTATCACTATTCACTTACTCACTTTTACTGTTCACTTTTACTTTTCGCACTGTTTACCATCTACTTCTTAAACTTACACTCTTCACTTGTTAAATTAGAACTGTGTCTGCGTTCCAAATTGCTACCGCTTATATTGTATACTTGTGCATCGCTGTTCGATATTAGTCCATTTATTGTTTCTGTATCATATTTTCCTCCATATGCAATGTCATCCTAAAATCCAATTCCCAATTATTATTGGGAACATTATGAGCTCTGGCTAATACGGTGAACAATAAGTCCCGAGGCGGCGCATCTAATGAAAAACTCATATGCTTTTTAGAAAATACCAACATTCAACCTTCAAACGATTGGATCAAAACCAGCAATGTGTCGATCATTCAGAGCGCTATTTGGAGCTGGTCGGCATGTTACAAAGGATACACTCCGGAATCAAATCGTCAATAAGCTGAGTGAAATTAACTGAATGAAAGGCGTTCAAAGCTACCAAATAATGGAAATGTCGGCCGGAAAGATTTGGTCTCTGTATTTTGGGATGCACAATGTATTTTATTCGTTGACTATCTTGAGAAAGGAAAGACCATCAACATCGAATATTACATGGCGTTATAAAAAAAACGTGAAACTGCGAAAAAACGGCCCCAAATGGAAAAGAAAAAAGTGCTCTTTCACCAATACAATGCACCGTGTCACAAATCGTTGGCTACGATGGAAAAACTGGCAGCTACTTAAAAACATCCAATAAATCTCTTTTATTGGATGTTTTTAAGTAGCTTGTTTCGGCACAATACAAATGAATATTTCGAGGCCAAAGACAACTCATTCTACAAAAGAGGTATCGTAATGTTAGGGAAGCGTTGAAATGAATATATCAAACTTGAAAAAAAGTATGTTGGTGACTAAAGTCGAATTTTGCCGACCGACGGCAACCTTTAGGTTGATAACACTTGGTGGAATATATCTTAACCACAGGACCACCGAGTGTTATACGTCTGTAAAGTAGAATTCGAATTATAATTGTACAGCCAAACCAAATATCTCGCTGCGAATCCCACTCTATCTGTTCTTAGGTCATATATCCTTTTCATTCTATCGTTGACCTTTACGATACTGCTTTTTACTTCATTATGAACCCCGTTCATTCACCGGCTTAGATCGGCTACGTATTCATGCTGTGTGACTGGTTCTCTGGTAACTCAAACTTAGTATTACATGGTATACCTCGATCCCAGTTATCCTGGTTGGCATTGAGTTCTTTCCACAGATGTTCTTCCAGTGTTCGGTTAAACCTCTCTGCCATTCCATCTGATTGTGAGTGTAATGGTGTGGTAGAACTGGATAGAATTCTACCCACTTGCTGAAGTAGTCAATACACACTAATATGAATCGATGACCATCTTTTGTTTCTGGAAATTGGCCGGCGATATCCATTACTATTCATTCAAACTGAGTTCCAATATTGTATTGCTGCATTATTCCTCTCGTCCGAATTTGCGGTCTCTTACTCGCAGTACACATCTATATCCAAGGTTTTATATATTCCAAAATGTGCTCCAGATCTTCCGATTGGACGGTATGACTATCGCAAATTCACCTGTTTCTGTTAACAAATTATAACGAACAGTGGCAAGAACCACTGTTTTCGAAGCTCCAGAATCCAGTGTAAAGGTGCATTCACTCTGTACCAATAAGCCAATAACAGCGATTTTTTGTAGTCCACCTCTGATTGTGAAATTTCCTCCCTTCCACCCGATTATGCCCTTCAATTCTAGTGTAAATTAGTTTTCTGGATCCAAGTCCATTAATTGAGACAAGTGTTTTCTCTCCACATGTCGTTCAACGTCTAACTGACTCATTTGTTCGTGTTTCTTGTCTCTTGCGTCAGCTTCATTTGAGCGCTGTGTATTTAGCTTGTTTCAATGTAATGCTCGGGATGTTTGGCATCGGATACATCGAGATCGTTTTCTTCCGTTAGTTCGAAAAGCTCGCCGTGGTTTCCTTATCTCCTCTTCTATTAGTGCCTTTATTTGCGTGAAATCCGCCGAATCCTGCTCGCACAACTTTACTGTGTCAGTAAGGTTAGTCTTGCTCTGGCTGTCTCATATTCTAAAGCCAACGTCAATACTTCATTCTTGGTATACTAGAATCAAAGTGTTTGTTCTCAAATGCAGTCTGAGATGGTCGCCCTTCGCAGCACTAATAAACGCGTATACTGTTACTCCGTTCGACACATCTGCAGGTGCATTCCCGTAACCTTTACGCTCGAATTTTGTTATCTCTCTCTAGATCTTGTTGGCTCTCCTTACGTAGTCGCCGCTGGTTTTGTAGTTATATCTTACATAGTTCTTTCACATGTAACTGCCGATATCTTAGGCCCAACTCTGTCAGGACTCGCTCATAACACCTTTTATTGTAGATACAGTTTGCAAGACATCTGCAGCGGTGATTCAAAATGAGTGCGATGAGCTGCTTCTCTGCGGCCCAATCATCACTACCACTTGAAACTGAACTTTAAAATTCTTAAATGGGATCTTGTCATCGAATATCGGAGGTTTTAAAATTCCTCTTGAGCTTCCGGCAACTTGTTATGTCGAAAACATTTTATTTAGCCGGCCATCTCTAATAGTTTGCGAGGTATGTGTTTCAAAGGGACCCTCCACTTGCATAATTTTATTTTCCATCTTCTTTCAACGACCGTCCACTTCCTTTTCAAGGTTCTACATTTCTCGTTTAAGTTCTTGCATTTGACACTCTTCGCGACAACTTCGCTTTTTGTTCCTTATGTAGCTCAGGAAATTCTCCACCGTATTCAACTAATTTTACAGTTTGTTGGTCTAATTTGGCGTCTATTTCCCTTTAATTGAAGCAACAGTGCCTGCATCATGCCAATAATGGGTTTCTGTTGTTCGAGAGTTGGCGGCTGTACTGATATGGTTGTTTCTGTTTGAATCATCGCTTCGTTTCCTTCATTTGTTTACATTTTCTTCACAAGGCTGAACTTTCTGCTCAACGTTTGGAGTAACTTGCGGTATCCTTCAGCAGAAAAGTTTAATTTTGTTATTATCCGCTAGAGGCAGCACTATCACAAAAATGATTTTATTTTCTACTGATATTTTTTGAAACCAGCAGAAAGTGTATGTTATTTTAAATCAAATCAATAATTCTCAGAAGAAAGTTTTGAAATATAATTGAAATATAATAAATTAATTAATACAAATATAAATTCTATTTATAATAAATTGTTAAACCAAATAACAGAATGATAAATGGAGCTCTGAATGTCCACTTCGAAGAAGTAAGAATAGAAAAACGACCCAGTAACCTAGGAAAATCATTTTTTCCAATAACGACAGCTAAGACACTGGTTACATCAAAGGACAAAAAATCCGTGAATGAGATAAACAAGCTCCTGAATTCCGTAAAATAATTGAAGACATTTGATGGAAATTCAATCCATCCACAATGTAGAAAACATTCTGCGAAATAAACTAATATACAAAGCGATACATACACGGCAAAAATCACGCACATGTCAACTGCCCGCTAAATTCATATGATATATTCACCGAAGGATATGGATTCATCAATACAACAGGGGACAAAATATCCAACAACGATCAATGGACAGAAGGCAAAGAGTTAAAATTTATAACGGAAGCCTCTCTAGTGTACCATACCTAGATACCTAGATTATAGGCTAACAATTCGTGATCGACACAGGCTAACAAAAAGTTTATTTAACCGGCACTATTCGATAACGCTAGCCAATCATAAGTCAATTCAAAATAAAATTAGCAGGAGGTGACATTGAAATTAGTAGAAAATTAGCAACAATACTATCGAATTCTTACCACAATTAAACTCATTTTATGGCAAAATGGGAGATGATACACTAAATAAACTTGGTGCACGATCTATACAAAGGCATATTTTAACCATACAGCATGAGGCGAGAAGTGAAAAAACAAATTGCTCAATTCCTGACCGATTGGATCATAAGTCCTTTGAAAAACCCATAATCTCCAAATGTGGGTTGTCCTAGTATGGTGGGTTGATACTAGCAAATCTAGTAAATTCATAGTTTATAAGCAACATTAATCTAACCTCCGGATTGGGATTCCATGACCGAAATAACGCGCTAGATGGCATTATCCCGATGCAGGGGGTGCAGGAGGAGGTGAGTAAGGTGGACTGCAATGATTAAGATTGCATAAATAAACCTACACCATACAAAGGCTGCCTCTGCAGCTCTTGTTCTCAGGCTGACTAAATCAGATGAGGACTTGGTGTTAATCCAAGAACCTTGGATTAACAATAACAGGATCTGTGGCCTCAGAACAAAAGGGTATAAGCTATTATACTCAAGCAACTCTGAGAAGATCAGATCGTGTATTTTAGCGAAAAATAATCTGAATATTTTTCTTCTTTCTCGATTTAGTAGTGGAGACGTCACTGCAGTAAGTGTTGAGGCTAGTGGGGAAAAACTATGGCTAGCCTCAGCCTATATGGATCGCGAGAAGGAGGTTCTACCGGATAACCTGGGGGAACTGATCCGGGAAGCAGATCAAAGAAGGGTAAGTGTTATACTCGGTTGTGATGCAAACGCGCATCACACAATCTGGTGAAGCACAGACATTAACGAGAGGGGTGAGTTATTTTTTGATTACTTATTAAATACCAACCTTGTAGTTTGCAATATTGGACGAGAGCCAACATTCATTGTTAAAAATCGGCAGGAGGTTTTAGATGCGACCTTTGCGTCGGAAACGATCTTTCATATGATCAGAGGATGGAGAGGGGCGAAGGAGCACTCATTCCATGATCACCGATATGTAACATACAACCCGGAAACCCTTCAGGAATCCCAGAAGGAAAAAATGGAACAAATATAGGGAGATGTTGGCGGAAGTATTGCCACTGGAGGTCCCCGGACCTCCGTCGACAGTAGAAGAATTGGATCGCATGGTTGATACGGTCACAAGAGCATGTAATCTCTCATTTAAGGCCGCGTGCCCCCTGATAAAGCCTAGGGGTAGGCAGAAACCGACTTGGTGGACCACGGAGTTGGGAACCTATCGAAGGGATAAAGCTAAAAGCACAAGGGAGGTACGGGATTGGGACTTCTATAAGGAGGACCTAAGAAAGTACAAGAAAGAGTTGAGGAAGGCACAAGGATGGTCTTGGAGACTCTTCTGTGGTAGGATGGAGGAGTTCTCTGAGACTTCTCGCCTTAGGAAAATTCTAGCTTCTAACCCAACCAGTCCTAGGTATTTGATAAGACCGAACGGGTCGTGGACAGCTTCAAGTGTGGAATCATTGGAGCTCCTCATTGAGACCCATTTTCCGGGTAGCTTTGATGACTCGATAGAGCCCGGAGCTCATCGAGTAACACCTTTAGTAGAGATGGAGGACATTGTAGATAGAGAGCGAATCCAGTGGGCGCTGAACGGTTTTAAGCCGTATAAATCGGCGGGCCGGGATCGGATTATACCAGCAGAGATCCAGAGGAACTCGGCAGTCATCCTCCCCTGGCTGGAGGGTATCTTCAGGGGATGTCTGAAACTTGTCTATATTCCTAGGAAATGGACGGAGGTCAGAGTGGTCTTTATCCCGAAATCGGGAAAAAGCTCACATGCTTACCCAAAGGATCTGAGACCGGTAACTCTATCATCCTTCCTGCTGAAAACCTTGGAAAGGTTGGTAGATGTAGGTATTCGATCAAAAATTGAGCCCAGGAATTGGGCAGTGTCGCAGCATGCGTACTGTAAGGGGAAGTCGGCGGACACAGCTCTGCACGATCTAGTACGCATGATTGAGAAGTCAATTCACTCGCAAGAGTTTTGTATGGTAGCATTTCTTGACATTGAGGGTGCCTTTAATAATGTAAAAACGGAGGCGATCATGGAAGGATTGTCATATTTGAAGGTGGACTACCCTATAAGTAGGTTGATAAATCAGATGCTGGTAAGCAGGATCATTACCTCAAAACTGGGGGAGTCCACCATTAGAAGAAGGGCGGTTAGAGGAACCCCGCAGGGAGGAGTAATGTCCTCCTTTCTTTGGAGTGCAGTAATGAATGGATTGCTGTTGGAACTGGAGAGGGAGGGGACAGGAGTTGTAGCGTATGCAGATGATTTAGCGATAGCTATCTCAGGCAAACATGTGGATACGATTAGGGATGTTATGCAAAATGCACACCTGATCATTACTAGATGGGCCAGCAAATGTGGATTAGGGATCAACCCTTCCAAGACAGAGCTGGTACTATTTACTAGGAAATATAAAATTCCGGTAGTTAGCCCTCCTACCGTGAACGGCATTAGACTGGCTTTTGCTGATAGAGCGAGATTTTTGGACATAATCTTGGACAGTAAGCTCAGCTGGAAGCCCAACATTATAGAAAGGGTGAAAAAGGCTAATGTAGCCATTTACTCGTGTAGGAACGCCATAGGTAAGAGTTGGGGTTTGAAACCAGCGCTGGTGCACTGGATCTATACCGCAGTGGTAAGACCTCTGCTGATGTATGGGGTGGGCGTGTAGTGGCCAGCTCTGAATAAGGTAACATATGTAAGGATGATGGAAAAGGTACAAAGAACGGCCTGTATGCTTATAAGCGGGGCGCTCAGGTCAACTCCTACACGCGCTTTAGAGGTTATGTTCCACCTTATTCCAATCGAATTTTTTGGTAAACAAATTGCAGCCAATGTGGCCACGAGACTCTCGGCGGTCTCGCAGTAGAAGTGTCTTCAGACGGGACACTCGACGATAGTTAGATCGCAAAGGGAAGAACTGGCGAATCTAGATTATAGTAAACCAACGCTGTGCTTCAATAAAGGTTTCGGGACCATCTGTTCCTCGAGAGAATCCTGGAGGAACGGATCAATACTGGAAAACGGGGCACTGCAACTTTTCAATGACGGCTCTAAGCTAGACGGTAAGGTAGGAGCCGGAGTCTTCTGTGAGAAGCTAAACGTCAATATTTCTGTTCGTCTCCCTGACTACTGCAGCGTGTACCAGGCTGAAGTGGTGGCGATCGGGGAAGTCATGACATGGTTGAAGCATAATGTGGTATCCGGGAGGGATATCGCAATCTATGTGGACAGTCAGGCGGCGATCAAGTCAATAGAGGCGGTTTGTCTGAAGTCACGGGTGGCGCTGGATTGCCGATCATCTCTTAATGAGATGAGCGAGTATTTCAGCATCCAGATAATCTGGGTCCCTGGTCACTCGGACGTCACGGGAAACTGCAGGGCAGACGAACTAGCTAGGTACGGTACGACTCTCCAGATGCAGCCGGAAAGAGCAGTTCTGAGGAGACCTATAGCAGCGCTCAAATTGGCGCTCGGGAGAAAGGCAATCGCCTTGACAAATGATAGGTGGACCAACACTCTCACGTGCAGGGTAGCAAAGCAGGTTTGGCCAAAACTGGGCTTGAAGCGCTGCAAGACACTCATATCCCTGGGGAAACGGGACTTAAGTTTGGTCGTAGGGATACTGACAGGACACTGCCTTTTTGGGGAACATGCGAGAAGGCTGGGTCTACAGACGAATGACTTTTGTAGAAGTTGTATGGACGAAGAGGAGGAAGAGTCTTTAGATCACTTCCTATGCTCGTGTCCAGCTCTATCATACAGAAGGCATAAATACTTAGGTGTGTACGGGATGAACAGCCTTTCGGAACTCGCGAACTGTGGAGTGCGAGATATTTTACGCTACATAAGTAGCTCTGGATGGTGTTAACGGGGGTAAAGGGAAAATAGGATCCTGTGGTATTACAATGGGCCGCTATTGGTCTAAGTGTGCGGAAGCAGTAACTCTAACCTAACCTAACCTAACCTTGGGATTCCATAAGGCCAAAATGATGGAAGTTATTATAACAAAAACCCATTTTAAGGCTTCCCTTTTGCTTAAAGAATGTGCCAGCCATCTTTCAAAGGGCGATAGATAATTTTCGGAATTCCTAAAAAACATAACATTTTTGGGTTCTCTTATTACTTAGGTAGGAAGTAAAGGGCGTCGGTCTAGAAGGTTTGTGACTGTGATTGGCATTAGTAGTGGTACTAAACGATAAGGTTTGGAAAATAAATACAAAAGATCCCGATGCATATAGAGCTTTAGCCACAAACCGGACTGAAGAAGGTAAAGAGTGGTACGTCCATGAAGATAAAAATAACCGAGAAATTAAAGTTATAGCCAGAGGTTTTCTCCCCATCAGCAAGATGGAGGATATAATAGAAGACCTCAAGCTGAAAGAACTGCAAATTGAAGACGCAGTAAACATTCTAGAACATATGCCACATTAAAAAAAATGAAAATATATTTAATGTCAAACCAATACACGATTTGAGAACACGAGAAGAAATGTCACCCAAAGATATTGCGGGTGAGATATTATGTGTGTAAAATGTGCCGGTAGACACAATGCGAAAGACTGCCCAGTTAGTCGAAAGTGGCAACACCCGGCCAACTAAATAGGAAACGAATTAGCGGTACAACTGCAAAGATTAAGAAATAAATCCTGCCAATTGACTGATACCTCTGACGTGCCAAGAAAGCGGATTCCAACTACAACCAGAGTGCCGCCACAATCACGTGAGAGGAGAGGTTTCTAGATAATTTTCTAGCATATTCTCAATTAGATTAGGCAATTTTACTATTTTAAATTCAGTTATCCTCGACCAATTTCAAAAACAAATTCAAACGTAGATTCCAAATGCCTCCATTACATGATTGTGAAATTCATACCAAAAAAATAAAAAAAATTACACTGTTAAATTTAAAAATATTCCAATTGGATTTGTTTTTTAGTGAAATTGAAACATTTTTAGATAATCTAATCAAATGGTTTTCTAACAATTTTAGATAAACAAAATCGTGATACAATTTACTAAAGTTTTTTAATTCTAAAGAAGGTTATTTTAGACACTGTTTCTACTTTTATATCTCCGAATTTAGAGATTTTCACGGGGTCTCCCCTATATGGCTGAATAGGTAAGTCAAAACCTCACGTGTGTGGTAAATAAAATTTAGATATGACGATGTTTACCTTGTCCAGCGTATTTTAAACAATAGTGTTAGTTTTTAATTTCAATCTATTTTCAAATTTTTCTGTTACCGCTCCTTGAGAAGTTCATAATTTTTTAAATGTATTTTAGGATAGCATAGACAAAGTTCTAACATTGTAATGAACATGGTTAATTTATGAAAATATTTACTGTGCCATAAAGGCTACTTAGAAGTTCCATGAATTTAAATGAACTTTCAAACTTTATTTTACCGATCCTAGAGATGTTCAAGGGGTCTCACCTACATGATCAGATA
Source organism: Nephrotoma guestfalica (assembly GCA_963691935.1). Taxonomy (NCBI): domain Eukaryota; kingdom Metazoa; phylum Arthropoda; class Insecta; order Diptera; family Tipulidae; genus Nephrotoma; species Nephrotoma guestfalica. The sequence continues at coordinate 166,277,763 of OY829915.1, forward strand.
GATCAGTCGAAACCCTATGAGGGTGGAAATGAACGGGATCTAATTATGATGATTTTTAACTAGTCCATAGGCTTTTTTACGTTTCGTGTTATTTGGCCCATCCCAGAAATGTTCACGGGATCTCTTTCATATATTCGGATAGGTCAGAAAATGTTCTATCAATATTGTGAAAATGGGACAGAAAAGGTGATTTTCATCATGTTTTCCAAAATGTAAAACTTCCTCGTTTACAATTTCACTCTCAATTGGAAATTTTGGTATTTTCTCCAATAGGTTTTTTACCCAATTGACATTCCCAAATAAGCTCCAAACCTGATTTATTGTAAAAACAATCAAATAACAAAAATCTTATGGATGTTAACAAGGTCGTGTTTATACTTTTGGATAGCTCAAAGATTCGACTTTCGATAGTTCCGAACAGAGTCCAATTGTGATGATATTTACTACGCATCAATATACGACGTCGAAGTATCATGAATTTGAATAAATTTTCAAATTTTATTTCACCGAACCTAGAGATGTTCACGAGGACTTTTTTACGTTTACGGTTATATCGCCCATCCCAGAAATGTACACGGGATCTCTTTCACATATTCGAATAGGTTACAAAATTTTCTATCAATATTGTGAAAATAGGACACGAATGGTGATTTTCATCATGTTTTCCAAAATTTACAACTTCTTCATTTACAATTTTACTCTCAATTGGGAATTGTGGTATTTTCTCCAATAGCAGAGCAGCACAGAGAGCAGCATTAATTCAAACAAATCTGACAAAACTGTCGATACAACAACACTATGCATATAAACGCATTATGAATGCAAGAAATTAGCGGTTTGGTTTTCCTCAATGCTCCCGGTGGACTATTGATTCTGGCCAGCATTCGCTCACAAAATAGCATTGCATAGGTCGGCGCATCTTCTGACGTTGCAGCAGCTCTTTTGGGTGGAGGTAGAAATGCAATTTACTGAGACACCCATATGCAATACAAAAAAGAATTCAGGAATGGGAAAAATTTTGCAAACATGTAAACTAATAGTATGGGATGAATGCACAATAGCCCACAAAAAATTATCTGAAGCAATCAATCCGTCGCTCCAAGACTTAAGAGGTAATACAGGGCCATTCGGAGGTGCGTTCATTTTGCTGGCTAGTGATTAGACTCGACCAGTTATACCACATTCCGCACCAGCCGATGAACTAAACGCACGTCTCAAATCATCTGTTCTTTGACAAAATGATTCAAAATATCGATCCGCCACGACTGTGCAATAGCACCAGACTTGCAGTCAAGAAAATTGACGAATAACGTTATCGAAGCAACAATATTGAATGGCAAATTCAAAGGAGAACATGTCGAATACCGTAATGATACCGACCGATATGCCATTCGAATTGAATAGATTAGATTGCAATTTCTAGTGCGACTCGCATTTGCAATAACCATTAATAAAGCATAAGGATACCCGCTTCAAGTTTGTGGATTAAATCCCGCCAACTTATTTATGTGCGCACCGAATAGCAAAACCAAAAATATTATTATTTGTAAATATCCTTCACTACAAAAAGGCGTTGTAGCGCACGCCAGGTATCGAATATATGAAAGAGATCCTATGAACATTTCTGGAATGGGCGATACAATTGTATACGTAAAAAATCCCTGGACTAGTTAAAAATCATCATAATTAGATCCCGTTCATTACCCTCATAGGGTTTTGACTGATCTATGTGACCATGTAGGTGAGATCCCGTGAACTTCTCTAGGATCGGTGAAATAAAATTTGAAAATTTATTCAAATTCATGAAACTGCTAAGTCGTATATGGCGCAGTAAATATCATCACAATCAAACCCTGTTCGGAACTATCGAAAGTCGAATCTTTGAGTTTTCAAAAATATAAAAGCGACTTTGTTAACATCCATAGGATTTTTGTTATTTGATTGTTTTTACAATAACTCGGGTTGGTAGTTTATTTGGGAATGTCAATTGGGTAAAAATCCTATTGGAATACAACATTTCCAATTGACAGTAAAATTGTAAATGAAGAAGTTGTAAATTTTGGAATGAAAATGAAAATCATCATTCGTGTCCCATTTTCACAATATTGATAGACAATTTTCCAGCCTATCCGAATATATGAAAGAGATCTCGTGAACATTTCTGGGATGGACGATATAACGGTATACGTAAAAGTGCCTCTGGACAAATTAAAAATCATCATAATTAAATCCCGTTCATTACCTTTATAGGGTTTTGACGGATCTATCTGATCATGTAAATGCGACGCCGTTTACATCTGTAAGATCGATAAAATAAAGTTTGAAATTTTAATTTCAATGTTAGAACTTTGTCTATGCTATCCTAAAATACATTTAAAAAATTATGAACATCTCAAGGAGCGGTAACAGAAAACTTTGAAAATAGATTGAAATCAGAAACTAACAATATTGTTTAAAATACGCTGGACAAGGCAAACATCGTCATATCTAAATCTTATTCACCACAATCGTGAGATTTTGACTTAGATATTCAGCCATAGAGGTGAGACTCCGAGAACATTCCTAGATTCAGAGATATAAAAGTATAAACAGTGTCTAAAATAACCTCCTTTAGAATTAAAGAATTCGATCACGATTTTTTCGTGTTTATCTAAAATTGTTAGAAAATTATTTGATCAGATTATCTAAAAATCGTTCAATTTCACTACAAAACAAATCCAATTGGAATATTTTTAAATTTAACAGTGTACATTATTGGTATGTATTTCACAATCATTCTATTACTCCTGCGAAAAAATGTTAAACAATCAAATTTAGAATTTCTTAAAATCAACACAGGTTCAATTTGTGGTTCACATTCGATTCTATTCAGCAATAAATGTATAAATATTAATTAATGGATTGGGGTTAACTCAGATCATTAATCCTAATCATCAATTAAAACAACAAAAACCACCCATAAAATCACATACTTCTAATTTTTATTGTTTATATCATTCTGCCTTGTACCCAAAATAGTTCAAGTTGTTGCTGAATAACAATAACCAAAAAGAATCCTAAAACTAATTATTTCAAAAACGACAATAGGATAAACCTTAGTTCGAGAGAAGATTAAAACTATTTAAAATGTTTATTATTTTCCTTCTTAATTTAAACAAAAAGAAACAGAATCCTAATCTCGACCCTTCGAGAAAATTAATTCGTAGGAAACGCAAAAGGCAAAAGAAAATTTATTCGTGTTAAAAATGTGTAAGGAGGAGCACCAACCAAAAAGTAAATTTATATAAGTTTGCGTCCCACAAAATGATTTTTCTTTGTCTTATTCTTAATTACCATGCCATATTGTGTATGTTCGTCGTACGTACGTAGAAAAATTTATTCCTTTAGTATCACGATACTCCACGGCAGCCCTACACCAAAAACACCGAAGCCAACGAACACCCAAACGGTATAATTGTACCACATCACATTGAAAATTGTTTTTAACTTTTATTTTGGTTTGGTGTACGTAAGATAATCCTTGTGTGTCGTATGATCCATCTAAGATAAAATATAAAAAATATCTGTGTCCTTTTTTTGTGTTGGTTGTTGCTTGTGAAATAATATTCGTAAGCACATGACAATAAAACGAAAAATTATGTAATTTTCATGCAAATAAATTCAACAGAATTTTCATATTTTTCCATTTCGGAATGTAATTTTTGGGTTTTATGTTTAAAAAAAAATTCTTAAGGTTAACGTTATATATAAATGAAGACGAGATTTTATCATTTGAGCCAAGGGACATTTTTACCAATGTTTTACCTGTTAGAATTAGGATAAAATGGGAAAATTATTAATAATTTTTTTTTTGTTGGTGTTGTTTCGGTCCTATTAAAATGTATAAATATTTCCATTTAATTCAATTTATTGAGGTAAAATGTTAGTACTTGAAAACGTACGATGGCCTCCGAAAGTTTGATATACCGAATTAACGAACTTATTAACAATTTTTGAAAGTGAAGTCCCAATGGAAAGATATTTAGGCGGGCGACAGTAATTATACAATCTCCTTCAAGTGTAGAAAAATTATGTTTTTCATCTTACAACTTTTCGATCATAATAATATGATATAAAATTAATGAAATCAGATGAGACATACTCAACGAAGTTCGAGTAGGCCCACTATCATTTTTTTTGTTTTTAACAGCCCCCATATATTTTTTCCAGTACAATTTTTAAGGTTGAAGACGTATAAATATAAATTTGAAAGTCATTTATTGAAAAGTAGCATATAATTTTGGGAATAAGGAAACGCAACACAGCTTTGAGGAAATCGGTAAAAAAACGATGCCAAAGAAACATTACAAAATTGTACCACTCGAGTTTCCGACGAAATATATATGGACGTGATTTTTTCCGAAGAAAACAATTTAATTTAGATGGACTGCGATGGTTTAAATTTTTATTGGCTCGATTTACGCAACAATGACCCAACCACAACGAATGTGAAGTTTTCGACAAAATCAAAAAATAACAAAACATGGCGGAATAAAAAATTTGTCGAAATAACAAAAATGCACATGTATTAGTAAAACAGTTGACAAAAGCAATGTTAGGATTTTTTTAAAATTTTGCTAACAAATCAACTGCTCGTTAATACGCAATTAGTAAACTAGCGACTTCGGCAAAGACAATAACAAAACATAGATTAATACGAAACTCGAAATGTTCAAACAACTAAAAATTATCCATATGATCAATATATGAAAAACTTAAAAAAAATGGGATTTAAACATTCACTGTATCGAGAATTGGCCAGCTCACAGAGATTTCTCACAAACACGGTATGTATGATTAGTTGTTCCGGCTGCTTAACTATCGGTGTTATCTGGCATATCGTCAATGGGATTTAATTTAATAAATACCATGAGATTCTTGGTTTCTTTGCAAATTATTGTTTAGTGTAAAATAAAATTGCAGGGTTTACAAAATTCTGGTCTGTGCTGCTAGTAGCAAAGTTTCGAAGGTCGTCATATACTTCCCAATTGTTATTGGGTCGCTTAATTATGGAAGTGTAATGCTTTAAATTTTGATTATAATTGATTATGGCTTTCAAATGAAAATTTTCAGAGTTTAATTTGATTACTTCTTGGATATCGCTTATTTTTATATTGTAGTTTAAGTTGTTGAAAGATTGTACGTCTGCTATCGCTAGTCCGTAGTGACTAACGATTTTGTCTACAACTAAATTATCTCCACAGTCCGAGCACGTTAAGCTTCCGAAGGATATGGAATTTTGTACGTCACGGAATGTATTTTCGTTTACTGCAAAAATATCGAAAGGCAGATAGCAGCTGTGGGTATTTCTAACTCGAACTTGGCCTTCTTTGATACACTTTTGATAAGTTGATGTTGGTTTTGGTACCAATTTATCAATTAGATAAGTTATTTGACATTCTGCGTTTAGTTCTTTAGTATTCTCATATTGTTTGATACAATTTCTCTAAACACATCGAACAAAATATTTGTACGCGTATCATATAGTTCAGAAGTTAGCTTTCTCGTCGATATAATTTCGGAAATGAGGTTGAAAAAGTCCGTGTTTTGTTCTTTAATGTGCATGTTTAAAGACTCTATATCGATACCCATGCAGATAAAAATTTGACTAAGTGAATCAAATCCACACGTGTTGGTTACTGGTAAGATTTGATCACCAAATACTTTCGAACTTCCATTTTTCAGAACTGGTACTTTTTCGGCAACAAAACCTTTAATACGAGCAGCACATTTCGGGTCAGATTTTAAAAGATCTTTATTAACATGTCCAAGCAAAACATTTTTACCAAAATGTTTAGGGAACTTATTAGCCGATCTCATTTTCCTTTTCCATTGTTCTTCTTGGAACATATTTTCTACGTCAATTTTTCTTGTTCTTGGAGTTGTTAGTGGTTCCGGCATCTTTATAGATTTTCATTTTTGCTCACATCAGCGCTTTAGTATATTTATTACCCGACCAATTTTCATTCGTTTGTTTGCTATGTAATGGTTCTTCACAGCACTAAACCAATTTTCTACAATGGCGCTGGAAACATTACCATTTATGCTTGGGGTCTACATCAATCAATGTGTCTACGTCATCGTATTAAAATGGGGATAATTTTTGTTTGTTTAAAATGACATAAGCTAACTAAGCATACATACCATGTTTGTGAGAGATCCCTGTGAGCTGGCCAATTCTCGATACAGTGAACGTCTAAATCCCATTTTTTTAGTTTTTCAAAAATTGATCAAGTTCGGCGTCAATAACAAATGCGTCTACGTCATCGTATTAAAATGGGGATAATTTTTGTTTGTTTAGAATGTCATAAGCTAACTAAGCATATGTACCGTGTTTGTGAGAAATCTCTGTGAGCTGGCTAATTCTCGATACAGTGAACGTCTAAATCCCATTTGTTTTAGTTTTTCATATATTGATCATATGGATAATTTTTAGTTGTTTGAACATTTCGAATTTCGTATTAATCTATGTTTTGTTATTGTCTTTGCCGAAGTCGCTAGTTTACTAATTGCGTAGTAACGAGCAGTTGATTCTCATAGCAAAATTTTTAAAAAATCCTAACATTGCTTTTGTCAACTGTTTTACTAATCCATGTGCATTTTTGTTATTTCGACAAATTTTTTATTCCGTCATGTTTTGTTATTTTTTAATTTTGTCGAAAACTTCACATTCGTCCACCACAAATGTCTCGCAATCTTAGAGGTGATAGCATGTTGGTTTGGAATGCATTTTTTCCACTGCGTGGAAAGTGAAGTTTTTGATCGGCCTAAAAGTTTAAATTCTGAACGGTTGGCGTGGTGAGATGAAAAAGGATATTTTAGAAAATCTGATGACATTAATGCCAATCAGAATTTTCTTTGTCATTCAATAGAATGGTGGTCAAACAACATATTAAATTATGATTTAATAATATTAATAAAGAAGCTTTCATTACTTGACATTTTAAAGAACTTGGCTGAGTGCACAATATTGTAACATAAGCTACGAGGGCGTAGTGAGAAGTTTGGTAAAAATGCAACAGAGGGCGCCACAATCGCAAATCCCAGATGTCATATGTCAATACCATCTGCCACTAGACCAAATTAAAATTTTCAGACAGATCTGTCATTTAGTTCAGTTTTGACAGCCATTGAAAACAGACAACCCATTGGTTTCTTGCAAACATGGAAAAAGTGAATTTCGAGTGTTAATTAAACATTATTTTTTGCGTGGAAAAACCATAACGCAAAAAGCTTGATAAAAATTATGGGGACTCTTCATCATCGATTAAAATGATTCACAAGTGGTTTACTGATTTTCGTTGTGGTCGTACAAGCACAACTGATGCCGAACGTTCAGGACGCCCAAATGGAGCCACCACACCAAAAATTCATGATACGGTATTGCAAGACCGCAGAGTGAAAGTGCGCGAGATAGCTGGGGTAGTAGGCATCTCAGATAAACGTGTGCGCAATATATTACACGAACATTTGCATATGAAATAGGTATCCGCGCGTTGGGTGCCGCATTTGCTTACAATCGACAAAAACGCACACTTGTGACAACTTCATAGGCAGGTTTGGCGATGTTCAAGCGAAATAAAAAGGAGTTTTTGTGTCGTTAGTAACTGTGGATGAAACATGGATCTATCACTCTATACCGGAGACCAATGAACAGTCTAAACAGTGGATTTCATCTGGCGGGTGCATACGTGTGTAGTTGCCAAAGCCAAAATCCATGAATTACGCTTCGAATTACTTCCACTTCCGCCATATTCTCCAGACTTAGCTACCTGCGACTATTTCCTGTTTTCATGCTGGCTATTTAATTAACAGATTTGATTTTAAATTTTGGAAGATTTCTGCGAATGCCACGAAGGGGTCTCACTGATATGCTAATGGAATTTAACCAAACTTATTCAAAAAGTAGAGCAAGAAGAAATTTATTGCTATAGTGTTGCAAAAATAACTATTCAGGCGCATTTTACGCATTTAGCAAACTAATTAGTAAGCAAATTTGATGTACTGGTGTCTGCTTAAACCCAAAAAAGTGTTATTAGGCAGTTACACGGGTTTTAAATGGTTTTTACAGCATATTCCAGGTTAAAAATCTGGGCTGAAAAGGGCGGCAGTGGTGTAGTCTTAGGCCCAAATCAGTGAACTTAGATAGTTACATGATTTTCTAATAGATCCGGTAGGGTATTTAAATCTTGTTTTTAATGTACCTTAGGTACACTCAAACGACATCCTAAGTGTTTTCCAGGCATATATAACATCGATTTCAGTGATACTGCTGGACTGCTTAGACTTCGTCGAGTGCAATTAGGCTTTAATATGGTTATCGAATGGGTCTGATTATGCCATAGATAGACTACTGGTTTCATAACTATAGTTTCGAGATCATAATTTTCTAAATGAGAACGCAAGACACACTACAATTTCTTTTGTCTTCTCGTTTGGTTTTAAATAGTAATGGAGTAGGCATTGTAAAAAATGTCAAGATTGACATTTAATTGACTTTTAAATTGTCAGAAATGACTTTTATATTGACAGAACAGAAACAAATTTGTTCACGCCATTTAAATATCCAATGGCAAATAGAAAACTCAAAGCAAACTAGATTTGCTTGGTAAACTATTAGTGTCCGTAACTTCCATTTTTGATATATTCGGCGTTGGGAGCACAAAAATGCCTCGGGATGAGAAAAAATATTTCATTCCGAAACTATCTATAAACCTAGTTGTAAATCATGGTTAGGCACGACACATTACAACGAAATCATGGTTAACTCGAAACTATAGTTATGAAACCAGCAGTCTGTCTATGGCATTAGATACCCACCAAAGAGATTAGAAAATAATACTTTTAATGGCCCTAAGGTACATTTAAATGTTGCTCTAAGTAATTTCCAAGCATTTGTTGTTGTTGATGCTCAACTTTAATTATGCTGAGTTACTGCATAGGCATTTTTGTACTCCTAACGCCGAATACATCAAAGGTAGACGTTCCGAAAACTAATAGTTTATCAAGCAAATCTAGTTTTCTATTTGTCATTGATATATTTAGTCGGCGGGAACAAATTTTTTTCAGTTCTGTCAATATAAAAGTCATTTCTGACAATTTAAAAGTCAATTAAATGTCAATCTTGACATTATTGGTCAATGCCTACTCCATTACTATTTAAAACCAAACGAGAAGATAAAAGAAATTGTAGTGTGTCTTGAGTTCTAATTTAGGAAACCATGATCTCGAAACTATAGTTATGAAACAAGTAGTCTGTCTAAGGCATACGCAATTGGTGTGTTAAACGGAAATAAAGGTTACAATATTGCATTGGTATGTCAAGGGGCGCGTCCTTGAAAGCGCCTTCATGAAAATAAGGACTATACATTGCATTTGAATTTTTGATTTTAAATTTGAGAATCTAATAAGAAATATAACGGAGATTACCTTTTAGAAAACGCTAAGTAATATTTATCTATCTCAAAAACTCGAGGATTCAAAGCTGGGTATTTTTCCGAAAAATTTTCTATTCCATTTTTTTAGTGCAGTGTAGTTACTGTTTGCAATCGATCTGTAATTGTGGTGGTCTGTAATTTTTATGTCCAAAGCCGACTCTGTTCTTTGTGGAAGATTATTAGTACTAAAAAGCCGAGCAAAAAATGTTCAGTGCAAGTGGAAGAAAATGAAGTAACACACATGGGACAATTAATCAATGATTCAAGTCCGAAAGACGTCGTCATGTTTATATACTCAATGCTGTTAGTTGGAAAATTAAGAATATCTATGATCATATCTTCAACATTAAACAGAATTTTAGATCTGTTTCATCTATTTCTTGATATTGGCCAAAAACTGCAAAGAACTTATAGGCAGCAAAAAATCAAATATTATAGTGAAAATTCTAACCGATAAATTTTATGCAAATTTCAAAATTAGTCTCAGCATGACCGAAGCTGTCAGAAAAAGAACCGTCCATGTTAGTTACATGTGGGTGTTTTGGAGATATTAGCCATAATCTGAAACGTAATTATTTAACCGCAAACAATCAAAATATTACTTAGCGAATTCTAAAAGATAATCTTCGTTAATTTTCTTTTTAGATTACCAAGTTTCCAATCCAAATTCAAACGCACATTTATTTTTATGTTTACTTGTAAAGAAGTAGACGGGAAACACCCATCATTGATTAATTTCAGAACATTTGTTCAAAATACATATTAGAATTACAATATATATACCGTCCAAACGGCACAAAGGTTAAATCTTTGGCGTTTGGATCGGGAGGTTCCGGGTTCATATACCGATAGGGGCAGGGTGCAAAAGATTTTTTCATTACTTAATTACGATCGCTGATGAAATTGAACACTACAATGAAACCTTTTTGGAGTGCATCATTCATGGTCAACCCATCTTCCATGTCAGTACTGGCTGGTATGGAGCTATACATTGTGCTGATGGCTCTACGTAAATCGGACCTGTACAATATACTAACTACAGTATACTTAACAAACACATTTTTTTTAATCACTTGTTTGCTGTGGGTGTTAGTGTGCATTTCAATAGGGTAGGAGTTGACCATCTATAGCCACGTAAGTCATCGTGGACTATATTCCAACTCTGCAACTATGTAGAGGCCACCAAATATGTCTAGTATGCCTCCATGTGGAAACACCCCGGCAACGTTTTTAAACGACGTTACTAGATCTCCTGAAAAAACTTTTAATTTCTCATTTGAAAATCTTAACATGAAGCAACTCCAAAATAATATGGTGGAACATCTGTTCCTAAAGTTGAGCCTCAGAGAAGGAGCGAATAATATACAAACAACGGCAAAAAGTAACTGATGAGCAAAATCAGCAAAACATTATTTTTCTCAATCTACAACAACAAATTGACGAACTAAAAACAGAAATGATGCAATTAAAGCAGCGTAAAACTCAAGCTAAGCCATCAATGAAGCAGAACCAGAATACAAAATTTAATGTCAACAATAGTAAATGTCAAACCGAATCTCCAATGGTACAGAACTAAAACACCAATTATAATGTTAATAAAAATGTTGAATATCAAACCGACGAAGAAGATTAGCTAAAGAAACAGAATGGATTCGTGCTAAGTCTAGGAAAATTAAACAGAGAAGGTGAAATTATACACCGTCACCACTACAAAAACCACAAACATTGGATCAAAATACTCAGCCTCAAAAGGTTGAGACAAACGTCAAAAAAGATAAAAAATACCTCCCCCACCACCTATCATAGTAGATGATGTTAAAAATTATCACTCGTTCTATGATCTAATTAAGGCGAGTGTCTCAGAAGATTCATTCGGAGATGCATATAGAAGCGTAGTAAAACCTTTGAGCGAAGGCTCATTTATCTTTCACACGCATGAAAATAAACAAGAAACGCCAATCAGAATCATGGCAAGGAACTTACATCATACGTAGCCCAGAACAAAAAAAAGATGAATCATCATCAAAACATTTTAAAATATTTACCGTAATGAACAAAATTAGCTGGAGAAATAAAAAGAAGCTAGACATGTGTGTACTAGCTCAGTGACGAAAATATAACTAGAATTTAAAAAATCACTAGTTTATTGGGGTACAAAGTGCAAATTCAACCACTTAGAAAGTCGAAACTAATTTCACAATGGAAAAGATGTCAAGCATATGGACACACGCAAAAATATCGTGGCAAACTTCCAAGGTGTGTTAAATGTGCCGGGCACCACCTAACTGGAGAATGCGACAATCCGCAAGCACATCTAAAGTGTGTACACTGTGGACAAGGCCATCCTGGTGATTATAGAGGATGTATTTCTGCAAAGGAAATTTAGAAAATTAAAATCCAAAGGATGAATAAAACTCAAATGTATGGTCAGGCAAGTCGATACGAGAGGCAGACAAACCAAGACAATAGGCAACCATTTGGTCGCCATCTAAGACCTGAAGATGTTACATATGCCGAAGCAATGAGAGACGTAGTCAATAAACCACAGCAAAAATCGATAGATGTAGACATCAGTCAAACATCCACACAAAACTGAACAGGATAATGAAAATCATGTCATGGAATGCTAATGGTCTGCTCCGGCATCAACAAGAACTACAAGCAGTCCTCGATATTGAGAATATAGATGTGTGTCTTATTTCGGAAACACATTTTACTAAGCAATCATACATAACGTTTAAAGGCTATTGCGTATATCACACTACTCATTCAGATAATTCAGCCAGAAGAGGAATTGCAGCATCATAAAAAAATATTCAGCATTTTGAAGAAGCAAAGTATGAAAAAGAAAACAATCAGGCCTCAATGGTATATGTAAAAACCAACAACTTTCCTATTGTTGTGGCAGAATTGTACTGTGCACCAAGACATTAAAAACAAACAATACTCAGGAGTTCTTCAAGCGTCTGGGAAAAAGGTTCATAACTTCAATGCGAAGAATACTCACTGAAGTTCTAGATTAACTACAACTAAAAGTAAATAGTTACTGATGGCCATTAAAAGAAAATGGAAATCCATTTCAGCAGGAAAACCAACATATTGGTCAACTGACCCAGGAAAAATACCTGACCTGATCGATTTTTTTATAACCAAAATAAATCTAATAATTTTATGAAAGTCGAAGCAAGCCAAGATATGAGCTCAGATCATTCTCCGATAGTCCCAACCCTAAACGGAAACGGAAAAGTTTCAAAGTACACCCTTGAACAAATAATACTTTTGAAAGTTCCTTTAAAAACTATGGATCAACTAGACAAAGAAGTCGAAAAGTTCATTACGGATATTCAACAATCAGATCAGATCAAATCAAGGCTAAAAGGAAATAACTATCCAATACAAATTAGAAATCTCCTTAGAGATAAATGAAAATCCAGAAAAAAGTGGCACCAAATTAGAGCTCCACAAGTAAAAAAAAAGACTAAACAATATTAATCCACAATTACTAAGAGAAATTCAGAAATTAAAAAATGAATCAGTTAATTTTTACTTAAGTAAGTTGACGAATGACAGTAATACGGATTATTCGCTCTGGAAACCAACTAAAACTCTGAAAAGGCCAAAAATGCCGATTCATCCTATCAGGAAAATGGATGGAACATGGGCAAAGAAAAACAAAGAAAAAGCTGAAGGATATGCTAATCGTCTTGAAAATATGTTTCAACGAGAAACATTGCATGAAAACATAATACAAATTCTTGAAGATAATGGGTTATCCAATTCGAGGTTGATAAAGTAGAAATCTGTATACCGACATCTGTCAAAGATAAACGTCAAGTACGCTGTCATTTATTTAGTTGACATTCTGCCATTTAAGAATATGGAGCATTTAACATACGCAAATTGGGTGTTGGAAAAACAGGCCGTCGATGCTGATTTTTCAAACAAAATTTTCTTCAGTGATGAAGCTCATTTTTCGCTTGGTGGATGTCAATTGGCCTCCAAGATCCTGTGATTTAACGCCTTTGGATTTCTTTTTGTGGGGCTACGCGAAAGATCGTGTTTACGCAAACAATCCTCAAACTCTTGACGAATTGAAAACTAATATTCGTAAGGTAATGGCCAAGATACCGCCCGAAATGTGCCGAAAAGTCATTGAAAATTACCGCAAAAGAATCAAGGCCTGTAAGAAGTCCCGTGGAGGACATTTGAATCATATCTTGTTTAACTAAAAATGGCAAGGATCAATCTGTAAAATGAAATAAAAATTACAATACATTCCGAATATTTTGTGTGTTTTTTTAAGTTTACTTTATCAAGCTTGAATTGGATAACCCTATATCACACCTACATAGCCTAGTAATAAACGAAATTAAAACAATTTAAACTTAAAGAAAGAACCAGAGAAAAGGTAAGGTAAAGTTAACTAGTATAAACGCTGTATTCAGGTTAAAATATGTGCCTGGAAAGTGGCTGAGGTTATCGTGATTCCCAAACCAGGAAAACCGCTACATCTAATAATATCATATAGGCCTATATCGTTGCTGCCAATAATGTCTAAGCTCTTTGAGAAGTTAATATTGAAAAGACTCAAACTAATAATTGAAAAAAATAACCTTATTCCGAATCACCAATTTGGTTTTCGCAGTGAGCACTCAACTATTGAACAAGAGCATAGAATAACCAATATCATTGAGAAGACTTTAGGAAATAAGAGCAGCAGTTCCACAAGGAAGTGTGCCTAAAATGTTCCAATCGCACAAAACAACACGATAGCCATTTTCGCCGATGACACAGCCATCATGGCAGTAGGTAATAATAACTCAGTTACAACAGAGAAATTATACAAACCGCCATAGAGCAAGTACACAACTGGACAAAAAAATGGTGCATAAAATTAAATGAAACCAAATCTGTACATGTCGACTTTACAAACAAGAGATTGGTACACAAACCAGTATATTTAAATAATCAAGAAATACCACATGCAAACACTGCCAAATATATTGGTATGACATTAGATGCTAAGCTTCGCTGGAAAACTTGGTTACTGGGAATAAACTCTCTAGCAAGTATTGAAACTTATCTGGACTTATGGCATACAGATGTGGAGATGTACCAAGCAGAGCAACAAGAATTTTATCCAACAATTACAAAATAGAATCCATCAAAACCGAAATTATGAAATTTGCTAGAAGTCTTGAACAACGGCGATACTTCACCATGTCAACATAGAGGCCATCCAGCTACTGCTATCTAAAGGTTCATATTGGCTCGAATGTTGAATTTCTCCAAATAACTCTTTGAAAATTTTGATCCAGCAGATTTACCTTGATTTGCCGATAAATTTTATCCGCATCGGAAGAAAATGCTATGGCATGTGTTCTAAATAACATTAGAATGGATATCAAATCCTTTTGAATAGTGGGACCAACTAGTCATTTATCATTTAGTGACACTCCTGTTGCCGATTTTGTAGATCCTTCGAATTCTACTCGTAGCTCAGTAGTTGTGCTTTCACGCTTGACAATTGCATGATGAGGTAAATAAAAACAATTGCTCTCCTGACATGTTGGTTCGATGGATTTAATTTCGTCCATGTGCCCCAGATTTAAATATTCATTCATGAACTCCGTGTAATGTTCTTGTAATTCATGATTCTTCTTGAATTTACGTTCCATGGCAATTAATCGACTAATGGCTGCTGCCTTTGACTGTCCCAGTTCGCCGGAATCCTTTTTAAATGGTAGTCTAACGACATATCTACCGTCAGAGTTTCAGACATTTCTGATATGGTCGGGCTCTCTTCTATTGTCCAAAATTTTTCCTGTAATATAGAAATATCTTCTTCTTGAGTGATTGAACTGAGTGTCGTTAGATTATTTGATCTTTCGTATGTCGATCCAGATATGACCCACCCGAATTTAGTTGATTGAGCAAATAGTCGATTTTGGATGTTAAACCGATCAGTATTGAGTAACTCAAAAAATATGTCTGCTCCAAGCAATATATCAATTTTACTCGGAATATGATAATTAGGATCGGCTAATTGAATAATTTGCTTATTAATATCGTTAGACCATTCTGCATCAACCTTTATCTGCGGAATTGCGGAACTTAATTTGGTCAAGATTAGAGCTTCGATTTCAAAGGGCTCGCTGGGCTTGAATCTTGATTTATGTTGAGTTTTACAAAACCCTTGGCTGAATCCGCGCTTGTTTCCGCTATGCCTGATATCAGGACATTTGAGAATCATCCAGCAAGATTTAGTTTTTGAACCAAACTTTCGCTGATAAACGTGGACTGAGATCCTGAATCCAATAAAACTCGAGCTGCATGGTGTTTGCGAAGTGAATCATGAACAAACATATATGGCAGTTGGCAATAGAACCAGATGTGAAGTGCGGGTTTTTTTGCTGTATTGGTTACAGCCGTAGACGCTATGCTAGAGTTCGATGAAGAACTGATTCCTGATTTATTTGAAGTTAGCAGTTCTTTAGTTTGAGAAACGGCACTACCTTGTAATGACACTTGCGTTGCAAAGACGAGATAAATAATCTACGGAGCAATCATTGGTAACATGCCCTTCTCTCAAGCAATTGTAGGATAATCCAGATTGTATAGCTAATTGTCGTCGGCCCACAAATAATGTTTGCCACTACAACATGGACATTTTTCAATAGTGGAAGAGCTATGCCTCGCTATCACTGCTCCCTCGCATAACAACGATTATTTAAAAACTCTAAGAACTCATCAATTTTTGAAAATTCTTAATTTATGGTATTTTGTGCCCAGGCAATTTGGGTGTCTTCATCTACTTTATTCAACAGAATACGAATGAGCCAAGGATCTCTGCTTTCGCCATCTTGGCCTAATACTTTTATGCCTCTTATTATTACATCGGATGTGTCACTTATTTGATGCAGAGCTTCAGGAGACCCATTGCTTGCTGAAGGCTGATTGGAGAAACGATCGATGTGTGAAGTTAAGATAGGTCGTTTTTTGTTATATCGCTTAAGTAACTTGTCCCAAGCTTCAGAATAATTAGCTTCAGTTACCAAGAAATTTCGAATAATATTAAGCGGTGGACCTTTTAGCATTCCTTTCAAAATCTGAAATTTGCGTACTTGAGAAAAGGTATCTAAATTAAGCACAGACGTACTATATAAATCAATAAAAGACGGCCAGGTTTCATAATCTCCCTCAAACTTGTCGAAAGACACATATGGTAACTTAATATGGTCTGCAGCTTGAACCATCGACTGTTCATTAGTTGCTTGTGTTCGATCAGCAAGACTTTCAAAGAATATCCGTTGCTGGTCTATCAACTGATCAAACGAATTATTATGAGTGGGCTGAGAATTTGCTTGTTGCTGGATTTTGCGGAACCATTCTAGCAATTTGGATTTTGTGTCGAAAATTTAGTCTCGAATTCTTCCAACATTTGCATTGGGATTGGTTTCAACTAGTATGGTAGCAACTTGAGTTTCATAAGTTTGACACTCATTCCACAGATCGCCCATTTTGTTTAATCGTACCCCAATATCACAAATTGAGGTATTTTGATTTATTGCAAATGTGAATCTTTTTATTACGGTTAATGAAGCCATGACGCGATCTCGTGCTTGTACTGCGTTAGTCGCCATGATTGATATCGTTTAGTTATCGACGAAAGAAATCGATACTTGCACACTCAAGGAATCAAACAAATTTGTAAATATATAACATTAAAATTATACTTATCGATTTATTGCGTTGATGTTTCTCAAGTGATGTAATTGCGGGTAAAAAATTTATAGCCTAATTTGTATCCACACAATATCAGCAGTATGGTTACACGTGGTTTGTGTCCAATGAATTATAGCGTGCTTGATGCGCACTAGTATTTGCAGCAATTAAACAGCAATAATGGGTGTGCCCAATAAAGTAGCGTGCTTTATGCGAGCGGAAATAAGTGGCTTTGTCAATAGCAACTGTTCTGAATACCGCTATCATTGGGTTCTGCGGCCTCCCTTGAAATGTAGATAAAACACTCGTTTCTCGGCGTTTCACAATCACTTTATAATTGAAACGCGTATCTGGCTTGAAGGACCATGAAATCAATCCTGGAATTGTATAACACTGAACGCCACCACAATGTTAATATAAATTCGGCATTTGTAAAGTTTTTCTTTGACGTTTAATTATATTTGTAAACAATTAACAATGACATGAACGTAATTTGTGTTTATCAGTGTTCTCAACACGATCAATTCTAGGTTTATTGTTTAAACCATTTTCTTTATTGTGTTAATTTTATAAAAAGCAAAACTAATATTGGTATAATTGGACACGATGTTGCTAATCCATTAGTGTTTCCTATGCATTCTAAGCGATTTTTACGCGCATTTTTTACGCGTTGGGCTATCCGGTAGATAAATACGCGTCAATAACTTTTGCTATTTGTAAGCAAAAATTAGTATCGAGCAATTTGTATCAAGCTCCATGTTATAATTTAAATAGCTGGCATTTCAATATTACGGATCTGTATACGTGGGTTTTCGATAAATTTTGAAATCTTAAGAAGAATTAATCCTGGTTATTGTTGTATCAAGAAAATTAATACATTTAATATCTTCTTTTTCCAACGTAAAATCAATGGCGGGATATTGAGAATTTAACCAAGCAAGGATGAGTCTAACAGTCTTTCAGTTCCAATCCATAGGCATAGTATGTCATCAACATATGACGAAAATAAGGATTGTTGTTTGATAGAAGTATTTGTTCGAAAAAATTCATGAAACTTTCAGCTAACAAAGGTGACAAAGAGGAGCCCATGGTTGGACCATCAGCGAATCAAAATTTTGTTTAATACAAGTTTCAAACACCAACTTCAGTTCACGACGTAAACCCTCATCTACAACATCCTTATCTAAGTTATTACAAACTATTTGAGGTAAAATTTTAATTGGAATAGACGTGAAAAGACTGCAATGTCAAACGAAACTTGTTTTGAATGTAATGGAATGTCGACGTCTTGAATTTTATTAATCAATTCTAAGGAGTTCTTAATCGAGTAAGACGAAAATTACGATCATTGAAAAAATTTGTGGCCTAACAAGTCGAAGTCGGTCGAGTGATTTTATTTTGTTAGTGTGTTTCGGGAAGATGCCTTCGGCAAATAGTGTTAAAAAATTTCAATATGAATCTGCAATGCATAATTCACAATTATTGATTAAGAATCAGCCGAGTTCTCCCCAGAAAAGTAAAAATCAATTTTAATCTGTAGAATTGACAGGTACCAGAACTTCATTTAAAATTACGAAGACACATGAAACAATGTAAAGTTTCAAAGTTTCTTATACCGAGTTTCTTTACTACGGAAGTCAATCAATTTGCCATTTTAAGGAACACTTCAAAGATTTTATTCCGCTGGAACGTTTCATTTTGTGGAAGTGGTACAAAATGAATAAAAAAATTCCGCCGGTTATAAAACAAAAATAGATATTGTTTTTGTGATAGTGCTGTCGCGTGTGTCGAGTAGCGCAGTCTCTTATTTTCCGCTATTTTGTACAAAATCTTTTAGACAATATATTTCTACAAGCCTAAAGTTGGTGTTAAATATACGGTCGAAATAAAATTCACAATGAACCCAAGTAATGCGGATGTCTATAACTGGCATATCCACCCATATCTTAAGAATAAGCTTAAATGTTGTTGAGGCGTTTGACTATGCTAGGTACATTAAATATAAAAAGAAGCCAGAATTTAAAAAGAACAAAACGTTACTTTAATATGTCACGTCGCATCACAATGCAGGTGTCACTAGGCATACAAATCACAATCTACAATAATTTGTGTCACAGTTTACAATGGATTCGTGCTTTATTATAAAATAAACCCAATCATCTTTTTGAAGCAGTTCGGTAGACCTCTAGTGAAACCATTTATTCAAAATCACACGTTGATGCCCAACTGTAAAAATGCAATGAAATAGTCAGATACAGGCCGACATTTTTTTCATTTTTTTACCACATATAATACTGCGGGCCATATTGCCTTGAAAGACTAAAAATGTAGCAGAAAATTGAGTCCATTAGCCTTCCTAATAATCGAAATCATATAACATCGAGCGCAAATTTGTCTGTGTAAAATTTTTTCCTTGAATGTCCTAATTTTAAAATATATAATTTCTATCCTTACAAAACTTAATTTCTATATTGTGCACATATTTTTATGGAATATAAATATATTGTTATCCGTGTTAGGTAGACGCACACGTTTAACATTATTCAAATTTCACTGTAACAGGTGGTCCTTATTACAGGATAAAAATAATAACAACAAACATAAAAATAAAATACAAAAACTAATTTAGAGACAAAAACACAGAGCAAAAAACAAAAATAAAAAATATTAAAATTATCAGGATGAGAACACATTAAGGGACGGATGATTTTTATTGTGTTTGTGACATCGAAAATGGCATAAATGGAAATTTTTTAACGTGTTTGTTACATCTTGAGAGTTTAGGTTGCCAAAGAAAACGAACAAAATCACAGTATAAAACAGAAAAACACCGGTGAAATTTACATAATTCACTGTATAATAATGGTAACATGCTTGATATGGCCTTAAGGCAGTTTCAAAACAATTTTAAAATCTCATAAATCAACATAAGAAATATCCCTCGTAATCATTTTATATCCCTTCAAACATCATATATTATAGATGTATACACCTACATATATATGTAGAAGATCTTGTAGGGGAGACCGACCATAAGTAAATTTTAAAATGATCAAAGTTAATTTTTATTCCACCCCAGATAAAAAAATTAAACAAGAAAAACCAAAAGAAAAGGATTCTTAAATGTACCATGGTTATAGAGATGAAAGTGCATAGAAAATTGCCGTACCAACAACCCTCGCATAAAATCGGAATGTTTCACAAAAATATGAAATAAAGAAATCATGATGAGAGAACAAGTATAAGTGAAATAATATCTTCATTCATTTATGCGCATTTTAAATTAGATTTTGGCAACCAAAGTGTAGAACGAAAATATTTTTCGTGCGCTTACAGATGAGGAATGCCTGTAACATATTGCAATTTATATTTTAACGTGTTCCATGTCGGGATACTGAGTTCCGAGCATATATATTAGTAAATACTACTGCAGTGCTAGTGTTAATCATACCAATAAAGAATTTTGTTTTTCATCCTGGAGGTAAGAAATGTGAAAAAACATTCCAGACCGAATACAAAATTTTTATGATTTTCATGGTTATCGTAATCACAAAAAAAAAATATTTAGAAATTAGAAATTGTTTTTCTTTTCTTTTCGAAACAACTGCAATTAATGGTCCTTTGTTGCTTTTAATTTTGTGTGTTCGTGAGGAGTGTGTTTTATCTTGGGAAATTTAAAATTTCTGTGTTGCCATTTCATAATGGTATATACGTAAGTGGTGATGTGATGGTGGTATTTAATAGGTCGGTGTCTATAATTGTTATTGAGCTCGATGAGAGTTCCCCCTCCACCCGTAAAATAAGGATGTTGGAAATTACGTTCCCAATAATTTACCACCCCATCGAAAATTTCACGTACGGTTTTATACCTATAAACATGATCCTCATAAATCTAATTGAATTCCAATATCATCGATTTATATTTAACCGTTATTCTCATTTTTAACGTTATAAGTTTTCCACTTTCGACATATATATACATGTGTATATATATATATATATATATATATATATATATATATATATATATATATATATATATCCATAAAAACAAACTTCCGTTTCTTCATCTTAACTATAAATAGGTAGGTACTCGTACATCTATAATGCCGTATATCAGCCAACGAGAGAACACCAATTTTTATTTTATTTTCTTCTGGAACAAAAATAAAAGAATATCGAAAAATTGTTGTCTTGTGAAAGGATTATTGGTATTATATGTATGTTGCCTGTTAGTTTATTCCTTTTCTTATTATTGCTCCTCTGAATTTCTTTCATTTTTAGATTTAAGTTCCACAACTTTAAACTTTATTTTATTCGGTTCTGTTGCTGCTGTATACTATAGATATCTATATATATATATATATATATATATATATATATATATATATATATATATATATATATATATATATATATATGTGTTTGTGTGTGTAAAAACTAGAAGAAAATGATAAGTTTAGTAATTTCAGGAAAAGGAAAACAATAGTAATACCAACAACAATAAAAAAATGGTAATAATAATAAGAGAGTCTAAATGGGAATATCACTAAGTATGTAATATTATATAAGACGAAAATAGTATTAGTCGAAGAATACACCTAGAGCTTTCTGCTTTAAAACTATAAACTGTTGTGTAACGTGTTTTTATTAATTTTTCCATTGACTCAGCATTTTAATTAGAGATGTTAACATTCATGTTGAGCGCTGTTGAAATAAGTAATGCATAAGAAGTAAGAAAAACGTTTTTTTCACCGTGTTTTTTACCTTACCTTTGTACGTACACTATGTACAAAGGTATACTGTCTTTTCTTCCAGAAAAAAAGAACTCGGGAGTAAAAAAAGTTCTCGATGAGAAATGATAAATTTCTGTTCTAAACTTTCAACTTAATTTTGTCGATAAGGATTTGTATTAAGTTTTAGTCAGTTTTTTTATTTTAAAATTTAGTTTGTTTGTCGGATGATTTCAATGTACGATATCGATATTCTAGTCATGTATATTATACAAAATCATGTTGGATGGCAGTTTGAAATAAAATTTAACGCGCAGACGATCGGAATGTAAAAATTATTAAGAGTTTCAGGTTGTAAATAATAATTTATATCTACTATTCAATGGAATAATAAAACAATTCAAAATAGTTCGTAATGCATAAGTGGAACTTTAGTTTCAAAATTTGTCCCTGATCTGTCTCCCATGTGTACCTGTCTGTCTACATCTTCTGTATAGGCCTGGTTAAGTCAACCGAGAACTGGCTAAGAATCTAGGTCAACACTGGGTCTGTTTTCACATAGAGTTTACATAAACTAATAGGAAGTACAACCCGGTTGAACATACCAGTGTTCTTAATTATGCCGTAACAATACAGCAACAGAGTAGGCGCTCACAAAATATAATGTTAGCCCTATTTTGATGAGAATTTAAATTTAGAGTTCAGTTTTCGAATTAGAAATGTTTGTATCTGAATTTATCATAGCGGAAGAAAAATTTTCATCATACGAGTAGTTGGCTTCTTTATCTGTAGTAATTATGATTCAAATTCGATTTATTTAAACGTCCAATATAAAACAAACTCTAATTTTATTACTAGTGATAAATACGCCAACTATGGTGAACAATTTTATTTTACTATGACTTATTAGAATACAAACACTGGGGCGAGATCATGGAATCCGAACAGAAAAATCAATTGTTTCTAAATATTACAATGATCAAGCACAAACAATTTCGAAAATGGTTGAAGTTGGCCTAGATATTTTGTATGAAAATACAAATCTGTACTCACAAGTTAAAGAGGCTAAACTCAACTTTAGTCAAAATTTCGTTATTTTCAAATTATTTGATAGATTTCGGTTTTTCCCCTATTTACAACTTTATTCTCTGATATTATTTTACCGTTTCTATACTACGAAAACCTAATGGCTAGACTTCAAAGGTGGCTACCTAACATTGGGTAAAACAGCAAACCTCAAAAATAAATTTAATAAAATTTTTTTTTTTACAAATCGACTAAAAGTTACTTAAGCAATCGTTCGCAAAGTGCCTTTAATTTTTCACATTAATTAACACTGAAGGATTCACACAAAAATCATGTTTAGTAGGAACTACAAATTTTATAAGATCGTCGTGGCATTCCCACATACTGTTTGGTCTTTCAACAAACGCCGTGTAATGCCCCACACCGCCAGTTACAGATGGGTATAATAAACTACTCAAACAAGTGAATGCGTAGGGCCATACACATTAAATAAAACATATACAATTGGGGAGACGTCTGGGATATGGCATAGACTTTTCATTACTTAGTACATGGAGATTGTAATTTCCTGATGACGCCTTAGAAGAATCCCTGTGATTCTCATAATCTTAGTCGACATATAAACTACTCAAACAGATGAAATCGGTGTGCCATACAAATAAAAAAAAAATTGTAAATCGGGGAGACCGCTGAGAAATGGTATATAAACAGTTTATTACTTAGTACATGGAGCTATTGTAACCTCTTGATGGCATCTTAGAAGAATCCCTGTGATCCTCATAATCTTAGTCGACATATAAACTACTCAAACAGGTGAAATCGGTATGCCATACAAATTAAATAAAAAATTGAAAATTGGGGAGACCGCCGGGACATGGCATATACACTTTTCATTACTTGGTACATGGGGCTATTGTAATCTCTTGATGACGTCTTAGAAGAATCCCCGTGATCCTAATAATCTTAGTCGCCATATAAACTACTCAAACATGTGAAATCGGTATGCCATACAAATTAAAAAAAAATTGAAAATTGGGGAGACCGCTGGGAAATGGTATATACATCGTTTATTACTTAGTATATGGGCCTACTTTAATCTCATGATGACGTCTTAGAAGAATCCCTGTGATCCTCATAATCTTAGTCGACATATAAACTACTCAAACAGGTGAAGTCGGTATGCCATACAAATTAAATAAAAAATTGAAAATTGGGGAGACCGCTGGAACATGGCATATAGACTTTTCATTACTTAGTACAAGGGGCTATTGTAATCTCTTGATGACGTCTTAGACGAATCCTCGTGATCCTCATAATCTTAGTCGACATATAAACTACTCAAACAGGTGAAATCGGTATGCCATACAAATTAAATAAAAAATTTTAAATTAGGGAGACCGCCGGAGCGTGGCTTATAGACTTTTCATTACTTAGTACATGGGCCTACTTTAATCTCATGATGACGTCTTAGAAGAATCCCTGTGATCCTCATAATCTTAGTCGACATATAAACTACTCAAACAGGTGAAGTCGGTATGCCATACAAATTAAATAAAAAATTGAAAATTGGGGAGACCGCTGGAACATGGCATATAGACTTTTCATTACTTAGTACAAGGGGCTATTGTAATCTCTTGATGACGTCTTAGACGAATCCTCGTGATCCTCATAATCTTAGTCGACATATAAACTACTCAAACAGGTGAAATCGGTATGCCATACAAATTAAATAAAAAATTTTAAATTAGGGAGACCGCCGGAGCGTGGCTTATAGACTTTTCATTACTTAGTACATGGGCCTATTGTAATCTCTTGATGACATCTTAGAAGAATTCCTGTGATCCTCATAATCTTAGTCGACATATAAACTACTCAAACAGGTGAAATCGGTATGCCATACAAATTAAATAAAAAATTGAAAATTGGGGAGACCGCCGGGGCGTGGCATATAGACTTTTCATTACTTAGTACATGGGGCTATTGTAATCTCTTGATGACTTTTTAGAAGAATCCTTGTGATCCTCATAATCTTAGTCGACATATAAACTACTCAAACAGGTGAAATCGGTATGCCATACAAATTAAATAAAAAATTGAAAATTGGGGAGACCGCCGGGACATGTCGTATAGACTTTTCATTACTTAGTACATGGGCCTATTGTAATCTCTTGATGACGTCTTAGAAGAATCCCTGTGATCCTCAGAATCTTAGTCGACATATAAACTACTCAAACAGGTGAAGTCGGTATGCCATACAAATTAAATAAAAAATTGAAAATTGGGGAGACCGCTGGAACATGGCATATAGACTTTTCATTACTTAGTACAAGGGGCTATTGTAATCTCTTGATGACGTCTTAGAAGAATCCCCGTGATCCTCATAATCTTAGTCGACATATAAACTACTCAAACAGGTGAAATCGGTATGCCATACAAATTAAATAAAAAATTTTAAATTGGGGAGACCGCCGGAGCGTGGCTTATAGACTTTTCATTACTTAGTACATGGGCCTATTGTAATCTCTTGATGACATCTTAGAAGAATTCCTGTGATCCTCATAATCTTAGTCGACATATAAACTACTCAAACAGGTGAAATCGGTATGCCTTACAAATTAAATAAAAAATTGAAAATTGAAGAGACCGCCGGGGCGTGGCATATAGACTTTTCATTACTTAGTACATGGGGCTATTGTAATCTCTTGATGACTTTTTAGAAGAATCCCTGTGATCCTCATAATCTTAGTCGACATATAAACTACTCAAACAGGTGAAATCGGTATGCCATACAAATTAAATAAAAAATTGAAAATTGGGGAGACCGCCGGGGCGTGGCATATAGACTTTTCATTACTTAGTACATGGGGCTATTGTAATCTCTTGATGACTTTTTAGAAGAATCCCTGTGATCCTCATAATCTTAGTCGACATATAAACTACTCAAACAGGTGAAATCGGTATGCCTTACAAATTAAATAAAAAATTGAAAATTGAAGAGACCGCCGAGGCGTGGCATATAGACTTTTCATTACTTAGTACATGGGCCTATTGTAATCTCTTGATCACTTTTTAGAAGAATCCCTGTGATCCTCATAATCTTAATCGACATATAAACTACTCAAACAGGTGAAATCGGTATGCCATACAAATTAAATAAAAAAATTGAAAATTGGGGAGACCGCCGGGACATGTCATATAGACTTTTCATTACTTAGTACATGGGCCTATTGTAATCTCTTGATGAAGTCTTAGAAGAATCCCTGTGATCCTCAGAATCTTAGTCGACATATAAACTACTCAAACAGGTGAAGTCGGTATGCCTTACAAATTAAATAAAAAATTGAAAATTGGGGAGACCGCTGGGACATGGCATATAGACTTTTCATTACTTAGTACATGGGGCTATTGTAATCTCTTGATGACGTCTTAGAAGAATCCCCGTGATCCTCATAATCTTAGTCGACATATAAACTACTCAAACAGGTGAAATCGGTATGCCATACAAATTAAATAAAAAATTTTAAATTGGGGAGACCGCCGGAGCGTGGCTTATAGACTTTTCATTACTTAGTACATGGGCCTATTGTAATCTCTTGATGACGTCTTAGAAGAATCCCTGTGATCCTCATAATCTTAGTCGACATATAAACTACTCAAACAGGTGAAATCGGTATGCCATACAAATTAAAAAAAAATTGAAAATTGGGGAAACCGCTGGGAAATGGTATATACATCTTTTATTACTTAGTATATGGGCCTACTGTAATCTCGTGATGACGTCTTAGAAGAATCCTTGTGATCCTCATTAGTTTAGTCGACATATAAACTACTTAACCATGTGAAATCGGTATGCCATACAAATTACATAAAAAAAATGAAAATTGGGAGGCCACTGGGACATAACATATGGACAGGTTATTACTTAGTACAGTGGGCTATTGTTACAAGGTTAATGACGTCTTAGAAGAATTCGCGTGGCGCTAAAATATTATTCGAAATATAAGCTACTCAAACAGTAAAATGTTCATGTTATACGTAATTGCGAGTATTTTAAAATTCAGAAATCGGGAGGTCGTTATATAATATGGCATATGGGCCTATTAGCTTTTATCACTTGTAACTATTTTATTGACTTGATGGCATATTATAACTATCTTTTAAACCAAAGCATGTTTTTTCAAAAAATTTACACTCAAAATTCTTATTAGAAATTAGTTAACAGTGTAACACTAATACAATGATATATTTGTTATTTGTTAAAAACATCACGCTCGTGAAATTAGCCTCTTTACGAAGTGCAGTGCAATAACTTTTTATTTAATTAACTTTGGCTAATTTTCAAAGATGGAACAATCATATTGGTTTTTTAATCGAATTAAAAGTGACAATTAAATTTATTTAAAGTGGTTAAAAATATGTTTAAACGCAACAAACCATTAAATAGATCACAGATAATTTTGTCTATGGCTCGTAGGATCGTATCAAGAGAAAATGCAGTGATATATGGTGGTGAAAATCAAGGTAAGTTGTATGTTAATTTGTTAATTTATATAGTTATGTATTTTATTATTCGTTTTATTATCCAATATTAACTCTGTAGAACAATCCATATCCGACGAACGACCAATATGGAAAACGTATTAAATTGTAAGAGTGAAGGTTCAGCAGATTTGCCGCTTGGAATTTTTCCAGAAGATCCTTCTAATGGTGGAAGAGGATGAAAACGTCTAAAACTGTCCTTTTATGCCTGACGAGGCCCATTTTGATCTAAACGGCAATGTTAATAAACAAAATTGTCGAGACGGAATTACATCCACTTCGCGTAACAGTGTGGTGTGCAGTATCATCAAAGTGCATTATCGGGTCTTACTTTTTCGAAGAGAACGGTGTTACTGTTACGGTCAACTACGCCGAAAGATAATCCCTTTCAACTCTGTGTGGTTTCAACAAGATGGTGCAACTCCTCACATAGCCCGGCCAGTTATGACAGAATTGTAGCAAAAATTCCCCAATAAGCTGATTTCAGGAAACTCTACATTCCGTTGGCCGCCCAGATCTCCTGCCCTTACTGCGCCTGATTTTTTCTTATGAGGTTGTTGCAAACAGGAAGTTTGAGGCAATTCCTGCTTCAACTCTTCAGGCAGAAATGAATAATTTTTTGCTGAGATGTCGCACATGCGTCAACGTGCGTGGCGGCCATTTAAATTCCATTATTTTTAAAACCAATTAAGAAAACTTAATAAAAATGAATTATCTGTCAAATGAATCAAGAAAAAATAAATTACATGAATTAATCAAAAAGTTATTTGAGATTCTTAATATAGCAATATTCATCAGCCACCCTGTAGAAGTGCCAACAACATCAACATTTGAATGTTGATGAAGAAGAATTACTTGAAGACGAGGAATTCGACGATAGCGATAAAGATCCAAATTATCAACCACGTAACACCTCATATGATAAAAGTGATCTTGAGCAAATGGCTCTTCAAATAGTTGATTTACCGGTAGCTGAAACAGGTGATAGAAAGGCTTCAAGAAAACTTAAAAGAAATAAAGAACAACCGTACGTGACAAGCCAAGAACAGCAGAAACACATTTTTCAAAATTACTGGAAACTTGGACAACACAATCTACGGTTAATGTTCGTTTCTGGCATAATTAAAGTGAAAAACACTAAACCTACAACACTAGCTAAACACAAAATTGCGCCTAGGAATCGAATGCACACTAGGTCGTACCATTTAGATGTAAACGTTCAACGAGTACAGTTATGCCAAAATTGCTTTCGCACAATATTGAGTGAGACAAACCGCTTTTTGAAAACTATCATTAAGAAAAAATTGGAATCGGACACACATAATATAATATACAGGACAATCGAGGAACCATTACACCTAAACATAAATTGAGTGAAAAAAAGTTCAAGAGATTAAAGATCACATTAATATTTTTCCCGCTTATGAGAGTCACTACTCCCGTAAGAGATCAGCTCAGAAATATCTTCAAGCAGATCTTACACTTAGTAAAATGTACGAATTATATACAGAAGAGATTTCGGCTGCAGATTCCTTGTCCAAATATCGCGAAGTATCGTAAATGTGACACTTTTGCATAAAAACTTACGTATGTGCCAGAAATAGCAAAAGACAACATACAATTGGAACATCATGAACAAGCTGAGTTGGTGTACACGGCGAAATCAAATGACAAAATATTGGCTCAGACGAATCCAAAACTGCTAGTTGCAACCTTCGATTTGCAACAATGCCTTCCGACCTAAAAACATCCGTTTCTTTTTACAAGAAACAGTTATTGACATTTAATCTGACTGTTCATAACTGCGTTTCGAATGTTCCACATTGTTTTCTATGAAATGAAACAATAGTGCGGCGAGATGGGAACGAAATAGCTTCCTGCATGTTTCAATATTTCAAGTATGTACCAACAAATACTGGGCAAATAGTGTTTTATTAAGACTCGTGTGCTGGTCAAAACAAAAATTCTTTTGTAGCTGCAATATTCCACCTTTCTGTATTGGACAATCAAAACATAAATATCATTGACCATAAGTTTTTGGAGCCAGGGCATACTCACATGGAGTGCGATGTAGAAGACCAAGCCACTATAGAGCGAAAAAAGAAAACTACATCATCCAAGAGATTGGTCGCAATTTATTCGGTGTCTTAACACGAAAACTAAATTTGCGGTTCACGATATGATTCGAGAGGATTTTTTTAACTTTGCAGTAGTGGTGAACAATAAATTTAATTGGTGAAACGTAGATAAAGGCGGAAATCGATTTATATGGAAAGACGTGAAATGGTTACGATACAGAAAAGATTTTAGGACTATACAAAACTACAAAATACAAAACTACATTGAACGATGAAGAACCTTTTGAATCCTTAACTTTAAGAAATGGGGGGGGGGGGGGGGTCGAACACTTTAAATTAAGTGATCTAACTTTATGCTACAGTGAACAAGTAAAAATTAGTGTAGAAAAAACGAGAACTAATAGATTTACTTCCGCTAATTGATACGGCTTTTCATAATTTTTACCAAAATTTGTCAACTTTTGGCTCAAATGAGGTGCAACTTAACACTAACCGTGAA
The DNA here is from genome assembly GCA_963691935.1 of Nephrotoma guestfalica. Lineage (NCBI taxonomy): Eukaryota > Metazoa > Arthropoda > Insecta > Diptera > Tipulidae > Nephrotoma > Nephrotoma guestfalica. Next base: position 166,307,839 of record OY829915.1, read on the forward strand.
GATTAACAATCTACCGATGACGAAAGATTGCTAGAAGTTGCTTAACTAAATTTCTTAAAAAGGCTAAACCTACAGGTATAAAATGAATAAAAACACATTTTCCGTTTTAATGACTTAGTTATCCATATATTTGAAAATACAAGTATAGTAGCCTTTAAAGGATATCTCATAGACAACCAACCCTCGTACTTCTCAGCGAATAACCTAACCACTTTTATGACAGTTTGGAATAAAGTTTAAAATCAGCTTCTTGAAAAGTTAAAGTTGTTGAGTTTAGCCACCTTAATTTGTGAGTATAGAAATAATCAAAAGTTTAACGGCAAAATTGTACTCAACAACTATTTCTGTATCTGCAACTCTAAACAGAAATATTGTACCGGTAGAAATTAAATTTCGAAAACCACCTAGCAGATTAGCCATCACTCTTAAAATATTATAGAAAGTGCATTTATTCGTCACTCTACAGCCGCTTCGGAAATTTTAGTGGTTTTATTCGAGTATGTTTGAAAATATTTTTGAATTCGTTTAAATTTTCCAGTCGTATTTCCGACCAGTAAAAATAATTTGTTCCAAAAAATTTCAATGAACAAACATAAAAAGTTCGTAAAATGACCAAAGTTGGCCTAGATATTTAGTGAACATACAAATAACCGAAAGTATAACGGCAAAATTTTATTCGACAACAATTTCACTATCGAGCAATTTAGAATTGGCCTCTATTTCTTTAGGCGTATCACTTCACTCGACGTGACTATATGAATCTTCTTGGTTACTACAAAACTCGCAGTGAATATTTCTTAAATCTTAGTTGGCTGCCTAAGTTTGAAAAAAATTCCATTGATAGAACATGATGCAACAATCAAAATTTCAAGTGATGAAAATTGTCGTTTGAAGTGATAGAAGTCACAAGAGAATATTTATAAAGCAGCATACTAAGATTTAAAAAAGAGCCTCAACGATTTTTGTAAATAATTATTTTGTAAGTTTCGATTTAATAATCTAGTAACCAAGAAAACCCATAAGGGTGTTAATGTTCTACCGGTAGAAATTAAATATATGGGTCATCCCACATCCACTAAGGCAAAATTTAATACATTTATTAATCCAGCATGTTTAGAAAATATTTTTAATCCGTCAAAATTTTCCGCTCGTATTTCATGAGCTTGCCCCCTCCCACGCCTCTGAATAATATTGTAATTCTCAATCAAATACGGCTATTGACATTTAATTGGCTTTTAAATTCTCTGAGATGACGTTTATAGTGACAAAACTGAATTAGTTTTGCTCCCACCAACTAACACACCTCTTCACCGGCGATTGACATTAAGTTTTACCAAAATTCGCCCAGTTGAAGGTGGAACCGCAAAACTATTAATGTCTTGCCAGATGTCGCAAATAATTGTCTGCCGACTTTGCATGACTTCATGTCCCTTTACCGTTCTGACTCAGTTTTCTTTACGTTTTACTACCAAAACCACATTCTATTAAATTCAATGTATATGTGTTGCTGTAAAAAGTGGGAATGTTTGGGAAATAACGTGTTTTTTGGTACAGGTATGTACTTACAATGCTATTAAATTATCATTTGTATTTAAGATTCATTCGGGAGAATTTTCTTTAATTAGAATGAATTTTTTGTTGGGTGAGTTGATTGATATTTTCTATTGATATTATTTAAAAATACAAAAGATTAGAATATGTGGAAGTGGATAACAATTTAAGTTTGCCAACAAATATTGGATATAATATTGTAATCGAAAGCCTGGTGGAAAGTGCTGAAAATTTTAGTGATGGATGCGATAATGAAAGCGAGTTTTCTTCATTCGCAGCGGACTTGACAAAGTAGATGGAAAACTTTTGTATTCAAAATATTGCAAGGCCGAATGGAGTGTCGAGAAAGACAATAACCATGAAGCAACCAATTCGCTGCTTAAAGTTTTAAGGGCGTATCACCCAAATTTTCCTAAGGACATCAGAACACTAAAAAAACAGAAAGAAGTTCAACCGAAATTGTGCCAATACAGAACGGATTGCATACATCTTGGAGTTTCAAAAAAAATCCTAACATTTTTAAAATTAAATTAAATTTTAAATCCAATCAATTAATCATATTGGAATTGATGGTGTCCTCTCGCAAAAAGCTCCAACTAATTAGGAAATATTTTCGGGCGTATTACTAAATACGATTATGTTTTCATTATTGGAATTGTCCACGGGTATAAACACCTGTATTTTGTGTCAACGTTGTTTTTTTTAGGTTTCATAGAGGAAGTGAGAGAAATGTTTGAGAGTTAAGTTATTTTTGAAATCATTTGATTCACGGTGAAATTATATTCTTTTATCTGCAATGGCCAACACCCCCCCCCCCACCCCCAAATCATTCATATTGGGTATATTTTGAATAAAACAAAAGATTACGAAAATATTTATAATTTAAATCCAGATGTCAAAATGCACAATAAAAGTGGTTTAGAAAGAATCGTATGTGTTCCCAGGACTCAAGGTGCTGCGAAAGGAGCGAAATAGTAGTTCCAATGTGAAATTTGAAGAACTAAAGATTGGGTGTGTTACTAGTTTTTTCCCAATAGACTTTATGCATTGCGTATTACTAGTTTTTACCCAGCAAATGTTAAACCTATGTCTAAAAAGTAAAAAGAAGCTATTTTGAATCCTTCGAATGTTTCTGCTATATACTGGAGTGGACGTATGTGAAGCTGGACCGAAAACCATCCCGAAAAACGACTTTAAAATGTAGGTATGTTTCTCCGCTAAAGTATCCGCGGTTCAGCCAGAAAAATTAAAAATAATGAAGAAAATCAAATTCCATCCCGAGAAAATAAAAACAATCACACGTACACAGAGCAAATTTTAAGTTTAAAATCTATTAGAAGAAGAGATTTACCATACTTAAAAAATCCCAAATTAAAAAATTTTAAAAGCAATACCCCCAAACACATTTGGATGGCAGATATACGAGTATATGCCCAATCAATGCACTAACCATCAGCATTAAGCACACAAATGCTCATTACCTAAGCGAATATTAAATCAGCTGGGGAGGTCCCTTGTCCCCACTGTAAGGTAATGAGCATTTGTGTGCTTAATGCTGGCGGCCAGTGCATTAATTAGGCATATACCGTTTTATCTGTCAAACTCTGTGAACGGAGAATTTTACAGCGACATAATCTAACAAAAGCGAATATTAAATCAACTGGGGAGGTCCCTGATCACCACTGTATGGTAATGAGCATTCGTGTGCTTAATGCTGATGGTCAGTGCATTAATTAGGTATATACCGTTATATTTGCCAAACTCTGTTGACGGATAAATTTGTGGTGACATATGAGCATAATTCCGTAACCTAATCTAACAGAAGCGAATATTAATTCAGCTGGGGAGGTCCCTTATCCCCACTGTAAGGTAATTTTATACTTAAAATTTGCGGTGTGTACGTGAGATTGTTTTTATTTTCTCGGGATGCAATTTGATTTTCTCCATATTTTTTTTATTTTTCGGGCTGAAAAGCCTTTTAATGAATTTAGTGGAGAGACACACCTAAATTTTAAAGGCGTTTTTCGAGATGGTTTTCGTGCCAGCTTCACATACGTTTGGAATGGCAGTCTTCCACGGCATATTGTCAAAAGATATTACGATCATTTCTTACAATTAGTTTGCACTATTCGAATTGTTTCGGATCCAGATGATTGTAAGGCAAATAATGAATATTCAGCGCAATTATTAAATGAATTTGTGGAAATATTCGCCACATAATAGGAGAGGAAAATTTGAGTTATATTTCATTGTTTGCTTTACTCGGCCAACGATGTAAAATAATACAGAAAACTATATGCAAACTTTAAAGAATATGGTAAAAAGGTGAATTTTCTCTTCAACAAATAATTAATAGTTTGAATGAAAAAAAAAACATAACCAGAAATCTGTTCAAATTCCAAAATACTCCGAATTCGTTTCTTTGTTCACTAAATAGCCCAACAATTACTGCTTAGCTGATAGGAAAATAATTAAAATTTCCAAAGAAAATTTCTTTGAAAATCCTTTAAACACACATTATTTATTTAGGTTGTCTTACGCTAACTACATATATGTATATACCTTGTTCGTCGAAAATCTCTGTGAGTTGGCCAATCCCCTATACAGTGAAAGTCTAAACCCAATTTATTTTAGTTTTGCAAAAACTGATCAAGTTCGGGGTCAATAACAAATTGATCAAGTTCGGAGTCAATAAAAAATGCGTCGTCCGCCATGTTTTGTTGTTGTTTAATTGTCTCGGAAACCTCACATCGTATCAGCTTTCAAACTAACTCAAAATTGTGTCTAAAATGCATATAACACTCGAGTCGGAAACGAATCAAAACGGAATCGAAAAAAAGATTCAAAAATGAAGTATTTCGTCAGTCTTTCTGAATCGGCTTGCTGCTTAAGAAGATTATTCCTAAATAAGTCGCTTTTTACTTTTCAAAGGACGACTTCAATTGTTTCGTGCGATTTGTTAGTTCTTTGTTGTAATGCTCTCGTTCTTTCGGATCTGATAGAATTTTTTGCCCATTTAAAAAAAATGTGATTTCTTAGTAATAGAACTTAAAAAAACTTTGTATGCTTTTTGATACGAGCATTTTTCTTGAGCACTATAAATTTACGGTGAAAATGCGGATTTTCCATTTTTGGCGACAATTTAAAAATAGATTAGGCCAGATTTTTGCTACAATGTTTTTGTCAAAAATCGTCAGTTCCGCTTAAAAATTTTGAAAACTGATCTAGACCGGTATTGTTGCAAAATTAATTTAGAATCGTTTAGTTCATTTCAAGTTTCTAGCTAATTGAAAAACCCGTGATGAGTAAACTTGAGATATTGTCGGAATGATAACGAAGTTGTAACCCATTTCAAAATCGTACATTCTACATCAACCGAGCCTCTCGGATAAGTCGTTTTGATACATAGCAGACGTAGACTGGCATTACCTTTGTAGATGGTAAATAGTATATAGTAACCCTTCTATATTAGGGTGAGACTTTTGAGCGGTCAGTATTGCGGCGTAGCACTCAAGCTCAGTTGCTGAATAATTTGGATGGTCTGCGTTGAGAGCTTGTGCTAAATATATTCAATAGGATATTCTCGTACACACTGTCGTACACACTTGTGACACTGTCGTCGCACTGTGCGGTCAAGGCAGGAGCGAAGAATAAAGCTTGCTTCAGAACATTAAACGATTCTTTACTGCAGCAGATCATTTGGACTTCGATGATTTATTAATAAGGTGAGTTAGCGAAGCGCCACATCACCCAGACAGCCTTCGTCCACGATATACATAAATATCGCTATAGTCAAGTAAAATAAACTTGTAGTGTTTGTTTTACTGTTGACGGAAAGTTCGGCTTTGGATAATAATTGTGCGACTTCTTCTAGCAAGCCAAAATGTTCTTCCAAAGAAGCAGTGGTGATCAGCTGTATATCATTAAGAATGGCGTGTACTTGGCAAGTGACTTGAGTAATTGGATGAACTGCTCGTTACTATTTGCAGTTCGGCACTATAGCGTGAAAAACTAGACATAATGATACTTGTCATTCAAATTTTCATTAGCTTGTGGTTTTCAAGCTTCTTTAGCTCCGTGAATGTAATAGTCCGCCCTTCGTTTCTTTTATCTGTCTATGAATTGTGTGTTTAATTCCTGACATGATGCTAAAGTATTATCACATGATGCTAGAGGGTCACATACCTCATTGAAGCCGCAACGGTTTCTAGTTCGAAAAACAAAAACTTATCAACTGTTATTACGGAATCGCTATAAGAAATACCACTACAAGAACGATTCCGCTGCCCGGAAAAGTATGAATTGTAAGTGGAAATTCCCGATTTTCACTTGGAACGTAGTTTTGTCCATAATTATGATATATAAAAGTGATATTATTTTAAAGAGCAAACATGGAACAAATGGCAGTAAAAGAAGCCTCATTCAGTAGTACTGAGCCGAAGAAACCATCTTAGCTTGAAAATGATGAAAAATAACCCTGGCACAAAACAACTTTTGTCGAAGCTTTGGATGCTCGTGATCTCAAAAATGCAAAAAAATTGATAATGAAGTTTATACTAAATCAATACTAAATGAAATAATTAATTTTAGTAAACGTTTAGTAAAATATTCACGCACCTATATAGGAGTTGGAAGTGTTAACTAAATTTTACTAAATATTAAATAATATTGATGAATAAATGTTCAATATATACAAATATTGGTCAATTTAAGTAAGTAAAACAAACGCTTTCACTAATTAAAATCTTTACTAAACAACTATAAACTGTTTACTCAATCACCAAGTAAAGAATTTTGATAAGGGCAAGCCCTCCTTGAGAATTTTTAATGTTTGGATTTCGTCTCGGTGGGCTGGTTTTGAATCGTAATGGATTTTTTTGGAGTTGAACTATTTGAATATTTCCTAAACCACTACACACTGTTTCCTCAATCACCAACTAATGAATTTTGTTAAGAAATACGATTAACTCAGACAATCAGCTCTACTTGAAAATTCTGTAATCTTTAGATTTTATGCCAGTGGGGTTGTTTTGAATGGTAATGGATTTCTTTGGAATAGAACCATTGTTGTAGTTTACTAAAGAATAGTGGTCAACTTAAACCACTTAGAACCATGTTTACTAAAGAATCGTGATCAACTTAGACAATTAGCCCTACTTGAGAATTTTGTTGATCCTGGTTTTGAATCGTAATGGATTTCTTTGGACTTGAGACAATTGAACGTGTACTATAGCACTATTAACTGTTTGTTCAATCGCCAACTAATGAATTCTGATAAGAATAGCTATTAACTTGGACAATTAGTCCTAAAAATCTATTACGATTCAAAACCATCCGACTGGCACGAAACAAACATTACAAAATTCTCAAGTAGGGCTAATTGTCTGAGTTAATCGCTATTCTTAACAAAATTCACTAGTTGGTGGTTGAGAAAACAGTTTATAGTGGTTTAGTAAACGTGCAAATTGTTCAATTCCATAGTAATCCATTACGATTGAAAACCACCCCATGCGCCACAAAATCCAAACATTACAAAATTCTCTAATTAGACTGATTGTCTAATTGGTGATGAATGAGCATGCAGTTTATATTTTTTAATAAAAGTTTAAGTAAGTCTGATTTTGTAAAATTAAATGTTTTAAACTTTTTGTAAAGTTTGTTAGAACTCTTATGGCCGGTTAGTTGTGCGCCAGTTAAATGTTTTATATGAGATTTGTTTTCGCAATCAAAAAAAAAACTCAACGCAAACTTGATTAGTTAAAAAGTTATTCAATTCAAATTCGCCGTTTAAATTTTTATATTTAATCAAGTTTGCGTTGAGTTTGTTTCTGATTGCGAAAACAAATTTCATATAAAACATTTAACTGGCGCACAACTAACCGACCGTTACTTATTTTTCTGTGCAATCTGCCATTAATCGATATTTTTAAAAAACCATGATGTTTTTAAAAACTTTTCTGAAACTCATCTCTTGAACTCTTCCTAAACTCATAACTTGACTTTTCAATTTGCCACTTTAAACTTCATTTATTTTTAATCTAGTTTGGTCGATTGAGATCTACAGCATTAAGTTAACAATTAATTTTAACTGTCAATTTAAGATCTACCGCGTTTGTTCGGATTTCAGGATGTCTTATACTTTAATTCGGATAATTTGTTTACGATCATTGGATTCGGTAGATTAGCTTTAGCGACAAAATTTTAATCATCAAAATTTGATGTATATCTGTTTTGACGGGAAGTTTCTTACGTTGTAATATTTGTAAGATTAGCCTTAATTTGGTTTAATTCCGCCGTGATGTTTGATCAAACATGGCCATTTCTCATACCACAATACTATAGCCTAGATATACGAGCAGTTACTTAGATTTCTGTTAAAATTAAGGTTTACGTTTTATACAATTTTTGTGTTGACATAACCTAGTTCTAAATTGCCGACCACTACCAGTTATTCGAGGAAGTTATTAAAACTATTATTTCGGCAAGCTTAAAAAATCTAAATGTTCAATCAATAACAATAAACAGTTTAATTTTCCATACCAGTTTTGTTGTTCTATCCCAATCAATTGTGTTTCCAATTTATTCTAATATAAAAAAGCTTTTGTAGTGCGTGCGTGTGTGTGTGTGTAGCTTATTTATTTTTTTATTTACTTCGAGCTATTTTCTACTTCCTCCTCTTACCCACAAATAAGAATAATGAAAATGAAAAGTTTATCTAGATTCTAGAATTCGCCCAATTTTGTTGTTTTGGTTGCTCCCACCTAACTTTGCTGTGTACTCGTATATAATTCACAAAAGGAAAAAAACTTCTTATGTTCATTATTATTGTTGTTTATTTATTTTTGTTGTATATTAATACATACTACACACACACGGATAAGGTCCATTATATATTTTCTTATCAAACAATAACATAAGAGGTTGATAAAAAGAAAGCTTATAAATAAAACTTTTTGTTGTTCTGTTTATATGTGTGGTACAAATTATTTGCAAGCTAAGTTGGAAAAAAGCTCAATCAAAGTTTTTCAACAAATTGATGAAAGGGGTTGTATTTTCTTTTTAGTCTATACGGGTACGCTTGTACAGTATATGAATGTCGTGTTAAGATAAGATGATGGTAAGCAGATTTTTATGGTAAACGGAGTATACACATGTTCGTACGTATAGTAGCGGAGTAAAATTACGGAATGAAAAATTGCGCAAATCATATTGATGGGAAAATTTATTACGACTGTACCTACAACAGCCATATGTTGTTTCAGGTTTTTCTTGTGTCTGTATTTGTGTACATATATACAGATATATATTTTGTATTACACTCGTTTTTTTTATTGTGTTTATTATTAGCCATTAGAAAGCTAAGTATGGTAAAGTAGATAAGAAAAAAAGTTTTGATCATTAAGCACATAAAAAAAGCTCGATGTGTTTATATACATTTGTATATATGTTATCCCCGGTGATGATATGATTATTACCTTAATTTATTAGAATATTAGTTTAATGTTAGAAGTTCAAGTTATGTTGTTGTTGTTGTTATTAAATTGTTGTTATTTTTTTAATCATCATAAAGGTAAAGTCATTCCAAAACTTTTGGATTATAAATTTCGGAAAATTTCATGGAAAACAGATTTTAATGTTCCTTTATTTTTATATCCACATGAGATTTTAATTATATCTTTTTTTATTTCAGGTTTTGTGTTATATGATGTACTTATGTATAGGTACATAGGGAGGTACATAATCTTAATTCAACTTACCATGAAAGAATAAACTATTCAAAAACTAAAGTTACCAACAACAACAAAAGTTTTCATAATATGTACGAATGTAAGAAAAGTTTTTTTTTTACAGTTGAAACTTTTACAGTAAAGTTTTTAAATGCAAGCACTGTGAAAATTTAAATTTTTTTCGTATTTTCTTCATCTTCATGGAAATGAATTTTGTTGTCCACAATTTTTCGTAAGTTCTGTATTATTTTGTTATATTATAGCTGCTTTTGGATTTTATTTTTATATAACTTATTTTTTTTTTGTTCCGGTGGTATGTATATGTCTCTTTTACGTTTTTTTGCGAGCTTCCAAAAAAAATATTCACAATAAACTACTTTACAATGAAAAATCTAACGAATATAAAAAAAAATTATTAAATATCCGGTTTGGAGTTCCCTGGTAGGTTTTTTCGTGTACTAACGGAGGAGTTAAGGGCGTAAGTGTAAGGGTATGGATTACGCGATAACAATAGAAATATCCTTTTTTTGTGTTTCGTTCATGTTTAACTTATAGTTTAGTATTTTTTTTTTGTGTGTGTGCAGATTTGCTTTACGCTACAGAGCAGTAAATACTTTATTGGAATGGTTTTAAAATACGACTCAGACTGGATTTTGGCTTTTAAAACAAAACCAAACTTGCACAATAGCAGATAATTATTCAAAAGCATAATTGCGCGGTTGTTTTTTAACATCAGATTCTCGACAAAAAAATGTAACATTATTAATGAAGTACTCGTATGTTAGCATGTGGTTAGTATTAACAAATACATTTCGTTTCTGAATGTTAAAGTTTATTTTACATTTCCTAGTAATTATTCAAAATTGAGCTCGTTTTGAACAAATTAAGTTAACTTTTTGATAGATCGAAACGTTTTAGATTCTCCAGAATATGTTCTAATTCTAACCTGTTACAGAACAAGAAATGATTTATCTTAAGAAAATATATTGTGCATAAAACCAATATAAAACTATCACGTAGAGTTAGCATCCAGTAATGGATACAGGGTGTCCCATTGGAATGAGTCCAAACGAGTAGGGCATGTAGCTGGGTCATTGTTGTGAAGAAACGTTTACTACGCAAATGTCCGGAAATGAACCCTTATCCACTTAAATTGCATTTCAAATTTTTTAGCACGGCAGATTACCTTGAATCATAAAAATGCCAATAATTCTTCTGAAACTTAAAATAACTCAATTGGTTTTCTATAATTATTACGGCACAGAGTTCTTCTTTCTTCTCGGGAATGAAATTTTCATCCATAATATTTTCCATAACGAAAACATTGGTGTAATTAAAATAATTGTGTGCAAAATAAAAAAAAAATCAGTTATGGCCGATTGCACAGAAAAATGACCAACGGCCGGTAAGTAGTTTGGCGCAATCTTCCAGCTTCGATATGGCCCCATATACATTTATATGAAAATCGTATAAAACTTCCAACCCCTTACTGGGCCGGAAATAGCAATTGATGTTGCGAGATGGTACGTAATTAAGTGATTGCTGTCCAAATGGCCAGCACCAGCCGTATGTTTAAATTTGAGTAAATGGCCAAGTTCCTAAATCTCATACTAGTTAAATACAAATTTGTATCTCTTAAGAACTTTCTATTATATGACAATTTAAAACTTAGCCTATTATAAAAATAGTACCGAACGATTTTAATTTCGCCCAAATAAAAGCGGTCCTTGATGCCATACTTGAATATATGTCATATTTCCTCGAGATCACCGAGCATTACTTTGAACGTAGTTGATGTACGACTATGTGTATCACATTTAATGCATTGCATGACTGCGGGTGTCAACAAGAGACTTAAAATAGAAGGTAACTTACATTGGCCGTAAGCAACGAAATGAATACGATCTTAAAGAATATTAAAAATCCTTCAGACACTGATACGAGAGATTTCAAGGCCGATAATCAAAACGATAATATTTTAAACAGTCAACTTATTGAATATTTATACATACATAGCAGATTTTACAAAGATTTTAAATCAATATCGGATTCAGTACCTACAGAAGAAAACGAAGTCAATAATGAAAGCAGCCCAGTTAACGAAAATTACAGCCCAGATCTATTACAGGTATTTTTAAACAAATATTTAACATATTTTCCATTGTGGTCATGTATTTTCAATGATATACAAGTATATAGCAAGGGTAACGTTGAAAACTATTTCGCCGTCATAAAACGACGAATGAGCCGAACTATGCACTCTTTTTTTGTAAAAGAAATTCAAAATCGTGATAATACATAATGAAAAGAATACGACTCGAAATTCCTAAGTAATCTGAGAAACAACATGTTGATGGACATATAATTAAGGACAGTCTAGACCAAACTTTGGCAAAGATTCTTGAAGAAAAGGAATTGTGGCATGGTCAACTTAAATCTAAAAACTAAATAATTTAGTAGAAACGGAAAGAAAAGCGTTAATAATCGAATATCTGGCTTCTAAGAAAAGGACTTCAAACGCTCCATCCAAGAACGTTAAAAAATTAAAAACTTTAAGAATATTTAAAAAAGATCATATGTGTTATTTAAAAAACGGAAGATTAAACGTAGTCGTGTAGTTTCAAGTGACTCTTTTAATAAGCAATCAATGTCGGCTGCCTTGCCAAAATATCGAATATGCCTATTATGGTTGTCACTTCAAACGCCAATTGCCGTATTTTATGCCTTTTCTAGTCACCTCAAAATTTCACTCGACTCAAAATGACAGTTTTCATTTGTTTTTTTTTGCCTCAAGTCACGTATTGGCATGGCAATTGGCTAATTTTTCATACAAACATTATATTTCGTTAGTCACTTGAAACGACAAACGACTCGACTGGCGTAATCGAGGTGTTCTATCAACTGGACGAGCTCGGTATACGACTGATTCTAGACTGTATTAAATAACCGGGGAGACCAGATTGTATTTGCGGAAAAGAAAAAAATTTACATCAAATAAATGTTGGGTCAATAGTTTCTGTTTATTGTAAAACAAGCATCGAAGCAATCCAGAGTTTAACTATCTCAAATATACCGACAACATTAAATATTTACGGCGAAATTTTAAATTTAACATGATTTATAAACCATTCAAAGGAAACTTCACATTATACAGCATACTGCTATCGCAATGATAGATGGGAAAAGTACGATGATTTGATGGAGAATGTTATCAATATAAAATTCTCCCAGAAACATACAGTGGTCCCGCATTTATAGGGTTTTCCAATAAGAGTGATATGATTTCTTTAAAAAAAACACTAATTGGTAAGGAAATTGAAATGTTTTTTTATTTAATGTGAAGTACAATCGATACAATTAAGTTTTGAATAAAACATACTTCAAATGGCCTCCACAACTTCTTCTGCAGGAACGAATTCGATGAACCAAATTTTGGAGCACTGTTTCCACTAAATCAAGTTGTATGTCATCAATAGCACGTTCAATATTGACTTGTAAAGCTTGAAGAGAGTTTGGGTTATTGCTAAAGGCCAATGACTTCAAATAACCCAACAAGAAATAATGGTCTAATGGTGTTAAATCACAACTTCTTGGAGGCCATTCAATATCACAATTCCTTGAAATAATCGAATCTCCAAACTTTTCTCGCAATAATTCAATTGTTGCACTTGCTGTGTGGCACGTAGCCCCGTCTTGTTGGAACCAAATGTTGTCAAGATCAACTTCTTCCAATTTCGGCCATAAAAAGTTGGTTATCATCGATCTATACCGATCTCCATTGACAGTAACGGTGTTACCAGCTTCATTTCGATAAAAATACGGACCGATGATTCCACCAGACCAATCCGCCAGGTTGTGGTTTGAGACAGTCTCAATTCTTGAGAACGTCTTGGAATCGACAAATTGCGGTTTTCAGCAACACTTGCCTGAACGGCAGCACTATTTGCATTACTTCGAGCGAATCTTTTGTCTTATTAGCACTTCAACATTATGTAAAAAACTGTACGCTCAAAATTTTCAACAATTCGACGAATAGCGAGCACACTTGGGCGATTATTACGACTATAAAATGGCAAAATCGCACGAGAAGTTGCAATTGGAGAACGATTATTTTGATAATAAAACTGAATAATTTGCAAACGTTGTTCTTGCGTATATCTCACCATGATGAAATTGTAAACATTACTGAATACAATGAAACAAAAAATGACAGGTCATGACATATTACAAACGGCCGAAACGCCACTTAAAAATCATATCATTCCTATTGGAAAACCCTTTATTAATTTAACCGATTAATTAACCGAGGTTTATTTGAATATACTTATTCTATACAAACATATAAATATTTCAGAAAACAAGGACACAATTAAACGGTAGGTGGTTCTAGTAGATAAAAATCCCACACGCCTTAAGTACGGGCTTAAAGGGTGTCTTTCGATGATTTCCACCTCCCAACTGAAAAAAACTCCTGTTGCTGGATATTAAAGTTGGTTGTTTGCCCAAATTTGAACATACGACTGAAGCTGGCCACTTGGTCCGCATTTACTCCGCCATGTACCATTTCAAACTATGCCTTGCAATTTCCAAACCATGTAGTTGTTTAAAATTATAGAGGGTTCCTTCTATATATATATATATATATATATATATATATATATATATATATATATATATATATATATATATATATATATATATATATATATATATATATATATATATATATATATATATATATATAGAAATTCCCCGGAAGACTGATTTCATTGATTATTGGCTGGAGATAGTCACTACGCAAAAAGGGCCATTTACTCAAATTTGAGAAAGGAATTTGATCAGAAATCAACTAATTACGGATCAAAACATCAGTCGATATTTCCGGCCCAGTAAGGGTTTGGAAGTTATATACGATTTTCATATAAATGTATATGGCACTGGGTATATGGCACTGGGTATCTCACCATAATTTGCCTTTATCATTACCAACTCAAAACATAAAGAACCATTTCCGGCCTAGAAAGATCTTAAGAGATACAAATTTCTATTTAACTTAACTTGAGATTTAGGAACTTGGCCATTTACTCAAATTTGAACATACAGCTGGGCATTTCAAAACATCAATCGCTATTTCCGACCCAGTAAGGGTTTGGAAGTTATATACGATTTTCACATAAATGTATATGAAGTCATATCGAAGCTGGAAGATTATGCGAATCCTAACATACGGCTGGCACTGGGAAGCTCACCATACTTTGCCCTTATTACCAACTCAAAACTTTCTTAATCTTCGTAAAGCTTTTGATTGTATAGATCACAGTTTATTTCTTCATAAATTACAAATTTGTGGCTTCCGCGGCCTATCATGCAAATTATTAGCAAGCTGCCTTATTAATCGAAAGCAGTCATCTACGTAAATGATATGGCCAATTTACCACTCACGGTCTTGTTTGAATGTTTGCTGATGTACGGCCCTTCTACCTTTGATTCAGCTGTTAAAGAGAAACTGAATAAATTGTAGATTTTACAAAATAGGCTCTGTAATGCAATGTATAAACTGCCTCACCTATTTCCTACTGTATGGAGCTCTATCAAACAGTTGCTATAGGCATTCTCCCAATTACAGCAATTTTTGAGATGTATGTGTCGATCTACATGTTTAAGTATTTACGCATTCCATCATTAATTTCGACTATGCAATTCGAATTTCTAGGTCATGGCTATCCAACCAGAAATTCTAGTCAGTTGAAGTGCCTCAAATTAGAACTGAATTTGGCAGAAAATCATTAACATTTATTGGGCCATATATTTACATTAACTTACCTGTAAATATTAAGAGTGCTGTACATATTCAAACAAATGATAAAATCTTATCTGTTATCAACAGTTAAAGATTATTTGTGATTTATAATGCCATTCATTCTTATTTAATTAAATTAAATTATATTAATTGTTATGTATTTGAATTTTATTTTTTATTATGCTTTTATTATGCTTTTATTATGCGTATATATGTTGTACATATACAGGGTGGCTGACACAAAGTTTTACCAAAACAAAACGCCACAGAATTTTTATTTTTTGATGAATTTTATGGAATCAAAGTAAAAATGTTCACAAATTCGCAGTTTTCGATTTAGCCACCCTTAGCCGCGAGTATGGCCTTGAAACGGCCGACAAAGCTATTGCATGTCGCATGAAAGTGAGTCTGCAGTATTTTGGCTCATTTCCGGCGAAGCGCTTACTTGAGATGATCGACACTTTGGTATTTTTTTGTTCCAACCTTGCTCTTCAAAATACCCCAAACCGAGAAATCTAGCGGATTTGCATCCGGTGAATTTGGTGGCCATTGGGCAGTGGAAATGAACCGCAGAACGTTGTTTCTTAGCCAATCTTGATTGACGCGCGCTGTATGACTCGGCGCCGAGTCCTGTTAAAATGTTCAGGCTCTGCGGCCTAAATGTTTTTATGCCCAAGGCTTCACCGCGCCCTCCAACACATGATCCCGATTAATTTGAGCATTTATCTTGATGCCACGGTCCAAAAAAACGAGCGGCGAACGGCTTTCGGCCAAAACCATCACCATCGGCGGTGTCGATTTGGTTTCGAGTGGCAATCCGTTGGTCCAAATTTTCAGTAGAACGGCCGGGCAAGTAAATCCGGTCGTTTTGCTTGTTCACATATTGCTCAATAACGAACGGTGACTTATCGGAGAAAACCAAATTCGGAAAATCGCCACTTTCGTGCAAGCGTAACAACTCCTTTGCTGTTTCAACTCTAACTTTTTTTTGAGCATCGGTTAGACTATGCGTTTTATGGAATTTCGAGGCCTTTAGTCCAAGATGATCTTTCAATATGTGCTGCATCCGTTCGAGCGAAATGTTCGCCTTACGGGCCATTTTTCTGCCGCTACGGCACGGATTCCGAGCCAATTTGGCCTTCACCTTCCGAATGATATCCGGCGATGTTGCAATGCGTTTCGGTCCCCCACCATGGCGCATTGCAATGCTGCCAGTATCGTTATAATGATTTATGGTGGGATACACAAACATTTTATTCACATGCAGATGTTTTAACTGGTTAACAATCTGCGGCTGTGGTTTTCCAGCCAAATATAGCGCAATCACACTATTACGCTTGAATTCCGTTGCGGATAACTTTTCTTCCGAATATTTCCCACTAAAATGCTTTTGTACGCCTGTAAACAATGCATTGAACTGTCATTGTGTTATGTTACTGTGTAAATTAGAGCGCTCTGTCATCACTGGTTTGACAGCAATGACAGTCTGAAGTTGGTAACACTTCGTGTCAGTAACCCGGTAAGTGTGAATGACAAACTTTTAAAGGACATTAAATCCACTAATAGCCATTTTCACTTTAATGATTATTATATATAAAAATTAATGTTAAAATTAAAAATTAAAAATAAAATACAAAACATAAAGAACCATTTTCGGCCTAGAAAGTTCTTAAGTGATACAAATTTTTATTTAACTTGAGATTTTGGAATTTGGCCATTTACTCAAATTTGAACATAAGGCTGGTGTTGGCCGTTTGGTCAGCAATCACTTAATTACGTACCATTACGATACATCAATCGCTATTTTCGGCCCACTAGGGGTTTGGAAGTTATATACGATTTTCATATAAATGTATATGGGGCCATATCGAAGCTGGAAGATTATGCCAATCCTAACGTACGGCTAGCACTAGGGTGCTCATTATAAGTTACTCTTAATATTTTGAACTAATAATATGGCGAATTATTATTTCCAGCTTAAAATATACAGAATTACTATTGCCAAAACACAATTATTTCCCAGTATGAGGTTGTTTTACGTGAACAACAAATAAACGAAAATAACTGGGGTGGGGTAATTTGTTGTTGTGTTTATAATTTAAATCGTCTTATAGAGGTATAAAATATGAAAACTGGGACGGAATAGAATAGTTTCGTGAAAATAATAATAAAAAAGATTCCTGGGATGAAAACCTGGGATAACTTCACATGCTTACCTACATACTAGATAAAGACGCAGTAACTACTTGTACATACCGCATTTGTTTTGAGTATACTGCATTTACCGTTACTTTTATTAGGAATCGTTATAAAATATATGTAACATTTAGCTGATATAGTTCAAATTAAAGTTTGTCGTGGCAGCTTCTTATTATATTACAAAACATCGTTTTACAAAGATTCCAAGAAACTTGATTTTCTTTGCAAAACAGGGTTTTTACTAGCGACTAATGAGACATTAAATAAGCCCCGGGAATTCGCTAAATCCAACTAAAGAAGCGCTGGTAAAATCCTTTAGGAGCCAACTCCTCGAACACCGAAAGACGTTTTGGAGTAACTTACCGGAAATTGAAGAATAATGAACTTCTAATTTTTGTCACCAAATGGCAAAACGCGGTGCCTAATTCTCAGTTAATGTGTAACTAACAAATTTTGATAAAAACGGTTTGTTTTCTGTATTTTAACCTGTTTTGGGCCAAAGCACACAAAACTCTTTCACAGTTCGCCTTTCACGTTGGAACCTTACGCAGTAGCCAAAAATCAAAGACGTACGGCTATAGGTCTGATTTACGTAGAATCATAGGCCCATGAGTACTGCACTCCGACAGAGGGTTATATTTGTGTTCATTTTCATTAACGATCGTAATCAGATAATGAAAAATCCATTTTGCATCCTGCCCCCATCGGGATTCGAACTTGGTACCTCCCGATCCAAACACCAAAGCTTTGACCACTATACCGTTTGGTCGATTGGTTTTACTTTCGATTCCTGTTTAAGCGTAAGTGCCAAACGGCTTCTGACCAATTGTGACCAAACGATGTGAAAGTTTCCAATCATTATTTTCATAAGATTTTGCTTCATGAACAATCTGTTCAAATTGTTTAGTATTGACGAGTACATACATGTACTCGTATCTTTAAGGTAAATTAAAATAAAATTGCTGTTTATACGATATATTAAATCATTTAAAGAGAATTAGTTTAATTTAAAAAAAAAGTTTTTTATTCTATTTGACATCTTCCAAATCAAAAGATTGATAGATTGTATTGTCTACGTTAAAACATTCATGGAAAGATCCGAAAAGTTTTTTATTCTTCTACAATAGGCAAAAAAGATCTCTCAAATACTTGTAATGAGCTTTTAATTTTAGCGAAACAAGACGTAACAGAACAGAATATATTTAATTAGAAACGAAAAGCTCATCAATCATAATTTTCCCGTCAATAAAAATCACAATCCAAATCAATTTTAATAAAATGTGAACAAAGACAAAAGTTCTATTTCGTAAAAAGCTAAGTTGCACGCAAAAAAATTATCTTATTTCAAATTGTTTTTCTTCTATATCATCGTGATCTACATCATTCGCAACAATACCTACCTATTTTGTAACGTTATGACACATACCCTATTCCCGTTGGTAAGTCAATTAGAGATACAAGAACGAGATATATACAAAACAAAACGTCAACTTTAAAAAGCACGAAAGAACAGAAACAAAAAATCTGAAAAGTTTTCAATTTTTCATCTCATCGAGATGTACAGAAGCAACAATAACAAAAATTAAATAAAGAAGCACACACAAGGAAAAATTTTAATGTAAAACTAATAACATTTTGACAATCTGTTGTCGACGCAAAAAAAAAAAACATAAAATAACAGTATAAAGTGGAAAATTCGTATTTTCTTCTTCTTTCCTGTCTCGCTCTCTCGCCAATTTTGTTTTATCGTCGTCGTCTTCACTTTTGTCGAAAATTAAAAAAGATTGACATAAAATAGAATTGTTTTCCTTTTAAGATTTTCGCATTTAGATAAAACAAAATAAAATAAGAAAAAAATGAACAAGAAGAAAATAAATAATATTTTATAACTTTTACTCTCGCCTCGTTTTCTTCTTGCCAGCATAAAAAAATTTAGCAGCAAGAAAATCAAAAGTTTTTCAAAATAAAGTTCATCATTTATCTTCCCTTCGTTCTCGCCATTATTTTTCTTTTTTACTTGTTTCCATTCTCTATACCCATCCATTAATTTTCATTTTGAAAGCCTCGTGTAACCTACACCCTTAACATAGCTAAATATGTTTGTTGTGCTCGTTGTTAACTTGTAACATATCAAGTTCATGTTTATGATGGTATCATCTATGTAGTGAGAACGTGATTCTTAATGAAGGAATGCGCAAAAGTACGATTTTTACGAACCAAGTAGTTTCAGTACAAGCTTCTTTAGGTACTTTAATTAATGGGTTAACTTTTTTACTCGTATTTACCCGATTAAATTCTCTTTTGTCAATAATGTTTCTGGTTCTATGCCATATGCGTACTTTCCAACGCCTTTCTTCCATCAGTTCTCGAATCGTCAAGGGATAGTTGATCTCTTATACAACTTTCACGCCTAATACGGGTGTATCTTTAGCTGCTTCATGCTTATAGTTAATAAAATATCCAGCTTGTAATTCAAGTTCGTGTTTAGTTTTAAGACTAACTTTTAACTCAATTAGATTGTCCAGTGTCTCTCTAAATAATTCCCAATCAGTACCTTTATTAGTAAGATTAAGTTTCATTTTCTTTTTAATATACTTCGAGTTATTAACATCAGTGTGTGATCGGAAGTAGTGTGAGTGATATCACAATCTGACATTTCTATTGCACTTAGAAGTTTTTTTGTAGTCACCTCCTATAATAAGCCTTGGTCCAAGTTTATTAAAAATGTTGACATATTGATTTCTAACGATATTATGTCTTTGTGGGCAGTAGATCGCCCCTAAACTTAGTTCAGCATCACCACGGTTAATTGTTATTAAGGTAGCTTGCATAAATGGCTCCTTAATTTATACTTGTTAGAAATGTAGGATATTTTGTTTGATTAAGATTGCTGTCCCTCCTCGAGCACGAGTACTGGGATGCAATGTCCAACAGGCTCTATATCACGTAATTTAGATAAAAGAAATTCTCTGTAAAGTGTGTTTCTGATATTAAAGCTGCAACTATGTTGTTGGTTCTTAGAAATACATCTACTTCTTGGGCCCTTGCATTAGGCCCGTGAGCATTCCAGGCTATTATACTTAGCAACGTTACAGTCATATAATTTTTATGTTTTAGCGGTTTGCTTGGTGGCTTGGAATTATCTTCCAGTTCTTCCACCCTGTTAGTAAGCTGTCTCAAATTTTGTCTTATTTCTGCCTGAAATTCGGTGAGCATTATCGTTACATTACTAATGCTAGGTTTTTTGAGCACAGGTTTCTGAATGCTTTCTTGATTTAGATTCTTATTTGAGGTTTTGGTCACCTGGGCATAGGAAACTCCCTCTCTAATAGTATCATATTGTTGGTTTGGCTTTTGCTGTAAGCGCTGTACTACTGTTATTTTTCTCGGTAGTTGAGCATTTAACTTTTTCTGATAGACCTGGGATCCTTTATAGCTAGCCGGCTGACCTTTTTCTCCGCAGAATACACAACTTGATGTATAACATTTCGCGACTTTCAACATTATTCTGTTTTTATGGTTCTCTGCACATTTGACACATTTGTCTTGCCTATTGCAGAAGTTCTTCGTTTGGTGGTAATGGTTCAAGATTTAGTTCAATAGACACCTTGCAATATAGCAGGTTCCTAATTTCATAATACTGTGGACAAAAAATAGTAAGACTGTTCATAATATTAAAATTCTTTATTTATTTGTCCAAATCTATTTCGTCCCCTCAAAGTAATCCCCCCCCCCCCCCCGACCTCAATGCACTTGTGCCAACAATTTTTACAATCCTCCAAACAGTTGTTAAAGTCAATCTCCGGAATAGTCTCCAATGCGCGTAGCGATTCACGTTTAATGTCTTCAATTGACTCAAAACGGTTTCCCCGGAGCGGTCGTTTGTGTTTGCTGAACAGCCAGAAGTCACACGGAGCTAAATCAGGTGAATACGGTGGTTACGGAATGATATGGGTGAAATTTTTGGCGATAAAGTCACGTAAAACCAATGCAGTATGAGAAGGTGCATTATCGTGGTGCAAAAACCAAGAGTTGTCGACCCATAATTCGGGCCTCTTTTTACGAAAAGCTTCGCACAAATGACGCATAATACTAAAATAGTATTCCTTGTTGACAGTTTGGCCGGTCGGAAGGAATTCGGAGTGCACCACACCTCGATAATCGAAGAAAACTGTCAATATCACCGTGATTTTTGATTTGCTTTGACGTGGTTTTTTCTGCTTCGGCTCACCTTTGGCACGATGTTCGGCCGATTGATCGTCTGTTTCCGGGTCGTAAGCATAGATCCAAGACTCATCGCCAGTTATAATACGTTTCATGACATCCTGGTAGTCGGAAAGTATTGTTTCACAGACGTCAACGCGATGCTGTTTTTCCAAACAATTGAGTGATTTTGGAACCAATCGTGCTTTCACTTTTCTTAGGCCCAAATGATCTTTCAAAATGGTTTTCACTGATCCTTCCAATATTTCAACGATGCCAGTAAGGTCTCTGACTGTTAATCGTCGACTCTAAAGCACCAATTCCTTGATTTTATTAACGTGTTGATCATCAGTTGATGTTGATGGCCCTCCTAGACGTGGTTCGTCGTCAACACTTTCTCGACCCTCTTTGAACAATTTGTACCAATTAAAAACATTTGCTCGCGACATACAATTATCACCGAAGGCCTTTTGCAACATTCTGAACGTTTCGGCACTACAAAATTGATTCCGCACACAAAATTTAATGGAATTTCTTTGTTGAATAATTTCACTCATTGTAAAAATCGCCGAATGCACTTTTTGTACTTTAGAAAGACAAGCGTATACTAAACACTAATGATTATTTTCATGTGACATTTGACACAGATGTCACTGACAGTCATACCAACATAGAAAAAAAATATTTCGACGAATGGTTTTCCGCGCGAAATTTAAATTAAAAAGTCTTACTACTTTTTGTCCATAGTAGTATATGTACTGTACCCTTACTTTTTTCTCTTTGCAACAGATCTATATAAAACAATGGGAAGTCTCTAATACTCTGCTCATTATAACGAGGTATGTATGTGTGAAACCGGAATTTACCGATAGATGGCGCCACCTGTCAATGTACCTTTCGACTTCGTTTTCCTTTCGACTAACCACGTCACCGGCGCCATTGTTTTCTTTTGAGAACTGTCAACAACATCCAATTCATAACCATACAAGTTTCATACAATACATGTCGAGTTTTGTGCCTACATTATGATGATTTGCCATCTACATCGATTTTTTGTTATCATTTGAAGAAAACCGCTGCAGAATCACATCGAATGGTTGTCAAAGCTTATGGTGAGCATGCTCTTGGTAAATCACGTGAGAAACGAAGGACGTGGAAGACCACCAAAAAAGTTTGAAAACAGTGAATTGCAATCATTGTTGGATGAGGATGACGCTCACACGCAAAAACAACTCGTGGATCAATTGAATGTGTCACGAGAACGTCTCCATATGTTTAAAAGCCATGAGATAGATCTCAAAGATGGGAAAATGATTTCTGCATAAACTGAAGGAAAGGCAAAAGGAAAATAGAAAAATTCTAAGTTTTTACGATACAAGGAACGAAGATACAACGAAAGTCATACTCCATTTAATTGTGACTTGCGATGAAAAATAGATCTGTTATGAGAATCCAACGCGCAAAATGTCTTGGAATGATCCAGCATAGCCATCGGCAACGACTCCAAGGCCAAATCGCTTCGGACGAAAAACAACGCTCTGTATTTGGTGGGATCAGAAGAGTGTTATTTATTTTGAGGTGTTAAAACCTGGTGAAACCGTAAATACTGAACGCTACCCACAACAAATGATCAACTTGAATCGAGCTTTGCTTGAAAAACGACCAGAATATAATAAAAGGCAACACAAAGTGATTTTGCTTCATGATAATGCACCACCACACAAAGTAAAACCGGCCATCAAAACGTTGGAAGCATTTAATTGGGAAATACTTTCACATGCGGCTTACTCGCCAGAGTTGGCTCCGTCCGATTATCACTTATTTATATCGATGGGACACGGGCTTGCTGAGGAGCACTTCAGTTCCTACGAAAATGTACGAAAATGGCTCAATAACTGGTTTGCCTCAAAAGAAGAACAGCTTTTTTGGCGTGGCATCAATAGGGCAAAATGTAGGGAAAATAGGGAAAATAGGGAAAAAATGTATAACTAATAATGGGCAATACTTTGAATAAAATACTCTTGATCACTAGCATACAATGAACGTGTAATTTTTACTAAAAAAAATCCGGTTTCATATTTACCCACCTGGTACTTGTCGACGTTTGAATGATGAATGTTGATAATGTGAGTTACTTCATGACCATAGTCCTCTATCGCCGCTTTGATCTCTTCGCGATCGCTAGACGACGGTAAACCTCGTATTACGACTCTACACCATCTTTCACTTTTGAGCTGATAAGTATGGTATTCCACATTACATAGTGTGCTATCCTTGTTATTGGATTCAGTTTCTTTTATATCGCTAAGTGGTTTTTTAATTTTCCGTTGTCATTTTCAGACTGCCTTGTTATTTTGATATATATTATTGGATATTGCTTTAAACTGAGCGGTTTTCTCTGTCTCTGTCAATACTGGAGCTCCGAGTGTATTAATATCTCTAACTGAGTATATTAAACTCTCTATTGCTCACATTGCGATTGGTGGTGGTAACGGTTCCTTTTGTGGTGCATGTTGTGGTTGTTTAGTATTTCATTAGATTGCAGTAGAGATGCCCTTGGGGATCGCATTTTGCAGAGTCTCATCGTTTTATTTACGTTTACTTTATTTTGTCTGGGTCGGACTTCCTTCTCAAGTTCCCATTTTGTAGGCTCTGACTTCTACCATTAGTACACGTAGAAGGATTTTAATGCGTTAAATGATTTATTCATTTGCCAAGTGGATTTTCACACAGTTTTAAAAGTTTTCTTAAATACTTTTTTGAACTAATTAAAGTTTGAACTTTTCTTTATTTTTCTGTATAAAAACATTAAAAAAGCTCATGGTTCAAATAGACCTAAACTAAGATAAAATTGGCCGTTTTTCATTATTTTCAATGGGAAATATAAATTTGTTTACCCAATATTTTAAGTTTAGTGGAAGAAGGCTCGAACAGGGAGGCTCTATTAATCTAGATGGCTCTGGTAAAATCAACATTTCTTATGAATAATTCAAACCTACTTGATTGCTAATGGAAAAAAAAAATCTTTTAATTTTCACACTACGCGAAATTATCAGGGGGCTCAATTTGCGATCCTTGAGGAACAGCGGTATCGTTTAATTATTTTTTTTTTGTTTTCTGGAGTTTCTTCAAATAATTAGGTTAATTTTCAAAAATAAAATCTTTCACAACAGTACGGTTGTTGTTTATCCTTGGTTTAGTGTAATTCATCGTTCAAGTCTATAATATTTCCCAAAAATCATTAACCAAGAAATATGATATTGAAAAGTTGAATTCGATCAAAGCCAGGTGGAATTTAAAGTTAATTTTAACAAATTTCATATTCTAAATTATAAATTAACCAATTTCCCACAAAAACTTTTGTGGCAACTAAACTTAAATTATGAAAAATTCTGTTCTTCACCTAATTAATGTCAAACAAATTTTATTAATAAAAATTTAACAGTAAAACTTGGGAACATACGACAATAATAGAGAATGGTAACTATAAATTTTTTTTTGGTTTCATGTGATAAAATTTCACATTTACCCAACGTGATTCGATTACCATATAAGTATACGCTAAAATTTTCTTATGCACATCAGAATTCAATTAATCGTTTTCATTTTTTTTATGGACCGGAATTTATGGACCATAAGAGATAACTGCACACTTTAGGTAAACTTTTATTTCAACTAAACCCACTTTATGCATTTTCCGATTATATTATAAAATAGTGACGATAATAATAATAATAATAATGATAACAATCGACATTTAGAAAATGTTAATCCTTTGTTCATGCTTGTTTTATCAACAAGGAATTTATATCGAAATTGAACACAACGATGAAATTATACTCTTCCTTGCGACACAGATTTGTGATAAAAATCATTTTCGTGTTGTGGATTGTTAATCCAACTATCAAAATATATTTGATTGCAGCGCCGTTTGTTTATATAAAATATAAGTTATCTAAAAAGCTCTTTTGAATACTTGTTAATCGTTTTACAGTTGTTGTAATGGTTTGTGACCGTAATTTTGCCTCCAACTACAAATTAATTAGGATTATTTAATTATCCGAATTTTTTTTTAATATAGTTATTTTATCTTATTTAATTAAAGTAATTCAAAAACTAAGTAAAAAATAAATAAATAAAGTCGAGCTTAATTTTGTTTTCTCCACAACCATTTTTTGTTTAATAAATTAGCAAAACTTTAAACTTCAAAAATAAAATAAAGCAAAAAAAAAATTTGCAAAAGAAAT
The DNA here is from genome assembly GCA_963691935.1 of Nephrotoma guestfalica. NCBI lineage: Eukaryota > Metazoa > Arthropoda > Insecta > Diptera > Tipulidae > Nephrotoma > Nephrotoma guestfalica. The sequence goes on from OY829915.1 coordinate 166,333,566, forward strand.
ATAAAACCGAATTTGTTTTATTTTTTATTTCATAATTTTCAATACACAAAAAAGTAAAGTAGGAAAAGCTCGAAAAGAAAAACAAAGTACATGTTTTCTTCGTTGTGCTCAACAAAACAAAAACTTTTCCAATAAAAAGGAATTTTTTTCTTATTTGTTGTTTTTATTTTTTAAATTCAATTCTATTTACTAGTCAAATAAAACGTGACCAAATGAACAATTTTCCGTTATGGTAGTTTTATATACACACACAGTAACATAGTACATAATAATTTGTATATAGGAAAAATGAAATTTTCAAAGAGAAGAAAAATTATTAATACTCGTATACGAATATATTTAAAGTTTAGACAATTTTTTTGTACGAATATGGGCTATATAAATATAGAAATATAATAATAAAACAATAATCATAATAGAAAATATGTCTGTCTGGAAAATTGTTACGTTTTACTTTTTACTAAACTTCAGTTTTTGTTTCGGAAGCTACTCAATTTTTAAGGAAATTTTTAGCATTCAACCATCGGAGGAAATTTGTTCGATGCATGGCAAAAATTGTATTGTTACATAAATAAAGTTTTCAAAAAGAAAATGACGTTTTTCTTTCCGTTTCTCTTTTATTAGTTAGTTTGTGTTTTGCATAAAGCTACTAAACAGAAATTGAAACAATTAATGATTTTACAGACGCGTGACATCTACTCGTATCCACATATGTATACTGCCGTGCTAGAATCAAGCGCGGTATCTACTAGTGGCATGAAATTGACAAATTATCCTTTAAAGTTTTGGTAAGAGGCCTTTGTTAATTGGCGATTTTCGCAAATGAACATTTCATATTTGACGCTAGAGGCGCAACTGGTGCGAAAAAATATGACTACAAAAAAAAATTTCACACATGCGATTAGTCAAGCAATTTGGTGTTTGAATTTGTGCGTTTACCACAAAAATATAATAAAATTCCGTGTTTTTATAAAATTAAAACATTTACCTATTAAAATTTATATATTATTACATATTTATAATAATGCTAGCAGTGGTTGTTGATAAATTTTTCGAAGTGGTAACAGTAGAAATGGTCGTAAAACATTGTGTGTAGGGCGGTTTTTCATCAGATTCGCGCTATTTAAAAGACGAAAATATTTTCTTTTTGCGCTTTCCGAACCCCAAAATGGAAACCGAATGGTGTAAAAGATGAATTGCGGCTTGCCGAAGACCAAATTTTACATTAAGAGAGGTACCGCGGTATACTCATACAGGGTGGGCCTTAATTTGGTTTTTGAACTAGCGGTTTTTTTGAGTATGGTAAGGGTTATGTCACTTCTGATTTCACAGAAAGTTAGTTTTATCCTTCCGCTGAACGAAAATGGCTGTGTATTCGCTTGAACAACGCTGGGAAATATTGAAACATTAATTCGAAAATTTTGGCAAAAAAATCATCTTTTCGGATGAGGCGCCATCTTGGCGGCTATGTAAACAAGCAGAATTGTCGCATTCTAAGGTCCATTTAACCGTAGAGATAATAGTGGTTCGTCTGGTTTCCAATTTCATTTACGTTTTAAAAACTTGTCCTCAGTCGGTTTCAGTAGCGCAGAGATTCAAATGCTGAGTAATGGAGTTAACTTTGCTCCTACGCCAAATAAAATCAGCCTTCAATCATTCGAGAATCTTGCTGTAGATGCTGAAACTGCCTTATTTGACCAGCCGATCCAACTAAAATCAGTATGTGCACTACAAATAAAGAAAGGTATTGATAACTCTTCTTCTCCTTCTAACCTTTCTTCTGCTGCTTCTCTCATTTTTTTAAAAAAGTGTTTTGCGAAATAATAAACAAGTGTTATAATGTGTTTATTAAGTGTTAATGTGTTTCGCCATGTACCTACGGCGCATAGTGTTAAAAGTATCAACTCATAGACATAGAAAATTTGTAAAAAAATCGCACGTGCTCCTTAAACATTCACTTATCAAACGATGTGCACCGCTAGTTGGGCCAATGAATAGTTTCTGACTTTTATGGACTATATCTAAACTTCTAGATATAGAAAAATTCTAAACAAAATCGCACGTGCTCCTTAAACATTCACCTATCAATCGATGTGCACCGCTAGTTAGGCCCACGAATAGTTCTTGAATTCTAAACACTATATCTCAACTTCTAGACCTAGAAAAATTCTAAAAAAAAACGTAAATGTTAAACAACATTAACACAACAAACTATGTGCACCGCACAAAAAATTCCTACATTTTTACTCTCAGCCCCCGTAAAGTTCGATTGTTATCACAATTTTTAACTATCGTGATAGCAAGAATTTTCGGGGCTGAGAGTAAAAGTGTGGTGATTTTTTGTGCTGAGTGTAGAAATTCTCATGATAATAATAATTTTGTTGCTATCGCATTCGTCTGAGACTGAAATTGGTCTTACTTCACAACATGGTTTTATAAGTACATAATAAAATACATATACTCTCAGCCCCGAAAAGTTCAGCTGTCATGACAGTTTTTTACTATCGTGATAGCAAGTATTTTCGGGGCTGAGAGTAAAAAGTGTCATGATAGCAACAATTAGTATTGACATCGCATTTTTCGGGGATGCAATTTGGACTATCTTCACATACATCTATCCGGACTGCACTCCATACCGGCATAACGAGAATTAATAAAAAAAAACTGATTATTGATCAAATTTGGGTAAGAGTTTGCTGTCAAATACGCTTTGGCAACTGACGCAGTGATCCTTAGTCGTCGCGCATTTTTCCATTCAGGGCTATTCTGGGAAACAATCAAAAGTATAGGATCGAAGCCTCATCTGCTCAAATGCTTACTCATTTAAGTTTTTATTCATCTGCTTAACTTTAAACAGTAATATTTCTTTTGATTCTTCGTCCAAAATGTAATCATCGTATTGAAATTTAACAACTTCAAAAACATGCAATTTGGCAGCGACGTCTGTAAGTCAGAATCAAATTTGTTGGTTGATTCAGGTTGTGTCTTAGTGTAATTTTGTTGCATGGAATTGTATTCCAGAAACCGTTTTCTATTTACAGGATTTTTCAAAAATGCTTCGTATTTGGCCTCAGTAACTATCTTTTTTGGAATTATTTCCCTTTTCTCTTCAGAAATAATTTGGTCGCCAAAATGAATCGTGTAGTTCTCCAAGGCAAACAGGGTTTCAAGTATGTCGGAGCAGTAGTGGCTTGACGATGCCCTACAATGGCAAGAACCTTCGAGAATTTGCGCATCTGATTTATTTAAGGCTAAAAACACTTTGTAAATTGCTTCCGAATCTGAGCGATGTTTGACAAATACCTAATTGGAATGTTTGCTATCTAATTAAGGTCTAATTAAGATCTTTTAGGTAAATTGGGGTGAAAAGTTTAATAGAAATGTTAAATTTAAATTAAAAATTAATCTTCCCACTAAAAAATCACATACAGTATTGTCTTAAAAAGAAATATTTTCACATGCTAAGTTACAGTGCGGTATCTACAAGATGCTTCGAGTTTGACGTAGATACAGCGTTTTATCACATTGAAAATAATTAAAAACTTTTCAAATTTTAAATTTTTTAAAAAAAAATCAGTTTGTTTTATTATTTATTTAAAAATAAATAATTCATTGAATTGTATTTCAATATGAAAAATATAAAATACGAAAAAACGAAAAAACGAAATCAAAAATGTATTAATTCAGTAGAGTTTATTAGAGGTTATTTATTTGGCAAAATTACCTATACAAATCCAATTGGCATTAAGGTTGAACTAAGGTTGCATTAAATTTAACTGTTTGGTTGTACATAACTTGGCAACGTTTAAAAGTAAAACACCATAATATTGTGTCGGAATATATGTGTGGGAATTTCTTGACTCGTTCGAATCGTTTGTTCATCTATCGTTGAGAATTAGCCGCTAGTTGTTTTCGGTAGATCATCACAGCGTAAGGATTTAATGCGGCATCTCGTTAGCACATGGTGGGGGAAAGTCCTAGATTCATATACGCTCACGGTTCCTTCTGGGCGCCATAAATCCAATACCTAATCAGCGTCTTTCCTCCACAGAAAAGTGAATGACGAGAAAAGTGGGTTGATCAGCAAGTTAACTACCGATTTTCATAAAAACAATCAAATTGGGACCATGAAACGTGCTAAGCCTTCCAAGGCTCTAAAGATCCTTTCCAACCAGGCGGAAACTTACACACTAGACTTGCAAGCACAACAATAGCTTAGATGGTCTGGTAGTGGGATCCATACTACCACCATTAATTACTCTCGGTACTACTGGGCTTTCTCGTTCAACCGCGAGTGTGATCATATTCTCGTTCTTTTAAAATACCAAGTGCAAATTATTATCTACATTTATAAACAAGCAGAGAAGAATGTGCGCTCGCGCATCGATGCATTAAAAAATGAGGACTCCGGGCAGAGCAGCCTGTCAGCTGTCACTGAAAATTTAGACCGCCATAACGAAAACCAGGAGACCCAATCAAATATCCAGAAGCAGTGGCAAGCTACCCAGTCAGCTCTAACTGCTGCATTGCTAAATATAATTGAAAGGAAACCACCAATAATGATTGGTTCAACGATCAGTACCGTCAACTCGTCAAACAAATACACGAAAGCTACGCAAAACTGGCTAATAAGACGGAGCGCCCACGCTTCCAAACCCAATTTAATTATAATCTGTTACGAAGTGTCGAAGTTCTAACTTTTCCCGCTATTCCTTCAAAGTACTGAATTTGGTCGTAATCGGCAATAAATGTTTAATTTCCATTCATTATGAGCAAACGTCAGGACATTGTACAAATTACATGTTAGAACAAATTTGAGAATAATCGAATTTGAATTTAATCAGTAAAATATGACATCCGGGCTTCGCGAAATTATATCCCAACTCCACTGCAATAAAAGATTCTGAAAAATCACTTTAAATCTCCCTCTGCTACCAGACATAAGCCGATAGTCCAGCTAAAAAATATTTCTTGAGTTCGAAGGACTCTATCTCGACTACACCTCCCATGCAAATTCTAAAAAATCCCACAAAATACTTTAAATCTTTCTCTATCGACTACGAACAGTTCCTGAGCTCGATGAATTATACCTGAACTGCACCTTATATGAAAGGACTACATATATCTAAACTCCATTGAATATGTGCGGAATACATCCTAACTCCACTGGCTAAAGAATAGTTCTCGAGTTCGAGGGACTATATCTCAACTGCATCTTCTAGAAAAATTCTGATAAAATCACAGAAATTACTTTAAACCTTCTTGTTCCACCAGACATAAGCCGATAGTCCGACCAACGGAAATACTGTAGATCTTCCTCTTCGATCAGGTTTAAGCCAGCCAACGAATAGTTCCTGAGTTCAAAGGACTATACCCTAAATACACCTTTAGGTGTGGGGCGGGTCACGCTAAATGGTGGTGGATGGCTCGGATCAAGGTGTTACGCAAACCGTGCCGATGATCAGCATGACTGGGGACCAATCTAAAAATAATTGCTCAGTCTTTAACGGAGCCCTCTAGATACCTGGCGACCTCCAGTTGTATGTAGCCTTACCCGTGTATACGGATCTCTGCACGGGCGGACCATCATTTTCTCCGTTACTCGTGGGAAAAAGAATGGATGAAAAAGATAATAATGTAAATAAAACTAAATAAGTGGCCAGCACTTTTGTAATGCTGGTAGAGACGGCGGGGTCTGGGACTCCAGCCGTCAGGGTGGCTAAAATTGAGACTGGTTCGGAGGCTTGCAAGCCAGGAACTAGCGGTAGTGGGAAAAGGAGAAAGTCATTGCTCCTTCGGTTCGGAGATACAGGACGAGGCGTTTGGCCTTCCGTGTCATGAACTGACTGACTACAGTCCCGGAGGATAAATGGACGGAAAAGCAGAGGAAATCTGTTAACTGGGGTAAGAGTTGCATAGCCGAGGGGAGCAATGCACGTTAGGAGGACCTTGGGTCTAAAATACAGAGGTCTAGTGAGGAGGAACATTGAGGACTGGATGCCGATAGGAAACCGCCCAAGCTCCATGTGGGACAGTCGACGAAGGAGTATAAGCTTTTCAGTGACATCATGAAGGAAGGGGAGTCGGTGCTAGCCGTCGTTGACGAGAGCCATGAGGAGGGGAGCATCACTTGGTCAAAATGTAGATTAGCGTTTAACGCACTGAACCTAGGTTTCCTGAAAGTCCTTGGACAACATCCGGGACCCACGCCAATTTGTAAGGACGCGGGTTGGCATCAGCGACGGCTGAAACTAACCGCGTGTGCGGATCAAAGATCGTCCTTCTTGTATAGGAAGGCGATTGAGGAGGTAGCCGAGGTATGGCCAGGGGCGAAGCTCAAGGCTGTTCCGAAGAAGGAGATCCCGAGCAGACCTAGGGCAATGGTCTCCCGGCGGGGAACTGGAGGATTGTCAAGCAGGAGGAGCCTAAGGGCAGTTTCAAATTATCAATTATGATAATCAATAAATATCCCCCTGTCAAAAACCAAAGTGGATATAAACTTCGTCTTCGGCTCTGTCACCCTTAAGATGTCCAGAAGGGACGAGGTCGGGGTAAAACCGAGCAGGGAGCCAAAAGTCCAGCCGGTTGAGGGAAACTCGACGAGTGGTACCTCTCCAGAGGAAACATCGAAGCTAGTGGCGAACCCAAGTGAGGGGCCAACTAGGGATCCTAGAGATCGTCCATCTCTAGGCATAGGAAGAGGGGATACATCGGACTCTGAGGGGAGAGATGTGGACCTTTTTAAGCATAGGGACTGCGGAGGGAGTGAAACGGAGGACACCGCCGACTCCGTCAGGTCCAGTTAACCGACGTAGCACGACTGTCGCGATACGGTGAGTAAATACTGTTACTAATGATCAGGTGTGTGCAAACAAATCTACATCACTCCAAGGCTGCTTCGGCGGCGCTACTTCTCAGACTTGCTAAGTCAGGAGAGGAGATAGTTCTGATCCAAGAACCTTGGATTAAAAACAACAAGATCTGTGGTCTGCGAGGGAAGGGGTACACATATTTTACGCTTGTGGGACGGAAAAGAGCAGATCATGGATACTGTGGAAAATAATATAAATGGCTTTCTACTTCCGCAGTATTGCAAAGGAGACATGACTGCGGTATGTATAGATATGGAGGGGAGGAGATGGCTTGCAGCCGCATACATGTACCGGGAGAAACCAGTGCCACCAGATTTACTGGGGGGCACTTGTGTGGGATGTGGATAGGAGGAAGGTAGAAGTTGTCCTAGGATGTGACGTGAACGCGCCTCACACCATCTGGGGTAGCTCGGACATAATGACAGGGGTGAGTTACTTTTCGATTTTCTTTTAAGAACTAACCTCATTATTAGTAATATAGGTCGGGAACCCACCTTTATTATTAGCAAAAGACAGAAGGTTCTGGGTGTTACTCTGGTCTCCGATTTTATTTCACCTCTGATCAGGATGGCGAAAGAGCATTCCTTCTCTGACCATCGGTACCTAGCGTTTAAGCTCAATCTGCAAATTACAAATCGGTGTGTGTTCAGAAAAGTAAGGCGCGTATATAGGGAGGTATTGGAGGGCAGGATTCCATTCAGAGTCCTAGCACTCCCCGACACAGGTAGTGATCTGGATTCAATGGTGGACACTCTTGCTAGGGCTTGCAATACCTCTATGAGGAAAGCTTGCCCATTAACAAAGCTGAGGGGAAAGCGAAAACCTGTTTGTGGACCTTGGCACTTGCGGAGTGCTGGAAACCCTGTGGGTCTGCGTTCAATAGAGCGAAAAGATCAAGAGAAAGTCCAGACTGGGACTTCTATAAGGAATGCCTCACAGTATACAAAAGGGAAACAAGAAAGAAATTCGTGGAGGCTCTTCTGTGATAGAATGGATGGGTGTCGGATACCTCGCGCTTAAGAAAGATTCTCTCTACTAGTCCAGTTGTTCCACGCTGTCTAAAAAATCCGGATGGCGAATGGACGGTTTCTAGTGAAGAGACTCTGCATCTTTTGATGGAAACTCACTTCCCGAGTAGTGAGGATGCGTTGATTGCGGGGCCTTTGGTTGACTGCGGGTCTAGGGGCGACTGCGGCATCCAATTGTTGTGTACAGGGGATATTCTGAGTACACGGAAGATAAAATGGGCTATTAAAAGTTTTAAGCCCTTTAAATCAGCTGGTCCGGATGGGATTGTGCCAGCAGAACTGGCACTGTGACACTCACCCGAACTATGCTCGAGGAACACCCCAGGGAGGTGTTCTCTCTCCCCTTCTTTGGAATGTAGTAATCATTGGATTACTTTTGGAACTGGAGGCGGAAGGAATAGGCGTGATTGCATATGCCGATGACGTAGTGATAGCTGTCTCGAGGAAGCGCCTATGTACTGTATGGATGTGCAGAGGGCAGCCTGCTTGCTCATTAGTGGAGTGTTGAAAAGAACCTCCACCAGTGCTTTGGAGGTTATGCTGTACCTTCTCCCGTTGTATATTATTGGTAAGCAAATTACGGTCAATACGGCCGCCCGGCTATCAGCGGGTTCGGAGTGGAAGCGCCTGCAAAAAGGGCGCTCAACTATAGCCAATTCTGTGAGGGATGACCTGGCGAATTTAGATTATATAACACCCCTCTTGTGCTTTAGCAAGCTGATTCTCCCCTCTAGGGAGGACTGGAAGAATTGTCTCATTATATAGACCGGGAGAGTTAAATTCTTCACCGACGGCTCCAAGCTCGTTGGTAGAGTGGGAGCTGGTGTGTTCTGTTGGGAATTAAATGTAAGTTTATCTTTTTGTCTACCTGATTACTGTATGAACTGGTTGAATCACAGTGTAATATTGTTATCTGATATCACTATCTGTGTGGACAGTCGGGCGGTCATTCTTTCACTGGATTCAGTTTCCCTGGCGTTGCGGGTGGTGTTGGATTATCAAAGATCTCTTAACGAGATGAGTCTGGGTTCCGGGCCACTCTAACGTCGATGGAAATTGCAGGGCAGACGAATTAGCACAGTACGGTACGACCCTCCAACTGGAACCGGGGAGGGAATGTATAGGAAGGCCTATTTCTGGGCTGAAAACAGCTAGTTATAGGAAAGTGGTTGCCTTGGCAAATGCTAGGTGGCTCGTCAGTCCGACTGGCAGGGTAGCGAAGCAAGTATGACCTGAGCTGAGCTTGAAGCGATCCAAGATCTTGATCATCCTAAGGAAGCGTAGTTTCGGTAAAATTATAAGGGTACTTACCGGACACTGCCTTTTTGGAGACCATGCGCAAAGGCTGGGTCTGGATACAAATGACTTCCGCAGAAGCTGCAAGGACGAGGAGGAGGAGGAGACTTTTGTTCTAAAGCTATAATGTGAAGCTATAATGTGCAAGATCTCTTACGCTACGTGAATAGCACTGGATGGGTTTAAAGGGAGTGTAATGATGTTGGATCCTGTGGTATCACAATGGGCCAAAACTGGCCTAAGCGTGCGATAGCAACCACTGAAACCTAACCTAACCTAACCTAGTCTCGGCAATAATTAGGCCATAATAGTTTTAGCTTTCATGACAGTAAATATTTTCGAAGCTAAGATTAAAAACGTGGCGATTCACGTCTTGATAGTCAAAAATGTCATGATATTACTAATTAGGGTAGCCATCGAATTTTTGGGGATGGAAATTGGCCTATCCTCATATACAAAAAAGTCGATATTACTTTCCAATTCCTGAGTTTCAGGGGTACTTTTTCACTTCTTTAATGCGGCGCGTAGTGACCCTCTCTCTGGTCGTAGCAATTTCTTTACAAAATACAATTTTAACTTGACTTCAATATAATCTGTTTAAGATGATAATTTAAAATGTAAACAAAAATCACTTTTATACGAGTACCAATCGGGTTAGGTTTTACAACCATTGAGTATTTTTACGCTATTCTGCACTTACATCCTTGTTAGTGACCATATAAAACTAGAACTCCAATAAAATTATCAGGACTAAACTCTTATTATCCTCAATTTAAACAAATTGCTTACAGTTTAATGGTAAATTTGAACTTAGCAACTTACCGCACGCAATGAATAACTATCCTAGTAAAATCATTCTATCCGGCTTACCTGAAATTAAAAAAAAATATTTTTTTTTATAAAATTCTGTGGAATTCAAGTAATGGAATTCATTAATGAAAACATAAAATTTTAATGTTGTCCTGCAATCGTCGACATAATATTATGGTGTACAGCAGATATTAATAATGTACAACAGCCAATAAAGAAATTCTCAAAACATACCACATTACGGTATTCCAAGAAATACGAATCGTGATACAAATTTTTGATGAGCATAAAATCACAAGTTTAATTTTGCCCCACTCCCATTAAACAAAACAAGCGCTTTAAAACCTCCTACGCACAATAAAATGAAAATACTGAGCGATGAAAAATAAAAAAAATATTTAAATTTTCATTTACATTTCCACTGTCACTGTGCTTTGAGTTAAATAAATTAGCAATAAGAAACATTTAACGAAAAGTAGGAATATAAATTCTTTGGAAATTAGAATGGGAAATTCCTTTAAAATAATTCTATTTTTGTATAAACTCGCGAATCGCGGAAACACGTAACATTAAATTAATTTGAGCCGTGCATATACACGCGCACACATTCACTCAGTGATGAACCAAACGGTTAAATAAAAAAGTACGTGAAAAGTGTTTTGATTAAATTTTCATGTAAAGCTTTGAATAGAAAAATAATCAAAGCGTAAATACGACTTTTATGGCAAGGATATTACACATAATTTTCATTAAGACAAGCAGCAATAACAAAAAAAATTTGTTGAAGGAGAGCAAGGGGGACGAAGAGCTTCTTATTGTAGAGGATTCATTTAATTTTTCACTGCAAGACGAGCTAACTTAAAGCGTGGATTACAAAAATTTCCTATTAAATTTTCTAACAAAATTGTTTTTTTTAATATACTAATACAAGATTGTACTTGTGGCTGAGAGTAGTTTGAAGAAAATTGGAAAATTGAAAAAATGAGAAAATTGATTTGATGATTTAATATTGTTAAAATAAATAATTACGTACATTTAAAATGTATGCTAAGGAATGTCTAGCTAAGATAATAAATATTAAAAGTGTATAAATCTCTCTGTCCTCTCCCCTTGAGCGGTTCTATTTTTTCCTATAAAGAAGTGTTCCAGTACGATATTAAAGAGTGTCGGAACGAAATGTTTCAACCGAGACATAACTGAGTTGTATTCTTCAGAAAGACTATTACCAGAACTGTGTAACGAAACGACATGGTGCGAACTAAGGTGCGACAGACAGGCAACAACAAAGCAGCCTATTTATCGCTTCATTAGACAAATTCTCTGTGGTTCTATACGTGTGACTTGCAGCACGTTTGCCGGTTAAAGAGAAGAAGGTGGGCGAAGTCCTTGTCACCACAACCACAGAGAACTAAAAATGCTGCTATACTTTACTCACACCTACGATTCACATGCAAAAATGGGAAGACAAACAAAAATAATAGAAATGAAAGGCTTTGTAAATGAGAAATTGTTAGGCACAGTATCACAAACCAAATTGTAAATTGTAAAAATAAGCAAATTAATTAAAATATTTTAAAACAATGAACATGAACAAGGTCAAGATGGTTTGCCACTCATGCACACCTCGCTTCCCATGATAATATCAAGCGCAGAAAATTGATAGACCCCCATGAATGTATAAATATGCTAGCTACCTACGAATATTTAATTATACATCATGACGTTCAAACAGGCCAATATTTCAATTAATACAAGAAATTCGCACAAGGTAAATAAAATTCAAACGGTGAAACATAAGATGATATGGACTAGAATTGCGACAATAAGAAAAATAAATAAAATTCATCTAGCAACAATAACTATTATAAGTCATTTTGTAAGCCCACATCAATTGAATAAAAAAAAATTGACTGATCACATCCGAATTATTGTTTGATTCTTTAAGGAAAGCACGTTGTCAGCCTGGTGGAACATATCACATGTTACAACTGCACGAGCCACCTCAAATGTACTAATGTGAACCTATACATTAAAAATTTAAATAACGTGTCATTATGTAGGTTTAATTTGTCTTATGAACTTTACAAAAACTAAGAACGGGCCCATAGAACGAGTATGTAAGCATTTTGAGTCAAATGACGGCGAAATTCGTTTCTATGGCACAAAAATCAACTGACGACTATCACACCCTACTATAAAAATTTGGACAATATCTCTTTCTCTCATTTCGCCCGCAAGTTTTAATCTAGTATGCTGGTAGAGAAACGTGACACAAACTTCGAGAAAATCATGATACAGAAATGTCCCTCTACAGATAGAAAGGCTCAATAGCTTGTATTCAAAATAAACAACCAAAACACATATAGTCGCGAGAACCAGTTTCTATTGAGTGTTTATGATAGAGACATTTTTCTGTATCATGTATAAAATATCGAAAACTGATATTAAAACGTCTCACCTCAAATCAAATTTAGGTGAATATAAATTAGTCTAAATAGCATCTATTATCGAACCAAGATTCATTTAGTAACGGTATAGTTACCATTACAATATATTTTTACCCAAGATAAAACTATTGTTTAAACGTTTTATGAAAGTTTTATGAAAAATCAAAGGATTTATGAAACACTAGAGTAAGGTAGGTAAAATTTAAACATAGTTTAAACGTTTTGAAACGAAAAAAGTTAATTTTTCATTAAAAAATGATCTGCGTATATACGAGGGTCGATCAATAAGTACCCGTGTTTGAAAACAGATGGCGTTGCTAATAGAAGATGACATTACCATCTGTCAAACGACACCATACTAAATTTCAGTCTAGTTCACAGGTTAGTTTTTATTTGGTTGTATCACTCGTGTTTCTGAATAAAATGAATAAAGACTTTACCATCTATGACAACCGTGAGATATTCGTTCAACGAATTTAAACGTGATCGTACATCTGTTGTTGATGATAAGCGGCCAGACCGCACGACACACGTTGTTAACAAGGAAATCGTTGAAAAGGTTTACGACATGATTCTCGCTGATCGCCGAACTAAAGTGCGCGAAGTAGCAGAAGCCGTAGGCATGTCAGTTATTAACCGTAGTCAACATTCCAGAAAAAATTAAACATTAATTCTTATACCTAAACCTTAAACTACATGTACACTACTGGATTCCGGTCTTGCCGGCTGGCAATGGTAATTCTTGTATCCTTGTATTACCCAGTCACTTATGTTTTAGTGACACGATAGTCACCTCGTTACATTCGAAAAGTAGGTGTTTAACGTCTTCTACTTCCGATCCGAATAAACATTGACATTGATGTTATTTTAAATCTCTGCAGGTAAGCTTTAAACTTACCATCTCCAGAGATGACTTGGCTTATCGAGCTCGTCAGTGGTAATTTCAATTTCAGTCGTCCTTTTATATCTGGAATGAAGCCAAATGTATGCCTACCATTCGCTGATTCATTCCATCTTCTTTGCCATAAGTCAATCGCCATCTCTTCTTCGACATCTATTTCATTTTGGATAGATCTTCTTAGGTAGTGCAAGTACGCTGGCTTTTTGATTCTAGTTTACGGGGGGGGGGGTGTTACACACCTCTAATATCTCCACAGAATTAGATAACATCAAGGCTACATTACCGAAAGTATTTTATCCTCAACCAAATAACGAAATCAACGGATGTCGCACGCAATCAACGGATGTAAATAGTATGAGCTCTTCAAATGCAAACCATCGCAAATAACATTGTAGCATGCACATGCCCATCGCAAGAAACAACCACAAAACTGTATTTTACTAACTAGGCATCTTTTATTACTATATAAACTCTAACTAGACTAATCAAATATAACGCGATAAGAAATCTTCCCGACGCGATTAAAGGTATTCCGCCATATAGTAGTAGTAGTACGGAATTAAATAAATTTATCGTACAAGTAGAAGACATATTGAGAATCCTTAAACCAGCATTCACAAACCCTTCATATCAAATAATTCTCATTAGGGCAATAAGGAATAAAATTGTAGATGACAATAAGGCGCTAGAGAAGTATAATACCACGAATGAGTGGGACAGCAGCAAAGGAAGCCGTATAGCTCACTTTGCCTATAAGAGGGATAAAAACAGTTTGATTCGTGATCTACACGCCATTACACAGAAAAATGATAGCGTGGAAGTATATTTTACTAAAATTCCTTAGATATGCAATACATTTAAAGCTTGGGCTAACCTAAACACTCCATTAGAAGCAGAACAAAAAGCCAAATGGTATGATTCCATGTGTCTTTCTGTGTTTACTGCAAATTTGAGAGACTCACTAGGAGTCATGGTACGAGAAATGCAGCCGCCGGACCTTCCGACAGCTAAACTGTACTGTTTGAAAGAATAGAATACAGCCTATATAAAAACCAAAGCATTTCCTCGATTTCAATCAAAATCAGCAATATAAACCTCAATATTTGAACGATAACAGACCCCAACATTTTAATCATCGCCCCTTCGCCTAGCAAAATAATCAACAATTTGGAAATCAAAGAGGATTAACAGTTAAACCGATTCAACACAAACCGGAACCTAAAATAATAAACCATCGTTCCAAAGACAATTCAATTCAACAAATCAACCATATCGCTTCAACAGCAATGGCTCATCGAAAGTTCAGGTTAAAGAACTCTATAATATTTCATCCAATTCATATAACAACGAAAGCGATTGCTACTACTCAGATGAATACTATCCGAAATGGGCTAATTCGTACGAACAACATGAGCCAGGCATGAACGAATATTGTGAAGGAAACTTACAAAATCAACAACAAGGTATGCCAATCATCGAGATTCAGGAAGAGGATTTTCGCCTACGCCTAAACAATCACCATCAAAAAGGATTAGCAGCTACCATATATAGACCTAATCCTTTCCGGACAGTCATATAAATTCTTAATAGATACGGGTTCTACGAAATCTTTTATAGATCCAACTTTGATCCCAGATAAATTCATTCAAAAGATAAACTCAGTAACTATATCCTCTCTGTTTAACAATACAACCGTTGATAAAATGGTTAAATTAAACGGTATCAAAGAATTTAAAACTAATGAAGAACTTGACTTCATTCTTCTTCAAGTTTCACAACTATTTTAATGGTCTAATTGTCCAATGGTCATATTGTCACTTCGGAGGGGGTTCAACCCAATTCCGACAAGATCAGGGCAATTCAGAATTTCCAAATACCTAGAAATGGAAAGCAAATCAAAAGCTTTCTTGGCTTATTGGGTTACTACAGGAAATTCATATAAAAACTTCGCTTTTCTTACTAAACCAATAACCGAATGTCTAAGGAAGGATTCTGTCGTTGAACTTAATGAAAACTATGTTAGATATTTCGAAAGACTTAAGAAAGTGTTGTGCGAAAACCCAATATTACAATACCCAGATTTCGAGCAACCATTCTTGGTGACAACCGATGCAAGCAATGCCGCAATAGGTGCTATTCTATCCCAGGGTACAATTGGCAAGGTCTGCTAATATGCTATGCCTCTCGAACACTTACAAAAACTGAGCAAAATTATTCCACTATCGAGACGGAGCTCTTAGCAATAGATGGGCAACGAAATATTTCAGACCATACTTATTTGGCCGAAAATTCACCATAATCAAGGATCATAAACCTCTCACCTCTCAATTCTAAACTCGTGAGATGGAGACTAAAATTGGAAGAATTTGGCATACCGAAAGTTCATCCTCGGTAAAAGATACAGTAAGCATGTTATCAACTTCAAAACTCGGAAAAGAGTAACGGTACGCATACCACGTAAACGCGGTATAAAAACTACCCTCACCGAAGAACTAAGAAAATTATTTGGACGGGCTAGGAATCTGACATGTGTTTACACGTCTTATAGAATAATGACATCTTCTAAACCAAGAACGACGAACCCCAAAGTAAACGCAGTACGGTCCACGTCGCTTCTATGAGCAAAACGAAGACCGCGGCATTATAAAAAATTATGGGCATATTAAAACAGAATACTATTTTCCTAGAATGAAAGAAATTCCTAGAAGATTCGGGATTACATTATTCAGTGGGACGTTTGCCAACAAGTCAAATACGATCGACGACCTCCACAATTACAACTCTATTTAAGCGAAACACCAAAAATGCCTCTGGAGATTATACATATTGATATATTCCAGTTAGAAACGGTAAAATTCTTGACAGTTATAGACAAATTCAGTAAATTTGCAGCAGCCTACCTGTTGGAGGAAACAACAACTAGAAGAATTTCCGAAATGTTAATACAATGTTTTAGCCAACACGGACTGCTAGGCAAAATCATAGATGATCGTGAAATCGGAAATGGAGGAGAAGTTAAAGCACTAATGGAAAAATATCAAATCGAATTTCACGTCACTACCCCATACAATTCCACTGGTAACTCTCCAGTCGAAAGACTGCACTCAACATTAAAAGAAATCTGCAGTATTAACCTAAAGTGGTTTCACCGAAACACATATAGCAGCGACAAAAAGTCGATCAATAAGTACCCGTGTTTGAAATCAGATGGCGTTGCCAATGGAAGATGACATTACCATCGTGTGCTATCATCTGTCAAACGACATCATACTAAATTTCAGTCTAGTTCACATGTTAGTTTTTATTTGGCAGCCAGTTGTACCACTCGCGTTTCGTGTTTCTCAATAAAATGGAAAAAGAACAATATCGATCCGTAATCCGCTTTTTATTATTAGATGGAAAAACATGAGAGGGAATAAAAGTGAAGTTGGATGCTGTCTATGGGGACCTTTAACCATCTATCACAACCGTGGAATTGGTTCAACGAATTTAAACGTGGTCGTACATCTGTTGTTGATGATGAGCGGCCAGGCTCGACAGACGTTGTTACCGAGGAAATTGTTGAAAAGGGCGTAATATTTTACTTAATAAGATAAGTGTGAGAAAGGTGTCGGCCCGATGGGTGCCAAATTGCATGAGCTTCACTACGGGCGCACCCACCGTACTCGCTCGACCTGGCTTACTGCGATTTCTGTTCCGAAACGGTGAGGTTATCGCCGAGACAGAAATGTATTTTGAAGAGTTTGGGAAATCGTATTTTTTTGGACGGGTTAAAGAGATGGTAGAAAGATTGGGAAAAAAAATTTGCGTCTTCATTCCTAATACGGATATTTATTGATCGTCTCCGTATTTTTTGATCTATTAAAGAATATAGAAATGCCACATATCATTAAAAAGGTCTTGAAGAATGTCACAAATTTAACTGAAGCAACCTAGTACTCCAAGTTACTAGTGTGGCGCTAATAAAAGATAAATTTGTAATCGTCTTACATATCACTTAAAATGTATTGGACGAATCAAACATTTTGTTATCAGCAATTTATTTCACAAATCCACCGATTTGGCGCTGGTGGAAAACTATTCCTCTGGTTTAGAATATATATATAGTTATCGCATATCATTGAAAAAGTCTTGAAGAATGTTACATATTTCGGTGAGGCACCTTATTTCTCAAAATTACCGAGTTATTGAAGCAAATCCACGTCAAATATATTTGCGCTTTCAATTATGAGCCTGTAGCGCCATTCAAGATTATCTTGAAATTTTCGAGGTTAGTAACGGACATGACTATAAGTGCATACTACCAGGTTTGGGTTCCAGAACTTGCGGTTTCTGGGAACCATGAAGTAAAACAATCCATATGTTGGGCCAAACACGTGTGCGCCTGTAGCGCCAATCAGAACGGTACGTAGGCAGTATAATGACAAGTTGTTACAATTAGGTTTGGTTTTCAGAACTCTTTGCTTCCAGGAGTGATTGAAGCAAATCCCCGTCAAACGTATTACCCCTTTCAATTATGAGCCTTTAGCGCCAATCACAACAGTAGGATTAAAAATTTTCAAGGTCAGTAACGGACATGATTATAAGTGGGTACTACCAGGTTTGGTTTTCGGATCTTGCGGTTTCTGGGAACCATGAAGTAAAACAATCCATATGTTGGGCCAAACACGTGTGCGCCTATGGCGCCAATCAGAACGGTACGTAGGCAGTATAATGACAAGTTGTTACAATTAGGTTTGGTTTCCAGAACTCTTTGCTTCCAGAGGTTAAGGTAGCAAATCCCCGTCAAATGTATTGGCCCTTTCAATTATGAGCCTCTAGTGCCAATCACAACAACAGGATTATTTTGAAATTTTCAAGGCCAGTAACGGACATGATTATAAGTGGGCACTACCAGGTTTGGGTTCCGGAACTTGTGGTTTCTGGGAACCAAGAAGTAAAACAATCCATATGTTGGGCCAAAGACGTGCGCGCCTTCAGCGTCAATCAGAACGGTACGTAGGCAGTATAATGACAAGTTGCTACAATTAGGTTTGGTTTCCAGAACTCTTTGCTTCCAGAAGTTATGGAAGCAAATCCACGTCAAATGTATTGGTCCTTTCAATTATGAGCCTCTAGTGCCAATTACAACAACAGGATTATTTTGAAATTTTCAAGGCCAGTAACGGACATGACTATAAGTGGGTACTACCAGGTTTGGTTTTCGGAACTTGCGGTTTCTGGGAACCATGAAGTAAAACAATTCATATGCTGAGCCAACCACGTGTGCGCCGGTAGCGCCAATCAGAACGGTACGTAGGCAGTATAATGACAAGTTGTTACAATTAGGTTTGGTTTCCGGAACTCTTTGTTTCCAGGAGTTATGGAAGCAAATCCTCGTCAAATGTATTGGTCCTTTCAATTATGTGCATGTAGCGCCAATCACAACAGTAGTATTATCTTGAAATTTTCAAGGTCAGTAACGGATATGATTATAAGTGTGTACTACCAGGTTTGGTTTTCGGAACTTGCGGTTTCTGGGAACCATGAAGTAAAACAATCCATATGTTAGGCCAAACTCGTGAGCACCTGTAGCGCCAATCAGAACGGTACGATTTTCTTGACATTTGTATGGTACGTAGGCAGAATAATGGCAAGTTGTTACAATTAGGTTTGGTTTCCGGAACTTTTTGCTTCCAGGAGTTATTGAAGTAAATCCCCGTTAAATGTATTGGCCCTTCCAATTTTGAGCCTGTAGCGCCAATCACAACAGTAGGATTATCTGGGGTGGGTTAATTTTACAACATAAAACAGGTTAAAACTGGGCTGATTTTTACGATGATGATGAGCAAATTTTTCCAAAATCAATGATGATATGAGCGTATATTTTCCATAGTAGTTTTGTGAATTTTCTTACTTGAAATTTGTGATGTTTCACAGTTTGCAATTAATTCCGATTACCTACTAAGGTTTCAGCTCCTAGTACTTTTTTGTAAATTGGCATCTCTGGTTAAAAATAATTTTGTTGCTCTCGCGTGGTTATTGGCTTAGACAAGCCTTGGTCAACAACGCTTGGCTCATGCAACAAAATACTATTTTGAAGTCAAACAGCAATTTTCCATTTTGGTTCTGAAATCAAAGGTATCTCTTTGATAATTTTACTAAGTAAATAGTTGAGGAAACACAAAAAATACTGTAATGGAAAATTAATAGTGCGTGAACATTGTTCAAAGATTTCATTATTGTTCAATTTTTTGATTGCATCAAGATTGTTTCCTCGGTTATTTACGGAGAGGTATCACAGAAAAATAACGAATAACGTGTGTAACTTTGCTGTAACTTTCACATTCGTGAGTTGTAATCATCCACTATCATCACTTGTTATCGATAAAATCTGTACACCAAAATAGTTAAACCGACTCCTTTCACATTCTGGGAATGTTTAAAGCATTTTACAATAAGTCTTAACAGTCTTGTTGTTATTCCGAGTGTTTAACGTTATTTTAAACAGTTGCCCGCTAAAATCATTTAGCGTTAAACCAATACAGAACTGAAATAAATAAATGCCGATCTTCCATGTAATTTTTTGATTTGTTAGTTAGTTGTTTAGCAGATTTTTTGTAGAGGAGACTTTCTCGTTCACGTGCAAACAGTTTAACACGAGTCAATGACATTAATAATCGTCATGTGATAGAAAAATTAAATTGATACTACATAAAAAAAAATTAACACAAAATGAAGCCAGCTAACGTTCAATGCTGTGAAAACATTATAAATTCTAAGAATATTACAAAAAACCAATTTGTTTACATAATTTAAGTGCCAATAAACTTTTCCACATGAATTATTTTCATGCAAATTTCCATCAAATCGAATTCATTCTATCCACACAACGTTCTCGTTCCTTTATTGTATTTTATTCATTGTTGTTGTTATTTGTTTGTAATTTAATATTTTCCAACCATAAACTGGAGATCCATTTACATGTACTTATAAGTATAATATAAAATTGACCCTTAAGGTTTTTTTTTGTATTTGGTGTGAATTTATTATACACATTTGGGTATATATGATCGTAACACAAAAAAGCGAAATAAAATTAAATCGAAAGACGTATATGTAGTATATGTACAAGGGCTATAAGGATTGTATGTATATATTGTATATATTGTTTCTTCATTCCGATTTGCCCAAAAGAGCTAAAGGAATGTTCGTTTTGAACAATTTCCCTCGAAAAATTCCGTTAAAGTATTTCCTCCCAATAACAATTCAAATTCTTTGAACACCAGTAAAGAACTATATACGGTCGAATAAATTTTGTTAGGGCATTCCCAAAAATATTGGTCAATATAACAAAAATACAATAAAATCATGCTGCATATTGCTTTGAAAACCCCTAACATTGTTTTGTGTGCCTTTACCTCAAAAATACTAACAAAGTACTCCTACTAGTCTAGAGAAACTATTTTAGTTTGGTACACACTACAAATTTCACACGAACGAGAGCAAAAGATAATATTTCATAAAAGTTGGACGTTGCAATTTTCGTTGAAGATGAAATTCGAAAATTATTTTTAAAATGCCTTCATTGTATTGTACAAGGATCGAAACTATTGTCGTTTTTATCACTACAACCCCTACAAAAATGTTGTTTAATAACACTAAAAAATTATTTGGTGCATTTATGAAATATTTAGTTTATATCGTCGTGTGTACGTGAAATTATCTCTTTGGCCGGACGTACGATTTATTGTTTATGAAATAATAAAGTTTTAATAGAAATTAAATCTAAAATTCGTTCAAGAATTCGATTATAAAATTTTTCAGCATATTCGGTGAATCCAATGTAGCAATCTTATTGAACCGCCCCATTGATTGCTTTAGAAAACCCTTAAAAATTGCGGATTTTATCTAAATCATTTAACGAATTTTTCCGAAATTAGCACG
Source organism: Nephrotoma guestfalica (assembly GCA_963691935.1). Lineage (NCBI taxonomy): Eukaryota > Metazoa > Arthropoda > Insecta > Diptera > Tipulidae > Nephrotoma > Nephrotoma guestfalica. The sequence goes on from OY829915.1 coordinate 166,354,846, forward strand.
CATTAAAATTGAACTCCCCAATTTTTATCAAAATCGCGGTAGCGGAAAAAAAATTACATACAGATACTCGGACTGCCTAGGCACCAATAAAATAATTTGAAGCGGAAAAATGTGAAAAATGGACAAAGGCCAAAACATTAATTAATTGGCGAATGCTACAAGTCCATATTGTTACTCATAATGCATGCTCATACAAAATGCGCAAACATCCAGAGGCCTCCTAAATGAATTATCCCCATGAAATCAGAACTACTGGTAATCGTCCCATCGCATTCTAAAACGGTGTTCCGCTAAATTTTATTAACATGGCCAAAGTAAAAAAAATGTTAAAAAAGGCTCCAAGCCCCCGGCCCCTACCGGCTGACTCCTAAATGAAATTTCCCAAAATCAGGACCCATCACAATCGGGTTTTGGTACTCGAAAACGCTCCTCAAGCAATTATTATAAAAAAAAATCCGAAATTAACATCTATCTCAATCGACACCTGGCTCTCGAAAACCCTCACTCTCCAATTTTGTGTTGTTTAGAAGACGCCGATTTATTAAAACTAATACGTCCCATTCAAATCCGAACAGAGGCATGGACACACAATCTTGCGAGTTAGCAATGCGCTGTCACGTCAATATCCGGTGGTCATAACAGTAGTCCGGCACAACAACAAATTATGGCCCAGATCTCGCCATTGCAGCGCATCATTAAAGTGTTTAAAGCCTTTTAATTTGGACGCCAACAACGACATTTCTATGCAATCAAAAAAACAATGGTACAATGGGTGATGGTAACTAAAATTGTGATTGCCACAGGAGCGGAAATTTCGGTAATATCAACAACATCTTTTGAAAAATCTAATGTGTCATCATTTAAACTAATATGTCGCAAATGCATCCGCTATATATACATTTGGCAGCAAAAATAAGATTCTCGATATTGGTTCACGTAGAGTAGACCATTAGTTTGGAAATTTATAATAGCGGATTTTCTGTCACTTTCAGGTATATTGGTTGGCGTTAAGAAAAAAAAACCTATCGATTCAATCACGCTATTGTAGGCATCAAAAGGCAAGTCAATTTCAATATCGTCATATGGTATAACGACAGTCAGGGCCGACGCATTTCCTACGGAAAATCTAAATTTGCTGTTCGAATTCAAATCACTATCGCATGCGACAACGACGTTAAATGCAATCAAACATAATGTCACACGTTGCATCGAAACGACAGGTCCACCATGTAGTGCGAAAGTTCGTCGTTTAAGTATCGAGAAGATGCAAATAGCGAAAAACGAAATCGAGGTTTGGTTAAGACGAGGTCTTAAGGCCGTCGAAAAGTAATGAGGCCAGTCCTCTCCACATTGTTAAAAAAGATGGAAATTGGCGATCTTGTGGCGACTATCCTGCGGAACCGATTTCACGCTTCAGCTTGAATCATGCGAATATTTTGCTAACGTTGTAAGTAACAAATAGGTAGTAGGTTTGAGTTCTTTCATATAACCTTTGGCCTACGGAATGCGACTCAAGCATTCTAACGGCGAATACATTCCATAATTCGTGATGTACCGTCTGCCCATTTCCCATATATTGACGATCCCATTTTTTGATCGGGTCGAAAACCATGAATGACCATGTCAAACGCAGTTTGGTAAACAACCTTATTGAGTGCATTTTCGCACTTTTATTTTCAAATAAATAAGTTTTCTCGTATTAGGCATATCAGCAAAAGGAATTTTAGCGCTCTGCCCAGACAGCGTAGACAACGACACATTTCTAGTATTGAAAATATTATTGCAGACGTGATGTCGACTACGTCGAGTTTGCCAGGGAATATACGAACGAAGTCGAACTCGCCGAACTTATTCGATCACAAGGCACTTTGCAGTTCGAAAAATGTCCGATTTTGGGACTGTGAAACAAATACTATGCGATGTTTCGACCGGAACTACACGTCCTTTGATTCTTAAAACTTTAAGAACAATAAAAGAAATTTCAATTAATTTCGTTTCGCCGTCGATGAACAAGGAGGGGTGAAATGGGGTCAAATGTTGTCTGCGGGGTCAGAAATGCAACTATCTCGGCATGTTAAAAGAACGGGAACGAAACGGGAATATATTCTCTTAGTAAACGTTTCACTGAAATTCAAATAGTCAAACAGTCAAAGAGGCTACACTTAGGAAACGGTCGCGGACGCACTAACAAAAACTTAAATTAGTAGATTCGAAATTTTATCCGTTATCATCACGAATAGTGGTGGGCAGATCGAGTCATTCCAGCCTGTAATGATATGTTTGAACGTTGGGAAGATCTTTTAAAAACACATCACTTGCCTTCTCCTGATGGTATAATTGCGTGAAAATCGCGGGTTCCTTTTATTGTTTTCAAATTCCCTAGTCTAGTCTCCAGTTGAATTTGTTTTAACTTATATTCAGCACCTGAGCAAAATTCAAAAATCATATCAGTTTTCAAAGTTTGAGCCCATTTGAAAAATTCTTCAGCATTAGTTATGGTATCATCATATTCTTTGGTGAGACTGGCTCTGGGCGCCATTCTCTTAATAGTCCATCGCATGGTCCCTTTCCATGAGCAGTTGCATGAAAATGCCACTCACAATCGACTCCAAAATCCTCTTTGTGTTTAGTTATATTGATAAAAAAAATTTGTTTTTATAATGTGTTACTGCACCATCAGTAACATAATAAACTGTAGATAAATCCGGAATTTTTGTTTTCAAAAACTGCAATAATTTTTCTATGAACACGTAAACTGCGACGGCGTCATGATGGAGACAATCTGATATTATAATGTAGCTGGAATGCTGCAATTGCTGGAATGTCCAATGAAAACCCTGTGCTGCATTTTGCATTATAAACGCATAATTTTCTGCAAAGTCACACGAAACCAGTACCTCTGTGGGCTCCAGAGTTAACTTTTTATTTTTGATAAAACCAGATTGTTGCAGTGTTTTAAAGCAATGGGGAATTAGATTTTTTAGCTTTATTATGAAGTAATCCAGAAAATCATCTAATGGTTTTGAAAACTTTTCCAAATTGCATCAGTCAGTTGAAACCCACTGACTGAACGATAATTCAGCATCCAGACAATCATTGTTCAAAAATGCGTTTCTCAAATATTCGCGAAAATTATCCAATCCTGGGCAGTTCTCGCATTGCAGAAGATAACATGTTGATGTTGGATCTTTACATAATATGGATGAAATGCAGTCCTGGTTTTCCGAAATTTTTCCATTGGTGACAGTTTCCATCCTGGTTCCATAAATAATTAATTTGACATTTTGGTGTATTATACAAACACAAACTGTATGTGTTCCGCTGCTTCCTGGTTGCACACAGTATTGAGGGCGAAGCAGAGAAAATTTAGAAAAGCCAATTTTTTTTGGTTCATCATCCTTATATTTGATTTTGTACCCCTCATAGCACTCCTTTAATGTGCACATCATTAGACGTTTCAGAAGTTTAACTTTTTCAATAGTTCTACAATCGTTTTCCCAGGCATTATACGACTAACATCATCATCATTATAATATTCTATCACTGAGTCTCTGAGTTCATCACTTATCCGTTTGCCAGCTTTGGGTGCTGGAAGGCTCAGTGACCCATTCTTGTTTTGAATATTTTTCGCTGTTCGTACCATATACTGCGTTGTGTTAAATTCTTCCTGATTTTCTTGTATTGTTAGTGATTTCGGCATTGTAGACAGCAACTGTATTTTATCACAATTTTTCTCCAACTGTTGAAATTTGGCTTTTAGTTGATCCATGAATTCATCATAAAGGCACGCCTGATGATGATTTTCCGCTGAGTGAGTCAAAAGAGGCTCGATACCAGATACCGAAGATGTTGATGATGGCGTCAGTGAGGTAGTTAAATTTAGTAATTTTTGCTGCTCATGATATTGCCTGGATTCCAACTTACTCGGATATATAGGAGACATGCCAATGTCTGGTAATATTTTATTAAGTTTTTTACGAGCGATAGCACTTTTTATTTGGCACTCCTCACTTTTACTACTACTCGAAATATTCTCGTCACTGCGTGTTGATAATGTCTGCGGGGTAACAGGTGAATTTGATGAATCAGTAACGGGTGACACTTCGATTTCAATTTTCTGACGTTTAGAAGATACCAAGTAACACGTTGTACAAATCGATGAATCTTCATTTACTTCAGTCGAGCGCGGCAAATGACTTTTAATATAATCAGAAACTTTTCTTAAATTTTTCGAACATTTCGTCTCAGGAAACGGCTTACAACACTTTTTGAGCCCAGACATTATTACACTTATTAATTGAACTACTCTAAATTAATTTTTTGTTATTTAAACAAGCAAATGCTTCAAATAGAACTTCACAAGTTAAACTAACTGAAATATTATTTTAAACTCTAATTTATACAAAAATGTTAACAAAAGCCACTGGTTATGTTATTTTACAGGCCTACTCCCTCTTCTATAGAATCTCAAAAAAATTATTTCAGGAATACAGATAAATTTTAAAAATGCGATCCAAAATGTTATATTCAGGTACAGAAAATAGTGATTAAACCTAACCAAATAAGTCATGACAAAATTTTATTATTCTACTAATTACTTTAGGGGCTATCCATAAACTATCTCACATTTTTATGGGGGAAGGAGTATCGATTGTTGTGACGTGTGCCGCTGGAGGAGGAAGAGTTTTATAAAATGACAGATTGTGACGTGACGTCACGTGACAACGTGTCTAATTATAATTACAGCAGTCACAGGATAAACTTTCAATATAACAATTTCCAAACAGAAGCTATTGTTCCATCTTTTAAACAAGATAGCGTTGAAAATCGCAAAAAATTTTAATCAAATGGAATAATGTTGCTAAATAAACACGCGTAGACGCAAAACGCTGAAAGGAAGTTAAAAATGATCAAACCTAGGGTGATGCAATTTATGAACGATTTGTGAACTGAATAATTCTAAACAGTTACTTTATCAAGTTGATCGTAAAAATAGTTGAAAATAAAAAATACCACATTGACTTTGATTTTATATACAAAAAATGGGTAGATCTTCATACTCAAACGTCTTTTGCAAGAAAACAAAAAATAACACAAGTACAATTTTTTGGTATGTTCAATAGAATTAAATGAGGAAAAATTTAAAAAAAAAAAAAATAGGTTTTTGAGAAAATTCTAAAATACTATTTTGGCGGCCATTTTGAATAGGAAGAGTTGAAACATGGTACGAGTTTTATAATTTTTTTAGAATTTTTTAGAATCCCTATTCATTTATCTTTAAAATGAGCCTAGGTTTATAAGTATCGGATAATTAGTTTTCTTTTTATAGCCATATATACAACATCATGTTCATAATTTTTATCAAAATTTGACACCCTGTAACTTTAACAACAACAACTACAATTTTTTTTTTTGTTATACAGTTTTTTTTAACAATTACTACACATCCAAAACAAAAAAAGTAAAAAATTTAAACACGACTTCCGGTTCCATATACCAAATTTGTGGTTTGATGTAATATTCGCCATATGTATTAGTATTATTACCTGTATAAGACGAAAAACGAGTTAAACTAGAAAAAATTGGTACAAAATTAAACAAAATAACCATACCCATCGTAATAATCGAATATTTGAAATGTCAAATGGTTGAGTTAATCATTTATTATAATAATTATTATGACCAAACACACTATAAATAAAATGGTACCAGATAAATATAAAAAAATTAACGAAATAGCAATAGAAAAAAGAACTTTTCAAATTTACAAAAAGTACGCCACATGTCTATGCGGATCGTCAAGGTGTTCCATTTTGGCCCGTTCATTTTATCATACTTAAGACGAAAAGGTCTGAAAATGGAAATTCTGTGGAGCGAATCCTGGAGATGGCGAAAATACGCCACATGTATATGCGGATCGTCAGGGTGTCCCATTGTGGCCTAAATGTTATTGAATTAGGAATTTGACCATTTAATTGAAGTCAGATTACTTTTTTAGATTAATAATTGATAAGTTTGATTGCTTTACGTCTATAATCGTCCATCAGAGCAGGTAGTTCGGTTAACTATGGATCGTTTTCGCACCACGTATACTATAAATGATAATACGCTTCCAGTAAAACGTCGAACAGTACGTACCAAACAAGCGATGGACGCTATATAGCGTAGAATTGAGGAAAACCCAAATCAATCAATTCGACGTCGTTCTTGGCAACTGGATATGGGTCCATCCATTTTACGGAAGATTTTATCTAAGAATCTTGGTTTACGTGCTTACAAAATTTAACTTGTGTAGAAATTAAAGCCATCCGACCATCGCACAAGCCGCCAATTCGACCAATGGACTAAAGCACAAATTGATATTGATGTTGATTTTCTCCAAACAAAATTTTGTGATGAAGCTCACCTTTGGTTGAATGGGTACGTTAATAAACAGAATTGTTGGATTTGGAGTGAATATAATCCACAAGCCTTTGACAAAACACCATTTCATCCAAAGAAAATCACTGTTTAGTGCGCTTTATAGGCCGAAATAGGCAAGTGGCATTTTTTTTCAAAATTGGGCATCTTCGATCTATTGCACTATACAGATGGCTATGTGCCATAATATCCAGGATATTCTCTACAAAATTTAAATTTACGAACATAATTGTTATCATAAAAGAACGGGCTAAAATGCTTTAATCTGAAATAGTTAATGAGATACATCATCACTATCGACGTTTCGCAACTGTTGCTTGGGTTTGCACAACTTTGGCAACCGCTGAACCTGGCTAGGATTCAATAAACTTATCAATCATTAATCTAGAAAAGTAATCTGACTTCAATTAAATGGTCAAATCCCTATAAGGGGTTCAGCGCCAGTGAAATAAACATAAAATAACCGACTTAAATCTATCATAATATGTAGGACTCGGACTATTCTATTATAATTCAATAATATGTAGGTCACAATGGGACACCCTGACGATCCCCATATACATGTGGCGTATTTTCGCGAAGTTGAATGGTTTTAATCTATTGCACTATGTATGTGGGTATGTGGCAAAATCTCCAGGATTCGCTCCACAGAATTTCCATTTTCAAACTTTTTCGTCTTAGTATGATAAAATGAACGGGCCAAAATGGGACACCCTGACGATCCGCATATACATGTGGCGTATTTTCGCGAAGTTGAATGGTTTTAATCTATTGCACTATGTATGTGGGTATGTGGCAAAAACTCCAGGATTCGCTTCATAGAATTTCCATTATCAGACTTTTTCGTCTTAGTATGATAAAATGAACGGGCCAAAATGGGTCATCTTGACGATCCGCAGAGACATGTGGCGTATTTGGCTATACAGCTTTAATCGATTGCGATTCGCATGTTACTACGAATATGTATTTGGAAATTTTCGTTTTAATTATAATTATTTGTGCGTATTTTTGATGGGTTGTAGTACTGTGGGCTTGAAAGTTTAATGTTCATATTTAATAATGACGATTAACGACACTTAAAATATTTAAAAGGTGTTTTTATATTTTTTAAATGTTTGATATGTCATTATGTTTATTTAATTTTTTAAAATCATATTTAAGGCTCTTTTGAAATTAAATAAAATTTAAAATCAAAATCATGTTCTTTCGTCTTATACAGGGTTAACTAACTAATACATATAATGGAAAATGTCGCTTAGTGAAAACTTCTCATGATCCATCCGATTCGAGAAATTTTTACTAAAAATTTTACTAAACAGTTCGTAAAGAAATTAGTAAAATTTTCTCGGACATCAACGATGAGTATTTTACTTTACTTGTAATATGCGTAGAATCCACCGTTTCCACTATTCGTTTGAATCCTTGCTTTATCGAAGCAACCAACGAACCATCGTCTATGTTGTCATCGGAAGTGTCCGCTTTCTCGATCTGCATACCAACCGAATTACTTAATAAAGAACAGAAAGGTAATATTCCAATTAAAGAATGGAAGCAGGTTACGTTTGCTCGGACAACTAACAAACCTGCGTTTGTTTCCAATAGTTCTTTGTAATGTTCTCGATGTGCACTAAGAGCGGGATAGTGTGGCGACGTCACCTGTCTCATTTCTGCGTATTAAAATCGTTAAGGCATTAAAACCATTAACGCATTAATTAAGAATAGTCAAGTTCGCGGTGAGACCGACCGTTTGAGTCGAGCGCTGCTAACAGGTTAGCGCGACTCAAACATTTTTGCAGTTTGGGTTATTCACAACCAGTTCGAAATAATCAATCAAAGCGAATGGACGGAAAGAAAATCAATTTACTAACAAAACACATGTAATTTCTATATTATTTTAACCAATTAATTATTAAAAGTTTTTACTATGTACGTGTTTATTGTTTATTTACGAAATCAAATGTATATCGTTCTCGCCGTTGGATATACGCCTTTATTGGTTATTGTTTATTGGTCATTCGAGCCGGATTTGCCAGCGACATTCGGGTACAGTGATTTAATAAATTATACAAAATTTTGGGTTTCGCAACACCAATATATTGCGAATAAACTATAATCCAAACTGTTTGCGATACAAAACATCTATCCGAACTTGAAAATACAGTCGGATTATAGAGACTGGCATCCATACATGACGGGGGAATGCGTGAGATATTGCTGGCCACTACCTCAGATGAATTCAATACTGAAATTGGTAAATATGCTGCAACTAATTCAATTACATGGCATTTTATTCCTCCTTTAGCTCCACATTTCGGGGGTTTATGGGAGTCGGGTGTCAAGTCCGTCAAAACCCACTTAAAGAAAGCTGTCGGGGCCATTAATTTAACTTTCGAAGAAATGGCGACTTTGTTGTGTCAAATAGAGGCGGTACTCAATTCACGGCCGTTAGTACCCCAGTTCGATAACGACACCTCATACGAGGCCATTACACCTGGCCATTTCCTGATCGGCAGCCCAATAACAAGTATACCAGAACCATTTACATTGGAAGGCATGAGGGTAAATAGTATATGGGATGAAATACAACTTCGAGCATTACGTTTTTGGAAAAAATTCCATCGAGAATATCTACATACGCTTCAACAACGCCAAAAATGGATTAATCCAGCTGAAAACATGAAAATCGGTGACATGGTAATTTTAAAAGATGAAAATTACCCCCCAAGCAATTGGCCGCTAGGAAGAATCATCAACACACATCCTGGTACGGATGGTCACATTAGAGTTGTGACTGTAAAAACGCCCACGTCAGTTTTCAAACGTCCACTATCAAAAATTGTGAAACTACTGGATGATTAAGATTAACTTTCTATTTTGAATCTTAATGGGGGGAGAATGTTCGGAGAACCTAAAAGTAGGAGAAAATTTAGTATTAAGCACAAATTACAAATTGAAATGTATTATAATACTTACTGTTTATATTCAATTATCTAGCAAAGTGTCGATTTTGTTAATTTAATCGTCTTCAATTAATAAACAATAAACAATTTAACAATGAATTAAATTGTTTATTGTTTATTTACGAAATGACATACACGAAAATTGTATTTATTGAAGTTGACAGTAGCAAAAGAAAAACCTTTCAATGTATTAGTGTAGTGTAAAACCATTATGTTAGCTTAATTTAATTTGTGAGTGCGTTCTATGGCACTTATGATTAGCTCAATTTGTATTGTTTTCATTATTACCATGTTGGTAACATTGTATAGAATTTTTTTGTTTGTAGAAAATTGTTATTTTTTAACTTCTTCTTGTACCACTAGCCGACGAGTAAACAGCAAATAAAACTTATAAGAAGCGTCGGTGATGAATTAACCAATAGTTTTTTACTAGCAAAGCAAGAATTTCCTGTCGTTTTTATTCAGTTTCGTGAGTGCGTGTTCCACGGCAGCAGAACATTTTCCTGTCGTCTAGTTTGTCGTTAGTTTGGTGACGGCAGCAGAAAAAATTGAGAAAACAGTAAGTGAAAAACGAATTGTTGTGTACTGTGGCGGCGTCGTACACATGGTCCTTCGAGTAGTAGTGGTTCGAGAAAGGTGTATATCCAACGGCGAGAACGATATACAGTACGCATATAAAGTTTAATTTGAAATATAAATATTGTATGAGTTTATAAATAGTGCATTCTGTGCTTAGCGCGCCAATAAATCGCGGGTGCTAAAACTTTCAGATGGCCTTGAAATATTTTAAAACGATTTAAAAGAATTCCTGTCGCTGACCAATCACTGGAAATAACTGGCCAATGGCAACCAATTAGACCCAACTTTTGTTGAATCCATAATATTTTGTGATTTAACAAAATACGACCCTTAAAGCTGATTTTGAGATATTCTGGCACCTAAATGAATTACATCAAACGTCTATCGAGAAATAGTCCATAAAGTTTTAAGTACCATTAAATGTGGACAAAAAAATCTTCGACCAGCATCGTATTATAAAATAGTCTGCTATAGTAATTATTTTAAAATATAGCGATAAATTTAAAGTTGCACGAGGCGCTTTAGCAACGACAAACCTCATGCTTTTCACTGTAGGTAAAAACATATTACCACAATCCTTTAAAATGGCTTCCGTAGAGACGCGAATACACATATACAGAAAATAGAAGAGATCCAATTTCACTATTAGACCACATAAATCAGTCTCAACAACTTCGGAATTAATCATTCGATAAACACTAAAAATTCATAAAAAACAGGAAAGCACAAAAAAAATCGGAATAATAAAAATTCCTAAAGTGTCCTTTTTCTGTATTTTGTATCAATGTTATATCACCGCTCATATCCTTGTTGAAATGTGCAGAACCAGAAAAAATAAAAATAAAAAACCAAAACAACGAAATAGCAAAGTACTTGAATTCCATTCAACAAGAATAAATAATTATTTGGTCCTGTTTTCATGTTGATTCATGTATTTTTGTATTCACAATTTTAAAATTCAAGTGATGTGTCACTATGTGTGGGCCACCCTGAACACGAACAACAGAGAAATATTGTCTACATGTAGACAAATATGTATGTATAGGATTTGTACGTGTATATAAAATATAGAGGGGGGGGGGGGGGGGGGGGGCGGCAACTATAAAAAATATCCTTTTTGCGTTTTATAGTACAAGTGTATTATGTACACGTATAGGGGCGAGGTTGGGTATTTTGATTGTCTTTTACATTTTAGAGTGGCCAATATCCATCCAATATAAAGCATAGAGTTCGTGTGTGATTTAAATGAGGAATTAAGGTAAAACAAATCACATTTTATCATTGGCACCTGTGCGGAATACTCAGCAATGCCGTAACACCATAAATTTTGTAATGTAAAAGCTGAACACTAAAAACGTATTTCGTAATAATTTTGTGTCAACGGTTTGATTAGTAACATTTTCGAACCGAACGTAAATGTACGTGAATGTATTATAGTGGGTTTCAAGATGGATTAAAGGCGGTTGGACCTAGCTAATTAGTAAGTCAATACTACTGTAATTAAATTAATTTCAAGTTCTTTCATAATTTTAATTAAAAACAACTAATTTAATCTATACTCATCGCGCTGCAAGCGATAAGATTTGTGGCAACATTAGAAATATTTTGGAATCTGGTTCAAGTCAGTATTTGCATTAAACTCTGATGCCTCTTTTACTTCCAAAAACTCTCAAATAGGATGCATGTCAATGAATTGAATTTTATCACACAAAACATGTTATCGCTGAACTAATTGCAATCAAGCCAATTGATACTTTGGTCGATGAAAACGAATTTGTAAATTTTACGATTGAATCTTCTCGATTTGCCAGCACCACACAATTTAGAAGAAAAAATTCGCACCGATAATTTTATAGAGAAACATAAATCTGCCACGACTTTGCAATAGGACGCGATTAGTTTCCAAACAAACATGAGGAATATCATCCAACCAACAATCATAAATGCTAAAAAGGAGAACACATTTTAAGCCCGCATACACATGCTTCTCGTATTTATTGTATGCCGTTGTTTTCCATATTTCATTTTTCAAAAAACCCGGACATTTGGTTGTCGCACATATTTATTTAAAAATAGTTGTGAAACCGGAACCCGCAGTAAGCACACTAGTCCGAAGATAAATAAAGCATATTCATGAATTGGCCGTCCACCGTACGTATATACAGTCAAATGGACCTTCTTGACTATTAATTGAGATTTCTGAGAACCGACTATTCTTTGTGGAAATGTTTTCTCAGAGTACACTTATGTAACACCAAGATAGCAGCGTTCTCGTCGCGAGGAGCGAGTACTGCTTCTACAGTAGTAAAGTGCTACCGGGGACCAAATGCCAATGGTATAAATTGGCTAAAACAAACAATGAGTACAACAAATACGGAATGTAATACCCTAGGTGATACCGATCAGATATGCTGCCAAATCCACACTCTTCGGAGACAGGCCTAACAGATTGTAGAGTGGGCCAATCAGTGTTTAACTCATTTGGATGAAGTTCAAAATTATAAAGATCACCAAGATCTTCAACTGGAAATATATTTCAGTACGGGAAGGAAAATGCCGAACTCCGTGAACAACTAAGACAAATAAAGGAATTTACTAACTAAATTAAAAGAAGAATTTACAATTTTAAAAAAGAGAATGAAGAACTGAAAAAATCAGTTGAAACACGTACGGAACTTGGGACGACACAGGGCTAGGTGTCGTCCCAAGTTCAGTCGATGATGACATTAATCCATTCCATACAGATGAAGAAGAATTAGAAAGAGAAACAAATTGGATGTTAAACCGGAATAAAATACCAAGTAAGAAAAGGAAAGTGCAACACTCACCAGAAATGGCAGTAACTTTACCATCAACTTAAAAAGAGGTTTCTAGAAATTAGTTAATCATCAAGAAAAAAAACTAGCTCTAGAACAACAATAGCTGGTTGTGACCAAAAGAAAAATCACCTCCACCAATAAATATCGTCGGGATATCAAATTTCTCCACTGCACAATCGATTATGAAATAGTACAGTACAAACTCGTATCTCTAAACTATGGCGTCTGGAAAATTAATGTTGTAGACTATGAAACCTATAGAGCATTGGCTACAAAGCTTAATTGCGAGGGGCATCAGTGGTTTACCTATGAGGATAAGAATGATCACCTAATCAAAGTTATGGCTAGAGGTCTTCACTCAACCTGCGCAGAAGAGGAAATTATTGAGGATCTCAAGCAAAAGGGTTATCAAATAGGAAATGCCGTAAACATTATTAAGAAAGAAAAAATCGAAACTGAACAAGGAGTTCAAATTAACAAAAGAGGACTTCCACAATTTATGCAGTGCAGAAAATGTCAAGGTTTTAATCATACGTAGCATTATTGCCAAAGAGAAATTAGATGCGTGAAATGTGCCGGAAAGCATCATGCCCAGGTATACTCGGTTAGTAAAAATATTACTGAAAAATGTGTCAATTGCAACAAGCCACACCCTGCAAACTACCGGGGATGTGAAATAGCTAAGGAGCTACAAAGAATAAGAAATAAAACGCGAAAACAAAGTCCGGGAATATCAGTAAAAAATTATCAAACTTTCACCAAAGATGTACCTAAACCTCATGCTAGTAAAACGGGAGAACCAAAACTATACTCGCATGTAGTCATGACAAAACCAGATATTTCGGAGAGTACTACCGAAGGTACAGCCGTGCTCCAAAAGATACTAAGAAGCATGGAAGCTCTTAACATTCGTCTAGCTAAACAAGAGAAATGCCTTCAAGCTCTAAGCAACAGGTTAGATAAGCAAGACTCTCTAAATGAAATGAAATCCATGCTCTATTAAACTGATGCAAACAACACCAAATAAAACATTAAGAATAGTAACCTGGAATGCAAATGGGCTAATGCAACATATTCCAGAATTAGAAATTTTCCTAACTACTAAAAAATAGATATTTGCCTAGTATCGGTAACCCATTTTACTTCAACTTCATATCTTAAAATATATGGATACAGTTGTTACCACGCCATTCATCCAGTAGGAAGGGCAAGGGGAGGATCGTCGATGGTTATAAAGGAAAATATCAAACACTTTATAGATCTTACAATTGAAGAGGAATTTATGCAAGTAGTCACCTTAAAAGTATTTATAAATAACAACAAAGAATATAGTGTATCGTCAATATATTGCCTCCCAAGATATAATTTAATTAAACAAGACTATTGCACGTTATTTAAATCACTTGGATCAAGTTTCATAATCGGAGGTGATTTTAATGCAAAAACCACCTACTGGGGATCAAGAGTAACCTCTAAAAAAGGAAGAGAGCTGTTTGCAGCACGAAGACTATGCAATTGCGATCTCCATTCTGGAGATCAACCAACTTATTGACCTACGGGTAGAAATAAAATACCCGATATCATTGACTTCTTTATCACCAAAGGTATAGACGAAAACTACATATACCTAGAAAGCAGCGAAGGGATTATGTCGGATCACACGCCTGTTATTATGACAATCAGTGCAACGATAATTAAAAAGACTAGTCCACCTTCGTTAACGAACAAAAAAACCTGCTGGGAGAAATTCCAGAAACTTGTTGAGGATAATATTGATCTTCAGGTGCCAATTAAAAACCCGATACATCTGGAAGAAGAACTAGAACAACTCAACAACAGTATACAAGAAGCGGCGTGGAATAGTACCCCCTCAAGTTCAAAGGAAATGCGCCGAAATGTTTTTTATCCTCTGGAAGTTAGGGAACTGGTTACAGCCAAACGAAAACCAAGAAATGCCTAGCAAAGAAGCCGAGCGCCAGAATATAAAACAACTCTAAATTTTTATCCAATAAACTAAAGTTGCTAATTAAAAAAATCAAAAACGAATCCATTAATAAATACTTGAGTGGCCTTACTGGGGAAAAACATACCGAGTACTTCCTTTGGAAAGCGACAAAATGTTTAAAACTACAAATTCCACCAGTAAAAAATGAAGATGGCACATGGGCTATAAGTGCAAAGCAAAAAGCTTCGTTGTTTGCAACCCACCCCGAGAACACGTTCCAGCCTCTGCCTAAACAAACTACAGAGGACATCCCACCAACATATAAAATGGATAACTGCAATATATATCCCGTCACATTACAAGAATTAAAAGAGGGAATCAATCCTAACCTAAATACAAAGAAATCTCCAAAAGCTCTTCCTAAAAAAGGACTACTCCAAATAATTGACGCAGTGTTCAGACTTAAACACGTTCCAAATCAATGGAAAGTAGCAGAAGATGATACCTAAACCCAACAAACCACTAAATAACAAAAATTAGGTATAGGCCGATTTCATTACTCCCAATAATTTCAAGATTATTCGAGAAACTACTCCTAAAGAGATTAATACCAATCTTAGAAAGAAATCTTATTCCTCCACATCAATTGGGCTTCAGAGAAAACCATTCAACAAGAAAGAAAGAGAGTATGATCAAGCGTCTTCTGGTATGTAGCAGAGCCTTTCACAGAGTATGGCATAAAGGCTTGGCATATAAATTACAAAGAGACTTACTAAAGCAGTCTTATGAAATTCTAAAATCTTACATATCTAACCGAGAATTTCGAGTTAAATTAGATGCCGAATACTCAGAAATTAAGAAAATATCAGAAGGAGTGCCACAAGGTAGACCAACTTTATATGTTCTATACATCTCGAACCTACCAACGATAGAGGAGACTAACATAGCGAAGTTTGCAGATGAAACAGCTATCTTAGCAGTTGCTAATAGCATAGAAGAAGTTACAAGCAAATTGCAAAGAGCTACTAATATTGTTAGTACCTGGACCAAGAGATGGCGAATAAAATTTAATGAAATAAAATCTGCTCACGTAAACTTTACTAACAAGAAGGTCAACTGGATACCAGTAGAACTGCACTCTCAGCAAATTCCCCATGCAAATACGGCAAAATATCTAGGCATGACCCTAGACACGAAACTAAAATGGAAGAAGCATGTGAAAAAGAAAAAAGAAGAGTTAAACATCAAATACAGAAAGATAGAATGGCTCTTAGGAAGAAATTCTGAGTTAACTCTATAATAAATTGCTACTATACCGGCAAATCCTAAAACCTGTGTGGACTTACGGTATTCAGCTTTGGGGCTGTACAAAGAAAACCAATGCTAATATCATCCAGTCATTCTAAAGCAAAGTCCTTCGTGGAATAGTTAATGCACCGTGGTACATAAGAAATGACAACCTCCATAGAGATCTGAAGATGGATTTCGTCAGTGAAGAAATACGCAAACACGCGAAAACACATGCAACATATTAGTCTACACCAAACTGCTGAGATACGTCGTATGTTGGATGATTCAATCCCAGTAAGACGGCTGCGAAGGAAGAAACCACGTGATCTACTAGATCCAATCAGGATCAACTAAAAATTTAATAAAATTTTAAAAGGGACTAGCCAAAGGGCTCCAACCCTCCAAACAAGAA